>CM049318.1:7356740-8599240 GCA_026874595.1 Sipunculus nudus | reverse complement strand
CATTGTATTACTGGAAAGTGCCATAAAGCTTGCTGTGTCTTAAAGAAGGCTCTATATAAATGCTTGATAATAATAATAATAATAATAATAATAATAATAATAATAAAAATAATAATAAAATGATAATAATAATAAAATAATTATAATAAAATAATAAAAATAATGATTACAATAAAAATACTAATTATAATAATAATAATTATAACGATAATAACAACATAATACGAGTCCAGAGCCCTAACATTTTCGCCACCTTGCTCAAGCATGGCTGAGTACTTCTAGGGTTTCAATAGCCTTCGATAATTTGAAACATCAGTAAGTTTGACCTGTAAGACACATTGTTTCATGCTGTTCTCCCAGGCACTCCTTTGGCGAGCCTGATGGAGAGGTTGAAACCAGCGACATCCTGTGAACGTTCAGTAAAACACATAACCTGAAAGAGATGTTCATAATAGATATATCCTTTGGATCATACTGCAACTACCCGTTGCAGGGGCGGATCCAGGATTTAGGAAAGGGGGGTCCAACCGTGGAATACTGATGAAACCCCTATAAAAAGGTTCCAAGTCTGGAAAAGGGGGGGGGGGGTTAGGCCGCAAAATTTTGTCTGAAGCCCTTAAAAAAGTTGCTTCTGATGAAAAAAGGAGGGGCGGGTCCGGAACCCCTGGACCCCCCCCCCCCCCGAATTCGCTTCTGCGTTGGGTCCCGTTGCAGAGGAAGAGAATATTGTCGCGAAGTGCGGCCCCAGGCCCGTAAGAAAGCGAAAACCCCAGATCCGTAAGGAAGCGAAGTCTTGAGGTGGATACGGAACCATTTCCTTCTTTGTGGTAATGGACCAAGGTGAATGTCAGCAATGGCGAGGTGGAGAGCGGTGGGATGCCGTGCGACAGACCTGTGATGTAATGCTGCCGGGAATTCAATAGGGGGCAAGTGAAAGGGCAAGATTGGTGTGCATTATGTGGCATCTGACTGACGCTGATTGGAAAAGTGGGCCGTATGTCATGGGCCATTTCTGCGGGTTTTCTGGGATAAACAGACCGCATATTCAAGAAGAAGAAGAAGTAGTAGTAGCAGTAGTAGTATTAGTAGTAGTAGTAGTAGGAGTAGTAGTAGTAGTAGTAGGAGTAGTAGTAGATAGCTTAGATAGATTAGATAGATTAGATTGATTAGAAAGATTAGATATGCCTTTTCAAAGCTGAAATGAACTGAGCCATGATCACTTCCTGTTAATAATGTTTTCGCGTTGAACGGTAAGGGCGGTATAACCGCAAATAAAAATAATAGAGGCGGAAACAAGATCTGGGAAGGGGGTGCGGGTGGGGGGTGGGAGGGGGCTCAGATTGTCAGGAAATGAACATTTCCACCTCAAATAATGTAGAAACACTTTGGAAATTGAGGATTTCATTTGGCAAAAATGGTATAGTTTAAAATGCATCATGAAGTAAAAATCGACTCTGGTTTTGGTATTAAGCGCTTATTCATCTCATTTTTCATATTTGTTTTTAGTGTTTTGGGGGGCGGGGGGGGGGGGGATTGAGACGCCCCTTAATCCGCTCCTGATAATCATGTTTTAATATACTCAATTAACCATTAACCAATACAGGTAATGAGCCGCTACACAATAATTTCACTCTATGCGAGAGAACGGGTTTATACTGTACACAACAATCAAACAAAGCGCGCCATCTATTGAGCATGCATGTAAAATAAAAAAAGAAAGGAGAAGGCAATGCGGTCAATCGAAATGAAAATAGTAGTCCCATGGAACATTAGGCGATTTTATTACCTTCCATTTATATTATACTTAGAACGTTTCAGAATGTTCATGCCAAAACTGGACTTTGTGGATTAGTGAGACAAGTGCATATAATTTGTCACAGTGAATGGCTCCTGAAGCCTTTTGCCTGGAACATTTCTTTATAAAAAATATCCCGGAAAAACACGTGGATAGGGGTACTGGTAAAGACTTCATGTGTTCTGTTTGGGAGATTCCCCAAATTATGCAAATTTTGAGGTTGTCGGGTGATTGATTGTATTTTGCAAACGGTAATTTTATTGGTTGCTCGAAACAACTCTGTTCATGATTATTCATCGAATGAATATGCGACAAAGGTTACATACAGATTGGTCAATTGCTTGTCGCCCACAAATTTCGCCATTCCTGAGCGATTGCCGTGAAGTTTGAAAAGCATTTATTCCGCGATAATCGCTTGTATCTTTACCTCTATCTTTCTCTTACTCTCTCATAAAGTTGAAATTCACTACCCTTTCGCCAGAATTTGTTTAGACTTAAAACTAACCCCTTCCTGTTAGGCTTTGTGGTACGGCCGGCACTACTAATCTCAACTGTCAAACTTTAAAGCAAAATTTGTTATTGAATTGGAATATGTTTAAATTAACATTCGCATGCTTGCAAAATTTTACTTAATTTGCTTTGAAACAATTATCGCACTTACTTGTACGGACCACATTACTTACTTTATTTCGTCCCCTGAGCAGTCTCGCTATCGTTGACGTAGTTAAGAGTTAATATATTACCATTGACCAAGGGTGTCGTACACTGACAGACCGTAGGCTTATAACTCCAATGTAATCACGCCAACCCGCCCTGTGATTCAAAGAACAAGGTGATTTTTTGTCCCGTTTTCAGACCAGGACATGACAGTGTATTTATAAATGTCCTTGTTGCAGAGCGCTGGATGATTTCTGGGAATTTTATATATGAATTATAGAACACGAATGCTGTATCGGAAATTAATCTTTGCTAATTGGAACGTTCTTCGAGGAAGACGGAATGCTCTCAACCAGCCAGTCTCATGTATGCTCCAATGACCCACATTCCGTAGAATGAGAATTATTATCTATTTTTTTCATCCACACGTGTTTGCTCTTCTTCTTAAATATTGTTGATTTAAACATAACTGGCATTGGAACACCTTAATAAATACAGGTGACAGATTACTCCTTCCAATGCGAATATTAGGTTTACACAACTTATACAGCTTAAAGTTTCACACATTTGTTTGCTCGCTTGCTTGCACGCACGAACGCACGTATGCACTTTTATTCCAAGCGGCTTTCAGCCAATCATATCAGCATCAGCGGAGTTAAAGTTGGCCACGAAAGTACAGCACTTTTATCACTTTTATACGCTCTCGGTTGTTGAGATCAAGGGTCCTGTTATAATTCAGACTTGTCCATTTTAGAGCCGGCTAGCTCTTGTTCGTTGTGGCTGTCCCCGTATGACACTGATAATAATATTAAGACTAGAAGTCAAGCCATGGCCAAGCGATTATTGGAAGCCTCCGCACGTCCTATGACCCCATACGACTGAGCGATAATGGGGGATCGATTGTGGAGTGTACATCTATGGACAATTAGGTCAAACCTTAAGATCAGTATATAATGCCCAGGACTAATTTTGGGCCCAAATTTTATCTTTTGAAAATCAGCTATAATGGAGACAAAGCGCAGACAAAAAATGACAGAAGAAAGAATAATAAAAAAAAGCCAAAAAAAAAAAGGGAAAAATATATATAACAATAAATAATTATAAAATCGATGGATTTGCCTTCGGGTACCACCAACACATAGATCCACCTGCGAACATTGTTTATTTGATCGAGAAGGCACCGTCTCGTATTATCGCCCACTGCTAACCTTGTCCCTTGTCAGTCTTATTGTATTAATATAATGTATATACCGCAGTAGGTTTCTGCATACACATAATATGGTACAGCCACCTTTTTCATATGTTTTCGAATATCGAGGCGAATATGACTCTGTAGTTCATCTTTAACATCACATGAGGTATTGTCAAGTTCAGATTCACTAATACGATTCCATCGACATCTGATTTTTTTAATGAGTTAGGAGATTACAGAATTACACACATTCGGACTACCTCTTCGCCATAACTGATCCTGATTAGGTAACAAGTAAAAAAAATAAAGATACTTACTAGGCCTACTTACTTTTTGCTTATCCATCCTGGGGGAATGGAACAGAATAGGGACCTGGATGGACAGTTAAGTGGTAAAGCGCAAGGCTCTGTCCTCCCCAGGCGACCGGACTTCGTTCACCGCCTTGGTGATGAGTGAGGGTTCTAATGGTCAACTAATGGTTCTGCACCCCTACAGACAAACCGATACCACCATCAGGGCCTTGTAGAGAGACTTTCATAAGTTTTTACAACTAGTTCTGTAATCCATGTAAAATAAATAAATTTATAACTTCATAGAGATATGAGGGCGATACTGATGTTTTGGAGAAGACGTACTGCGATATTTTCCAAATGCTATGGCGCGACATTTCCCATAAAATATCCAATGAATGTATGTCCTGCCACTGAATTTAGTCTTAGATAAGCATTTTATATAATAGGACCGTTTTCAATAATATTATGTAGTATGTTCTTGTCTGGAATATCAGTGACGTCAATTTATCTCCAAGTTTGGAGCATGACTGGCATGCATTTGATGGTATAATTAATGTTTGGCCATTTTATAAAGATATATACAATGTATAAATGTATATATATATATATATATTTATATATATATATATATATATATATATATATATATATATATATATATATATATTATTTAATCATTCAATTATTTAAATTATTAATATATCTTAATATATCTCTAATATATATCTTATATATATTAATATATATTTTCTGAATAGCAGGGGGATGATTACATTGACTATTCCCCCCTTGCTTAAAAGTTGGTAGGGTATATACCCGCATCCCACTGTATTGACACCCTTGTGTGATATAAATAAACTAATTTTAACTTATTTATCTTCCTATGACAAAGTTACAAAAGGTTATACCATGATTCTCTTCAAAAGCTGGTACAGCATATTATTTGGAAGTAACAGTTTTTCTGATTAATTCAGTTTTTCTCTTCAGACGTAAATCTCCTTAGTTTTGTGATATTTGTACAAGTGGGAGTTTCTGATTACAGTTACAAAAGCTGAACATGCATGACTGGGTTTAAGCGAAGTATACTCTAGGTGCCAGAGTCATCTGTTGGGGAATTTGTTCACTAGAGCGGTCTAACAAAATCAGCTTGTTTAGGCCAAAAAAAATTTAAAGGTATGGTTCTCAGGCAACGCCCGCATCAATTTTACAACCCCGCATCAAAACCTTTTATTTTGATTTTCAATAAAAAGTTTCCAATTTTGAGCTGCTGCCGCTCCGACATTTCTTTCCAGAAGATAAAACCATACAATTTCCTTTGTTTTGTAGTGCTTTTACTTATTTAGCAAAATGAAACTGTTATTTTCATGCTTTTCCCTTATCATTTGACATTTTTATCGAAACATACCAAAAAATTTAAAATAAAAAAAGCGCCCGCCCGCATTGATTTCTGAAAAAAAGTGCCTGAGAACCATACCTTTTTTTATTTTGGCCTTAGTCATGCAGAGAAAGACAGTCTCAAAAACGCTAAATATACAAAATATATCATAAATGTTTTATTATATATATATTTTAATTATGAAAAAAAAACGCTTATGCAGTATTATTGTTCATATTGAAGTGACCCATTTCTTATAAAGATAATATACAAGTTATTTAGGACTTGCGTTGGTATTATGGTCCCAAAAATGTCTCAGGAGTGCATGTGAACAATTTTCAGTTATTCTAAATACCTAACTTGATAATCTACAACCAATATCATTTTCTGAAATCTAAAACTGTTCTCCATGTTCACTGTTCACAATTTACATTGGTTATATATATTTTTAATTCAAGCCGTCGTTTGACCGTCAATATAAATTAAAATTATCCCCCTCACAACCCATGCTCTAATACGTGTTTCTTCTTTTTGTTAATATTTTGTGGATATGATTTTATTGAAGAAATTAAAAAAAAAATCATATTATCATGTACTATTCGCACTTATATTGCTTTTATAACCATACTCCTATTTTAGCACGACGTACTCAGATATCATGGAAGCCATTCTCTAAGTCCTGTTATAATGGGCTATTGAATAGAGCTGCCTGTTTAACGAGTTGTAATTCAACCATTTATTGAATCTAGAGCCAGGATGCGTGTGTGTCCTGGAAAGAGGACGAACTGAAAATATCTTGATTATCAGTGTGACTTGGAGTTTAATCTGTGAGACAAATAATGCTGAATTACCTCTTTCACATATTTGAATACACGTGTTTTTTTTTTAAGTATTTAAACAAATCGTTTTTTGCAGTTTCAATCTTGTTCGAGGACAGGTAGCCAAAGAAAAAATATAAAACTAGAGCTACAAAAAAATATCACAAATTGAGGCACTCTCCATGGCGAAGGTGGTGGCGTTTGTTAGTGTCCACAGGTGGCGGTACCCGGAGAACTCCGAGATTACCACGAGCATTGGATCTCGAGCTGAGAGAGCCGAGACTTTTTACCCTCGGCTGTACAGGACCCTTCAGGCTTCAGAGTTGATAATGTTTATCATGCATTAAAACTTCAGAATTTCTAATTAAGGACTTACCAGCACCAAGACAATGAAGATACAATTAATGAGACACCTGGTAACTCTAAAGGAATTGGTGATTGCTTTTAGGCCAAAACGGCGCGCAACACGCCCACCGTATATAAAACCCGCTTATATACTTTTTGCAACGACTGTGGGAATGACTGGATGTCCTTGGTAGAGAGATCACCTATTTACGTTGCTAGCAATATACGCCTAACCCGCACTAACCCGTGCTACGCACGGTTTGGGGCAAGCAGTTAGTTCTAATGTCAAATAATCTTTCATAGTTAAATATCTTGGTTGGACGATTTTACCGTCATAAGACCTCTTTGAAGACGACATTTGGTGAGTTGACCTTGGTTCCGAGTCTGGATAACTTGGACAAATACGTTCCGGTACGAATGGTGGAATGTCATATTGATCTCGAAAATCACGGCAATCCGTTCGGTATTATCTATAAATTAATACATAGATCCATTATATTTATGGTGTTATGCATGAAAATATTACTGATGCCAAGAGATTGGCCTGAGAATTTATATCGGAGAAGTTTAAATGATAAATAAAATAATTTGTATGTGAAAATATATTGTGTTGAGCATCGCTTTTTTAAATTGCCCTTTCGAACCCGTCAAAAACCTGTTGTTTTACATGGTAGAAGAGTAGCGCTGAGACGTGATCTCGATAATTGCATTCCCTTTATTACGCACAAAAACTGAGAACTTACATGGTCGGGAAATCCCGTTGCGCAGAAGTTCGTTGAAGCATTATAGTATGAAGTACATTTAATGGCTGTATATATTTTTTAAATAACACACATCACTTAAACCATTTTGTTTTGAAAGCTGAGCCAATTTTTTCCCACGAAAAAGTCAATACATTCACGACAGGAGCTCTGCGGCCTCCCCCCCCCCCCCACCCATTCCCCGGTTGCACCCAGAACTCGCCCTCCTCTCGGAATTATATATGCATCTAATTGCTTTGCTATATATTACCAGTTGTGGATCCTGACGGACGCCCGCGGAAGGCACCTCCCAACTGAGCTACAATGTCCCTCATTCTCCTATTTATTTTTCCAATTTTCATGATTCATCATTTTTATTTTTTAGGTTTCCTTTTCTATTTATTAGCAATTTATTTTTGTTTAAGTTATCCACAGTTTATTACTTTCCAATTAATTAGTCGAGGGTATGTATAAACAGCCGCAGAACAGAGCGCCAGGCCCTGGTCAGGGTCGACCCTGAACAGTGTCAAGCCTTCGCTAATGATGCCGTTACTCGAACTCACAATGTGTGCACTGTTAAGTCTTTTATGCTGTCAACACTACAGACCACAGTATAATGCACAGTTCAGCATCAGACTTCAACATTCGATATATCTTAACCCGAAAACTACATTTTAAAGATAATATTTTACAAATTATTAAGGTGGATGCACCTTATCGTCCACCACATTGCATGTTGAAAACAACTTAAATTTCATGTCATACGTTTGAAGAAATATAAGTATGAAATATTGTTCCAATCAACAGTAAAAATCCCATACGTTTTTTTTTCTGAAAATTCCCTCTAATGTCCTCCTATGTGTATTCAGATATTTCCCTATATGGAAGAGGTTACCCCCTCTCATGCCCTCCCTTGGGTACCTGCAATAAACATGGTTCATAATAGAAATTTATATATATATATATATATATATATATATATATATATATATATATATATATAACTTGAGATTTCATAATAACCAACGAAATATAAGCGCAACCTCCCCCCCCCCTTTTCCCGATTTTCTGTAACCGCACCTGATTACAGTCCTCTCCCCCTCTCTCTATCCTTTCTCCGCCCAGGCAATGCCATTCGGGTAATAATGATTCTTTCAAAGATCTCCTTTTGAGCATTCTCCTCATGAGATCTCGTTGTGCACAATAGACCCTGTCCCGCGTAGAGGTTTTCTTTTGAGAAAGGATCACCAAGGGGAATTTTTTTCGGGCCGCAAATGTACGGAAACCCCGGATAGGGCCCCCGGAGTAAAACTCTGTCCCGTCATCACATACCGTGTGGCCAAAGTGTTACCGGGCCCACAGACACAAAGAAAAGAGGCGCCTGCGGGGGAGAAAATATTTAAATTATTTAATATGCATGTAATACGCAAATATGGCAAATGAACAAACGCCATCCAGACGTTATGATTTTAAAATTGTACACTTCAAAGATAGATGGTATACAAAGTGCTTGGACTGCGATATTTTATGGAGATTTCTCAAACGTAACCACACTTAAAGACGCGGCAATTTCTGAAATAGTCACTATAATGTTTTTCTTTTTCTTGTGGCGTTGATTTTGAATGGTGTTTTTGCCAGAAATGCCATCTGAATGTTTTTTTTTAAATATTTTATATCAAACAACTATTGACTTCCCGATAAATTTAGTGGTATTATATAATAAACTTAACTGATAAATCGTGAAAGCATGAAGCGCCTCTGACATCGAAAATTTTTGGTTTAATCCAAATGAGATTTGAAGCACATACGTTTGGGCGGTCATGTTGTGGCGGGACGCCACTGTCTCTGTGGATATTCTTCACATACTGGAGTTATCTTGGTCCAGCGAGGAGCTTCGTGTAAAGGAATATGACGCCACCCATCTGTCACGTATCAGATCTGTGTACATGTACTTTTATGTACATATTGCCATTCATTTGGAGCAACACAGAGCAGTTAATAGGACAATGCTTCTTTTTCAGGCCAAAATTTTACCTCTCATACATTTACTGTACATAAATCTTAAATTAACCTTTAATCGTACAGCTGTGTATATAGTGTTCAAAACATAGATATCTACAATGGCAATCTATGGACTCTACTGCTGACTCAAATCACTGCAGAAGATTCGTCCATTCTAATGCTGCAAGGCATACTTTACTGTGCAATTGATCCTTCTCTGTGCAATTGTAAATGGCAAATGTGGAGTAGTTAATTCTGGGTTTCAGCAATTCTAAAATTGACAGTTCTGTTCCCGTCACAGACCAATAACTCAGTTTTATCTCCTTCAGTAAATAATTCCATAGAACACATGTATAACGGCTAATTGACTCTGGTGTGAGTCTGCAAACATTTATTATATATTTTGGTGCTTCGTTCATAAAAGATTTATAATATTCATGTTAATGTTTCAACACTTAAATTAAATGTCACTCCGTTTGGGATTTTAAATTAAAAGTCACTCCTTTTGGGACCCTAGTCTCTTTGCCTTAAACTGCTTTATACAGGTGTGCCCTATATGTCTTATTTAAACCTGACACGACACGCTTGGTTTCAAGTTTGGAACAGCTCTAAAATTTCCTAAAAAATATACCCTGCCAAATGGACCATTTTTAAATTTGACGGCTTATATTCACATGGTTCGTGTGTTCATGGACAGACTGAGCTACGGTGTTTTCTACGGTGTTTTGAGACAAGCCCTTAATAAAAATACCCCTTGTTTTATGTGAAAGAGACCAGTGGCGGTACACCTAGATCCATATAGTGCATGAAAGAACTCGACCAAGCATTGGTTACATGGTTGGTTACAAAACATTGGTGACATACTTTTTAGAAAGTATAACTCATACCTGTATGCATGCAACATGTCATTTTATTTTAGTTAATGTGTTAAGCATCAACTCATTTTGACATTCGTTTTTTGAAGGAGGAATTTTCGGGCACTGATTTTACCTAAGGGTTATTAAATGGATTATCGGGAACATGGTACGGATATCCGCGAATTTACCCGATACAATCAAAATAATTTTCAGATGAACACGTGACGCATAACAAGCAGGTTAACTCGCCACGTCAAGCCCATGGTCGCAAACAGAGGTGAAGCTTCTCAGAAACTTCTCAGGAACTAGTTCCGTTCACCTTCGAAAGGTGGCAGCACATGGTAGTGCACCATGTTAGGTAAATAAAGTGGCAAGATCTTGGGTATTATTTACTGATGTTGTCTCACCATGTCAGTTAACCGTTTTTCACTACTTATGATGAACATGTTTATTTAAATATTGTTTAAACCGTGTGCTCGAAAGTCCTTTGAATTAAGCACCGATAGTTTTCACGTAACCGAGTCACATATCTGCTTAAAATCATTTAAATACGTATCCCTATTCTGAAGAGAACCTCTCACAGATCATCAAATTTAGGGTAAGAACTACTAATGCCATCACTGTGACACAGCGATCATGAGATGACTATTCTCTAAACATTTAGAAATAACCAAAAAAATTAAAATATGTAAAATATTCTAATAGTATAATAATATATCTGATGACACCTACTTACCTGACGCGCTTTTATAAGAACTCTTTTCAGCATATATATGTATGTTATCACCAAAAGTGAATGTAACTATTTCCCGAGGCTACTTCAACCTCCCATAAAATTTCAACAAAAAAATATATTGAAACGTTTTGAGTAATGTTGCTAACAGACAAACTAACCAACGGTGACAAAATCATAACACCTGGCAAGCGAAGATAAAATGAAAGTGAAAAGATCATATAGGTAATAAGCACATAGGACAGTATTACTT
The DNA here is from genome assembly GCA_026874595.1 of Sipunculus nudus. Lineage (NCBI taxonomy): Eukaryota > Metazoa > Annelida > Sipuncula > Golfingiida > Sipunculidae > Sipunculus > Sipunculus nudus. The sequence continues at coordinate 8,588,181 of CM049318.1, read as the reverse complement.
TCACCAGGTACAACGTATTTCGCCTACTTGTTCCGGATATATAAATTGCGCTGCTATATGGGTTTGACCTAATTCGTCGTTTTCCTGTTTTCATATTTTTCTTAATTCTTGTTGTCGTTAGATCACAACAGCTATGAGCATCCCAATAAGTTGAACCATTATTTTACTTTAAACTCTGTCTTTCTGAGTCACCTTTCGTGCACATGTCGTCTAGTATATAAAAAAAGGTTGACTTATATCATGCGGAAAAAAATTATCAGTATATTAAATAATATTACCCTTAATGTTGCATTACTGGATCTACAACCTTTTTGCATTATTGAATAAAAAATGTGGTTGATTTGATGATAAGGACAGTATACTACAGCTGTTCGGAGTAATAAAAAAAGGACGAGGATTCGTGATTGATAACAGCAGCCACGATTTGTCATCCCTGGCTCTTCGACTGACACATTACCCGACATAGCACAAACTTTTTCACGAAGCAGAACATGATCGTCAGATTCTGGATGGTTTGATTGCATCTTATCGTCGTTTGATGGATCGTTTTATTCGTGTCATTTGAGGAGAAGGAAGCTGTTGTTTTGTGAAGCAAATACAGTGAATAATGATCAAGACATATCGCATTTATAATGAGGAAATTTTTGCTGAAACCGTACAAGAGCACGGTTCTGTTCGAGTATATTTTGCCTTTTGTTGCGCCCTCTGTGAACAATTACGTGTATTACCTTGTTTCGTACCATCTTTGAACTGGCAGGATTTAAATTTAATTATTACAAACAAAGTGAAAGTCTCATTATCAATAAATTTTCAATCAGATCATGATCATAAAAAATGCTGTTAAATGTGGATTTTTGTAATGTATTTTGCACGGTACGAAATGTTGTTTGTGTGTCTCAAAATGCCTTCCGTACATTACATATTTAACAATTTTCTCAATATGGAATGGGGGCATCCAATATATATATATATATATATATATATATATATATATATATATATATATATATATTGCTTAATATTCACTCCCTGTTCCCGAATTCTGGTTCCGCTACTGTGAACACACATGTGGTAGGTAATAATTTATCTCGGGGCATACCTCATGGATAACAGCTTAAAGAAACAACACACAGATGCTGTCTGGCAGAAGCTGGGGTTCTTACGTGAAGATAAAAATAGAAAATACATAGGAACAGCGTTGTGGTGTCATTCGAAACAAAAACTAACAGCTGGACTGCTCCGTTCGTACAAAAAATCAGGTACTCGCGTAACTTTTTGTGACTGACGCAGCAAGACGGCTGGGAGTGCCAAGCCATGCAAAGGAGGAATTGTATACACCTTCTAGCTTTTTCATACACCTTATAGCTTTTTATATTCCTTCATGCAGCTATAATATCGGTACCAGACACCCTGCAGACGAGTAGCCCTGTATAAAACCAGGCGAATATCCGGACATTCTACAGTGCACGTAATCTATAAAGATCCGGGAAATGTCCAAACAGATTCATTGTATAAATTTTGTAATGATTTTACTATTTTTGTGTGTCACCTCAGATGAATAGGTAAATACCATATAAATATCAACATGTTATAAACTACTGAATGTTTAGGCTTTCTAGTTAAAATCCAAATTTTGAAGAAAAATTATTAATATTACAGCCGGACACACGTGAACCCCCCACCCTGTGATGAGTGACCACGCAAAGACAATTAAAAGGACAGTAGCTGAGAACCAAAAATGATCATATCTTTGTAAAAGATGTCTCAAAACGTCCTTCTATCATCGTATTATAAAAAAAAATCTCAATTTGGAATTGGGACAACCCCTTCAGGTGAAATAAAAATAACAATAGTTATATACTTAATAAGTTGTATCTACAATACGTATAAAGTAATGATATATATATATATATATATATATATATATATATATATATATGTATTGCTTAATATCCATCAACCATTAACCGAATATATAAGCGCAGCCCTGTTCTCTAATTTCTGGATCCCCCACTGTGAGCACACGTGGTATGTAAAAATCTATCTCGGAACATACCTGAAGGAAAACAGCTGACAGTAACAACGTGCAGGCGCTGTCTAACAGGAGCTGGGGTTTGCATGTGCAGATAAAAATAGAAAATACATAAGAACAGCGTTGTGGTGTCATTCATTACAAAAACGAACAGCTGAACTGCTCCGTTCGTTAAAAATATCAGATAGACAAACTTTTTGTTACTGATGCAGCAAGACGGCTGGGACTGCTAAGCCGTGCAAAGAAGCTATTTTATACACCTTCTTGCTTTGTTATGCACCTTCTTGCGGCTTTTATCACTGGTACCAGACACCCTGCAGACGAGCAGACTGTGAAAAAACGAGGCGAATATCCCGACATTATACAGATACCGGAAATTTCCATACAGTTTTTAAGTAAAATTTTGTAGCGTTTTTAGTATTTTTGTGTCACTTCAGACGGAAAGGTAAAGGGATGGATTGTTTTATTCATTTAAATTAAGTTCAATAAAATATGGTACATTTTTTTTCGGACATTTTCGGATCATTTGTAGCCCTAATTTATAAGGAATGACAAATTGTCAGACCAAACAGCCGAATAAATTTAGAGCAAAGCTAATGAAATATAACGGAATAAAGAAGCGGTCTACCATTGTCATCTAAAAAATAAAGCAGTCTAAGATAAACGTGCATAGCAAATTAAATTTAAACGCAATCTTGTTTTAATTATCAATATAAAGCTTAATAAACTATTTGGCCGGTGGGCAATATCTGGAAGATGGAAGGTTTGTGGTGTAAAGTTTGGCTGAAAATATATCCAGAATCTCTTACACCTGTTCGGCCTCCGTTGAGAAGCCTCTTTTCCTTTTTGACCCGCGTTGTTCTTTGAACAGAGTTGGCCCCGGTTTTTAGGTCAGTCAAGTGACAGTTTAGCAATGTTTCTCCCGATCATGGATTAAAACACGCTGGTTGAACCAACTCTCCTGTGAACTCTACTGAGAAGTAAAGGCACCAATATCTGCCCAAGAATGCCTAAAATTGTAACGTTTCAATCTCTGCATCCTTATTTGAATTCGAGGGAAATTTCTATGACATTTACCGTATGTCAGCCAAAATAATGAATAAAGTCCTTATTGTCAATAACAATCAGCCATTATTTCTACTAAATTAGTAAGATAAGGTGGTATAAAATGGGGGTTGGACTGGGGGGGGGGGGGGGGTCTAAATAATTACCGTGGTTTACTTCAGCAAACCTTAAATCTGCTGTCCAAACTTGTAAAGAATTTTATCTAATTGCAAAGTAGATTGTCCAAACTTACGGAAATATAGGTCGCTATGGGCACTGTCTCACTCAAAGCAGCAGTGTATGTAAATCTGCTGAAAATCTGCTCTCTGATCCATACTGGTACATCTTCAGGCACCAGAGAAACATCAGAAAATGCTGCGTCTGCCTCAAAGATTATTACAGGAGAGTAGATTTTCAGATACATTGAGATTCAGTAGTAATAGATCATATGCTGTGAAACTGGAGATTTTTGCATCAGAGATGGAGCAGAATGGACCAGCACGTAGTAACATTTGCTGCTTTGCTGCTCCCGCTGACACTATAATATGAGTTTAATCACAGCAGAAATACAGCAGCTGCTCCAAAAGCAACATATGCTAAACTTTGGTACGAGTATATATTGATTATTTTTACTCATGGGAACAGTATATATATATATATATATATATATATATATATATATATAAATACAACAAATGTGTATATATATATTATCTATATATATATATATATATATATATATATATATATATATATATATATATATATATATATATATATAGAGAGAGAGAGAGAGAGAGAGGCATTTGGGACAGAGACCAAGAACATGGATTATTATGTTATGTGTTAGTTTGAAAACCATATTGAGAACTCTGTAGGGATTACAAACGGACTGTTATTTTTAGGTATACCTATTTGACAAATCTATGTACATCAGTGCTTACTTGTATAACCGCGTTTTAATGATGCAGCACATCAGTCCCTGGTGAACATAAGTAAGCTTACAAGCACAGAGCTGAAACTATATCCATGACGGTATGGTCTGTTATTTGGCCAAATATATGAAATATGTATTCCAATATTTCAATACTTTAAGCTTTTAAATCTTATGAAAAACAGTTTCATGTAAGTATGCTGTTAGCAGTTAAGAAGACATTGATAGAAGCTGATAAAGTTGTTTAGAGCTAAAGCAAAGACCTTTATGCTTTCCGCATGGTGTAAAGACAATATAAATCTTTTAGGAACATTTGCCCGCTTACAGAAATCGCTTCCTTTTTTTATGTCATCCAGAAGAGGTTGGACAGGGGAGGGAGCTTCCCTTCGGACGTCAGTCACCTCAGTAAACCCATCCAGTAGCAGGTCAGCTTCTTCACTTTGTCCAGCAAACAGAAAATCTGCAATATCAATTATAAATAGAAATATATTTCTTGGTTTTTATATATAATGATATTGCACCAACATCAATTTTAGAAAAGCGATCTTCTTAAAGTTATGATTACCTGCCTCAGTTCGATCCATTGATGATTACCAGGATATTCTGTATGATTCTTCAAGAATTTTTTTAATTAGGAAAATAGCAAACGAAGTAGATTCAAGATTTTACATTCTAATTTTTCTGCATTTGAAATAATTTATATTATAGATTATACTTTATAATATTATCTCCAAATTTCTTCGTGAGTAAAATACACCAAAAAGCGCGTATTTTCAAGAAAACCCCAGCCACGGAACAGGTTTTAATGCTCCCGTGATTGAACTACTTACTCCGGCTTGCACCTAAGCTGATAGAGAAAGAAAGATGCGTCTATAAAATGCACTTACCTACATATAAGAACACCGGGTATACTTCTTTCGAGAAACTGATAGACAGTTGTTTCAGCGCACGTTCCATATTTTCCATCAGGTACATCTGTCTGGACGGACCAAAGCGCCTCTCTCTACAGTTGTTGTATACCTTGATGGTACCTTCATCTGTACAAAAATAATTTTAAAATATACCTAATGAGGAAAATTCAAATATTGAAAAGATTCATCATCTTAAGAAAAAAATTATATGATTATCTTGCTGGGGTCAAGAAAATACATCAACGAGATATGCAAAGGCAGACATCATGGAAGAGGGTTTATAACATAGAAAATCCAATAATGTATTTGGACTAGTTTGATCTATTTTTAAGAGTGGTATTTAAATTGGCGTACTCACTTGTTCCATGGAAATATGAGAAAAATATTCCCTCTGTTGTTAGTAAGTTTACGCAGGTTTGTATGATGATCTCAAAGTCGTCATCAAAATAGCATAAAGCCATGATGATGTGTATCAGATGGTATGGACCGGTGGAATCCGGCCCAACAAGGAAAGACTGGAGTGTCTGTTCGAAGAACTTGAACTCAATATCGCAGTAACTGGGGTTTTTATTCACCCTTTACTTGAATATTCCGATGCTGTATTTGTTCGGGTCCACAAAAGTGTACTGAATTGGCCGATTCAAAGTGAGTAACAATTTGAGTATTTTAACATCCGCATCCCCTACAAAATGCAAATAAATAAAATCACAAGAAATGTGTAGATTGCATTTCTATGCGGATATTTTAATAAAAATGAACTAGTATTCGATATAAGCGATGCCTTACTGTTTAAAATCATCAACGTATATACTGTAAAGTATTGAGAAAAATGGGGTCTGTTAAGCTTGAATAAGACAGAGATGGAGAAAAACAAATGCGATAGGTTGGTTTTGCGGGTGATAGTAATTTATTTACTAAAATTTATGCTACGATATACGCGAGATGCCACTGGGGCTAACGAATACCGTTCAACTGTGTAGAAGAGAGCGTCTTTTTCTTTATAACCGCGACAATTTCCTCTTTGCGAATATCAGGAATTCGAAACCGGACAGAAGAAAAAATCCAATCAAATTACTCATAACATTATAGTTTATGGTTCTAGTTCACAGTACATGCAATTGCTAAGACTCGAAGTGGCTGATCGTCCTGCATTTCTCTTACTGCTGTTGATATATGAGCTTTCAATTTGTCCTGGATCCACTGACTCAGGGCTTCTTTGTCGGTGCTTTTGGATCGGCATTCCTCTAAAGATTTGTGGCATTCATCTGAAGAAGGATTAGACATCTTCCCGCCTTTTTTCAATTTGTTTTGTTATTATAACGCAGTCTGTTTCACGCGTACAGTACGCCAAAGTACTGAGTACTAGCGAGGCATTGCTCAGTCCGTGGAAAATGTCAGAAAGTCAAGTAACATATTTTTTTATGGCTGATGCAGCTGGAACTGCCAAGCCATGCAAAGGAGGAATTTTTTTTCATCTACTTGCGGCTATAATCATCGGTACCAGACACCCCGCAGGTGAGCACCCTGAAACCACCAAACGAATATCCGGAACAGCAGTTACGCGGTGTATGGCTGAGCACGGGACTGAAGTTGGACCGAATATCACAGAGACCATATAAATAAGTGCGAACATCACAAAGATATATAAACTAGAAAAGAACTAAGAGAGCGCAGACCTCCGCCAGGTCAGCTAATTACACTCATATGGACCTGTCAGAAAAGCAGCATTTTTCCTTTGAAATATTTCTGGATCAAGAATGTTTCCGTATCAAAATTTAATCAGTTTTTCCTTCGATCATTGCCGAGCTATTTTTGCGTTTGCGTGCTTACAGATAAACAGATAGACAAACATACACGCCCAGAAACTTAACCCCCGCTGCTAGGCTTGGCGGTGGTGATTAATGAGATTCGATATTCGATATGCGACAATCAGGCAAAACTTGAAACGTTTTGACGAGGGGGCCTCAGACACTACGTACTACAAAAACACCGCATAGCCAGCCTAGTCTCCTCTGTTGCGCACTGTCTTTTGTCATTCTTACATACATAGCCCCCCCCCCCCGCCGGGAACCGCAAAAAATCACCTATAATATTTGATTCCCAATATTTCTAGGGGTTCCACATCGAATTCATTCATGCGAAACCATATGAGACAGCCACTTTTTAATTGGGTTATGTTTCGAGATAACCCATATGGCCTTAAAAGTTAAATCTTATACAAACATGTGCCATTTACAAGGAAAAGGTTCGTTGGCAAGTTTGGTAGCATATCTTTAATGGTTTAAGAAAAGTATGCAAATTATGAAAACGTAATCAGCATTTTCAGCTCTTCTTTAAAATGACAACAAAGAACAACCAAATTTAATATTTTTTACGGGACTCTTATTGTTCTTAAAACTTTTTGAGGTTTGATCAGTGGGAGATCCGGTGATAGGGTGAGAAGGGGGGGGGGGGGGCTTTATGGGGATGAAGATCCGTGACTGTTGCGGGACAGTTACAAGAAGTTTAGTTTTTATTTTTCTCTCTATTATCTGTCAATCGGAATATTTTTCTGTGTTGCTTTCCGACAAGCACTTGTATGCATGGAATTGGCATGTGAATATCTAAGGTCATGACACAACATTGCCCTAATATGTATAAACTATACGAGGTGAATCTCTGTTGACAAGGATTCGGACAGGCCGAGCGCCGAATGTTTAACTCGAATTTCGCAGTCGAATATTAAAAAAATATCGCTGATGTGTGTGATATTCAATATTCGCATGCGAATGTCGCTTGTCAGCGTGATAATGGAATGCGAATATCTAATGTTTTGGCCCATCTTTGTTGTAAAATGTACGAACCATCTTTGTCCTAGCATGTATAAACTATGCCACTGCGTTCACCAGTTTCGGACTAGCCGAGCAGAGATAGTTTTTCCGAATTTCGCAATCGAATATCAAATGTCGCAGATTTGTGTGATGTTTGATATTCGACTGCGAAGGTCGCTTTTCTGTGTGATATTGGCGTTGAATATAGATCTAAGATCGTGGCCCATCTTTGCCCTAATATTTATGAAATATACGAGTTGGATCACTGTTGACCAGGTGTCGGACTGGCCGAGCGCCGATGGTTTAATTCGAATTTCGCAGTATTTAAGCGGTGTTTCCACTTAGCCGGACGCGAAAACGGATACGGATACAGTTGGAACAAAAATATGATAACATATAAGGAGTGTTTCCACTTGTACGGCGGTGTATACGGCGATTTCAGAACTCTCCCTGTACGGTTCCCTGTCCAGCGCAGTAATACAGCGCCGTACGGGTATTTTCCTCATTTACGTAATTTTTCGGAAAACCCATTTGTACTTGCTGAAAAAAAACCGCGTTCAAGTTTAATTTTCAGCAATGGAAAGAAAAAAAAGTAAAAAGGCTGATTGAGGTGGTCCGCAGGAATCCTGCCCTTTACGATCCTAATAGGCCTACACCCGAGTATAAAGATGCTTAGCTAGTAAATTATATCTGGGGCAGTAATTCTGAATTCATGGGAAACAGCACAATCAGTGGTAAGTGACCACCACTCATGTTATTCACCAAGTGTAGTGCACATTGTTGTGTTTTTGGTGTGGCATTAAAATTTGAATGGTCGTGGTGGTGGTTGGAAGATGTGTGTGTGTGTTGGGGATGGGGAATGGGGGGCGGGGAGTGTTAGGAAGAAATAGTTGTTTTGTTATGTCAGAAAGAAAAGAAGAAGCACCCGCCGTTTTCAGTCAGTTCCTATGTTGTACACTTTGACTCTTTTGAAAGCCTAGTATCTAAAACACAAAGAGGATCAGCTTGGCCAATATGATAGACCTGATAATTATAAAATATCATGTAATGCAATATACTTCATTATATGTAACCTTGTATAATTTATATATTCTTTTATTGTGCTAAAAGCACTTTATGTTCTCTACAACTTCTTTCATTGCGACGACAACTCACATGTTTATGTATAGGCCTAGTGTCGCCGCAAAAGAAATGTTGATACAAAGTACATGTCATTAAAATACACGCGTTCCACGTCGATCTTACAGCTGCACTTTTAAATAGATCCACGTGTCACGTGGAATATTTTTTACATAGGTAAACATTTACTTCTTACAGTTTGTGAGGTATATGTTTTCATTAATATAATTGGAAATATAAATAACTTCTGCATGTTACGGCTAATGAATGGAAGAAAAAGTGGAAAAAATCAGAGGGACCTCTACATAAAAAAACGGAAGCAAGTGAGGACTCTCAAGAGTGGCCAGGCTGCACAAAAAAGCTTTGAGATGGCCCTTTTATGAAGCCATGTGTTTGAAAAATATACCGATGATAACGGGTAATTATTTCTGCTTGTACTAATGCTATAATTATGAAATTCAGGGGTATTGGCTTGTTCTCTCAGGCACGCGCCATAGGCCTATATACTGTGGTTACCTAAAAAAATTGTAATATTCGCGAATGGGCAATTATATCGAAAATGAAACCTCCGTGAATAAAAGGTCCCAATTCTCAAGGGTGAATAAAGTTGAAGCGTAAAACACTGATATCTAACATATATAATAATAGATCTCGTATATTAAAAGATTGCTGTTATTATAGTCCATTTCACCACCTGCTGTCCACCTGTTTTTTGTAGATGATTTACTTAAAAGTTTATATTTTTCAATATTTTCCATGTAAACAACATATTGAAGTGACAACCTAATTTGGCAGTTAAGAATTTTACAATAAATCCCCCGTTCATGTTTCACAACATTTTAGTCTCTTTATCATGATCTGGCAGATATTGTGTGTCCCTCCATAAGTAGCCATCTTTGTTTTAGCTGGTTATATTTTTTAGAGTGTTTACATGAGATCATCCAATCAGCAGCTGTCAGTTGAGGCTGTTTTTGCATGTGACCAATGACCTTGACCGCCATAAGTGGGTCTGTTATGTTGTAAAATGTAGACTGATTTCTCATATTTTCAGAAATTTCTGTTACTCAAATATAGTATAAGGTAGGAATTTAGTTACCTTGTTGAAAATCAGGTTCTGTAATCCTCTCCTCTACACTATAATTGTTTCCCTTGAAATGTACCTAATAAAAATTTTCATAGCAAAAAACAGGTGGACATGAGGGGATGAAATGGACTATAATGATATCACCCCTTTCAAGATCTTTCTGCTATTAATGAAAAAATTTCAACTCATTTGATGTAAACTTTGATCCTCGTTTAGTTATTAAGATCTTACGTATATATAATTTAATATGTTAATTTCATATAATAAAGGTTTACTTTGTGTGGTTTTAGGATGGTGACTTCGTAAAAATGACTTCTTTACTTTACTTTATCTCTCTCACTTTATATGATTCACATTGAGAAATGTAATGATATATATATATATATATATATATATATATATATATATATATATATATATTCAATTTGTACATACACAGCGTAAATGACATCGAAAAGCGCAGTCGTGATTAGGAAAAAAAACAATCTTAAGAAAGTATTTAATTGTGTGAATTCATCATTTTTAACCATTATATATTGTCTTAGCTCTGAATCCAATCTACATGATGTTGGTAGGATGCTAGGATGCATCTGAACAGGACTGCTTGGAAGAGGTTCTGAAAGAAATAACATCAGACGATGACCTCAACAAATCTCGGATTGTGGTCTGGTCGTTCAGCAAAGGTGTATTATAATATAAAATAAAATTTAACATAACTGTAGGAACTTGATGTTGTAGTATTTTTAATAATGAAATATGCATGTAAATGTCTATTCCAAATTTTATAACGCTTTTGCTTTCAATTCGCAAAATGACCCCTTCGAACATGCTCTTCTTGCCACGGCAGAGGTGCCACTTGATTAAAGTATATTTTGAATGTTTCTCTTACCTTTTTAGCATCATGTGGTGCTCTGTGTCCAATGTGTGTTAAGCCCTGCAGACCCTCACATCACGTTCGATCCCCTTCTTGTGCCAACGCTAGTGCCGACTGCGACTGCAGAACGTTGTGATTTACACAAGCAGCTTTGATGACATTATTAGCAGCATGTGGGCCAACAGCCAGCTTTGTATGAAACACCCTCCATCATGCAGCAAGAGTTCCGAAAGCATTTTCAACAATCCTCCTCGTCCTGGACAACCGATAGTTGAAATTTAACTCTTCATGAGGACATCCTCTGCCTTGGAATGGCCGCATTATATTGCGTTGGAGCGGAAATGCCTCATTTCCCACAATTAAATACGGGACTGGCCCAAAGTGGTCTGCCTGTGACAGTTCATCCTCGGGGAACTTCAGGGTCTCGTGACAAAAAGCTCTTCATAGGTCTGAATGACTAAAATTCCGCCATTACTGTTTCGACCATAGGCCCCAACATCTATGACCAGAAACTGCAGGTGAGCATCGACAAGGACAAACAGTACCGTGGAGAGGGTCCCTTTATAATTAAAGTACAAGGAACCGGACTTCCTCGGGCACTTGAGCATAACTTTTTTCCCGTCCAGGGGCCCCTAAACAGTGTGGAAACTATCATTCCTTCTCCAAATTCGCAGCAACTATTTTCCAGTCTTCAAGTATGTTGGGAACTTTCATATAGATAGGAGGCAGTCCATTCCAAAGAAACTTGCACACCTGCCGAATAATTCTACTCACGGTAGTTATTCCAACCGATAACCGAAGGACAGGGAGTGGAAACTTTCCCCTGTCGCCAAGAACCTTTCAAGAATAAGGAAAATACGTATACATGTACTGTGTTTTTTTCATTCAATATTATTTGTCACCCCGTCGCTTATTATGTTTCAGATCCACAACCTCAAGCCTCACACAGCAGGAAACCGGTTGCAATGGAGCTCAAGCAACAGCGAATGCACAACCCTTTGCGAGAGGAACAAAGAGGAAAAATTTAAATAGAGAAAAGGGGCCCAGTGAAATTGAGAAAGCCCTGACTGACATGATTAACGACCAGCAGACCAGCGGATTCTTGAGGGTCTTAATCCACCAAAACCCAATCCACCAAAATTTGCCTGAGAAAACCAGGTCTTTCCTCATTCTCCAGTTTTCTACACTCCTCTTTTATGGGGAAAATCCTAATATGCCCCAAATGCCCCTACCACTTTTACTGTCAACTAGCAACATGTTCCCTTCAACCTCCTCTTCAAACTCAAGATCCAAATACTGGACCGGTCCTAACCATTCAAGCCAGTCATCCAGTACTGTTTGCCCTACTGCCCTAAAAGTTTCAGAACCACAGCAATATACTTGGCAAAATTTCTCAGAAACTGCAGGAAACCCTACGCCATTCAACCTCTTTGAGGAGGGCAGCTTATTAGCGCGAGCAATGGACCTTGCCAACAATTCGTAGTTTTAACATACGACAGGGTGAAAGTAAAGAATGTTGTTTTATTCTGTAAAATCTTTGTTGTTTCATCAATCTGACTATAATACATAAAGGTGTATATATATATATATATATATATACAAACATGAATACACAGAAAAGACGGTCCACTTCCGATGGGAATCGAACCCATGACCTTACGATTGCCGGCCGCTTGCTCTATCCACTGAGCTACAGCAGATCCCCGACCCATCTTTGTATTTCACACTTTTTATAGTGTCTGCCTCGTTTGATAAAAATATTGGAGACAAAGGCTTCTTCTATATTAAAAGTATTTTTTTATTGAAATTATGCATATATATATATATATATATATATATATATATATATATATATATATATATATATATATATATATAACTCTGGAGAAAAACAACACTGTAAATTCACTACAGTCTGTTTCACGGGATGCGACCCGATCATCAGGTGAATGTTGTTAGAATGAAGCTAACGGCGTGGTTTGAAAAGCCGAGACTTTACGAGATTACGAGATTATGCTTTGTGCGTATGGGGGGACATTTTAATGACTGGCACTGATCCTATTGTCCTCGGGGGCACAATAGGATTGGGCGGGGTACACGTGCGATACTGGAACATAACAGGGCACAGAGGTTTATTGTGGTTTAATGTTTATAATTAATACAAAGATATTTTGCCAGGAAGCTCATTAGCAAGTAGGCTGATATTTAATATTTAATAGGGTCCTGGGTACAGTAACATTTCAGTAGTATCCACATATGATATAAATATACAATACACATATACTATGATAATATAGAATTCGAAAGCACTTTACACCGGAGGGTAACACTACCTTATATATATATATATATATATATATATATATATATATATATATATATATATATATATATATAACAATGTTGATAAGGAAAACGGTGTTGAACTTTATGATATTGATAAACAGACAATATGAGACATGTTAAATGTTTGTTCATATCTATTATTTACGTAAATTTTGTTACATTGTAACAGCAACTATAGTATTGTATCATACATGAATTTTCCATCTTGAAATGTTTAGAACTTCCATATTACCTCATACACAATGCATGTCTCTGTTTTGGACTAATGACTTCCCGAAATCTGGCGTACCATGCTACATCTTTTGCCACCAGGGACAGAACGTGCTCAAATTTTTGTTTGTCCAGCCTGATATATTGCTGCAGCCTTTCTGGTTCAAGCTGTTATCCTGCGAAGAGATTGTGAAAGACTCCCTGATGTCTTTTCCTTAAAACCTGGTGCACCCACCATCAATGTTTTCGCTTTTTGTTCTCTTTTATGTATGAGTATATCAAACCAATCATCATCAGGTCCTGCTATTTTTAACAAATCAGGTGTAATCGTCGCCATATTGACGCAAGAGATCAATTACGTCATAGCAACCCTAAAATATACGGTTAAATTTTGAATCCAGATGTACGGCCGCCTTATGGTGAACGTACAACTGGAAACACACTAAACATATCCGTATCCGTACCCGTATCCGTATCCGTTTACGGAAAAGTGGAAACATAGCCTAATATCGTATGTCACTGATTTGTGTGATATTCGATATTCGCATGCGAATGTCGCTTTTCTGCGTGATATTGGCATGCGAATATCTAAGATCAAGGTCCATCGTTGTAATATGTATGAACCATACGAGGTGAATCGACGTTGATAGGTTTCTCTGGCGAATGTTGTTTGTGTGCGTGATATTGGCGTGCGAATATTTAAGGTCGTAGCCCTTCCTTCGGCATAAAATGTATAAATTGTATGAAGTGTGTACACGTTGACCAGATGTCCTGAATTTCGATGATGAATATTGAATATCGCTGATTTGTGAGATATTTGATATTCGCGAGCGAATATATATATATATATATATATATATATATATATATATATATATATATATATATATATATATGTTTTATTCTTATAAATATGTATTAGAGCCCTGCGCGGTTCAGGAACCGTACTGCGGGTTACCTTTTTTATGATTTGGCGGGGCGGGCCATAAATAATTTAAGTCTGGGCGGTGCAGATGAGGGCTAAAGGCTTGGATATGCGGGAATAGAGCGGACTACGTGATTTTTTTGCAGAAAACAAAATGTAATGCACAGGTCTGGTCATGTTCCTGTATACGAATATTCCAATTTGAGAAAGTTTGTTGTATAAAACAGAGTGGAACTGGTGAAATCTCAATTCTCTTAATTTTGAGACAGATTCGTCTTTGCAGCCACCACTGGACATGATGATTTATAAATGTACCTGACCATAATTTTGCATGTTCAAACTTTAGCCCTGCAGGAGTAAACTTTTGGCAATTCTTATATATTACATAACATGGCTGATAGTGGAGCACCGATATCATTTCCTGAGTTCTCACATACTCTGTGTTCGGCTGGGTATAGCTGTGCATAACCTATATAGCCTTGGTAACGACCAATATCTGGTTAAGAGCATTGCAAAACAGAAAACAGACAACCTGCTTCACGAAGAGCTAGACTCCCACTGAATTTCGTTACCCTCCCCCTTTCAGCTGATAGCTGCATCGTGTATCTTTTTTTAAAAAGTTACACCTGTAACGTTGACCTTTGACCTTGTGACCCCTAAACATTTCAAGTTCTTCCCCTTTTGGTAGTTAAGATATGTGCGTGATGGAAGGTTAGAATGAAAAGTTTGGCTTAAAATGCATCCTCAATCTGTCTAAATAAGTGGGTCCGGTAACTTTGACCTTTACCTTATGACTCCAAATCATTCAAGCCCTTGCGTAAGAGGTTGGCTATACATAAGTTAAGTTTGATATTCATATGTAGATCCAAACTGGAGTTATCATTAGAAAACAAATTTGACTGACATACAGAAAGACGAACAGATGAAAAGAAGGACCGAGGGATTGATATAGGGCATCCGCTTTCAGCACAAAGATGAAATCAGAGTTGCGAGTCGGATAGTATATATATAATTTGGCACTCTCAAATAAAGAAGAAAAAAGCACCCATAATAGAAAAATACACAGGTGTCGCCACCAGTCTTCAGGAGCTGAAGAAACCAATCATTATTAAAAAAGCACACTGGGTTTCAGGACAGCCGAAAACTGACATAACTGCTGTCAATCGAAGGTCTCAGAAACAGATAAAAAAAATCAAGGCAAGATTAATGGCAACTCACGCCAACATTATCACGATACTGGAGGTTTTGTATTATTCGGGGAGGGGGGGGGGGGGGTCATCGAGAAAGGACGGTGTACTGTATTTGTTTATATCTCTATAGTTCTTGGATACCTAGCCCAGTTTGACCATCTAGAAAGGTTTATGTTTATTGAAGTTTATGCGTCATAGTTTTTTGAGGATAGAACATAGATTTTTTTCCACTTTCAGTAACATTTACTCCTTAGTCAGTACCGTTTGCAACCCTATTTCAGAGTATTTGCTAAAGAAAACAGTATTATATAGAACTGACTTCCTGTTAGTCCCAGAACTAAGAAATAAAGCATTGTCATGTGTAACGTTTATTTAATTTTCCTCTCGCCACCGATGATGACACAGAAAGAACTGTTATCCACCTGTGCACAGTTTGCCTAATCAGTTAATTCTAAACATAAGCCAATACACATTTGAGGTATGTCACACGCAACATCCGCGCTGAGAAACGAAAGGCAAAGTTTGTCTCGTTAGTAGACACTTAACATGAGCCGATCCGCATTCAGGAGCACCAAGAGTATAGAACAACATGCACCGTATCTGAAGTTTTACAAGGGCAATATCTTTTGAATCCTATAAAGACAGAAACAGATAAAACATTGTGCAGATGGACTTTCAAGCTGACCACTGCTACCATTTCAGACGGACATCGCCAGCTCATTTATCGCAAGTCGTTTAAACAATATGTGTATGAGAGAGAGAGAGAGAGAGAGAGAGAGAGAGAGAGAGAGATGGATTCTCGATTCACAGAAAAGTCGATTCACTGCCGATGGAAATGGAACCCATGATCTTCCGATATCGGGTTGGCTGCTTAAACCACTAAGCCACAACACATTCCGAACCCCTCTGTGTATTGGTACACTTTTGTAGGAACTAGGGTTTTGCTACCAATCGGCAGTGAACAGACATGTCTGTGTATTCTAATCCCATCTCTATATACAATGAGCCAGCATGGTTACTCCTACTTCTCTCTATATAATATATACTGCACACCATATAAGGCCATCAGTTCTGTCTGCAGCATGCGAAGTCGCTCTGCCGACACATGTAGTGGTATCAGTCTATCGTCACAACTGTAACGTCACGTCGCTGGTTCTTATAAAAGTGTGCAAATACAAGCAATGCAAGTACAGCAAGGGACCAACATTGTGAATTAGTCTCTCAGTACAATCTCCGTGCCTGCCAAAGAGGTAGTTGAAACTCCTTTACATAGAAAGACCGTTATAGACAGGGAATCCTCGAAGAATTACAGAACCTGTGTCTAATCTGCCATTCATATTTAAAATATTTGAAAGACTTGTGACTCAGCGCTTTGGAGAACACTTGCTCACTAATGATCTTTGTTTTCAGCAAATTAACAGGACCTCTCCACTGAGACTGCACTAATGAAGGTCCAGTCATATATAGCGTAGGCTCTTGATTGTGAATTAATCTGCGGCGTTTGATACCCTATATCACAGAACACGCATCTGCCGCTTTGAGCCCTCATTTGGCATTAATGGGACAACCCTTCAGTTGATAGACAGATCCCAGTGTGTCGCAGTTGACTATTATACCTGTCAGGATTCTTACCGAAATATAGTGTTCCATAGGGCTCGCTTCCAGTTCCAAACGAGTACTGTATGAATACCCGACCTGTTGGCACTATTGTTAGGCATCATGACATGTTGCATGACAGTATGCTGACCTAACCTAAGGTAAATTTGTGATCCAGTCTTCCTCTCATAGGACTGATGTTACTCTATAGATCCAGAAATGCGATCAGCATTCAGCCACTGGTAGAGCAACAACTAGCTTATAATGAACAACGACAAGTTTGAGTATATCATCTTCTACCGAAGAAACCGACAGTTCCATCCAGGTTCAATACTCTGTTCCCTGGGAAATGTAATCTACTTGCCAGCTCCTATGATCTGCCAGATCTAAGAAACCTAGGGTGCCACGAAGGACAGTTGTCTCATCATGTCTTGATGTCACGCTATTACCAGGTCGGGTACATTGGCAGAATCTGAAGATACATCATTACTGGTGCAGGCAAAATTCTTGTACAAGCCCTGGTGACCTCGCGTATGGATTATTTTAATTCACTTCTGTATGGCATTACCCATTCTCAGATTGGTAGGCTGCAGGGCCTTCAGAACTATGCAGCACGACTTATCAAACACATCCCGCGGCGAGCCCACACCAAACCAATACTTGTGGAGCTACACTGCTGCCGGTAGACAACAGACTTTGCTTAAAAATGCTTTTTATAACTTACAAAGCCTTTCATGATTTACCACCTTCGTACCTTGTTGACTTAATCATGGAGTATCGTATCGTGCGTCACTCAGGTCAGCCGACTAATCTCATCTTGAAGTGCCCAGGGCTCGGACACAGTATGGGCAGAGAACATTCCGGTCTTCCTCCGCTGTCTTCTCGAAGAATCTTCCTCAACATATCAAGGATGCATCAAGTGTGCAATATTTTAAAAGTTGCTTAAAACACACCTTTTCCAGTTGTCATAATATTAGTCATTGTCATTACTGTGATGTACATTTTATGTCTGAATATCGTAATGTATTTTAGTGTGTAAAGAGCTATTGTATTTAACTTAGGAAATTTGGCACTTTTATATACTTAAATAAAAAATAAAAAAAGGAAAATTATTCTTCTACAAAAATTTAGCAGTTTGCAGCACAAGTGAAGCAGTTTTTTAGGAGATAGCCTGAGCACTGTTTTTTTTTAAGATCTGCTGTAGGTATTTAGTAGAGTTACAGCATACGCTTTTTTGTGCTTCAAGGCCTATGTAATATATGCTGAAAGTCTGATCCCCACTAACCACGTATAATCCTGTATTGTGCAGCAGAGGTTCAGCAGTGATTGAGCACAAAATGAGCGGTTTAAATTATCTGAATTAGTGCTCCAGTGGAGTAGGACATTTGCATATCAGAAACAGGTTCTCGGTAGTTCTTCAGCAGAACCGAGGCAGTATGCTCTCCTGGAGCAGACATGTGTATTCTCGTAGAGCAGACCTTTGCGCTCAGGTGGAGCAGTGCTGTCCTGGAGCAGACCCAGGTTAATAGTCGCTCACATCACATTCCCGGTCTCTATGTGTATTTTGTTGTTTAAAGCCCACCCATCAGTATTCTTCCTACAGCTGTCAGTTGGAGTGAAAAACACAAACCATTCAATGTGTAAACTAGACTTTTATTAATGATATACACTTAAAATTGGTTGTTTCTTTTCCTTGCCCCTCGGGATGTTAGGACATACATTGCATTTTTCATTCTCCCAGATGTTCCACTGCCAAACATAAGACAGAAGCCTTTCGATTTATAGTAAATCATCTCTTCTTCCTCAGCAGTAAGATAATAAACCTGATATCAAATCGTGACACCGATCATATATATATATATATATATATATATATATATATATATATATATATATATATATATAGTTTCTTGATTTTCAACATAGTTCTATATATTCTAGAGATTATACGTAACATTTCAGTGTGGAGAAATTAAATTGTTTGTGTAATCACACACGCAGACCAGACCATATTTTGGTCAAACTTCTCACACTTCCCGTGTAGCGATTAAAGCAATTGCTCATGTATGGCATTTTTATGGCGATAACTCTGATGGTTATTTCCTTTGGCTATAAAATAAAAATGGCATGGGCATATTGTGATCCATAACTGCTTATATTCGTTTCATTGACTTTAAAGGGTTCTTGAATAGATAAAGGGATACATGAAAAGCAGGATTTAGAAAACTGAAACTAGTGGTGTACTTCATATTTGCGAGGTTAAATATTCGCGATTTACACTTCTCCGGTGTTTTACACAGTTTTATTTCCGAAACAGTAAATGACACAATGAGCATTACTATTATAATATCTGTTACCCAATAAATCCGCAAAATCTTACCAATTTTAATGGGAGCAAAGGAAACATCAAACAGGTGGACATTCCTCCTGCAATAAAACATTGGCACATACGATAAAAGGATATTACTTGAATTACCGATCTATGAAATGCAGGAGATTAGAAGTTTATAATAAAAATGGTGCTACAGTATACGTGAGATGCCACTGAGGCTAGTGAATACTATGCAGAGGATGGCGTCGTATTCCCTATTTTGTTATATTCGCGACAATTTTCCCTTCACGAATATCACGGATTTGAAACCGACGAGAACAAAAGAGCCAACCACATTATTCGTAACATTTTAGTTTATGTTTCTAGTTCTCGGTATATCTTAGTTATATTTTTTTCTGTTCGTCAGTTTAACTAACTAGGCCCGGATGCGATTGCAAAGACCCGAAGTGACTGGTGGCCCTGCATTTCTCTAAGTGCAGTTGATGTTGATTTATCCTAGATCCACTGACTCAGGGCTTTTTTGTCAGTGCTTTTGGATCGCCACAGATTTGCGTTATTCATCTGAAGGAACTGCAAGAGACATCTTTACGCGTGCCTTTAGACATTTTTTTTGGGTTATTCTAATGTCTGTTCCACGAGTACAGAACGCCAAAGTACTGAGTATGTACTTGCGTGACACTGTTCCGTTGGTGGAATTGGAGCGTTTTTTATACACCTTCTTGCTTTTTTATACACCTTCTTGCGGCTATAATCAGCCGTACCAGACACCCCGCAGACAAGCGACATCTTTAATAACCCACAGTGAAGCGAATGTCTGGAACAGCAGTTACGTTGGTGCAAGTTTAATTATGGCACAGGCTGAGCAATAGACACAGCTTCAGGTAGTATCAGCATCTGGTCATAACCTCTGCGAGGCCGGGGCTCTGATGAACATGTGTTAAAAACAAGATCGCGTCATGTTTTCTATTATATATTTTCCTTAAAAAATACAACCATGACAATATATATGAATTAAAATTTCCTTTTTTTCAGGAATTTGAAGATCGTTGTAGCGTCTGTAAAACCAAATCATCCTTAATATCGAAGAAACAATCAAATGGACTACAGGCACTTGTATTTTTTTAACAATGACATTTCCACAAAACGGTCATATTATAATTGACAAAAATATGTTTTCAGAATGTTGATTTCATTTTTTCTATAGAGAAAGAGATACCAGAAATTGAAGTATTTGCTTTCACTCACACAGACTTAGCTAATAATTTCATGACTGAAACCCCCTGTATGTTCTTCATCTGGACACTGAAATATTTAAAAATTAAATTTGAGAAAATATATCTTAAATGATACATTTGTTTTATTCTGAAATTGAGCTTAAAAGTGAATAATTACAGTACAGTTTTAAGTGATGAAAATAATCTATTTACGGATATATATGTTATCAGTAATGTATTTTAATAATCATCCTACTAAATCAAATTGTACCTGTATCTGTATATATATATATATATATATATATATATATATATATATATATATATATATATATGTATAACTTAACATAGAGCTCTATGTGATCGTTGAGTAAAGACTGCATTCTCGCACACACACAAACACACACACTGCCCGGTCAAGACCCGACCCGCGGGTTACCTTTTTTAAGATTTGGCGGGGCGGGCCATAAATAATTTAACTGTCGGCCGGTGCGGATGAGGGCTCAAAGCTAGGAAATGCGGGAACGGAGCAGGCTTCATGAATGTTTTTTTCCCGGTTTTCTGCGGGTCAAAGTATTGTTGAAGTAACAGGGAGGAGATGGTTTCTTTCATGAAATGTAATGCATAGGTCGGTTCATGTTCCTGTTTATGAATATTCCATTTTGGATAGAGTTTGTTGTATGTAAGAGTATTGAACTGGTGAATTCTCAATTCTAATAATTTTGAGACAGATTCGTCTTTGAAGTCACCACTTGACATGCTGTTTTATAAATGTACCTGACCATAATTTTGCATGTTCAAACTTAAGCCCTGCACGACTACACTTTAGCCAGTCTTACATATTATATAACATGGTTGATAGTGGAGCACCGGTATTATTACCTATGTCCCTGCAATAGCCACTGCATGGGCTGCATCAGGCTTTGTCTTCAGCTGGATATAGATTTGCAAAACTCACAAAGCCTGAAGTAGTTCTCATGGAAATGCCAACGATCAATGGCTGGTTTAAAGCACTGCGTTAGCATAGCAAAATGCAGACTAACTCCTGTACCAAGAGCTGGTACCCCTGTATTCCCATACCCGCCCTCTTTCAGCTAATTACCTAATCCTGAACAGGATTAAACTACCAACGACCGGCCCTTTCTTTGCGAAAAAAAAAATAAATAAATAAAAAAAATAAAATAAAAAAATACATGTATCTGGTTAAATTAATGTATGAACGATTAATCATGACTAGTGTAAATTATGTGCTGATCCATGTGCTAGTAATTCATTACAGATAAGTGAGATTATCTTTTTAATATATGTATAAAGATTCCTATAAAATCTTACTTTGGCTCTTTAAAATATTTTGTCATGTTGTACACAAGCAACATCATATACCAACATTTCTGTTGATATAAATGCAGCCTCAAAATACTATTTCTCTGCTGTAAGGGTATAATTTCCTTCCTAACCGATGAACTTGTACTGAGGTACTTGTAGTTTTTCTCCTTTTAATTACTGAAATTTCTGCTTGATTTTATGGAGAACACCGTACATGCTGCTCTTTTTTTCGGTCCCGCCACCAATCCTTAACATAAGGTTTAATGCCATTTTCTGTTTAGTAATTTATAAAGATCATATTGCTAATCATTACCCCCGAGGAGAAGTGTTCAAAAGGCGTGAAACGGCTATATCATGAACTAACCTCGGTATATTTATTTTTTTGGAAAATATATGGCTTTAATGTCCTGGGTTCCCCTTTTGAAATTGTTGTGAAAGAAATCTGTTCTGCTAAATTCAATCAGATTTAGCACTTTATGTAATTTTGATGTGTTGAATTAATTAAAATGAAACAACACTTTTTCAAATTTTTCACCTTCAAACCTTAGAATTAATAGTTTGAAATATAAATAAGCATATTATTGAAAACCTGCAATTTTGTATATAAAAAGGGAAGATTAGTCTTTATCTCAATTTGTTATCAAGCTTTTTCAAGCCTTAAACTTTAAATTATTAAGGTACTTAAAGTAATTAAATAAGTGATTATTTGCATTATTGAATCTTAACCAATTGTGCATTATTTAATAAAAATGGCGGTTAATTAAGTAGGGACATGCAGCGTACTATAGCTGTTCGGAATAATAAAAACGGGGGAGGAATCATGATTTATACAAGCAGTAAAGAGTTTTCGAAACAGCACAAACTATAACCTAAATCATGAAGCAGAACAAGTCAATCTTCACATTAAGGATGTTCCAATTGAATCTTTCCGTCGTTTAATAAAAAGTTTAATTTGTGGAGCTAATACAGTGAATAAACGGGTCATATAAGAGTTAAAGTAAGGAAAACTCTGTAGAAACAATTTTGGTCGTCTTTATTCCTCCATTATTTGCGCTTCCTTTGAACAATTACGTGTTTAACATGGCTTAAAACGATTTTTTAAATCGCAGGATATGAAATTAATAACTGCAAACATAGTGCATGTCTCATTATCTAAATATTTGCAATCAGAACATAGTCATGAACATGGTGTTGAATGTTGATTTTATATTGTCTTTCTTGCAATTTAAGAAAAACAAATCCATGTAGACTGTTCATCAAACCTGTGCTAATGACTTATAATTAACAGCTTTGTCAAGACATACACTCTACAGATATCCTTTGACCTCGGGTCTTCCACCATGATAACATTCTGCAATGGTTATTAATTTTTATACCCGATTTTCATTGTATTACTAAAAACTTATATAAGATAAGCAAAAGAACCTATTTGTTTTATTAAGACAAGCATATTTTCAAAAATAATAAAAAAATCTGAACCTAGTGGGAGTGTTTTGTAATATGGGTCAATGAAACAAAGATTGAGTATTTTCTCCTTTTAACAATACGTGGGTATGGCAAGGACGGATAAAAGTTTGACATACTGGCGACCCGGGTTCGATCCTCTGCGTGGCTATGAGCGTGGGTTGTAGTCGCCTGTGCAATCGAAATTGCTAACTTTACTGAATTAATTATTACAATGAGCTGTACAATTAATTTCCAATAAATAAAATTGATTTTTATATTAAGTCTCATTGAGGCTCAAAGTTGAGACATTTATAAACATTAATTGAACCAAGGAAACAAGCGCACCTTTTTATCTTTAAGAATCCTCTATATTTTAGGGGTTATATTGATGTTATATTAATGCCTAGGATAAAATATTATATAGCACATGATATCTTCCATCTGAAATAGCACCACCATGACTTGAAAATACTTACCTGCATTTAAAAACGTACCTGAGCATACCTGTGGTTGGTCATAATTTATCTCGGAGCAAACCTGAAAGAAAAAAGCTGAAAAAAAAGAACAGGCGCTGTCTGGGAGGAGCTGGGGTTATCACGTGCATATTAAAATAGAAATATATAAGACCAGCGTTGTTATGTCATTCTAAAAACTGAAACTGCTCCGTTCGTTAAAAATATCAGATAGTTAAGTTACATAAACATTTTGTGACTGATGCAGAAAGGGGGCTGTTAACAATTTAATACACCCTCTTAAGGCTATAATCATCGAAACAAGACACTTCGCAGACAAATAGCCCTGTATATAACCAAATTACTTATGATTTGTCAGTCTCATAAGCACTATAAACTTGACGGAGGTTTTATCGGGGACTGCCAACATAATGTAACTGTAGTTTAACTTTTCCCTTTTATCTTCTCTAAGGGTTAGAGATTACAAACCACCTTAAGACTCTTCATTGATTATGTGAACTGTGAGCAGAATCGAGTCCATTTCGTTCATTGTAAGTGCATTGTTTAAAGTCCGAAATTACATCTGAGGAGCTAGTGTAGCATTTGTAATTTATTTTTTGTTACTATTTAATTACTTACGTAATCTATTGTATTAAGATGTCGAATAAAAGATCAGTTGGGAATTTTTTTTTATTTTTTTCATAACTTAATATAATTATAGGTGTTCCAAACGTTAGCAAATAAAATAGCCGCATACCAATTTTCCGGCCGGAACATGGAGAAAAAGGGTCCTGTGATCAGTTTGAAGCGAATCTGCCTATCAAAGCTGTAGTGTTCATCCATAAACGAATCTATGAATAGATAGACCCTGTGACCTTGACCTTTGACCTAGTGATCCCAAAATCAAAGGAACCTTGCTCTATTGGTAGGTGCGCCATATTTGGAAGATGAAAGGTTTGGGATGAAAGTTTGGCTTAAAATACATCGTCAGTCTTTTAAAAAAGTGGCTCCTGTGACTTTTGATCTCATGACCCGAAACAGATTTCATATTTTAGTGTTCGGTCATATGCAAGACAAGTTTGAAACCAATATTTCAAACAAAACTTGAGTTATCATCTCGAAATTATATTTGGACAGATAGCTCCCGTGACCTTGAACTTTGGCCTGGTGACCCAAAAATCACCCATGTTCTATCCCTTTTGGGAGGTCAAATATGTGCAAGATGGAAGATTTGGGATGAAAAGTTTGGCTTAAAATGCATCCTCCATCTGTCTTAATTAGTGGGTCCTGTGACCTTGCCCTTTTACCTTAAGACTTCTATATCACTAAAGTTCTTGCAGAGGTGGGCCATATATAAGTCATGATAGATATCCATATGGAAAACAAACTGGACGAACAGATGAGCAGACGGACAGAATGATTAATATAGGCATCCACTTAAACAAGCTGGGTCCTTATAAGCACACAAAGGTTCAGGACACAGATGAAACCATAGTTGCGAATCTGATAGTATATATATATATATATATATATATATATATATATATATATATATATATAAATAGGCACTATAAAATGTAAAAAAATGTATCTACAACAGAAAAAATAGAATGCGCCACGAATTATGTCCTGTAACCGACGAACAATCCAATATCCGAAAAATGTATAAAACAAGCATATGTACAGAGATTTGTAATGCAATTTTATTTTTTTAAGGACCAATAAGCAATTATTTCATGTATTTCACATGATTCATTGGTTGTTTTGATGAACAACTCCACAAAATGGTTGTTTTCAAGGTATAATTTGCACTTTATTAATACCTGTCTTTTAGTATCTGATAACGTCATGTATTTGGTAATAATGATGGACCTTCGAAATCTGGTATCCGAATGATCTTTTCTTCTGCAAATACCATCTCTATATGCAATAAGCCAGCATCGCTACTCATGCATCTCTCCATATAACATATGCTGCACACCATATAAGGCCATCAGTTCCCTCTGCTCCATGCGAAGTCGCTCTGCCGACACATGTAGTGGAAGCAATCAGACGTCATTACCGTGACCTCACTTTGCTGGTTCCTATAAAAGTGTGCAAAACAAAGCAGTTCAAGTACTGGTGACCAACCTTTAGAATAAGTATCTCAGTACAACCACCGTGCCTGCCAAAAAGGCAGTTGAAAGTCCTTTACATAAAAAGACCGTTCTAGACAGGGAATCCTTGAAGAATAACAGACCTGTGTCTAATCTGCCATACACATATCTGTGTGATCAATAAATTAACATAACCACTTCACTGAGACTGCACTTCTGAAACTCCATTCATATATAGCGGAGGCTCTTGATTATGGATTATCGGTATTAGACTTCTCTAAGGCGTTTTATACCTTAGATCACAGAACACTCATCGATCGCTTTGAGCACTCATTGGACATAAGTTAGACAACATCCAGTGGTAAGAGTCCTATCTCTACAATAGATGCCGGAGTGTCTTCCTCTCAGAAATCAAAACTGAAATAGTGTTTCAAAGGTTTTGGTCTCAGGTCCGAAAGAGTACTGTATGTATACCTGATCTGTTGTCACCATTGTGGGGCAGCATGACGTGTTTCATCACAGTTATGCTGACAACTCTTTGGGTTACCTTGTGATCCGGTCATCTGCTCATAGGATTGGTGTTACTTTAAGATCCAGAAGTAACAGCAATTGTATGAGCAGCAACTCGCTGATAATGAATAACGACCTGTTTGAGTATATCATCTTCTACCCAAGGAACCAGCAGTTCCATCCATGTTCCATACTATGTCACTGGGAAATATCATCTACATGCAAGATCCAAAATTAAGGAACCTAGGGGCCACACAGGTCAGTTGTCTCATCATGGATCAGCACATTAGCATCATGCTTTGTGGTCATCCTATTACCAGGTCGGGTCAATCGGCAGAATCTGACGATACATCATTACTGGTGCAAGCAAAACTCTGGTGCAAGCCTTTGTGACCTCGCGTGTGGATTATGCCAATTCACTTCTATATGGCATCACTCAGACTGAGAATGACAGACTGTAGGCCTTCAGAAGTGTGCAGCTCGCTCGACTTATAACACGTAACCCGAGGCGTGCCCACATCAAACCAGTACTTATGGAGCTTCATTTGCTGCCGGTCAACTACAGACCTCGCCTTAAAATGCTTTTGCTTACATACCTTGCTGACATGATTAAAGAATATCTTCCTGTGCGTACACTAAGGTCACCAAACAAGTCTCTCCTTCAGGCACCCAGGGCACGGACACAGTATGAAAAGAGACCATTCCGGTACTCCTCCGCTGTCTTCTGAAAGAGACCATTCCGGAACTCCTCCGATGTCTTCTGGAACAATCTTCCTCAACATATCAAGGATGCCTCAAGTGTACAATGTTTTGAAAGAGTGTTGAAAACACACCTTTTCAAGTTGGCATATTATAAGTCATTGTCATCTGCTGTGATGTACATTTTATGTCTGTATTTTCAGTTATCTCGCCTGCGGCAACTAAAATTTATTTTAGACATTTTGTATTGTAAAATTATTATATTGTATATTTTATATCCTTACTTAAAAAATAATTTTAATGTATGTTTTTGGTAAAGTGCCTAAGAGTTATTGTTTTTAATAAAGTTTATTTTGCACTTAAAGTTAATTTGATATACTTAAATAAAATATTAAAAAAATATACCTCTACCGAAATTCAGCAGAAGATAGCCGGAGCATTGATTTTCGAAGATTTGCAGATGGTATTTAGTAGAATTTCAGCATATGCTTTTGATGTCCTCCAAGACCTTTGGATTATATGCTGAAAATCCCCAATAACCATGTGTAATCCTGTATTGCGCAGCAGAGTTTAAGCAGTGATTCACCTTAAAATAAGCGGTTCCAATTATTTAAATTAGTGCTCCAGTGGAGCAGGCCTATATGCATACTTGAAGCAGATTTTCAGCAGTACTTCGGCAGAACCTGGGTAGTATGCTCTCCTGCAGTAACCATGTCGGCTCTTCTAGAGCAGGCCTTTGTGCTCTCCTGGAAGGGACCTGTGTGCTCTTGTGGAGCAGTGCTGTCCTCAAGCAGACACATGTTAATAGGCGCTCACATCACATTCCTTCCTCCATCTTCTTATTAGTGTATTTTGTTGTTAAGGGCCCACACATCAGTAATCTCCTCAACAGCCCTCAGAAGGAATGAAAGAAAACGAACCATTCAATGTGTAAAACAGGCCTTTATTAATGATATACACTTAAAATTGGCTTTTTCTTTTACTTGCCCCTCGGAAGGTTAGGATATACATTGCATTTTTCATTCTCCGAGATGTTCCACTTTCATCCAAAAGAGAGAAACCTGAAAAGGAAAAGAAAAAGACTGAATCAGCAGTTCAAATCATTAGCGTGCGACCATGTAAATTTATGATGAAGTCCTGGACAGACAAATCCAAGGACACTTTTTTTAAAGATGCTTTAAATACTGATTATATTACCAGCATGTATATTGAACGACATAAGGATATTTTAAATCTGGATAAGGATATCTTAAGTCCCAATTAATTCACAAAACAGCAGTGAATCAGTACATGCTACAAATCTGCTCTAAATTATTAAGCAAAATAAAATTATATATACTTACACACAAATGATACATACATACATACATACTTACATACATACATACATACATCAAAATTGAGAAAACAACTGAACGTATGCGCTTTGTTTGTGGTGAATAAAATCAAACACTCTAATTTAATGCTAAAACATTGACACAAGAATGGCAACCAGTATCAGATCACCCAGTTGCTCACCCATTCAAATGCCGAGAAATGAGAGCCAAAGACTTTAAAGGATGTGTATATTAGGGTCCTGCCCTGATGCATATATAAGATGAAACCAACTTCAAATTAGTGTTGCACACTCAAAGTTGTAAGGTGTTTAATATTCATGATTGTTGGGTTGTTGGTTGCAGAAAGAATGCTCACATGAAGATGAAACCCTTAATTACTGCTGGGTATCCATATATGATAGTCTTCATCGGGCTAATTTCCATTACAAGGTATTAGATTTACTATACCCTCTGATCCTCTAATATTCCTTGTTACTTGTTACATAATGTATGAGACTTTCTCCTGGTACCTTCAGTCACACTCATAGACAGTGACCCTATGGGTGTCATGTACTCTTTCGTCTTTCCCAACATCCATCCCCCCCCTCTCTCTTAACTACCAGTATAAGGGAAGCATTAGGATAAGGGACTCATAAGGGATCATTACCGCCTTACGCATCGAATTCAACAGCTCCCTACTTTAGGCTTACGTTATAGAATAATATTTTTTTTAACGAGGCCTTTTTAATATCACTTATTAATGATGAGATAATATTTAAACTGATTTTAATTTAATAAGAAGATATCAAATATAATATTTGAGTATATATTATTGTAGAACTTAACACTGACAACTAATTAAAAATCATCATTGTATGTGTACTTAGAATGTCAAAGAGGTGTAATAAACAAAAATTCACAAGGGAATCAGTATTTAAACTATCATTGAAATATAAGCGAAGGAGAATACTTTTTATGATAACAATGACTTACCACAAAAAAATAATTATCTTTTTTTTTATTAAGCAATTTATTTTAACATAAAATATTAATATAATAAAATCTCAAATAATAATTAAATTGTTTAAAAGATTTCTTTTCTCTTATTGCTCTTATAATATTTTATCAGTTACGTGTAAAATAAACAACTTGAGTAGGCATTTCATTAGATTCACCTATTATAATAACATCATGACATCAAACTGATGACACTGATTTATTTTAAGTCCACCTCATAGGTTTAAATGCTGAACGTACTCATAAAAGTATTCACGAGTACATTTGGAGAAATAGCTTAAATACCCGATCTTGCACTAGAGTACTTTAAAAGTGCTCAGTACTCGTACTCGAGTACTTTCAGTGTACTAGGACCCAACTCTGGCAGCAGATTACAAATGCATAGGTCAGCTTACAAGCACTGGGCTGAAGCCATATTGAGAGTATAGTTTGTTATTTGACTAAATATATGAAACATGTATTGTAATATTTCAATATTTTAAGCTTTGAAATCTAATGAAAATAGGTTCCATGTACGTATGCTGTTAGCACATTTTATTCAGGTATTTAAACCACTTCCTGTAAAGGTTATTTTATCTGTTTAGGTACTAGATAGGTCTCCATTATACATATATCGGCAACAACATAAACCGACACAGATACACATATAAAGTGGTAACAAATAAAAAAGAAATTATACATTGAATTGGAACAGAAAGTGGGGTTTAACACTCACAATAAAAGGTGAAAGTCTGATATAAAAAAGTCTCATTTATCTTTCCTTTTTTATGTCATCAAGATGAGGTAGGCCAAGGGACGGAGTTTTCATTCATACGTCAGTAAACTCAGTAAACCCGTCCACTTGCAGATCAGCCTCTTCACTTGGTCCAGCAAACAGAAAATCTGCAATATCAATTATAAATATAAATGTTTTTCTTTCTGTTTATTTGTAATGATTTTACAAACACAAAAAAGCGATCTTCTTAAAGTTATGGTGACCTGCTTCAGACCTGTCCATTGACATTGATGATTGCTAGGATATTATGTATGATTCATCACGAGATTTCTTTATAATAAAACTCTAGCACCGAACAAAGGAGATTCCGGATTTTACGTTCTAATTTTATCGCCATTTCAGGTAATTTACTCGTATGTTAAATACACCGAATGACAAGCATCGGAAACCCCTGCAATGGAACAGGGTTAAACGCTCGCGTGTTTGAGCTACCTAATTCGGTTAGCTGATAGGAAAAAAATGGCACGGGCATATTGTGATCCGTTAACTGATAATATTCGTTTCATTGACTTTAAAGGTCCTTAAATAGATAAATGGATACATGAAAAGCAGGATTTAGAAATCTGGAATTAGTTATTGACTTCATATTAGCGAAGTAAAATATTCGCGATTTTCACTTCTCCGATATTTTACGAAGTTTTATTTCCCAGACAGTAAATGACAAAATGAACGTAACCATTATAATGTCAGTTACCTAATATATCCACAAATTCTTAACGATTGTTAGAAGAGCTAAGGGAACATCGAATAAGTGTACAGTCTTCATGCAACAGAACCATGAGAGATACGAAAAAAATAGATATAACTTAAATTACCAGCCTTTGAATTATGGATGATTAGAAGTTTACACTAATGTTGATGCTACAATATACGTGAGATGCCACTGTGACAAATAAATACTGTTAACTGCAAAGAGGAGGGTGTCTTATTCAGGATTTTTTATTATTCTAGACAATTTTCCCTTCGCGAATATCACGAATTTGATACCAATGAGAACAACCACATTACTGAATTGCCATACCGCTAAAATGTTCTTTCATCTGAAGAAACTACAACAGACATCTGCCCGCGTGCCTTTAACCAATTTATTTGTGTGGTTCTAACGCAGTCTTTTCCACGTGCACAGTACGCCAAAGTACTGAGTACTAGCGAGACATTGCTCCGTGCGTAGAAAATGTAAGATAGTCAAATAACATAAACTTTTTGTGGCTGATGCAGAAACGCGGCTGGGAATGCCGATCCAAGCAGTGGAGATATTTTGTACACCTGCTTGCGGCTAAAATCATCGGTAACAGACACGCCGCAGACAAGCAACCTCTATAAAAACACACAGCGAAGCGAATATCCGGAGCAGCAGATGCTTTGGTGTAAATGTACTTATAGGACCGGCTGAGGGCTGTGATAGATACAGATTCTGGCCACCAGCGTGTGAGCATCAGCATCTGTTCACGCCTTCTGTAAGGCCGAGGCTCTGAAAAACGTGTTTAAAACAAGATCGCTTTCATGTTTTCTATCATATATTTTCATTAAATAATACACACATGACAATATATATATATATATATATATATATATATATATATATATATATATATATATATATATATATATGGATTAAATTTTTTAAGGAATTTGAAAATATGATTTTTTATTAATCTGAAGAACAACACTACAAGTAAACATTATCTGCTACATCATTGTTGTTGTCTCTGTAAAAACAAATCATCGATGATATTGAAGAAACAATCAAAGCGAGTATATATTTATAAACACATACACATACATAAATGAAAAAGAGCTCTGTGCTGGTCAGGATCTGACCCGTGGGTTACTTTTTTCATGATTTTGCGGGACGGACCATAAATAATTTAACTTTGGGGCGGTGCGGGTGATGGCTTAAAGCTCGGATATTCGGGAACAGGGCGGGCTACATGATTTTTCTGCGGTCAAAATATGGTTATAGTAACAGGGAGAAGATGGTTACATTTATGAAAATGTAATGCACAAGCTAGTTCATGTTCTTGTATATGATTATTCCATTTTAGAGAGAGAGTTTGTTGTATATAAGAGTAGTGAACTTTTCAATTCTCAATTTTCTTAATTTTGAGACAGATTCGTCTTTGCAGTCACCACTGGACATAATGTTGTATAAATGTACCTAACCATAGTGTTGCATGTTTAAAAATCAGTCCTGTAGGACTACACTTGTAGCCGGTCTTACATGGTACATAACATGACCGAGAGCGGAACATCGGTATCATCACCTGTGTCTTAATAATAGCCACTGCACCGACTGCATCAGGCTTTATCTCCAGCAGGGTATAGCTTTACAAAACCCGAAAAGCCTGAGGTACTCCTCATCGGGTTGCCATCGACCAATGGCTCGTTTAGAGAACTGTGTGGGCAAAACAGCATGCACTACACCTCTAGTACCAAGAGCTGGACTCCCTCTGTATTCCCATACGCTCACCCTTTCTGCTTATAAGCAGATGTAGCCTGGCCATTGACCTACGCTATTTTTGTCAAATAAAAATCGTGACATGGCAAGTTAGCCAATACACTCTCCTCTAAGTAGTAGAGCTAGTGGCGCTGGGCATACATACTTAAAAGAAATTTCCCTTTACCCTTAAAATGTGTTTTATATTCAAAATAGTAATCAGCAGGGTGTGCATTTAAGACAAAAGGACATTTATTTCCCCATTGAAATGTAAAAACTGGTATGTTGTAAAATTCATTTAACCGTGTAGGCTATTGAACATATAAAATAGTATGGGTGGTCAAGATGTTGTACAAAGTTATCTGGTTATAGTTATGTATGGACCATTAATCATGAATAGTTTAAAATATGTGCTCATCGAACTTTTTTTGCCTGCAAAACCATTTGGCTCTGCATAACTGAATTTTGATAAGTAGTAACTAGACTTCTCTCATTCCTTAACAATGCAAGCACTTAAAGGTCACACTATCAGCAAAACATGATCTACCTTCCAATCACAAAAAGGGCCAATTCCTTGTAGATATATGAAAAATCTTTTAGAATTTGTTAAAATAGAGTTCCATTGTCGGTTTTACTTGTTCATTTGGGGTTGAAATGCGGGTCGGGTCGGGTGCCGGCTGAAACATATAAGTTTGCGGTGCCGGCTGAAGCATATGTTTGCTGGACGGGTACGGTTGGACTTTTTCTTTGTTAGTGCGTGGTGGTGGAGTTGGGTTTTTCCACCTGCGGAGCTTTTGCAGGCTGAAGGCATGTTCTGCGGGGCGGTTGCGGGCTCTCCCTCTTTCACTCTCTCCCTCTCACTCTATATATATATATGTGTGTGTGTGTGTGGGGGGGATATATTACAAACAATAATGAATTAAAACTTGCCTCTATAAAATATTTTATTTTTCATTCTGGACACAAACAACATTATATACCAACAATATTGGTTTAAATGAAGCATTAAATTACTATTTCTCTGTCTGTAATGGAATCATTTCCTTCCTAAACCTAAACTATGATTTATCCGAGGTACTTGGATTTTTTTTTTCTTTTAATTGCTGGGATTTGTGCTTGAATCTCTCGAGCACACTGAGCATGGTGCTTTTTTTAATTCTGGGAACAATCCTTCATTATTAGTTTGAAATATAAATAGGCATATAATGTTTAAAACCTATTGTTATTTCCGATATAAAGAGACAAGATTAGTCCAAAGCCTCAATTTGATGAGCCAAATGTAATAAAAATGTTATTTTTATCATTTAGCTTATTTCAAGCCTTAATCTGAAAATTTTAAGCTCCTTAAAGTAATTAAATCAGTGATTATTTTCATCATCGAATCAAAACCCATTTTGCATGATTGAATGAAAATTGCGGTTGATTTAGTTGGAACAGCGTACTACAGCTGTTCAGAATAATAAACGGACGAGGATTCATGATTAATACAAGCCGCGAGGATTTTTATCCCATAAAAACACAGAGGCGGTTACTCCCGCCATCTTGTTTTTTGCTCGACCCGGGAAAAGTGTAAAGGTTTTTTTCTTCTTCATTTTAAAAGGTTCGCCGTAAGTAATAGAAAAAGTCGTTCACCGGACACGCGTATTGGTTGGCGGGTGACCAGGTAGGTCCCTCTAACCCAAGGACTTATATAAATAGCCATGCTGGTTTATTGTAAAGAGAGATGGAACATGAATACACGCTTCAATTTTGAATCGGAATCGAACTTGAGTTAACAGAGCATCCAAAATATATCTCTCTATGCTATGAGCCAGCATGGTTACGTTGCCACAACAAGGATTTTATCCATGAAAAAGTATAAGGCTGTGCGTGTTGCACTGCAGAATGTTTATAATATATAAGGAATGGAACTCCCGCTATCATTAATAAAAACAAACAATCTCAGTTAATTTGATGTGTGAGTGACGTGTTTTACAGCCTAAGGTACAATAAGATGTACTCACCCACAAGACGTACCCGAAACAGCTAATATCTTAGATTTTATAGGTACTTTAGAAGATTTAGTTACATAGTATAATAAAAGTAAAGGTGTGGTCGAAAGACCAAAAGTGCCTTAATTTACTGAGGACTTGAAAAGCAAGAAATGGAATTATGGTAAGTGAGATCGGAGAAATACATGACTTATGAAAATTTACTGCAAGTACATAAGTCACCAAGCATTTACCTGTCTTGTATTGAAATACCAAGGATGATGCAATAAGAAAAAGGTGTTTTGGGGTTAAAAAGGGCTTTGCCAATGATACCATGGAGACTAACTCTAATATATACTCGGACACATGATGAAACTTACATTACACACGTCGGACGCATGCTAGACCATACATAACAAACATCTATATTTACATGTTTTTACATATTCACAAGAATCTTTGTACTGATACAACCAAAGATTGAGTTGAGAACTTGTCATTGCCGTTTTGTTATACTTGCGTTGATCCAGCGATCACAGGTAGTTATTCAAGTAAATATGTTATTGTAGAGACTGCAACACGCCGTAAATGGTAGCACTGGTAAAAAGGTAAGAGGAAAAATGACTATGTCAAAGTCTCGCTTTTAGAAAAGGATCACTGCCAGTTCAGATAATGCGGGGGCCAAGGAGGGGAGGACTTAAAGTTAACTTAAGGGAAACGAATGGGTTTTAATATATTCAACACGTTTAAGATTCGAATGATGCTATTCTGTTACAATCATATTAGGATTCCTGGTACCTTCTTATCTAATTTCTTTGATCACACAATCAAGCACGTTCCGGTAGGAGTCGTTTGTCATGTGAGGCATAAGAAAAGCTTTCTGTCTACAGGACTCTGGTAATAGGTTTACGTGATGATACGCAATGGAACGTTTAAACGAAAATAAAAACACACAAATGCACGAGACGTGAAGAAAACATGGTAAATTAATCTACAGAGTTTATTTTTTAATAACAATGACACTTTCCTTACTGCATAATTCTGAATATAATATGTTGGTTTAGCTATACAACTGCAATCGAAATATGTTTAAAGTTTACAAAACCACGCACCACCGTGGCACAGTTCAACAAATGTGTCTGCTCTTATATTTTCTCACAGTCCCTTGAAAATACTTATACTTAAAGCGACTGGCAAATTATGAGCAGAATCACATTTTACATTGAATTCCGCCAGAATCTGAGAGAGTGTTGGCATTTGTAAACCTGTTCTTCTTGCCTTAATGTTGATTAATTGATCAGTCATTATAACAAAAACTTAAAAGAATACATATTCAGAAAGGTGCATCTCATTAAAAAATAGAGGGCTTGTCCAACGTCTTAACAAAAATATGTTCCTTCGTCACTTGCGTAGGTGTTTAAACCAAGACTCCTCTAGCACCCAAGCTGCGCAAATAATCCGGCTGAAAGTTGGATCACGATGAATAAGTTGTTGATGAATGATTTCCGACCTCGGTTTTTTGGTGCTGTAAAACATGACTGGTGCATTTATTGACTGACTGAAAGAGCTCGATGAGGTATAATAAGGTACTGTGCCCCATGATTAAAACAACCTTCCTACAAATCCTGTAATTAAATTTCAAATATATCTCTATGAAAAAAGTATATATTCTTGATTTTTTATATTTCTTCGAAGCAAATAATATATAACGGTAGTTTAGTAATTATTATAAGCAATTTCTATTGAACATCATCTTACAGGTGTCGGTAGGTATTTTGCATTTATGACAGACTTACCAACCGTGCTGAATGCTTCTGTTGCAACTGGAAAAGAAGGAAACGTAAGAACCTGGTCTAAACATAATATTTCCCCTGGTTTAAATGCATTATACCTCATTCCAGTACCCCTGTGTACATGTTTTTTTTTTTAAATATTTTATTTCATAAAATGCATAAAGCCTACCTTTATTAAACTCAGAAGCAAATTTTGAAAAGGTGACAATTTTCTAACAGCAAAATATTGTACTCCTGTTTATGGGTTCCTTATAATCAAATCAGAAAAAATTATGAATGAAATCATGTACTCTTTCGAGACATTTGAGCGATGAGTTAAGCTGACTTTCTTAACCTGCATCCATTTGACAGGTGTTTCTGTCAGTTATAAATTACATTGATAAAACGATATTATGATAAATATCCATTTGAAAGGACGCCAAAGTTTTTCCGGATCTTTCTACACAAAGAACATTGCAAAGTAAAAATATTTATCTCATACTTATTAAATCATAAATGACCACATTATCTCCTTTGTAAAAAGCAAAAGCGTGGTAGCAAACAAGAAACATTTGAAGGATCTTGCGGGCAATAAAATGGACAGAAATACTAGAACGAAGTATGGAATTAGCTTAAAGGTATATTATGAAGAAAACCACTGCACTTCTGACCTCTGTTGGTTTATAAAAAGTTTCAATAGCTCTCGATAGCTCATTTCTTGTGATAAATTTACCCTATCTACTCACTGATATATTTGACCAAATAGGTTTTATGAACTTAATGTTGTTGTGACTACCCATCTATGACCTCTGTTTATAGCTGTAAAGGAGTTCTGACCCTAAGCCCGCACAAAGCCCGCAGGTCGATGTTTAAGGGACGGTATGAAATAAGGTACAGTTTTTAGAACATTATTGGATATATGTTTTGTAACCTAAGCCTATATCAAAAAGCATGCTAAAGTGGAATTTTGTAGGAGTATTTGGGTTGTAAATAGAACCTTCAGATCTATGTTATGCAGGGTATTGGAGGATTGAATAGAAATCCCAGATTTGTGTTTTATGGGCGCTGTAAGAGTTATAACAAGAATCCTAACGTAAGTGCATGGCTGTCGTCACTATAACCCCAGTTTTTTTTGTGATATTAAAGAAATAACTTCACGACAGGATAATATATCACGGAAATTTAAGGAATTGTGATATGAACATGCTTTTCGTAAACAATGCTTATTGTCCGTTTGATTCATTTTATTAGGTAATTACCGATGGTGTTTGATTTTTTAATTGAATATACCTTATTAGAAGAAAGATATAAGCCACTAAATAATTCCATAGAAGATGGCCACAATGCAATGATAACATTAATATAAATGAACCGTCTTTTCTGATTAAATGAAAATCTTAAGGTAAAAGGCAGGCTCCATGATTTAACTACTGAATTCCTGAATAGGATGAAACGGCCAGCTGACCATCTCGTGATTATTTTGTGCATTTTATATGATAATTTCGCCATTATGAATCTCCCTTAGATAAATCTGACGATATGTACATGTCCTTATACACTTAAATAACAGAGAAAGGAAAAGAAATACAATATTTGTCATTGTCTGTATTTCATTTACATGAACCAAGATTCATATTATACATCCAGCAACGTTATAAAGTCCTTTCTTGACAAGAATTACCTACATTCCATTAATTTGTTCGCAGAGTATCACACAAAACAGCTTAAATGTTACATAATATATTTACCAATGGTGTTGATTGTTTCCGTTTCAGTCACACCTGGAAAAAAGTAACAATTTAAACTGTATTGTAACAATTAGAAAAAAAAATAATTGAAAATGTTGGGTTTGTGTTAGGTAATCTGTATTGTTTATATGGTCAATCTGGCTTTATTTCTATGATCTCCTTTATTTAATCTAATTTAACGAAATTTAATTATTATTCAATTTTATTTAGATATTTAAACAATACAAAATTTAACAAAAGACCAACAACTGTTTTCGAATCATATCTTAATTCTGTTTTCAAACTGAAATGCAGTTGCAGTTGACAATTATATTATATTAATCCATTTGATGAAAGTGATTGTGTTCTCTCAAACTTCATAAGTCGTAGTTTTTATCATTTTTAAGCCAAATATTATATTTAAAAGCTTCGAACTCAAAGGGCGGCGGGACATTTGTTCCCAGGGTTTTAATATTAGTGATAAGGGCAGAGGTCAATAAAGAAAGATAAATTTGTTTCGTCTGAACCGCCACACTCATGAAGCCGATAACAAAAACACGTGTTGGTGATCTCAGTCCATATATATATATATATATATATATATATATATATATATATATATATATATCCTTTGTATATGGATCATGTTCTACACTTCAAATGATATGTTTCGTGTTCTATATTCTAATGAACGCTACAAGACTGAAATATATTATCTATCTATTTAAATGTCTCATACAAATATTCAGTTACTTGAAATATACTTTAAAATCAATTTATGAGATTATCTGAAACCAGGAGTAGCCAAACAAAAAGGTCCTTTCCCAGATACGTAACATGGTTAACTCCTGGCCTGTGGCATTTTTTTTACCTCTGGGTCCTTGGAATAGTGAAACCGTGTCAGACGTTGATCCGTAGTCGTTTCCGAGTGAGGCTTCGTACACTTGAAAATTCTCAAATTTCACTATGTTTATTGTCAGGATGAAGGCATAGGCGCCGTGCTTCGACTACAACCATCACATTTGGTCATGAATGTTAAAGAATTAAGGTGAAGTAAAATAAAACTATGAAGAAAATATGCAGATATGCGTAGCATAATAAGGAGGAGAGTTGGTATGTTTGGATAACCAAAGGTATAACCAAGTCAGCTGTTGAATTACAGAGCGCAGCGCGTGTTGATCTCAGGAGATTCGGCCACTATTCCAGGATAATACCCTGCTCTGTGAATGACAGGATTCCTTGTATAATTTTTGCCTTGAAAATTACAGGAAGATATCTGGGCCATCAATGTTTACTCAGCTCAGGCCTATTCAGAATTAAATGTGAAGACGAGTGTAGTATTTGTACAACTAGCTTAAGTAATGAACGCCTGTTTTGCCAAAGCCTAGAGCTTCAGGTAATTAAATCAAATATAAGCATATGTAAATTGTATGTCGTTTCAATATTCAGGTTTGCAACCGTTTGGTCTCTCTGAAAAAGATGTGTTTTTGAAAGCTTTATCTGCCAAATTTATATATCCCTATTTCTAGCATCCTTCACCTTCAATGCAAAAGAGTGTTATAATATATCCTTATAAAATAAAGGTCGCCATTTATAACCTGCAACATTGCCGTCATTCCATTTTTTGTTTCATCATTTGCAACAACTTCTCCGCTTGACATAGCAGTCCAATTGGCAAATGAGATATTAGGATTGGCCTTGACCTCAACAACAATTTGAACGTTTGTGTCCCCGATATCAGCAGTGTAGTTTCGTTTTAGTATAACCTCTGGTCTGTCTAAAATATACACGATTAAATATGAATGATACTAAACACGTATTCATTAATCAGAAAAGATGCAAATGCTTAAATATTACTAACTGATAATGCATTAACATTTTCAAATTACATTAATTTTATTATTGAACTAAACATTTTTAAATTTAATTCTAGCTAAACCAGTAAGAACTAAGCTGGAAATAAGTATCCAATTACACAAATACATGAGCATTCTTTTACACGTTATTTTGTATTATTTCTATTTTCATACAGTTTTCATCTCATGAACCCTATCGGGTTATTAATAAATAAAAAAAAATTCTTATATCTTTGAATATTGAAGCAATGCTTCTGGAATTTACAGATTCGTAAGGGAATATAATTAGAACAAAAGACCTTCAGGACTTACAGTAGAGGTTTAAAACAGCGGATTGCTCTGCCGTGTAGGCGACAGTCATGTCTTGCTCCTAAACTTGAGCCGTACAAACTATGGTGTGGCCATCATCTGTCGCTAGTAAGTCAAACGAGCTGCTGCTGTATTTCTGAATATTTTTTATTTTCTGTTGGAAATAGACTATAAATCACACATCACAATATTTCTCGAGAAGGGCGACTACAGGGGCGTCAGTATAGGGGAGGGGGATGGGTGTTATATACCCTTAAATTTTTCTCAAGGGTGTAGGTCAATGTTATCATCCCCCCCCCCCCGTTGAGAGTATAATATTTTTACATTGCAAATGAAAAATATTAATAAATAGAATTATAGACTTTGGTTTCATTTGTATGTTTGTGAAATATTATATCTAAACCTAGTTTTAAATTAACTTAATATACTGGATATCTTTTATTATTTAGTGCTTTACACTGTTTAGCAAAATATTCTGTCATTTTCATCCTTTTCCCTGATCATATGACACTTTTATCGAAACGTGATCGATGTCGATTTGAGAGAAAAAAAAATTATATTCAAGCAACACTGAAGTATTTAAAAAATCTAACAGAAATAACTAAGCACAATATCAAAATGATGGTCGAACAATACTAAACCTCTGCCTACCTGCAGAGACGATATATCCTCTTTATACTGTATACATTCCCCCTTTAACAAGGCTGGCTGCCTTTACCACATTGAAGTATTTAGAAATCTTATAAAAATAACAAAAAAAAAAAAATGAAAAAATAATTAACAGTGCAAAACCTCTACCTACCTGCAGACCTGCTATTGCCCCTATAAACTGTACATCATCATTTCTCTGAAGGCTGGGTGTCACATTCCGTCCACCGTCTCCTCCTACCATCACCGTTACCTGTGGTCTGGGGTAACCTCAAATAACTTCACAGACAAAATAACCTCTACCGGACCCAACGACATAAATCAGAGCGGACTTTGATGAGGACGAGCGGTTATACTGTGTGCTATCAGCTGCCCCGTCAAGGAAGACACTTTCAATGTTGGCTGAAAAAGAAAGTATCATGACATTATTACTTAAATGTCAATATTATGAGCACTTTAAGCGTCTTATGCTTGGTTATCATTTCAAAGAACTCTGTTTAAGTGACATGATGACGTATATCGGTGTTGTATGGTTGTATAAGAATTCAACCTTCCTAATAATCTGTTGATAATTATTTCTCGTGAACACTCAAACACTCATTTTATATACTTTTTACATACAGTATTTGTGTTTTTCTGCTTATGACCAATTAATCTGCAGACAAGGCCCAGGCACATATTTGTGTGGATCTGAACCCAATACAGTAAACCCTCATTTATCCATGGCCCAAAGATGTCAAAGTTCGAAAGTTTTGATCACCTTCACCCTTTTTATCTTTACTTTTTCACCTTTAAATCGCGAGAACCTAACTTACTGAGAACAATGAGAGAATGTTCGACAGATGCAGCTACACCTCCGGATGGACTATGTATCTCACATCGGTAGGACCCAGAATCCTCCTCAGCCAAGCCTGAAAGACAACGAAAACATAATTATGACAAGTTTTCCTTTATGTATGTATGCATGTATGTTTGTTTGTAAATGTATTCAAGGTGTTGTGAGGCATAATGCATGAAATTAAATTAATAGAACCAATGTTCATTTTGCCTATATTTAAAAAGACACATAGATTTTTATAATACCAGTACTGCAGAATATTAATGAATTTTATACAAAAAAGTAACATAATTGGAAGACATTTCTAGAACTGAACATCGGGAATCTCTTGAATCCATTGTGCAAAATGGATTAATATTGAACCTGAAACCATCCACTCTCAATCTCTATACACCACCCTATTCCGGTTGTTTTTTGAAGAAACTTACTGTTAATCGTCAGTGTGTATTTTGAACCTTGTTCCGCAATAGCCGCCGAGTATCTGTCAAATCCAGTCGCTGGTGTGGCTGTGTTGATAATCGTAACGTACTGCCCACTCCGCACAGGGTCTTGTCTTTTTTTCCATGAGTACCCAGTACCAATAACAGCGCCGGTTATATCACATTCCAGTGTGATTGATTCACCTTGGTGCTTATACTGAGTACTTGGTGGTGTGTTTATACTCTGAGAAGCCACTGGAATATAAAGTTTCATTAAACGGAATGATTTTCTGTTGTGTTAGCATATTATATAAATCTTGTTGTCAGATGTTCTGACAAATTATAGCTGTTTTGAATACATAAATATGTTAATGATGCATTCAGCCAACTACGTTTAGAACGTTGTATTTATACCATTTAATTTTGACATCACGAAATAATCCTTAACCTAGGGTCGAGAAGCTCATGTAAAAAAAATAACTGTGAATATGTGAATATAAATGAATTATATATTAGAATCAATATCATTAGGTCCAATGTCATAATTCAATACCACTATGGCAGTAATCGGTACCCAAGGAGGAACAAAGGAATACACAATATCTTGTTGTGCGAGTGTACTTTTCAATAATTTTTAATAG
The DNA here is from genome assembly GCA_026874595.1 of Sipunculus nudus. NCBI lineage: Eukaryota > Metazoa > Annelida > Sipuncula > Golfingiida > Sipunculidae > Sipunculus > Sipunculus nudus. The sequence continues at coordinate 8,545,306 of CM049318.1, read as the reverse complement.
TTTAGCTGAACTTTGTTTGTTCAGTGCCCCTTAATGTATTATATATTGAAATATACATGCTTGACCCAGGAAGAAAATATCCAAGAGCGGACGTTCTCATACATGTCTTCACGTTATAATAACCTGTGCTCTATCGGCCTTTCAAATAACATGCTCATGTCAGTTGTTGACGATCAAAATTATATAGTTATATAGTTGTACAGTTAACTAAGGCACTCATCAGATAAGACGTCTAATGGTTTAACTGGTGTAACTTTCCTCATCTCCCTTTTCACTGCTATATGCAAGCCCAGTTCTCATTTAACTGACCACCGGCTCTCAGCCAATCACAGGCAGATAGTGACTCCACCAAAAGGAGATTGTTGAGAAAAAAAAATGATTTGTCAGCCAGGATTGGGTTTTCTTTGCATCGAGCTGTTCAGCTGAACGTGTCAGCTCCCAGAGCTCACCCTAGCTAGGGGTATGGCTACATATCAGGGTTGTTGGCCATACCTAACCAGAATGTGGTCACCACTTTAACTAGCAGTAATGCTATCTACCTAGGTATGTAAATTTAAATTTCATGTTTAACTAAATCAGACATACTGCAGTTTGATCATTTGAACATGTAGAGTATAACATATTTTTTCAAGTTAATAGTGTTGTTTTATTTTTTTAAGTTGTGCAAGTACACACTCTCTGGCCCCCCTTGTTTCCCTCAGAAATAAAAAGTAAACTACACTGGTATGATTTATAACGGTACACATCTGAATAGTTTGTTGTTGCGGGGATAATCATTGATTGTATCATAGTTACAGGTTATCATGTATGTTTGTTGCGTGTTATCACTGGAGGGATTGAAAAAGCTTCCTTCAAGTGCTCCGTGTTGACTAGTGAGACGAACATTGCTGTGAAGTACTTGCCGACAGAAAAGGCACGCTCCATGGATCAGGGAAGACTCACAACTTAATGGCCACTTTCCCAGTTTTGCCCTGTATTCCAAGAACCGTGACTATAAGACAATTACGTTTAAGGAACTGCCTTTGCATACATACCTTTCATACCACCCTGTATGTATGATATGTGCAACGTTACAAAGTACAATATAACTAAGGGACAATGGGGGTAAAAAATATATCAATGAATTCTTTTATTATTCTTTTCTACATCGCTACGAACTGACACCTTAGCCGTTTCCTAGCAAGTTTTGAGTGAAAGCCGGTAAATAGCAGGTTCAACTGAACGCAGGTGGTAATGAAATACAACATACGTACCTGACCCAGGAAGAAAATACCAAAGAGGTAATGCATTAGCCTCTATCAGTTTTGAGCAGATATTTTTGTTACCTTATCCTTGAACCGTGCATATAAGACAATTTGGTCAAGGAAATGCCCTTGTAAACATACCTGCTAACACACCTTGCAACGCTGCTTTGACGACGGAGCTCCCTATTCCATGAACCTTGCCTTTCTTGTTCGCACGGTTTGTCACCGCAGGCAGAATTTTGTGAGAAACGCTATGTTAGGGGTTGAGTCTATTAAAAACCTAGAGTGTGGTCAATATTGTTTTATATGTATATATATAATATATATAATATATTATAATATAATATTTCATGAAATATAATATATACATGTATATATACATATATATACAGCGAAAGTTAAGATAAACAGTGACGCCTTTTAGATAGACTAACTAGTTTATTAACAAAGGAGCTTTCGAAGTACAAAGACTTCTTCGTCAGGTGGTGACCACCTACACTTTGAAAAGCCTAGAATATATGAGTTAGGGTCCTGGAAACAGTGAACATTTCCGTGAACCAATGTTAGGGTTTAAAACATTTCAGAGTGAATTTGTTAGCGGCACTTGGAGAGAATTTCAGCCCTTGAGTTCAGCAATGATTCGGGGGGGGGGGGGCCTTGCTATAAGTAGCTTTTCAGACAAACAGAGATCACACTTTTTAGTCCCACGGAAGTAAGATGCTGCCGTGGCAGAGATTTCCCAGGAGAGTTTGTAATTGATATTGTTGTCTTTCAGTGACCAGATGTGTTTAGGCAGTGTTTTTAGCGTGGGATCTGTTACGAAAGGATTGTTTGTGGTTATTGTATCTGGTCTTGAAGTCACCATCAGTACACCCTATGTAGTGTTCCTCGTTATTGTCTGTTCTAACTGTTGCTTTGTAGACAATGCATCTCAGCTGACACTGACCATTAATGGGACATTTATCTTTTTACGGCAGATACATTGTTTTTGAGGTACATTCACAGCTTTGTCAGTATTTAGGACCTTCATATTTTGTTTGCTGATCAGGTTAGAGAGGTTGGATAAACAGCTATAGCTAATTTTCTTGTTGTTCCTGGTGAATAGCCTGTATTACCTATGATGTTTTGGGAAGTGTTTTTCAACTAGTTTCATGAATTTTCTGCCAATGTTGGTTTCTACATAACTGCTGTAGGGGGAATTGAACCATATTATTTTCCTTTTCCTGTTTCTTTTGTTTTTCACTGCGGTTCAATATTTTTTTAAGCTTTCTAAGAACCCGCTTTTTGGTTAAGCTTTGTCATACATGGGTTTAGCTTTCATAAATAGCTCTTCATTGCAGGAGGTGTCCAATAAACGCTTGCGAATCATTATAGGTATCTGCCTGATAAAAGCTGGAGGGTGATTGGATTGTGCGTGGATATAGAGCGGGTCATTGTTCGGTTTTCTGTAAGGGTAGAAAATGTCATTTTGGTGGTCAAATGTTAGTCCATGAAATCTCTGCAGGTCAGGTTAGTTTCAATGGTTATTTTAATCCAACATTGGAAAAGAGTTTGATAATTTTCTTACGGGTGCTGTCTGCTTTGGGTTCAGACATATTGGGGAAACAACCTAAACGGTCATCTTGATACAGGACTAGAGCATTTTCACCAAATTCCTTTTTCAACATATTTAGGATGTATAAACCAACAATTTTGCATACTTTAGCGCCATCAAAGCTGCTCATTGTGACGTCAAAACTAGTTTGATCTTTTTTTCAACCAGATGTTATCGTTGCTTACCAGTAAGCTTTTCCTGCTGTGCAGAATGATTTTGATAACATCATCTGGAATGGAGACCATGGTTTTGGCAAATTTAAGGACTTTCATAAGTAGAACTTCTGTGATCGAGGGGTAAAAATTAACTATATCAAACTTTATGAACTTTGATTTTTGTTTCAGCTTCAATTACTTGAACCAAGATATTACCTGTGCGGTATTTTGCCACTGTTTGAGTTTGGTCTCAGATGGCTATTAATTTTTTTCCAAGTGCGTTTTGCTAATGGTACCTATTTCAGATTTTGATATATATATATATATATATATATATATATATATATATATATATATATTTATATATTTATATATATTCACGTTGTTTATTCACGTTCTTTTATTTTATCCTTGTTCTTTAATCTTAACATGCGTGTTATCCAGATCTTTTTTTATTTCTTACTATAATTTGCTTTTAAAATTTTTTTCGCATACTAAAGGGAGCAATGATTAGTCACTAGTTACTAGAATTTGTCCAAGGCAAAAGTCTTATAACCTTAGTACAGAGCTAATCTGCATTCTTAATGTACAATCTCGAAAAACAGTAAAAAGCAAAATTTCGACATGTATTTTTTTTTTCCGCAAAAATTTCCCATGACCCTAACATGATGTTTCTTACAAAATTCTTCATATTGTGCCAATGTCATATGTCCAGGTTCTTTTATCTCAGTGTCACACCACACACGCAGCGGACATATATTTCCGAGTTCTTTCACACAGAAAAGTCCAAAATACCACTTGTTGTCTGAACTGAAGAACACGGTTTATTCCGGTAACATCCAACAATTGGCCACCGTCGTCGTTGGCTGGCTCCAATTTCACAATAACGTCTTCAACAAATACCAATCACGTATATCTTCTAACGCCCTGATCGGCTGCACCTATGTATATTCTCTCCAGGACTAATACTGTCCTCGCGGAATTTGTAACACACCCCGCTCGGTGTTCAACTAATCTGTCGTTGACATAAAACGACCTGTCACCAGTCGACGGTAACTTCCAAATTCATTCCTTCCTCCTGGCCTTGACACCGCCCTATTTATACCTGGGTAGCCGAAACTTCTAGAAGTCTCTAGAACAATCAAGTCGTTTCTGGTCAAGACTAGCACCTACGGGATTTTCTAGAATTTACCTATTGGAAAATACACATTACCTGAATTCTCTAGAACCTTCTGTCATCTAATTATAATAAATCATGGTACAGTAAGTCCATTTACTTACTTAATAAATAAAATACTATGGAACAATTCCCCAACGTCGTCAGCACGGTTGTAAACAAACATGATGACAACAACAGCTGACAACTTTACCAAATATTATTAGCTGTCTCTCTAACTACACTTTATGATCTGATATTTCATTTTAATATAAACTGACCTTTTAATGCACTACAGAAATTATGTTTTCCCTAACTTATTTCATTATTTATGACATTCCATTTGACATACACTAGGCGGGTAGCACATTTGTGTCACACGCCCCCCTTTAAGAAAAATCTCTGGAAGATATTTTTCCAATACCTAACAACAACACAAATGTGTACTATTACCATATCAAATGCATCATCATGTAAATCACAAGTTTCCATTTAGTACATTGATGACTTTGTACATAGTATTACATTGCTTACATGTGTGTACATATATTGGTTCTACTATTTGTAACTAATCAACACATGTATAACATTACACCCTCATCATAGTATTTGAACATCATTAAACATATATACAATAATGCAAACTCCTTTAAAGCACATCCATATTTTAATCTACAATACAACCTTCAAGCTATTTCAACATAACATTATATTATGTACATTCATATCATCATTCATATTTACATGGTTTACCCTTTATTTTCCTATCTGTTTCAGATCTATTTTACACAACACGACTTAAGAAGTCAGCTGCTTTGTTTTTACTACCCTGGATTGATTTAATGTGAAATTTGTAGTTCTGCAAATACATTGCCCATCTCATTACTCTGTCATTGATGAATTTAGCTTTGTTCAAGTAAGTGAGAGGCTGATGATCTGTTTGCACAACAAATTCAGTTCCTGTGAGATATAACTTGAACTTATTTACACCCCAAACTAATGCAAGGCATTCTTTCTCTATAGTTGAGTACTTCTGTTCTCTGTTTGACAATTTTTTTGCTAGCATATGATACAGGAAATAACTGTGAATCATATTCTTGCAATAAAATAGCACCGACCCCTAGATCTGAAGCATCTGTCTGCAGAACAAATGGTTTCTTTGGATCAGCTAACCTGAGAATGGGTTTCCCAGCCAAATACTCTTTCAGTGTACAATATGCCCTCTCTTGAGGCTCATGCCACTCTATTTTATTAGGCTTACCCTTTTTAGTCAAATCCGTAAGAGGAGCTGCTATAGTAGCGAAATTAGGAATATAGTTCCTATAATATCCAACCAGGCCAATGAATGATCGGATTTCCTTCTTTGTTTTAGGTCTGACTACCCTGTCAATTTTACATATATTATCATTTTGAGGACCTACACCATTCAGTTCTATTTGGTGACCTAAAAATTCTACACTGGTAGTCCCTAACCAACACTTGGTAGGTCTAGCAGTTAAACCAGCATCTCTCATACGACTAAGTAACTCCCTAAGTACACTGACATGATCTTCCCACGTCTTGGTGTGTACTAACAAGTCATCTACATAACTGTCTACACAATTCATTCCATCTAACATTTTACGAACTCCTCGGACCAGCGTGGCTCCCGAGTTAACCATACCAAATGGCATCTTTAAAAACTCATATCTTCCATCAGGTGTAACAAAAGCTGTTTTATATACATCTTGCTCTGCTACTGGTACTTGCCAATAACCTTTACTCAAGTCAATCTTAGTGAGTACCTATCTTCACTTAATCTGCTGAACACATCATCAACTCTGTTTACAGGCTCAGGATCCACTACTGTGATCTTATTCAACTTGCGATAGTCTACACATACTCTATTTGTTCCATCACGCTTACGGACCACCACCACTGGTGACGCGTAACATGATGTTGACTCACGGATAATTCCCATCTTTAACATATCATCAATATCCTTTTTCAGAGATTCTCTGATAGCATAAGGTACAGGGTATGGTTTACACTTAACTGGCTCATCAGATGTTAACTGAACATGATGTTCTACCAAGTTAGTAGTACCAGGTACATCAGTGAACACATCATTGTACTCATCTATAACCTGTCTGATTTCTTCTTTCTGATCTGTTCCTATTTCAGCTCCTATATTTACATCATTGACAGACTCCTTACCCATATATGTCCCCAACTCTAACAAGTCCTCATCATCAACCGTATCCTGTCCATCAGTATCAGTGGGTTCTACTACTGTCGCACAGACTACCTCTAACAAGGCTCCGCCACATTTTGTGTTAACTTGTTCATTAGTCTGCTTTGACTCAGGTGCTGCTCGGGCCACATATTTCCTTAACAAATTAATGTGATAGATCTTTCCCTTCCCATTAACCTTAACCCTGTAATCATTTCTACCAATTATGCCCTCTACCTTGTAAGGTCCCTTCCACTGCATCAACAACTTGTTGTGGTCTGTAGGAAGTAACACGAGCACCTGATCTCCAACCTGCAGTTTCCTAATTTTGGCCTTGTTGTCATAGTAACCCTTGTAACGAGTCTGAGCTTTAGATAGTTCAGCTTGGGCCATTTCCAAGGTTTGTTCCAACCGGTCTCTTAATTCAAAAACATATTGATAGCTATTTTGTATTTCAGGGGTTTCTACTTCCTTGGTCCACAACTCTTTAAGAATCTGCATGGGTCCTCTGACTGTGCGCCCATACAATAATTCAAATGGTGAGAAACCAGTAGATTCCTGTGGTACCTCTCGGTACGCAAACAACAGAGCATTGAGATATCTATGCCATTGTCGAGGTTGTTCTTCACACAACCTCCTTAACATTTTTTTAAGAGTTCCATTAAATCTCTCTACAAGTCCATTACATATGGGGTGATACGGACTTGAGGTTAGCCTCTTGATGGTTAATAAACGAGACACCTCTTGCATACACTGTGAAATAAACTGAGTGCCCTGATCACTCAGTATCTCTTCTGGGATACCAATCCTACTATATATATCTACAAGAGCTTCAGCCACCGTTTCCGCCTGAATGTTCTTCAATGCTACAGCCTCAGGGTAACGGGTGGCATAATCCACTAAGGTCAAAATGTATTGATGTCCCTGCTCACTAGGTGGCGTAATAGGCCCGATGATATCAACTGCACATCGTTTAAAGGGCATGTCTATAAGAGGCATCTTTTCTAATGGAACACGAGGAACAGAACCTTTATTAGCCGTTTTCTGGCATCTGTCGCATGATGCACAAAACCTCGCAACATCACGACTCATTCCTGGCCAATAAAAATTTGACCGAATTCTATTGGTGGTTTTTTTCACGCCCATATGACCACTCATTATGGAGTCATGAGCAATCTCCATGACACCTTGACGGAGGGGTTCAGGTACTACAATCTGCTTAATGATTTTCTCTGCTGGGTCTGACTTATCTGTATACAGACGATACAGTATCCCTGATTTTATAGCAAATGATACATTTTGATCCTGATCCTGTTTCTGGCTAGCACTGTCTCTATATTTCTGCAAACTCTGGTCAGCTTGTTGGAGCTCAATAAGCCTATCTCTGCTAACTTGCTCTCCTTTTACACCCTCAAATACTGCTAATGGCTTTAGCTGTTTATATTGCTTATCTTGGGCCCTGGTAGTTACAGCACTGACATGCCATTCAGGGTCTGGAACCTCACGGACCCCCTCAATGTTTCCAACAATCAAATCAAACATGGGATTATCTTCACAAATAGCTTCTACGCTACCAACATAATATGGTGTGTCTATTTCTATCCTAGCCATACGATGTATACTCACACGTCGATTAAAACCAATAACACGTGTCATCCGATCTAACAACTGATCACTACCTACCAGATCAGTCTTCACAATAACCCCATCACACCCAGTGTCTCTCATCATAATTACATCATTTCTCCCACTTTACCCTGAGCAACTGGCAGTCGCCCTTCAAATCGTGCCATGTCCTGAGCACCAGCACTATGTATACATTGGTCTACTTGAAGGCCTGACTGAGCTTCTACATCATTGACTAAGTCAATCTCCCTTTCTGCACCAATATAAGCAACACTAGCTGCTGTCGGCTCCTTGTCAATCACAGCCTGGTTCACTCTATGGCTTACCTGACTTCGGTCATTCTTACTATCTCTCAAAGGAAGATTCCTACAATCACGTGCCCAATGGCCAGGCTTCCCACACTTATAACAACGAGCCCCTTGATCCTTCAGTTTACAATCAGATGCTTTGTGACCAGCTTTCTTACATATGTAACATTGTAACTGACTATCCGACTGTGTCTGGCCACTTAGTGGGTTGCGGTTCACACCGGGCTTAACATGCTGCTGTCTATTTGCCAACTGTCTACGTCTAGCCACTAAGAAGTGATCTGCCAGCTCCGCTAGTTCTGATAAAGTACCAGGGGCTTCCTGACGCAGGTGTACAGCTAGATCACTGGGACAAGAGTTAATGAACTGCTCTTTTACTATCAAATCACAGATTCCCTTAAACGTACTCTCTGTATGAGATAACTCTACCCACCTATCTAAATAACCCTGCAGTCTCACAATAAATTGACCCGGACTTTCTGAGTCCTCTGGCTTACACTCTCTAAATTTAATCCTGAAACCATCTTCTGTGTACCCATATCTATTTAACAAGACTGTCTTTACAACATTGTAATCTAAACATTGATTATCAGACAAACGACAATAACAGTCCAAAGCCTTGCCTGTCAGAAGAGCTGATAGACGAGTTGACCAGGAATCTCTTTTCCACTTGGCTTGTTCGGCAAATCTTTCGAACCTCATCAAGTAGCTGTCTAGGTCATCTCGCTCAGTGAATCTTGGTAATTCAGGGCAGCGAACATCTGCTGTCATTACAGGAGTCTGGGGCTGAGCAGTCCTCTCTTGAAGCTGGAGTCGTCTTTCCAACATGAGGAGTTCATGTTGTCTTTCTCTCTCTCTTTCTTCTCTTGCTGCTTGATCACTTTCAATTTCTCTCTATCTCTCTCTTTCTTCTCTCTGTCTCTCTCTCTCTCTTCTATTTCCCTCTGTCTCTCTCTCTCTTCTCTGGCTGCTTGTTCCTTCTCTCTCTGTCTCTCTGCTTCCTCTCTTTCTCTTTCTCTCTCCCTTTGTCTTTCCTCTCTTTCGGCAGCCTGCTGTTCCCTTACAAACTCTTGCAATGCAGGGCCTTCGTATCCCAACTCTTGTCCAACTTTAATCAGCTGCTGGACTGTAGTTGCCATGTTGTTGCAGCACAGTCGATCTCACTACTGTAGGGATTATACCGACTTCTGGCAGTAGTACTTCTGGATTTTACGTATCTTGCCAATTATCGCCCAATCCACACTTCGATCTGTTGAATTTCCACTTGATTTCTTCAGCTGTCTGTCACCGGACGAGCCCCCACTTATATATGTCACACCACACACGCAGCGGACATATATTCCCGAGTTCTTTCACACAGAAAAGTCCAAAATACCACTTGTTGTCTGAACTGAAGAACACGGTTTATTCCGGTAACATCCAACAATTGGCCACCGTCGTCGTTGACTGGCTCAAATCTCACAATAACGTCTTCAACAAATACCAATCACGTATATCTTCTAACGCCCTGATCGGCTGCACCTATGTATATTCTCTCCAGGACTAATACTGTCCTCGCGGAATTTGTAACACACCCCGCTCGGTGTTCAACTAATCTGTCGTTGACATAAAACGACCTGTCACCAGTCGACGGTAACTTCCAAATTCATTCCTTCCTCCTGGCCTTGACACCGCCCTATTTATACCTGGGTAGCCGAAACTTCTAGAATTCTCTAGAACAATCAAGTCGTTTCTGGTCAAGACTAGCACCTACGGGATTTTCTAGAATTTACCTATTGGAAAATACACATTACCTGAATTCTCTAGAACCTTCTGTCATCTAATTATAATAAATCATGGTACAGTAAGTCCATTTACTTACTTAATAAATAAAATACTATGGAACAATTCCCCAACGTTGTCAGCACGGTTGTAAACAAACATGATGACAACAACAGCTGACAACTTTACCAAATATTATTAGCTGTCTCTCTAACTACACTTTATGATCTGATATTTCATTTTAATATAAACTGACCTTTTAATGCACTACAGAAATTATGTTTTCCCTAACTTATTTCATTATTTATGACATTCCATTTGACATACACTATAGGCGGGTAGCACATTTGTGTCACTCAGGTTATCCAAAAGCAAGTGTCAATCTTTCTGAGTGTGTAATATAAACCCTTTATCAGGCCATAAATCGATATTCCAGGTCAAAAAGTTATAGAATTGTTTTCAATATTTATTAAGTGCTAACATCATTTTTAGGCCTAAAATTAATATTCTAGGTTAAGAAGTTATGGTCATTTTAACGTATTGTTAAATAGCTTAAATTACTGAGTCAAACTTTATTCAACGATAACATACTCAACTCAAATTATAGGAACATGTTAATAAGAACAAAATAGGTGTGGGTTAATTGGGTGGCGGGGGAAAGCTTAGCCTCTCCAGCTCACGGACTAATATGAATAGCCATGTTGTTTTATTGTACAGAGATTTGGATACACATGAATACACAGAGTCGGTTCACTCTGAATTGGAACCGAAAAATACGACTTTTTATGTATTCATGTTCTGTCTCTCTCTACAATGAAGCAGCATGGTTAAATAGTCACAAGAAGGATTTTGTTCATGAAAATGTGTACGGATGTTTGTGCAGAACTTCAGATTGTTCCGTTATTAACACTAAATGGAACTCTCCACTTTCAATAATAAACACAAATAATATCACTTATTGTGATGTATTAATGACGTGTCTTACCACTGAGGGATAACACCATAAGATAAACTTACCCACAGTGAACGAGAGGGCAAGACAAAAGAACAGGCCGTCAGACGTCTCCATTCTCTCTGATATCAGCAAATCCGCAGGCTCTGCTTAAGTCGGCGTCTTTATAGGTAAATAAATTAATGATTATCTGTGGTTTACGGCCTGACACGGCTTATCAGTGCGAGTGACTCATGGTGTAGCAAAAAATACTGAATTAAATATGCCTGAAGTGCGTCTTTATACATACATCTGTTGAAGGGACCGATATCAATCGCTATATATTCTATGCTTTTGTATGAAATTAAAGTAAATATAACCATATATGGTTCAAAAACAAATTGCAAGGTGTTAATATAGTTGTAAAGTTCTTGATAGACCTTGAATAATTTCCAACAGTTATATTGGCTTCTATAAATATGAAGGACACCTCTTCACTTGTAATTCCATTTATTGTACTTACCTGTTTAATTGTTGAATTGTTTTGCTGGTGCCAATATATACGAAGAACATCTCTTCATTTGTATTAACTTTACGATGCTGGCCAATGATGTTCTCATCACGCATGTTTCGCTGTCTTTACCATTGCATTTCATCGAAATCGTTTTGGTTTGATTGTCATATATACTAATTTGAAATTTGAAAGTAAATTCTTTTTACAATTTTAAAAATATATCTTTCATGATATGATTCAGGTTGTAAATCTATGGTGCAATGGATAATAAACCCATGGTTTTTGGAATACAACAGGTCTTATATCAATGTCCATCCTGTCTAACCAACATTGAAAGGACAGAGGTTGCACATTGCATAGACATATAGCAGAATTAAGATGAATGCATTTAGGAAAGATCGTATACAGCTAATAACTTAGTTCATATAAGTACTTTAGTAAATATTGTTACATAGTATAATAGAAGTAAAGGCATTGTCAAAAGACCAAACTTGCTTTGGTTTACAGAGGATGACTTGAAAAATAAGGAAAAGGATTACGGTAAGTGCGACAGGAGATGGAAGAAAACATCACTTATGAAAATTTAATGCAAATACAGAAGTCATGTTACATTTTCCTCTCCTGTATAACACGAGCAAAGACGGATTACTTTTCAGAGAGTTTTCTTGACCTTGGAACTGACCAACGAAAGCTATATACACTTCAATATTTCGAAAATTTCTAACCATATTATCTAGTACGTGCATCGCTGACACATCTTTCAGCTTTGATGTCATTCTGACAAGCTATAAAGTCATTCTCAACAGTTTTTGTGATTGAGTTGCCACTACATCTAGACATTTAGACTGACTATCTCCTTTGAGCGGGAGTTCACTGAGTCGTCTAGCTCCTTAATTAAAATTGTTAACTGGCCCCCCTGCTGTGTGGCACTGTTTGACGAAAATCAAATTTATTCTTCGGACTGGTTTCAAAGTGGAAATGGCTATGATTAGTTTAAACTTAATAATAGGGAATTATGATTAATGGAATATGTTTGGTGAATGGGATTCTTTCGTGGTAAACATGAAATCTTGAGTATAGCACATGTGACATATTTGGACCAAATATTTTGTATCTGCTTGCCTGGAAGAACATTGTGGTGGAAAAATTGTTTTCTGAAGATTTTTGAAACGGCAAGCCGCCTGTGTTTATTTAACCATTGCGGTGTGGATAAAACATGCCTTATGATTTTACGGATAACCTTATATACACAGGGAGTGAGCTTCATTAGTCAATCCGTATCTTCATTGAATGATTATTTGGCTTCAGTGCTGATCAGAGAGAATAGGAATAGTCACCAATAAATATGAAATGGTAATAAGATGTTGAACCCAAACTTAGGGTCAGACATTAAGCGTACTTCCGTAAGAAACGTTTATTTTTTGCTGCCCATATATGTTTATCGTGATTAAGTAACGATCTTGGATGAAACCTTGGATTTATAATCTACCAGCATACCGACAGTGTTCACAAGTTAAATGCATGTTTTAACCATGAGAAGAAAGAATATATAGATACCGTGATTAGAGTATGTGGTTAGGAGTTTAGCACAGTAGAGTAGAGCGCAGAAAACAAAGTTGGAAGATGGTGAGTACGAAACTTAGAGAAAGCAGTTAGTTTTTTTTCATGATCGATCCCCAACAGAGGTGAACTGTCTGCAGGCTCAATGGGAAGGCCGTGCCCAATAGTTGTTCATTAAAATGTTCTTGCAAAGATTTAGGACATCAGACGGCAAGAGATGTTGAATAAAATAGAGTAAATAAAATAAAATAAATGTTGGACAAATCCAAAGTAATCATATATAGTTACATGAAATCATCTTAAAATCAAACTATTAATACATTAACTGAACGTTGAAATATAAGTTTGATCAAAAATAGATAAACAAATACATTATGCTAGTGTTATTCTTTTCTACGACACGTATGTTATATCTTTAAACATAATATAATACATATTGACAGACACAGAGGCCATGAGGCCTCTCGACAATTAATATTTGTTGTTCTTGTTTATGTACTGAATTAATGTTATATGATCAACACCTATATGTGTGTGGTGGTGGTGGTGTGCGTGTTGAAGCGTTGGGGGGGGGGGGGGGTTGCGTTCCTGATATACTAACATCAGGAAATGCATCCGGTCGTTGAAGACTAGTTATACGCAAGACCCCAGATGGCACCACTGTCAAATAAATGCAATTAGGCTGTTCAGACCAGGGCTCCTCAGTGGTTTGTCCAAGTAATGAGGTCAATTACATACCAAGGGATCACAGGTGCAAAAGTCACATGGCTAGTATCAGGATTTTAAATGAGAATGAGCGTGTGATACTGCCCTGTCATATTGTCTGAAACCGGAATGGAATTTTGCAGATATACATACCGTATACTTAGTGCTATGCTAGCATTATAAAAAGGAGGCGGTTCCCTCAAACAAACAAAATTAAACCATGTTTGTGCTTGTGTTTCTTTGCCCGTTCATTACGTCTAATGAAAAACCCATTAGAAGTGTTAGTGACTAAATATTGGACGCTGGGGGGAAGGAACATTTTTCTTCTTTGAATACAGCGATGTCCGTTTTATTGTGTAATTTACCACATAAAAAGAAAATGCTTAACAGAGAAAGGAATCAAATATTACCGGACATTTTTACTTCTACAACTGCTACACTATTGGCGTGTGTGTGACTCTCCTAGTTACTGATGACAGAAACAGGTAATGTTGGAGATCTGAGGAACAAACGAACCTTACGAACAACCTTGCTGATGATTCCTGATCCCCACAGTGGCGTCAATTTATCTGGAAGGCAGGTGTGAGAGGATAATCAAAGTTAGGACAAGTATTTGTTGATTTTAAACGGGCTTAGATATAGGCCTATAATATTCTATATTAAACTCGAAATGGAAATTAGAATATATTTCTATTTATTAATATATTTCATTTACAATATATAAACATTATAATCTCAATAACAGGTGGATGATAACACTGACCATCTTCCTTGATAAAAAGTTTGGGGATTTATACCCCCATCCCCCCCCCCCGTACTGACACCCCGTGTACCAATACTAAAACATCTGCAACAAGAATGATTAATCGATCCCCCCCCCCCCCCCCGACTTTGCATGCAATAATGAGCAAAAACATTCCAGCTACTTAATATCTGCTAAGAAAATAATATGAAAGTAATTTTAAAAACGTGAAAATTTCACTCATGTTTAGATCAAGTTTAGAAGTATACCTCGGGGATGTTATTTTTAGACAATAATTAGACACTGAAGATAATGTCTCATCAAATGATTAATTAGTTAACATTTTTCTTGCTTTAAATCTTATAATTCAACTGTAAAGCTTTAACTGGAAGCAATTACTGCATCACTCAGACATGCACAGGTCATCAGAACTTAAGTCTGATCATAGACAAAGTGCAACCACTGATGCTAATAACAGAGATATAATGCTTTGCATAAACATTTAACCACGTCGGTTAATATCTATAAACCTTTGATTCAAAATAAACACAATTCATAACCTTGATTCGCTTTATTATTGATAATTTCTATTTGTTTAACTTCACAGATACATCAAATATGACATTAGCACACATACAAAGCACATATTTTTGTTTAACCACTCCTACTTCATTATATTCTCTCTCTCTCCCTCTCTCTCTCTCTCTCTCTCCTCCCTTCTCTTATTTACTTGTAACGGCAGTTTTGTTCCAAGTTTCCTCCATTTTTCATCATGTTTTCCAACATTGTTCTTCTTTTTGCAATTTGTATTTAATTTCTTCGACACCTTTAAAATTTGCAATGTAACCGTTTACACTCAGCTTATTTTTCTCCCCTTTATTCATACACGTACCGCTGGAAGTAATTAAACTTTGACAAATCAACCATTTATGATCTATTTCTTCAAATATACTTAATTGTTTATATTGATGCGTTTATACATGTATAACTGAGTGTAACCAAGAAAGTGTAAGTTAAATCACCAGACGTTCAAAAGAATGAATTAGCGGAGAGTTGATCAGCTATGGTTTGGTTATCTTCCCGAAAAGAACAGAATATTTCCTCTATGTCGGACCGCCTTTTTAATTAACGCCCTCGGCGGATGATACAATACATATGAACACAAAGACCATTCCGAGTGAAATGTATAAAAGGTGAGGATTTAGAGGAAGCGGGCTCGCACCCATTCTTTTACGACTTCAATTAGCTGCGAAATAGAACAGCAAACGCTTAATACAGAAAAGCAGTGATTAATTAATCGAATGAAACCGTTTTCGTTACTCCACCTGCATGTCAGAGCTATATAAAACTCTGCATTAGCACACGTTTACCGGTGCCAGGGTATCATCCCCCCTTTCATGAGATCCAATATCTGCTCCTTTGACCATGACATATCTGGGACCTCACATTCATCATTTCAACCGGACATATATTGTCAATATTCACATCACAATAGTTTGGATATCTGTAATGGAATCAAAATTTGTAGGAGGGGCTGGCAATAGGGTTTAGCAATGGTAACTTCCACTTATCATTCTATATATTTCTACAAACATCAAGGGAAGATACACACGCGTGTATGCCTTTATCTCTTAGCTTAGCGTGTGTACATATATATAAAACCGTGAAGTACAATACAAATACTACGAAATCAGTGTACAGCAGGAGCCCCTCTTTAATAAAGTATTTTCATACACAGTCGTAATGCAGGTCAAGTCAGTGTAGATATTTGTGTTCCCCGACCGGGCAGAGAGAAACCCCTTGCCTTACATGTGCTAGTGGTGAACAAGTTCTTGTATAAATAAAAAACTACAGAATTTATGAAGGGTCAATTTCATGTCAATGAGTAGGTACAAATAATCTTGATAAACTGTAGTGAATGCAGGTTTTCCGAGTCAATTAAAATTCGAAAGAGTGGACCAAAGGACGCTAGGCTGAATAAAGTAGAAACTTTAATGTACACATATTAAGGTTTGCAAACGGAGTTAGGTGCCCGATAGTTCGACAATGACAATTCGTTCCAAAGCGACTAAAGTATGGTTAAACTCATACAAACATGAAAATATTTCAATCATCTTTTTGAAAGCCCGTGTAGGGGAAAATATGATCAGCTATGCCGATAAATTAAAAAAAGATCTACTTTAGATAACATGATTTCAGAACCCAAATGCGGACTTCGGGGTAGACTAGAAACCCAACGATAATTTTCGGGGGTACCTGTCTAACTTCTAGGAGGTGGTGTAAAAGTTTCCCTTCACGATACAGTGCCAAGAGCTAGGGGCTTCCATTATAAAGTGAAAGCAAGTTAAGAGATAATTTAAAAAGCATGTCTGCTTTGCTATTAAGACCCATTCAATGGCAGAATTAGTGTACAGGTCTCATTAGTTATCTTTTTTTAGTATTTTGACTGATGGATGGGCAGGATAAACAACACTAAGAAAGAGCTACAAAATGCAGTGAAACACTAACAAATGAACGTAAAAGTAATGTATTTTTAATGTGTTATTTACCTCTCTGTGTATTTATCCAACTTATTTTCCAGAGGTCCGCACTATTAAAAGAACTATTAAAAGTAAATAAGGCAAGACACATGACAATCAATTTTATACAGTGAGTAAGGAAATTTAAAACATAAATAAATATAGAGAATATATGTTTTTAATTTATGACGCACATTTAAAAAGTACGTTTTCAAAAGAAATATAAATAAATGTATGCTGTGTATCTTACTAAACTGACTCATTTGCTTTATCTTGCTTATTGTGTTATCGCCTCGCGTGTGTTCTGTAAAATAATGTTAACCGTTAGTCGGGTATGTTGAAAAAAAGGTCAGGATCTATTTTGAACAGCGGAGCATCCTATCTTACTTACTCCTATATATGATCGTGAACGGAACATAATATAAATGACTAACATAAAATGAGTAGAGGAAACGAGTAATTTAAAACCAAAAGGTATTGGACTGAAGTTTAATATCCGAAGCGTGTATATATGAAGCGTGTCCGCCCATCGGATTGGTTGATGCAGGTTTGGGTGAAATGGGTCTTTGTCGTTGTTTGGGGTTCCGGTCATACATGTTGCTCCAGATAATATTTCACAAAACCAGCACCAGGTGAGAACAGAGATGTTCTTATGTTTCGTAGGAGTGTATGCGAGGAGAAGTTTTACAAACTTTCTTATAACTTCTATAATTTCGCTGTAATGATACAACTGTCCTTGTCAATTACGTGGGGCACTTAAATCATCATAGTATGGATAGCGAGGTGCACAGCCGCGCGTTACTAGTAAAAACGGACGTCCTTTGCTGCAACGCCAGTTTATTTTTAGGACAGTTTTATGTAAACACAGTTCAGTTGTGTTTTATGTATATAGTTGGTAGCCATCAGCATGAAGCCCATTGACTGTTTTTATAAGCCTATATGGTTCTTTCCTTCTGTTATAATAAGCTTACTAAGGTCTTGTTGCTGTTCAGTTTTTCGTACTCAATATTTCCCCGGAGGCCCTTAGCTAAGACCATTATATTTGCCGCTGCAGATAGTATTGTGACACTTCGCTTTGATATTTTGACAGGATATTTCACATTAATTCATGCCTGGATACAAGTGCGTAAAAATGCAAACAAGATTACCTACATGTGATTTGCTATCGCTTGCGTCTCACTTGAAACTTCAGGTTTGAGGTCTGCTTGACAAATCAGTTTATTTTACATACAGAGGCACATCTGAGCTCAACTTAAAAAGAGATATATAATTAAGCGTCTATTTTGCACCTGTAACCCCGTTGTATGGGCTTGTACAATTCGTGTGTACTTGACTGTTGGTCTTTGTACAAGATACCAAAATGTTGTAGCCGGGATAAATGTCACATGAGTGCTCTAGCGTGCACTTTTAAGCTTTATATTTGACAATAAAATATACTCATCAAATTCCATTATATTTAGTAGAACGACGGGGTCCTAAAGGAAAGATAAATAATAAAAATACAAAACTCTCTCAGTACATCTAGGAATTTTACTATTTATTTGATCGCAAGTAATTTCATATAGGCCTAGACCCAGAGACACCCGGCTACCCCCGTCAAGGGATTCCGCATTACTTTAACCTGGAGATACCCACAAAAACTTTGCAAGGGATTTCACAATAACCTTGCCATGCTATCGGGAACTGAGCTAGAGCAAACAAGTCTTGCTAATTGGTCACAATAAAAATGTTATCCATGAAAACATATAGGCATGTGTGTTGATTTAAGTATCGAAATCGGCTCGCAGAACATTTCATTTTTTGACACTGAATGAAAGTTCTGCCATCATAAGTAAAAGCAAATACTTAAGTTAATTTGATGTGTGAATGTCGTGTTCGACACCCTTAGGTAAAAACTATAAAATCTACTCACACACAAGGAGTTTAAGACAAATGAACAGACATTCTAAAGTCTTCATTCTCTCTCATATCAGCAAATCCTAAAGTCCCACTTAAGTCGTTTTTATAGGTAAAACAACGTTAATGATTAATGATGATTTACGGCATGACTTTGCTTATCTGAACAAATAAATCGTGGTGTATAACACAAAAGTATAAGTTAAGCCACGCATGAAAAACTCAAGGGGATAAATTGCATAGGGATAATATGTGTTGTATAATTCTTAACGTAACGTAGATCACGTGTCCTAAACAAATTCCTCCTTAATGATTTCTCTTAATGATTTATAAACAACAGTCGCTATACTGTTATTTGGTTAAATGTTAATTAAATGAGGAATAGAAGTAATATTCGCTTTCATGCAATATTTGTCTTGATTATATATACATATTAATTTATCAAAGTGAACTTGTGTGCGGCGATGTGTTTAAGCCTATAGTGACCCTAATATATCAGTTGCTGTTGTCACCGATGCAGCCGAGCCGTTTGCTTGCATAAGCATAAGTGTAATACCATTCATATATCGTTTGATCTCAAGATGGCTGGCAATCAAGAAGCTTGGCACTCCCGAGAGAAATTGCGGCATCTTCTGCAGTGCTTAATTTTATTCAAGTTTTTCATAAATTCCTCATGCTCCCCGAGGAGATACCTCGCCCAGGTTAGATCATCTGGCTATCATTGATACAAAAACGCCGCCCCGATGTAAATCCTTTAAGGACCTGAAATGTTCGACCGCGGTGACATGCCGGTCATCATCGTACGCGATTTCAACTTCAGTAGAACTAAAGTATGCTGAAATGTTAGATATGACATTTATTTAAAAAACGCCCCATTTGATTAGGTTAGCAGTATTATTGACTAACTGGTCGTATTAAAGGTCAACATCTTATTTAAGACTTCTAGCCATCCTTCATTCTTTATAGAGGCCTAACCATTAACACCTCTATGACAAAAAGGGCTGCTTCATGAATCCTCGCCATAGGAAGAGTGCGTAAGACTTAACTTGTCCAAAGTGGACCAAATGTCAAACCGGCCTCTGTGAGCTGTGATAAGCCTCCACCCTAAGACGTCAGTACCTTAGTTGTACCTTTGCCCCCAGTATACTTTTATAGATAGACGCCCCCCAGACACGGGTGCTTGATCCATCGGATGGGATAACCTAATATCTGATGACAAGTCGTTTAAATAGCTTACTCATCATGTGATGCCACTAAAAACATTTAAATGGTTGAATATGGTAACTGCTCATGCAGCCTGCTTACTATGCAGTAATCCATTCAACTGAGTCTTAGGTAGATGGGGAATTAACCTCGCAGTGTGAAATCTACTCACAATGAAATAAGAGGCAGGTCCCAACATATAAAATACACTTAATTTAAAGAAGAATTTGAAAATAATTTTAATTGGCCTTTTGTATGTATAGCAGCTTTACTGGATTTTGTTCAAAGAGACAGGTCACATAACACTTAAAACGAAACATGTCAACCGATAAAATACCGCAGAAGGTTTCCCGATGGGGTGTGGTAGTATTTGACGTCAGGGATAACATTTGAATATCTAAGAATATATGGAATAGCCACACAGACCGAACAATAGTATAAACGTTTATGTGTCTTTTAGAAGTTGTAATTTTGCTAAATTAGCTATAACTTAACTTGGACTTGGGTGAAATAAAAACAGTGGAACCAAGTAAAGCATCGCTGTATAGTCATATGACTGGAATTTCCGTAACTGATACAAAAATTACTTCATTAAAATAAATTTTAGAATAGCATTTTGGTATCGACTTCCTGATTATCTAGATCAAGAAATCATCTGAGATCAAATGAATATTCAAATTATTACGTATTAAAGATGCAGTTCAAATTGGTGTCCATGCCTGTTTTAAGTGGTTATATTTTTCTCAGTAGTGATATTGATATGGAGTAATGCTCAAGTACTGTTGGAGTCTAAGCATGTCAAAGCATAATTGTTGCATTAATTTGGTCATTTACATTTTTTATAATGTAGATGGTTTGGCATTTCCTATAGGGCGTACAAAAAGGTGTCAGGCCAATTCCGAGTACGATAGCAAACAATACATTTAGTGTTTAAATAGCATGTGCCATAAGGTAGTATATTCGGAATGAAGTTCAGAGGAGGATGCAATCGGATCTGCAACTGGAAAGGTGATCTGGGGTTACAAATGAACTTGCCAATGATACCATGGACTCTTACTATGTGGTTCTGGACTCCAACATATACTCGGACATATACAGGAACATACATCTGAAACAAGTCGGACATATACTAGAATATACAACAAAAAACATGTCGGACATATACTGGATCATACATCATAAACATTTCGGACACATACACTAACATTTATCACAAATATCTGTATTGATATGTTGTTGTAAAACAATTTGTTTAATGTTAATTGTTCTTTTTTAATTATAAATTCTACACTTTATACTCTTCGTATCATGACATAGACTAATTAACCTGTCCGACTGGGACTTCTTTATTCGGCATGACTTATGTACTCTCATATGGTCCAGGAGATTTGTCTTGTTCTGCATCGGCGACTGAAATTTGGGCATAGATATTCGGTATAAGTGACAGAGTTTCATATATGTCTCACTCTTTTTGTTTATTAGCTTGTTATGTTATTTCATTATGGCAAATGTCTTTAATCAACTAATTATCAAATGATTAAAACATATAGCTTTAAAACTTTAACAATTAAAAAGCAGTTCTTTGAAAGGTGGCAAAATAAAGGATAGGATTGATAAATTATTTGTATAATGTCAGTTGAAAGGGAAATACTCTTAACATTAGTACAAGGCATTTATAGCCTTATTTTTGCATGTTTGTAGTTTGCGCGTATCGGCGCCTATCAAATCGTATTTCGAAGTATTTTGCTTTGGGGGCACAGTTTTACATTTACAGAAACACCAACTTCTATTTGCCTTTTAGTTCACTGCAGACGATGATTGCTCATTAACTCCAATAATGGGGTTTGTGTATGTGACGTGGCTGATGCATTAACTAATTCATCTTCGTGTTGACATGACCAAAGCTGTCGAAAGCAGTTGAGAATTTGCCTTTGCTGTTTTCGATTCTAGCGCTAGCCGAGCGTTCACAGCTAAAAGGGACATTGTAAAGTACACTGGACATACGTCATTAATAGTAGCACTGGTAAATAGGTAACAGGGAAACATAACCCTTGCAAAATCTTGTATGTTTTTTTTTAAACGGTGGCTGCCAATTTTAATAATGCGGGGGCAGAATAGGGAAGGGCTAATGTTAACTTAAGGGAAAAAGAATGAGAAATAATATATATTCACCACATATTTAATATTGAACCGATGTCAGTTTGTGACAATTGGATAAGCGTCCCTGGTAAACACTTATTCAATCACAAGATTAATGACAGATTATTTTGTACTTGGATAACTGCATATTCAAACAAGAGTTGATATTTTTGGCATTGTAAATACTCAAAAGATGACACAGGAAAACATGACAACGCTAATTTTCTCTAAAGTCGACCAGACGTTACCATATTTAAATTGACCTGAGTAATAATTCAGCACTATCTAAACTTAATCAACTTCCGTGGCACCGGCAGATTGACTGATCCTGCGGTACCAAGGATAGATATGTTCAGTCAGAACCATATTTTAAACCAATATGTGAAATGCTTGCTTAATTGACAGATTTAAATTGAGCTAATATTACATCTAGTACATTTCAACTATGCGCACAATAGTGTTTGGTTTGTAGATATAATCATTGTTTCTTGATGAAGGTAATTATTTTTTAAATAAAAAATCCACAGACTTCATAAGCACAAATAACGCACATATGCTAAAATGATTTTGTAACAGGAGTTGTGGGCATTGCAAAATGAAAACATAAAGTATTCCGATGAACAGAAACTGAGCCCTTCAAGGAAACCTTAATGATTAGGCAAATAAACTTTTTTGTGATAACACCGATCTGCACACTCACTGCCTGTCTTTACTGATAGGAGCTGCGTATCAGGGTGCCGATTTGGAAATATGAAAAGGTCTGACTAAAAGTCTTGCTTTCTCGAGAATCGCAGTAACAGGATCAGATGATGATACACAAAGTAAAGTTCAGGCAATTATCACACACGTACGAAATTTTAAGAAGGCATGGAAACTGTAGAAAGTTTATTTGTGGATTTTGTAGACGATTACATTTAACAAAATACATACATTTGATTAAAATACCTGCCTTTAGTAAATCAACTGCAATTGAAAGTCAATTTTTTTCAACACTGTTTCTACTCTAAAAGTTTCTTAGACTAATAGTACCTTGATAATACAATATATAGCGTTTAAACTTTAAACCAATATTCAAATTATGACCAGAATTACATTTCACATTGAATCTCAACTATCTCTGAGAATGCTGGCATTTGAAACGCGGTTTTTCTCAACTGAATGTTGATTGTACAGATATAATAACAAACGGTTTAAGAATATCTCCAGAAATGTGTTTCGCATTAAGATAAAAAAAGACCTTGCCCGAGCTTACTTATAGATTTCACATTGATATATCATCAATAGGGTACCAACCACGACCAAACATAATATTAAAAAAGGTAATCGTACAGTGTATATAGAAAGTATACATAACTAAAACCATAGTATCTAGTACATACAAAATTTGTTCCTTCAAAATATGTGGTCTGTTTTAATACTTGATAAAACGTCATGTTAAACAAATGTGAACAAGATCGTGACCCCCCCCCCCCCCCCACACACACACGCCTGTTAAAGCTAGTCAACTTGTTTGAATCAGATCTATGATGGGCGTATAACTGTATTAACAAAAGGAAGATATCTGTGTATTGTATAATATAAAGCGAAAATGTAATGCCTGACAGTTACAAGAAAGTAAAATTGCCGCCACATGTTTTTCCTTGAATGGACATCAACACCAGAGATTTCCTAGCATCCAAGCTGAACAAATAATCCAACTGAGATTTGGACCACGATGAATAACTTGAAGATGGATAATTTCCGACCTTGGCTAGATGGTGCTGTAAAATATGGCGGAAATAACTGATTTACTGAAAGAGAGCTGCCAATGAGATATAATAAAGTTCTTTTCTCTATTATTAAGACACAGTTTCTACATATCCTATAATTTAATTCATCTTATCATTCAACGTTCAAGCTGTCTCTTTGAAATATAATAGGATATGTACATGTAAAAATCAAAATTCCTTATTACTACAATTCTGCGTTCGATCATAATTGTAAGACATATGATGATAATGCCAAATAAAGACACATACAAAGATGAAAGCACATAAGGGAAGGAAAATGTATAATTTAATAATAAACATTAGTTATGATAAGCGATGGCTTTTTTACATCATGTCTGTGATCTCTGTCTCTGATAAGTTTCATTGCTTTTATTACGAGCTTAACAACAGCGCTAAAATCTTCTATTTCACACGGAAAAGGAACATAATAAAAACCTGTCCTAAATATAAATACATCCAATTTTATTATAGGCTATATTTCTCGAATTTCAAGTGAGACGATTTCAGGTCCAGCGGTTATTTGTGCCTGATCAACGGAAGGACGGACAGACAGACAGACGGACAGACGAACGACGGACGAAGAGTGATTGCTATAGCTCAGATGATTTTCAGGCATTAGTCCTATTGTTAACGGATGATATGTAACCGATTACAGAAGACTCAGGCCTATTATGACTAACGATTGAAACCCTCTCTATAATCCTCAGACCAACACTATATGCATGGTATTTGAGTCTTAAATATAACCTAATACCAATGTTTTATGGGCAATACTGGATAACTAACTAAAAGTTTCATGACTTTTGTTTTGTAATCTGCTTGGAGTCGTACCCATAACCCTAAATTCTAAATTATATGCATTGTTTGGAATTGTGAAGTAGAATTTTATTGGTGAAATGGGGTCGTATCTAGAGCCTTCAGATCTATTTTATGCAGGGTATCGGAAGATTAATATGAAAACCCATACTTGATTTTTTATATGCTCCATGAAAGTTTAAACCAGAAGCCTAATATAAGTTAATGCCTGTGGTAATAAGAACCCCCAAGGGTTTTTTTCTATAGAAAATAAAGACATCTTCACGACAGGATAATATATTACGGAAATTTAAGGAACTGCGATAAGAACATGCTTGAGTATACTATGTTTATGTCTGTATAACTCCTTGTGTTATGTACTTACTGGTGGCAGTCAACTCTTCGGTCGTATCTGGGTAGAATAAATCCACAAAATAAGATAAATATGAAGGATGATCCAAATACAATAATAAAAGGTATATAAATATACCGTCCTTTCTGGTTATATTTAGTATTTTGGTTTTGTGACAGCTAAACTGACGGATCCCCGAATAAAACAAAACAGCCAGCGTACCATTCTGTTTTAGCTGTCCATGCAGCAATTTTGTCGTGCATTTATGAAGTTTTGAAAATATAAGAATATGAAAGTAACTAACTCGAAGAGAAAAAAAAGAATAAAAGTAATTGTAATTGCTCTTATATCAAATATATGATCTGTTACATCCATCAATTTATAAAAACTTTAAAACTTTGAAAAGAATTACTCCCAGTTCAATAATACTTACACGGAGTATCACACAGAATCACACAGTTCTTACAGAAAAGGTAGGTGATTGACTGGCATATATTGGTTCAAAATTTTATGTGAGTAGGTGTATATTATATACTTACAAATGGTACTGAATGCTCTCGTTGCAGTCACACCTGGGAACAAAATTGTATTATAAGAATTTGAAAAGTAAATTTAATTATAAATGGTTAATTTGTTTTTGAGTAAATTACATTGTTTACATGTTCACTCTGATTTTTTTTAGGATTTCCGTAATTTAATTATATTTAAAAGCACAAAAGATGAAAATTCAATTCACGAAAAGCACGGATACGATCATATAAATCAACTTTACCCGTGTTGTTGACTCCTCCATAGTCATCTGAAAAATAATGGATTCGTTTGAGTTAACAGGGAGCAACAAAATGTACTTCAGACGCTGGTTTAGAAACATTTCTGAATTGTTGGTTTAAATCAAACAATATATGATCAGTCAAAATCTAATCAGGTAACCTGATTGCGACTCCACCTAATTGTTAAAATGTAACGATGTCATACTCCTTGATAATGAATTGTTTAGCATTGGGTATAATTACATTGGATCATATAGTTAACCAAAAAAGGCATGTCTGTCCTCAATGTTTAAAGGAAATAAATAGACTAAAATATTATATTTATCAATTTAGATTCCTAAAAATTGTTGTACTATTTCTATCATTTATAATATTAATAGAAATCAATTTTGGAGAACATCTGAGACCAGAGGTGGCCAAATTTAACTTAGAGGTTTAATTATTCGGTTTTATAACATGGCAAATCCTAGGCCAGTGCCACTTTACCTCTGGGGCCTTTGAGCAGAGTAACCGTGTCAGACCTTATACCGTAGTCGTTTCCCAGTGAGACTTGGTACATTTGAAAATTCACCAATTTAACCATATCTATTGCCAGGATGAAGGCATAGGCGGCGTCCTTCGTCTTTAATACAGAGAATACACCATATATTTATGATTGGAAAACTATTGAAAAAATATACAGATATGTGTAGCATAAAATGGATGATGGCTGGTATTTTCGGATAACCGCAGGAATGCGAAAGTAAACTATTGAATCACAGAAGGGACCACCAGTTATGGATAGGACTGATGAGCAGAATGTTTTTACCTGTGATTTGTAGCTATATATAGAAACATTCAAACAGTAGTCAAGTCCCAGTGTCCTGTCCTTTGATAAGATTCCTGTTATACTTTGATCTTGAAAGGTTAAGGGAGATATCTGGGCCCCTAATGTTAAAGGTATTTTTCGAGTAGCTTAAGCAAATAACGCCTAATCTCTCAAAGCCTACAGCCGAATATTAAAATTCAAATACTTTAATCAAGTATAAGCATCTGGAAACTGTATGCCGTTTCAATACTCAGGTGTGTAATACTGAATTTAATGTAAATTAGTTAAAGTTTGCTCTCTACGACCAGCTTTATGTCAACAGGCATACGCCAATACTGACAGGACAGAACCTGATATTAAATAAAGTACGCAGATTTCTGACAGTTGCTGATTTCCATCCCGCTTTCATTAAGGTCTTTTCATCTTACGAACATTCGTTTCCTATGTGTATTGGACAGCTTTATCTTCCAAATTTATATATCTGTATCTCTAGCTTTATATACCGAGAGCAAAACAAAACTATCCCTATAATAATCCCTTATGTAATATAGACCTTCATTTATAACCTTCAAAATTGCCGTCATTCCATTCTTTGTTTCACCATTTGCAATAACGTCTCCGCTTGACATGGCAGTCCAACTTGCGGAGGAGATAATGGGATTGGCCATTAACTCAACAGCAATCTGAACGTTTGTGTCCCCGATATCGGCCGTGTAGTCTCGGTTAAGTATAACCTCTGGTCTGTCTGAAATTGCATAAAATATGCATAATACTCAAACTCAGTCAAATGACCTTTATATTTACATATGGTTATATATTACTAATCTGAACATAAATATAGCATAAATATTTTCAAATAACATTATTGTTATTGTGGTATTACATATTTTACCATTTTTGTTCACACACTAGAAACCACCCTATTGATATATATTCAATAACACAATTCAATAATTCGCGAGTCTTCTATTACACATTTTTTGTATTATTTCTATTATGCCTTAAGTTTTCGTCTCATGAACCCTGTTGAGTTTTTAGTACATCACACTTCATATATCTTTTAAATACCGGGTCATTGCTTCTAGGATTTGCAAATTGGTAGGGGAATATAATTAGAATAAAACACTTGATTTATATTAATCTGGACGCTCAGTACTTACAGGAGAGGTTTAACATAGCCGATTGCTCTGCCGAGTAAGTCACAGTAGTGTCTTGGTCCTTAACTTGTGCTTTACAAACTATGTTGTGGCCATCATCTGTCGCTAGTAAGTCAAATATGCTGCTGCTGTATCGCTGAACAAATTTTATTTTCTGTCGGAAATAACGATAAATTACTCATCATGATATCTCTGGTAAAGGTCGAACGCTCACCTGACAAGGGGTGTAGATTAAACATTTTTTAGTTCAATTCAAACAGTAAAAACGATTTTGTGTGTGAGTAAGAACAAATGAGTCAGGAATGTTGGTCTGATGACGATTATCGGAGAATTTTATGAATGTAATGTATGATTGTTAAATCACAGTTGTATTGAAATTAACAAGGTAGAGTGACATTAAGAAAAAATAGAGTGTTCTCCTTCTTAAATCTTTTTGGCCTATAATTTATAGTTAATCTATTTTTATTACTATATATTTCCGCAGATCTTCATTTCGGCTTGGCACCACGTGACAGGGTGGTTGTGCAAGTGGCCTATTCTATATATGGTGGTCGTCCTAGTTAAGTAACTACAGCACTTTGCCTTAAACCGTCTCAATTGTTTGGTTATAACACCGAAGAACCCCCTAAACTACCACTTGCGTGTAAGTGTTACACGTCGTTTGTCCGACACAGCTTTCCCAAGCCTGCAGATCGCGAACATAGCTTAGGGGCTGATCGTAAAAAATGCCACCGATCTTGACTGAGATCCGAATTCACCGTCTTCCTGCACTGAAGCCTATGCTCTACCCAAGACCGCAAAAGCACCTTTATACAATTTATATGTTGCATTTGTATATAAATTAGGATTGAAGAACAGATATAATGGCAAAAAATCATCATCTGAAAGGAAATTATTTGTAACATCTGCCAAAAGAACTTTCATGAAAATTTCTTACATTAAATTTTTCATATCAAAATTTTGTAGAAGTATATATTGTTGATTTGCATGCGGATGAGTACATTGAAAGAAGTATGGTATGATAAAATATTTATGGTAAAGTGTTGTCGTATACCTGCAAACCTGCTATATTCTGAACACCTGGTATCATCGAAATGTTCGTAAAATTCATAAAACGATAATAAAGATAGTCTTCTTAGATTTTACTATATGCTAAGTTCCAATGATTCGAGAGCAGTCATTGAGATCAAATGGTATTCAAATAATATTAAAGCATTTTTAGAAATCTTATAAAAACAAAATAAAAAATTATATGAAAAAATAAGTTGAACAGTGCGAAACCTCTACCTACCTGTAGACCTGCTATGGCCCCTATAAACTTTATATCTTCATATCTTTGAAGGGTGGATGCCACATTCCGTCCACTGTCCCCTCCTACCATCACCTTTACCTGTGGCCTGGGATACCCTCCGGTAACTTCACAGACAAAATAACCTGTACCGGACCCAACGACGTAATACTGCGGACGGTATACAGTTATACTGCGCACTGTCAGCTGCTCCATCAAGAAACACACTGTCAATATCGGCTGTAATAGAAAAGTGATTTGATATTTTTATTTCAGAACCAATGTGATGAAAAAAACGTAAGCTTTTCATTTTTTTTAAATCCTAACGATAATTTTTTTTTCCATTTAATAAATCCTTATTATTTTTATTAGCAGGAACACTGCCTTAGGAATGTAAATTAAATGGCAGAGATAAGGTTTGGATGCATATGGGTAATCTCAGAGACTCAGCTTGTACTCAGTTTTGTCCTAATATATACCACTCAGGGCTTCCAATGGGAAGAATATATGAGAGTCAAGGATGCTCAAGCCAATAGGTTGGTGCATCAAATGAAAATTTGGAGCATTTTAAATGAATGGTGCTACAGCTGGGTCAAGAATTGTTGAACTGTGTCAAATTAAGCCTTACTTTTATTTCACGTCATTTCTGTATCATTCTATAATCAGATGTTGCATCTCTATATGATTATTTAAATAAAATGAAATCTAAGGGAATGTTGTCAGCACAATGTTTACACAAAAGACTGTTTTATGGTAGTCTACAATTGGCGGTGACTACAATTTGGCCAAACCATAGGGTGTTTGGGATGACTTTTATTCATATTTAATTATTTGTTTATTTATTCAACAACTATATATAATCAAGAATTACTATAAAATCTATATTGTATTGGATAATTTAAAAAAAATTAGTAAAATATTACTATTTCTATAAAATTATACTCATGATCCATCATTTATTTTGTTCTGTATTTATAAATAAACCAGTTCTTCAAAGAATTTTTTTAAATTATGATGTCAGAGAATCTGATTTCTTGTGTTTTATGTTTATATAAATATTTTTTCATGCATTACTGAGTTGAAAACATTTTATTTTATACATGTTTTGATAAGTGATTCTTTTATTTTAACCGTTGAATGTATCTCCATAGAGTAATCATTATCCACACGTGTCCCCTCATGACAGGTACTGCTGTGCTTCAAAAGTCACCTTTGAACCCCTCGGACCAAAAAATGAGAAAACATTGAGAAATTTGTTCTCATTTGTTTGAGGTAAGTTTTTATCATTGGGGATGCTTATCCCCATGTTCTTTAAAGCTCTTCCTCTAAACTAATTTTCAACCAAAATTCAACGAATTTCAAAATACCTTAAGACAAAAATGTTTCCCCATTATTCTTTTTACAGTATTTTTATGTATCTTCTAATAATTATGTGTTTTGCATATGTGACATAATCAAATGTGTGTGGATGTTTTAACAATTTACAGTATAACCTCAATCATTTACTATCTGCTCATTCACTTATATTTTCCTCTTTAAAAAATTCCACAGTACACAATGTGCATACGCATGGTATATGGAGATGCATATGGAACCTATATCCTATTGTTTTCATATTCTCTGGCGTGTGTTGCAATCAAATGACTTAAGTCATGTAGGTGACTTATGATCAGGGGCATCTGTGGGTCACTTAGTTTACATAAAATCACAATGGTATTTAAGCCTGCTTATAGGCTTAAGTTTAATTAAATGATATTGCAACACGCCCCTGGTTTCTGACCACCATTGTTATAAAAAAGTATTTTTCTTCCTGGGTTTCTTATATTTTTATACAAAATTTTCATACATGAAATAATTCCTAATTAACATAGTTATTAACTCAGTTTCTGTTTATGATGGTCAGCAAACGCTGCAATCTACCGGGAAAAGAGATGTAGCATAGTCTGTCTTACCCTGCTGTAATTGGCTGAACTGATTTTGGAAAAAGAGCAGCCATCTTTTCCGATTTATTTTTGTAACTTTTATTAAAAAATATTCAAATCTGGTTTCAGAAATTGTTTTTATCTATCAATCTGGCATGTTTATAGGACTCATTATATCAGTGAAAATGTACTGTTAGTGATGATGAAATGCAAAGAATACCAGGAGAGTTGGGCTTGGAACAAAAGTAACACAGAAATTGCTAATGGGTTGTGTCCTTTATGTTAAATTAATGGGATATAAAACCATGTCAACATTGTCATATCTCCTGCTAGAGGACAAGTACCATCTTTTTCCGCTCGGTTGTTTTGCCTGTTGTTAAAAACTTTACACATCTTTATTTCTTTTTCTGCTGTGGTAAAACAATAAAGTAAAATTTATATTAAACCCGATTTTTTCAGCGTGTTTATTTTTAGCAGGAGAAAAAGGATAAATTTAATGGATAAATTTCATAATGTTAATTTTTTAAATTTTTTAAATTAATATAATAAAATTGTAATATGACAAATCTGGAAATATAAATTCATGCAGAATTATAGATTGTATTACTATCTATCCTTAGTTTGGTCATGTCAATTTATGCAACATATTTTTCAAATTTTAGATAAAACTTTTTTTAAAGATGAAATCACAAAAAAAACTATAATGTCACATGTCATCTTCTAAATAATTCCTTGGATCACTGTTCCTAAATGTACACTGGAATTTTTTTTATTGAACATGCTTTATTTGATTAACTCAAATAAATGATTAAGTAAAACTAATTAAAAATTGCCTTTTAAAACCAGGAAGACAGACAGTTGGTTGGATGAGGGAAACAATATCATTATGCTTAACATTGAGTCATATAAATTTAAATTTGAATTTTACACATTTTAAAGGAAGAGAACAGTTGTTAACTTTCCTGAAGCAAGGAAGTCATCACAACATGAACATCAACACTTTTATAGCAGTACATGACTTTGTGTAGGCATAAGTAAATGTGTACTCATTGTAACCCATTGTAATACTAACGGCATTCCAAATTGTAGCAAAAGTATGGAAAAACTGAATAACAAATCGAGAATTAAAACATTCATCTTGTCTATGCTTTTGGTTCATCAAGGGCAGGGTTGGCATTCTTCCGGGAAGTTAGGTATTTCTTCTCTTCCAAGGGAAGAAAGGAAGTTTCCGGGAAGAAAAAGAAGTTTCTGGGAAGAAAAGGAAGTTAGTGAAGAAACTCCTGACTTTTTACCAACAGGTTCCTACAAACTATTATACAACATGTAAGCATTCATAACAGAGAATCACAGACAAATGTATCACAATTATTCATTAAGCACACATTGTAATTCATTATTTACACACTCAGACTAGTATTTGATAGAACACAGTTAATCCAGTAGTCCAAAACATGGCTTCCACACAGCATCCTCTATGCAAACAAAAGCTTGTTTGTATGCTCCACATTAAGCCTGTTTTGAGGTTTCGACTGAACCAGACCCATCGTTGAGAACACTCGTTCTGTGGATGCAGAGAATGCGCATCCTGTGTGGAGGTTCTTTGCAGGTGGTTGTTCGCAGACATCTTCTGTTACCAGTGGGCACTTATTTCTAACTGATGACGAAACCCTTAATTTGCTTGCTGCTACACTTCTTATTAAGATTTTCCATTCTGCATGCTTTATGCAGTTGTTTACTTTTGCAAAAGTTACATTCAACCATTATTTTTCCATCCACCTGAACTTCTGCGTAGTGAGCCCATATTGGTTTCCTATTCTTACCACCATTGAACATTATAAAATCAACAAACTGATAGATTGAGAACAGTGACACTGACAGTTGACACTATCTCTAATTCATCAAGACTGAGACCGATCAGTTCTCTCAATGTTTTATTTGTTACGGTTAATTCAGCTTTGTACTGGACCAGTTATAAGTGATCTTGTCTCAACAGTCAGCATTTACCCTGCAGGGTATGTACTCAAGTTGAGTTCACCCTAATTACTCAAATAAAGACCAGCTCAAATGTGCGAGCCAAACTTTACCTCTGTAGGATGTGAACTCAGGTTCATTTCATCCTAATTACTCAAATAAAGACCAGCTCAAATGTGCAGGCCAAACTTTACCACTGCAGGATATGTACTCATGTTGAGTGCATCTTAATTACATAATTCAGCCCCAATCATCTATATCCCACACCAGTTACATCGAGAGGGTTTGTTTGCATGTCCTTTATACAACAAAGGGTGTTAAAAACAATACCTATGATTTGCACTGATATGACAAGCCAACATGTCATTTAACCAACGTGAATTACAGGTATGTTGTAACCTATTTCTTTCCTGGGGAGAAATGGTGGGAAGAAAGTATTTCTTCCCTTCCCTTCCCTCTGGGAAGATTGTGCCAACCCTGATCAAGGGATGGGGCGGGGGCAGAAAGGATCCCTAGGTCAGCTCAGGAAAGATAGCTGGCTGCTTGAAGTGAAGCAAGTTGTTTAACAGCTTGGCTAGGTAGGGCTCCAGCTCTCACTGGAAAACACTATTCTTGGTTGGCTTCATATAAACATTACTTGACATGGTGATTGAAAACTTTAATAAAACTACACTTTTTAATCAATTCCCTCCACATTTCAGATTTCAAAAGAGTAAACACTTTTGTGTATCTGATGTGAAAATTGAACAAACCGTGCTAACAGGAAAAAAGAAGCCATAGTCAAACATTGGCATTTTATTTAAGTAACTGATTTTACATTTATGCTCATAACTTAAAAAAAATTACAAACTTTTGACCTAATTAACTTGTGGCATGCGAATAAATCTTGAATACATAAATGTGTATCCTTGAAAAAAAGTCTGTAGCTTTAACAGTTATCATTGTAAATGAAAAAATATATTTCCTGATGTTACAACAACATACATTGTATTCAGGTTCATTACTTCTAAAAATATACGCAATATTGATTAACTTCTGACATGTACATAGGAAATATACGAAGGAATAAATATAAATAAAACAACATCAGTGGTTTAAATATTAGGCACTCTTGAATTGTGGAGGTTTTCCCTTAATTTAAAATTAAGTTGCTGTAAATCAGTTTTGAGTTTTGTAGGAGAGCTAAAGACATGTATGTTGATTTTGTTATTCGTAGTTCCAATGGTTTCAAAATGTGCCCTGTGAACGGACGGCAAGACTAAGAAAGAACCACCTCTATAGCTACGATAACTTATAGTCAGCTGACCTAAAAGTAACTATATAAAATGTAAGCTTACGGATGAATTACAGTCAGATGAGCTTACAATTACATGAAGGTTAATCTTTTGTGATTTTTTGTGGAATGTTCAAATATTTGATGGATACGCTGTTAATTTACTTCAGGCATTTTATTATGGAAACCGGAACATACTTAGCACACTGAGAGAGTGTTCGACTGAGGCCGCTACCCCTCCTGAAGTACCATGTATCTCACAGCGGTAGTGCCCAGAATCCTCTTCGGCTAAGCCTGAAACAAAATACAAAAGCAATGGTTTAAATGTAATGATCTTTAAAAGTCTTATGAATATATAAAAAGGAGACTTGTAAGGGATGTTTAAATTCCTCCCTCTTTATATCATACAAAATACAGTGTGTTTTGACCTATCATCTGAATCATCTCAATCAAATGAGCGTAATCAAGAGGGATAGTGGTCAAAGGCAGGGTGACTTTCTAGCTCAAGGGTCATGCGTGGCTGATAATGCAAAACAAGCACACTAATCAACAGTGTGTACATTGCCTACATGCATTCATTACAACAGGCAAGTGCCCCGTTAATAAAGTTCATTTTTCTATTTAATTGTGTAATGGTA
Source organism: Sipunculus nudus (assembly GCA_026874595.1). Taxonomy (NCBI): domain Eukaryota; kingdom Metazoa; phylum Annelida; class Sipuncula; order Golfingiida; family Sipunculidae; genus Sipunculus; species Sipunculus nudus. Next base: position 8,510,298 of record CM049318.1, on the reverse strand, counting down.
AGAATTCAAATATTTAGATGAACCCTGTGTTCAAAGATCAGTACCCATTAAATAATAAAGTGCAAAAATGTTTGTTATTTAATGACTTAAACGATTAGTATTTAAATATTTTAAATTTTTAAATGAAGCCTTTGTTCAAAGACAGTTGTTTTACATATATTGTACAAAAATAAATGCTACAATGAAAAAATCATTATTTTAAATGATAGGTCTGTATTTCCTAGATAACACAAATCACCGAGTTATAAAAAGTATAAAATTAATTATAAGGGTTTAGTATATTTTTGTTATGCTTTCGGTTTTACAGATAATGTATGTACAGGGGTAGGAATTGCGAGAACCTTACATTACATCATCCAAGTGAATATCCAAAGCTTTGGTGAGTCGAAAACAGGTTACAAAATAAAACTAGAAACCATCACCCCTACGTCTCCTTTCCGCCCCCCCCCTATTATTTAAATTCAAGACACTTACTGTTGATTGTCAGTCTGTATTTTGCACCTCCTTCAGTAATTGCTGCGGAGTATCTGGTAAATCCAGCGGCCGCTGTTGCTGTGTTGATAATTGTAACATACTGCCCACTCAGCACCGGGTCTTGCCTTTTTGTCCATGCGTATCCAGTTCCAACCAAAGCACCGGTTATATCACATTCAAGTGTGATTGTCTCACCTGGGTGCTTATACTGTGCACTTGGTGGTGTGCTAATACTCTGAGAAGAAACTAGAATAAAAGATGAAAAAAGTTTTATTAAACAGATTAATTCTCTGCTTCGGTGCATATTATATAATCAGCCCATGCAGCTGCTCCTGGGAAATCTGAACTTGTAACTCAAAACATCTTGCTTTGCATGTCACGCGATAATGGTTACCCCTTTCTGGTGCCCAAGGGGAAAAGGTTGCCTGTGACGGACCGGTTTGGTTTGGTTTAAATTTGTGGTTTATGATGGCGCACTCAACGTATCAACATTAAGGCAAACAATAAATCACAAGTCAAACGGTTAATAACAAGAGTATATTAAAAGTACATAAAAGAGTTCAAAATCACCTACCAAAAAGGTAGATACGCCTCACTAGATACACTGGTATACACTAAATCAAACTTGTGTAAAACCCACAGAGCCGGTTAAACTGTCTCTAGATCTTCTGCACTAGCGATACTCGACCCTGGCTGGTAGCACCTCTTGATAACCGCTGGCGGCACCTCGCTGGATAACCGCCGGCGGCACCTCACAAGACAACCGCTGGCTTCACCTCACTAAACCCCGCTTGTAGCACCTCACTTGACCCAGACTGTCAGCACCTCATTGGACCCAGCTAGACTGTCAGCACCTTACTGTACACCGGCTGTCAGCACCGCACGTGAGACCGGCTGGGGGCACCTTAATCCACCTCACTGGACACAGGCTGGCAGCACCTCTCTAGACACCTCACTTCTTATTCATGAGCACGCTGAATACTCAATAGTAAGAGAAGATAACACACTAAACCAAAAAAAGCGACCGCTTGAACATGGGCCTGCAGCGCACTGAATACCGCCATTGTTTATGAAAACAATACTCTGGCCGGCGCGTCAATTCTCGCTCAACAAATACTAACATTCAGCTAATCCGGTACAGTGAACCCAAGAAATTAAAACGACTTTCTAGAATCCGCTTTCTTGTTACATACTTCGCCACATCGAAAACATCGCATTCGGCTACGAACTCGCTACGCCCTTCATGACCTGTGATCCCTGCGGCTTGTCATGTCCCTGCTCTCTAAGGTTTTCTTTACACAAGATTCTTTACGTTTCGCACAAAACTATGCTTCCCGTGTACATGTGTGAAACGTTCAGCTAACGCGGACATTCACTAATCGAGCTACACTTCTTCTCCGTCAGAAACACACCCAGCTTCTTGCACTGAGCAGCAGGTCCCTTAGGTAATCTAATTCCCTTTTTGTTCCTGACAATTCAATCTTATTGTCCAGGAATTCGCTAAGCTTCGCAGCAAACTGACTAGCCGTTTCACCACGCTAGGGCACGCTCAATCTAAATAATTCGCAGAAACCAACCTCTTTCATCATATATCCCTTCAATAGGGCTAACGTTAAATTATCGGAACACGACGCATCAGCTCCAGACAGCAGGGAAAAACTCAGGGCTCTGCCCTTTAACAAAGTGCTTAGTTGGAATGCCCACCTATCTCGAGGACACTCTTGGCTCACGGCCAATCTCTCAAGTGTCTCGAAAATCGCATCGATCCGATCGATCGATTCATCAAGCGGCGACAACTTTACTGCCGGAAACTGAACACGTGCAGCCCGAATCTACAGCTGGCTTACGACCCCTAACTTCGCTAACTCAGACTCGCGCCCGAGCTTTATTCCTTTTCTCTTGTTCCTGCGCGGCCTCTTCTCTAGCCTAAGCCTGTAACTCTAACTCGTGTTCGCGAGCCCTAGCACGCTCTCGCTCCTTCTCACGCTCCGCTCGTTACTGCTCTCTAGCCTGAACAACCTGGCTCTGAGCAAACTTATGTAAATCCTCCCTTATATAATCAATCGCTTTTCCTCGGTATACGGCCTCATTCATCAGCGATAAGATCATGTAACGAACCTACGTTAAACGCATGAGCCTACGTTATAACATTATACCCCCTCAACCTGAGTGTTAACGCGACTGCACTCTATGCTACCCTTAAACCCACGGTCACACCACACGGACTAACTAACGCAGACGAACTCCGAACTAACAGGGAATACGGACCCTCAAAACCTAGGAAAACCGTAGGTACGCGGCACTACATGTCGACACGCAGCGCGAACGTCTGCTAAATCTGGGCGATAAAATAAGGGGGTGGGGCTTAAACCTCAGTCGGCGGAATCACCTGACGCTAAAGATGAAGTGGTAGACCACCCGGCACTGCAGAGTACTGTATACTAACGCTACTTAAGGAGAAGCTGAGGTTATGAACAGCTTTCTTGTTACAAGTTACAGGATATACTCTTTATTAAACCCCTAATTCCGGCTTTACCAACGTTTACAGGTTGAGCGCTAACTGGGTTCTACATCCTAACGCTAGCTATACTAACGTGCACAGGTTTCGGATGTTGCGTTTCTCAGTACAAACACATGAGTTAGCGCCAAGTAACTCTCAAAAATCCTTAATTTGTATCTTAACCCTCCCGTTAAACCACCCGGGTCTGGGTGTTACCAGAGGACTGTGACTTTGTGTATTTAGTTATGACCAGATAAATTGTTTTTCAAGTTTTATTAATTTTATTAAGTATTATTTTTCGCCATTAACGTGAAAAACCCATTTAAGATGAACACGTATTTCATTTGGTGTAAATTTCAAACAGTTAAGCAATCAGTAGGCGCCACCTGCATCCTTGAAGTTCATTTCTATGAAGCATAGACTCGTGAGAACCGATCTTGTATGACGCTCTTTAAAATAACTTTGTCTGGTAGGCGGCGTCTTGTCTGCGAATTTGTTTAGAGTTTTCCCATGAAATCGTCCCTGGAGACGTGTCTGCGTAAGTTTGATGTGTTTTGACAATCGTGGATGGAAGTGATGATTGGCGGAGAAATCTAGCGGACGTTGAGACGTAAGGTAGTCTCATATAAGGCTTGAATCCCACTAATCTTTAAAATTAGCCGACGCGATAGATGAGGGTAGCGTCACTTTGGTGTGGAATGAGGAATCGCGTCAGCGTAGTGACAGTCTACGTCTCAGGGTGGCCACCTCGTTGATACTCTGTAAAGTACTCCAGAGACAGTTGTACTGTATGCCGAAGGATGCCTTTGTTATACATTATTAGAAAACACAAACTAGATTATAAAATTGATGCAGAAGACAAATATTAATACTTCTTTTGAAATGGGTGATTTAGATTCTGAGAGGCAGGGCACAATCCATGTCCAAGCCTGTGTGGCGGATAATAAAACTTAGATGAGATGTAACTATCTCCAGCTTAATGAAGAAAAAGCTGAAAAATCATCATTAATAGGAATTCTCAATCAAACACTTCAGTAAAAATTGGGGAATATGAAATTTCAACAGCACCATCTGTCCGTAACCTTGACGCTTATTTATCTGTAGATGCGACAAAGACTCTAGCACATAGTATAGTAATCAGAAAGTTGGATTACTGTAAGTTTGTTGTATTGTGTACCTGACTATCAACTGGCTAAGGTTCACCGTGTATTTAATTGCGCTGCCGCAGTTGTGGCAAAAGTTAATAGTCAGGATGCATTGATTAGTTTACATTGGTTACCTGTACATTAAAGGCTCGAATATAATTTTTTTTAATAGTTATTAAAGCACTGCACGGGCTGGCACCAGGTAACTTTGCAGGCTTACTTGACGTGTATGTTCCAACACCGAACTTACTTTCTATGCATAATCTTACACTAGTGTGCCAAAAACCCGGCTGAAGTATTACGGAGATCGAGCATTTTGTCACTGTGGACCAGTAAATTTGAATAGGTTGCTATATGAATTAAGATCAGAGACAGACAGGTAAGTTTAAAAGGAATGTTAAAAACAAATATTTTTTAGGAGGCTTAAAAGGGTGTAATTACTGTATGTAATTACATTTTATGATCTTAATTGCTGAATTATTTTATAGTTTACATTCATAATTGTATTTTAAAGGTTAAGTTCATAGAGAGTTTAATATAACATGACATATATTAATATAAATTTAATTGTTAAGCTACATGAGCAAATGTGATTTGGTATGGCCCTTAATAAATGCAGTAAATTATATATTATTACATTATCCTTGCCCTAGAGTACATAAATATCGCCTAGCCTATTCAACTGCGAGTTCAGGTGAATAAATTTTATCGAAAGGGAGTGAATAGCTAGTTTAAGTGAACCAGGGTGATATTGAAATTCTGGGTCTTACCTGACCCAGAAGGAAAATACCCAAGAGCTGGCGATATCATGGACCTGAAAACACTCAAGAGCTGTACCTGATTATTAACTGGCTAAGGTCCAATGTGTTTTAAGTCGCGCTGCCAGAGTTGTGGCAAAAGTAAATAGACGGGATCATATTACAGAAACATTGATTAGTTTACACTGGTAGCCTATACATGAACGGCTGGGATATTAATTTTGTTAATAGTTTTTAAAGCGCTCTCTGAGCTGGCGCAAGGTTACCTTTCAGGCATATTTGACGTGTATGTTCCATCACGGAAATTACCTTCTTTGCACAGTTTTACATTTGTGGTGCCCAAAAAAAAAAAAAAACAAGCTGAACCATTATGGAGATCGATCATTTTGTCACTGAAGACCAGTGCTTTGAAATTGGTTGCCACAAGAATAAAGATCAGAGACAGACATTAATGTTTTTAATAGTAATGTTATAAACATTTCTTTTAGGACAGCTTATAGTGTGTAATTAAGTATTTAAATATAATTTATGTTCTGAATTGCTATATGTTATTAAAATTTACATTCTTAATTGTATTTTAAAGGTTCAGTGCATGGACATTTTATATAATGTGGCATGTATTGATATAAATTTTTATGTTAAGCGCCATGAGCATATGAGATTAGGTATTGCACTATATACCTGCGTATAGTTTATTTTATTTCAATACATTCGCCTTAAAGTACATAAACATCGCCCAGCGTATTCAACAGCGAGGCCAAGTGAACATAAATTTTATTGGAAGGGAGTAAATAGCCAGTTCAAGTGGACAAAGCTGATATTGAAATACAACATATTAACCTGACCTAGGAGGGAAATACTCAAGAGCTGACGTTATCATAACAGGTTTTACATGTGCTCTATCTGTCTTTTAAATAACATGGTCACGTCTCTTTTATCTCTTAAGATTAACACTATGCGCAAATTTTTATAGAACGTGTGAATAACAGCTACATACAAATTAAATACCTCAAACATGTTTAAAAATGTTTACTTTTAATTCACAAATGTATCAGCAGTACACACAATGCAACCGCAGTGCCCACGCATAATCATATTTTTCTTCTTAACATTGTAAAAATACATTTTATAACCAATGGTAACCAATCATCCGATCATTTACGCATGAACTATTTGAAATGACTACAGCTTAGAGACAATATTGAATGTTTACTTATCATTTGTACACACACACACTGGAATCGAACTGGAATTAACCAGTTTTCTGTGAATCCAGGTTCAATCTCTATATGTTATGTGCCAGTATGGTTACGTTGTCACACCAAGGATTTTATCCAAGAATAGTATAAGCATTTTACCAGCACTGCAGAATATTTCATCATGGACACTGAATGAAACTCATGCTGTCATTAATATAAATATATTTTCACAGTCAATTTGATGTGTGAATGGCGTGTCTTATACCCTTAAGGATAATATTATAAAATGTACTCACCCACAGGGAATGTGAGGGTAAGACAGAGGAAGAGGTAGTCAAACGTCTCCATTCTTTCTGATTTTAGCAAAGCCGTCTTCATAGGTCAAAATACATTAATGATTAACTATGATTTACAGCCCAGCCAAATTGTAAACGGCTTATCAGTGCAACGGACTCGTGGTGTATTGATAAACATTGGCTTAGGTATGCCTAATGTCCATCTATATACTTACACCAATATGGAGAGACTTATATCAATCGCCATATATCCTACGCTTTTGGATTTATATAAAGTATACATAACCAGATTCAAGGTTTTGCCAGGTATGAATAACTCTGTTACGAAGCAAAATGCAGATTGCAAGGGGATAATATGCGTTGTAAAATTCTTGACAGATCTTAGGAATACGTGTCCTGGGCAAAGTCCTTGAATAATTCTGATAGACAACGACCTGTTTAATTCTTAAACTATTAAGCAGATGTTCTCTGACCAAATTCAATGATATTCTTATCACCCAAGTTTATTAAAAGTACTTCTGTTAAATGGTTTGATGTGTTATAACATTCTACATATTTGAAAAATGATAGAAGCGGTGTTTTGCTCAATGAAAAAAGTCTATTTTATGATGTAATTCCTGCGGTATATCAAATTAATGGCCATGGATCATTAACACATCGTATCTAGAATGCGACAGGTCTGATATCAATGCGGGTCATGTTAACATTTGATGGGCTTGATAGAATTGTAGGTCCGGTTTTACTTCAGTCATTTAATGAGAAGAAGTGGCCGGACCCAACACAATTTGCAACAGAATTTATATATGTTAAATTATTATATATTTGATAATTTATTATTGCAGAAATAAACACTGACAACTATCATCTTATCATCATTGTATATGTATTCAGAAGGTCATAGGTGTATAATCAATCTTATATTCATTGGGGAGTGCATTTTTAAGCAATAATATATTAAAATATAAGTATGGGTGAGAAAATGTTTTTTAATGATAAGAATGACTAGCCAAATCAGTATTTACCATATTTTAATCAATTTCCTACATTTTTTATTCATGATCAAATCTCACAATAATTATCTAATTGTTCAAAATAATTATTTTATTTAAAAGCGAAGCAGCATCTATGGCTCTTAGTTTTACCCAATACAATATTATTATGACATCAAACAGAATGCACATCTTAGGCTTAACTGCGAAAAGTATTCATTTAAGTCCTAATGAGTACATGTGGACTACTAGGTACTTGTACTCGAGTACTGCCATAAAATAGGTCAAATACTCGTAATTGTGCTCGAGTAATTTATAAGTACTTAGTACACGTACTCAAGTAATTCCATTGTACTCGGACCCAACTCTGATTGACTGTCTATTTAACTGATGAAAATATTTTATACAGTATTAAAATATCAAAAATGGACAGAAAGTTCATTAACACATACACAGAAAGAATGCCGCTTTTAAAATCATATATACTTCATGCAGTCTACTATGGATTTGAAACCGTTTTCAATTTATTTTTATTAGATGGTTTATTGCGAGAGATTTTACCTTAAACAGATAAAATCAGTAATCTTGTACGCTCAACACTCATTTATGATGCATTCGCTCTTTAGGCAATCAATCGATTGAATGTATCTGAGCCTTGCTGCACCATATTAGAGAGGTGTTTTTATCTACTAACAGGCGCCTTTTCTTCTCTGCATGGAAAAGGGGTCCAGTTTTCTTCTTAGCAATGGGTCGGACCTTATGTTTCGGACAGGGTCAATATGGCGAATACAGAAGCCAAATTAATGACATTCAGAATCCGATTGTTGAAACATCAGTTGGATCTATGACCTCGACTTTTTCCCTTAATCAGCTGGATTGTTTGAGAGCTAGGGAAATACAAATGTGTATTTTGAACTAACTTATCACTTTCAATTAGACCCATTAATGTAAATAACAAACCAAGAATTTATCATCGGAAATCAAAGCTGACCATAAACCCTGACCTTTCAGTCCCAAAAAAGATAACGTTGTTCCTGTAATGTCTGGAAACACCCACACACTAAATTTGAAAGGGAATTTCCTTGAGTAATAAGGGGTATATGTTTCTATCCTTTTAATCAACCGAATGTCAACTTGTACTTATGCGGGTTTTCCAAGAGAGTAATACTTACCTGAAAAGCATGTCCTGTGATATATATATATATATATATATATATATATATATATATAAACATAAACGATAAAGAGGCTGAAAAAAGAATCAAGATGGTACCACCGGTATCATACAATTTATAAAGTTAATTAAGATCAACAGTTTTCAAATCAACGCTTTCAGGGATTATTTGAAACATGGATGCTTTTTTATGAAATGGTAACCAAATGTACCAACTGTGGTAAAATTTCGTAAATTTTAAGTATGCTCTTGCAGATCACTAAGGTATATTCCTCTTACTGTTTTCATAGATTTTGTAATTTATGTCTGATTCTTGGACATAATTTTAGAGCAAAATGCATCATTACTTTGCTAGTATTGTTGTCATTGCCATTTGTCAATTGACTGTTTGGTTGATTTTGGTTGTCTTTCTGTCGGTCTGTCTGTCCGTCTGTCTGTCCCTCCGTCAGGTTTTCGTCACTGTGCGATAACTTTCCTAAATAACTCAAACATATTAAGGAAAAAAACTAAAACATATTCAGGAAAAAACAAAAACATATTCAGGAGGCTTGCATGAAGATCACGGGAACCTAAAATAACAAGAGGCGGAAGCGTCGACATAAATTCCAAGAATTATTTTTGTCTCTAAAATACAAGTAATAGTGGCAGAAAAAAACCCCAGAAATTGTAAGATCAAAAGAAACTTTCAATTACACCCTAAAAGTGTACTGGTTTCCAGGACAGCTTCCTCGGAAATACATCATATTTTTTATGGATGTGCGATACGACTATTCACCATATGGCAGTTATATCAATAGCTCAAATAGTTTTTCAAACAAAGTACGTGAAGCCTGAGATCGATTCCTGGTAGCCATATTGAAATTTAATTGTCAACATTCGCCTATTTGGCGTATAATGAACAATCTTCAGATAACATTTGCCAACAAATGCTTTAGTGGTTCACAAGAAAAAGGAATTAAAAAAAAATTTAGATTTTATTTTTTAAATTTGATTTCGCATATCCTCCCATAAGGCCAATTCAGCAATACCATTTGACAGCATAAGCTGAAAAAGTCTTGAAATTTTTCTTGTAAATTGAAATATAAGCTTGCTGTCTCGCACATGTAAGATACCTGAAGTGTCTAAATTCGACAGTACATGTATGCTCCAATAGAGACCAATCTACATAAATTTACCAAACATTGGAGAATAACCCATGCAGCTATAAAGTAAACGAAAGGAATCACAAATCACAGCAGGCTAAACCACTGCTTATTTTTCTGGTTTGAAACTTTATAGCAAACATCGTTGTATGAAAATAAAGGGGGAATGCACAAGTCGCGTAAGAATATTCTAGTAACATGCTTGGAAGTAAAGGGCAAATGTCCTTGAAAACATGAAATTAGGTCACTGTGACCCACATTTTGTCAGGTGAGCACAAATCGTATCTGTTAGGCCTAGAATCTTCTAACAAAACATGCAGAATGGTTCTGGGCAAGTGTGCTTGGAAACCTTAAGTTAGGTCTTTGTGACCAATACTTTGCGATCTAGGGGCCGAAAACATGAATTTGTGCACCCAGACAGTTATCCGGGGTAGGATTTGTATCCATTAGGCATTGAATTTTTCAGTGTAATGTTCTGTAAGATCCTGGGCAAATGTCCTTGAAACAAGCAATAATGTCAAGCTGACTTGTTTGAACTCATAAATTACGGCTGGCCATTTGTTAACAAGGCACAAATCATAAACGCCTGACTAGAATTGTTTACTTTAAATCTAAGTAGGTCCTATGTAAGTGTCCATGCATACAAAAAAGTAGGTCACTGTGACCTATATTCTGCGAGTTACGCCTGTTTTATTTTTTATTTTTAGCACTCTAAAATGTTAACATTCGGACGGTTTAGGTAAGCTGAGCTTCATGAACCATGGTTCACTTGTTTTACAACAGCAAATACGGACTACAAATCAGGGCGTGTTCAAACTATGGAGCTGACCAAGAGCTACTGATGTAAATGTTCGTAAAAGGTTTCGAACTCACAGTATCCAATACATCAATACCATCCCGTCTGGATGACATTTTTCAAAGAAAATATTCAAAATTATGTCCGAAATGGGTAATACAAATTTCAATGAACAGCAGTAAAATCGGAATTCGCAAAGGTGGTGTGTCTTTTAAAAAATGTATCAATATCAGAAGGAATCAAGAAAACACGTATGAGCTTGAAAACAACAAGTTGTGGTCTAGCTCCTCTCCAAAATTGGTTACTCAAGTAGAATGTGGATACGCGTAGTCCAAAATTGAAATAAAATCCAGCAGATTTTCATACATACACTTAATTAATCTAGCTTACAGAATGGAAGCGGTTACCTCAAACAAAAACGTATGACCATTTTAGTGTAGACAGCTTTTAAATAACAGTCATTTTGGACATTTTACTTGGTATTAACCCCCCTAAAAACTGTTGAAGATACCAATTTTACAACAATATAGTATAAAAATATATGACTAAAAATGAGTCGGAAGTTCAATTTTCCTTAATTCTTGGTATTTATTCCTAATGAAAAGAAAAGAAAGGAATTTCTGCAGCATTTGGTGGGTGCTCTGATTTTTCTACACAGTAAACTTACGGATTTGGAGATTCGTACTATACTACCAACTGACCATTACAGACATATTTACACTGCACGTTGATTCTTTAGCCTTTCTTTAAGCACACAACAAATCTCCCGTGTAAAATTTACTTTAGGGAACAATTTTTTGCCTTTGTTCAGCTCCTGGACAAAATCCTTTGGCTTGGACAATGAGGATTCAGAACCATATTCCACAATATAAGCACGCCAGACAGCTAAAATTATTGAGTGTCTTATTAAAGTTATTAATAGTGTATGTGTCGAAACCATTTAGAAATCCAAGATTTTATGTGAATAACAAGAGACCCAGGGGTCTAATGTTCACTCTGTGAATTACTGTGCAATTTGGCAAGTGATTAAAAAATAAATGAATGTGAAAATACCATTCATTCCTTTCCAAGTAGACATTGTCCTATTGCACAAGGTAGGTGGCGTCACCTATATGGTTTATGAGAAAACTTTCCAAGATGACTGCACATGCCAAATTTCAGACCAACACTCCTGAGATATGAACAATTTTCACCAAAAGCAAATGTATGAATGGACACCACAGGAAAATTATTGCAGATGGCGCCACCAGTCTTTTTTACGAGATTGAGGTGACGAAGATCTATGGACATGCACAATTTCAACCCAATACACTGAACAAACACTAAGACAATCAGATGGCAAATGCAAAGTTGGACACTCCGCAAAAAGTAGTGTAGGTGGCGCCACCTGTCTGGTTAACGAGAAAACTTTCCTAGATGGATAGACATGACAAATTTCAGATCAATACATTGAACCACTTCTGAGATTATGAGCAATTTTCACCCACAGCAAATGTACCAGGGATGCCATGGGAAAACAATTGCAGATGGCATCATCAGTCTTGAGTGTAAGTCTGAGGAGTCCAAGATCTATGAATATGCAAAATTTCAGCTAAATATGTTGAACCACTCCTGAGATTGAGGGTTGTTATATAAAAGAAACCCAGGTTTGTACTGCACAGAAAGGTTCTCCATCATTGTTACCTACAACTACATAGGTGAGGGAACAAGTATGCCAGGTTTTGGAAAGATCAGTCCAAGGGTCCTAGAGGAGACTCTGTTTTTGTGGATTATAACAAATAAATACTTAATAACATATTTTAAATAAAAGCAGAAAACACCATTACAGCCTGCTGAAAGTAGCTAAACAGGTCAAAATCATTAAGCAGTCACATGATCAATATTCCTGTGAAATTTGAAACTGAAGGCTGCAGCAGTTCCTAAGATATTTGGTAACAGACAATACATCATGTATAGAAACAATCAAGTTCCGTAGATATGCCATCTTGAAAATCACTTGACTGAATTTATATTCAAATTATTCCTCTTTCTCTAAGGAACTGTTGACTATGACATAAAAGCCAAAGTATTTATACTTAATGACATATCTTGGAAAAAGCAGTAAAGACCATTACAACCTGTAGAAAGTAGGTAAACACAGGTAGCGCCACCTGCAGGTCAAATTATTTAGCAGTCACATGATGCAGTTCCTAAGATAGTTAGTAATAGACAATACATCATTTATAGAAACACATCAAGCTGTCAAATTTTGCAATCGACACAGTTCCATAGAGACGCCATCTTGAAAATGAATTGACTGAATTTATACCAGAATTATTCCACTTCCTCTAAGGAACTGTTGACTATAATATGAAGGCCAAAATATTATTACTTTATGACTTATCTTGAAAGAAGTGGAAAGGAACATTTTGTCCCACAGAAAGTAGGTCAACACAGCTGGCGCCACCTGGAGGTCAAAATCATCTGGCAGTCACATGATCAATATTCCTGTGAAATTTGAAACTGAAGGCTGCAGCAGTTCCGAAAATATTTGGTAACAGACAATACATCCTGTATGGAAACACATCAAGTTGCTAAATTTTGCAACCCACACAATTTGAAGTTCTGTAGAGAAGCCATCTTGAAAATGACTTGACTGAATTTATACTCAAATTATTCCCCTTTCCTACAAGGAACTGTTTGCTATGATATGAAGGCCAAAATTTCAATACTTTGTGACTTATCTTGGAAGAAGTGGAAAAGACCATTTTTTCCCGCAGAAAGTAGGTCAACACAGGTGGCGCCACCTGGAGGTCAAAATCATCTGGCAGTCACATGATCAATATTCCTGTGAAATTTGAAAATGAAGGCTGCAGCAGTTTCTAAGATATTTGGTAACAGACAATACATCATGTATAGAAACACATCAAGCTGTCATATTTTGCGATCGACAGAATTTGAAGTTCTGTAGAGACGCCATCTTGAATATGACTTGACTGAATTTATACTCAAATTATTCCCCTTCCTCTAAGGAACTGTTGACTATGATATGAAGGTCAAAATTTCAATACTTTGTGACTTATCTTGGAAGAAGTAGAAAAGACCATTTTTTCCCGCAGAAAGTAGGTCAACACAGCTGGCGACACCTGGAGGTCAAAATCATCTGGCAGTCACATGATCAATATTCCTGTGAAATTTGAAACTGAAGGCTGCAGCAGTTTCTAAGATATTTGGTAACAGACAATACATCATGTATAGAAACACATCAAGCTGTCATATTTTGCGATCGACAGAATTTGAAGTTCCGTAGAGACGCCATCTTGAATATGACTTGACTGAATTTATACTCAAATTATTCCCCTTCCTCTAAGGAACTGTTGGCTATGATATGAAGGCCAAAATTTCAATACTTTGTGACTTATCTTTGAAGAAGTGGAAAAGACCATTTTTTCCCGCAGAAAGTAGGTCAACACAGGTGGCGCCACCTGGAGGTCAAAATCATCTGGCAGTCACATGATCAATATTCCTGTGAAATTTGAAACTGAAGGCTGCAGCAGTTCCGAAAATATTTGGTAACAGACAATACATCCTGTATTGAAACACATCAAGTTGCTAAATTTTGCAACCCACACAATTTGAAGTTCTGTAGAGACGCCATCTTGAAAATGACTTGACTGAATTTATACTCAAATTATTCCCCTTCCTCTAAGGAACTGTTGGCTATGATATGAAGACCAAAATTTCAATACTTTGTGACTTATCTTGAAAGAAGTGGAAAGGAACATTTTGTCCAACAGAAAGTAGGTCAACACAGCTGGCGCCACCTAGAGGTCAAAATCATCTGGCAGTCACATGATCAATATTCCTGTGAAATTTGAAACTGAAGGCTGCAGCAGTTCCGAAAATATTTGGTAACAGACAATACATCCTGTATGGAAACACTACAAGTTGCTAAATTTTGTGACCCACACAATTTGAAGTTCTGTAGAGACGCCATCTTGAAAATGACTTGACTGAATTTATACTCAAATTATTACCCTTCCTCTAAGGAACTGTTGGCTATGATATGAAGGCCAAAATTTCAATACTTTGTGACTTATCTTTGAAGAAGTGGAAAAGACCATTTTTTCCCGCAGAAAGTAGGTCAACACAGGTGGCGCCATCTGGAGGTCAAAATCATCTGGCAGTCATATGATCAATATTCCTGTGAAATTTGAAACTGAAGGCTGCAGCAGTTTCTAAGATATTTGGTAACAGACAATACATCATGTATAGAAACACATCAAGCTGTCATATTTTGCGATCGACAGAATTTGAAGTTCCGTAGAGACGCCATCTTGAATATGACTTGACTGAATTTATACTCAAATTATTCCCCTTCCTCTAAGGAACTGTTGGCTATGATATGAAGGCCAAAATTTCAATACTTTGTGACTTATCTTTGAAGAAGTGGAAAAGACCATTTTTTCCCGCAGAAAGTAGGTCAACACAGGTGGCGCCACCTGGAGGTCAAAATCATCTGGCAGTCACATGATCAATATTCCTGTGAAATTTGAAACTGAAGGCTGCAGCAGTTCCGAAAATATTTGGTAACAGACAATACATCCTGTATTGAAACACATCAAGTTGCTAAATTTTGCAACCCACACAATTTGAAGTTCTGTAGAGACGCCATCTTGAAAATGACTTGACTGAATTTATACTCAAATTATTCCCCTTCCTCTAAGGAACTGTTGGCTATGATATGAAGACCAAAATTTCAATACTTTGTGACTTATCTTGAAAGAAGTGGAAAGGAACATTTTGTCCAACAGAAAGTAGGTCAACACAGCTGGCGCCACCTAGAGGTCAAAATCATCTGGCAGTCACATGATCAATATTCCTGTGAAATTTGAAACTGAAGGCTGCAGCAGTTCCGAAAATATTTGGTAACAGACAATACATCCTGTATGGAAACACTACAAGTTGCTAAATTTTGTGACCCACACAATTTGAAGTTCTGTAGAGACGCCATCTTGAAAATGACTTGACTGAATTTATACTCAAATTATTACCCTTCCTCTAAGGAACTGTTGGCTATGATATGAAGGCCAAAATTTCAATACTTTGTGACTTATCTTGGAAGAAGTGGAAAAGACCATTTTTTCCCGCAGAAAGTAGGTCAACACAGGTGGCGCCATCTGGAGGTCAAAATCATCTGGCAGTCATATGATCAATATTCCTGTGAAATTTGAAACTGAAGGCTGCAGCAGTTTCTAAGATATTTGGTAACAGACAATACATCATGTATAGAAACACATCAAGCTGTCATATTTTGCGATCGACAGAATTTGAAGTTCCGTAGAGACTCCATCTTGAATATGACTTGACTGAATTTATACTCAAATTATTCCCCTTCCTCTAAGGAACTGTTGACTATGATATGAAGGCCAAAATATTAATACTTTATGACTTATCTTGAAAGAAGTCGAAAAGACCATTTCTTCCCGCAGAAAGTAGGTCAACATAGGTGGCGCCGCCAAAAGCTTATTTTTGCATGTCCATCCCATGATCAGTAATTCTGCAAAGTTTCATGAAGGTAGCTGCTTTGGCTGTTGAGATATTCGGTAACAGACGGTGGACGGTGGACAGTTGACAGTGGACAGTGGACAGTGGACGGCGGACGCTGCGCCATGGCATAAGTTCACAGAGTGAACTAAAAATGATCAGTCCCTGGGTCTCTTCTGAGCGACTGGACAGGGAACCTGATTTAAATGAACGGGAATTATTTCCTGAAAGTCTGTGTTGTCTCTAAGCAAATTGAACGGATGTGGTGAAAATTGTTTGTAGGGTAATTCATATGAACAATCCATAAAATTTTGGAGGTAATCATAATCACTATAATTTGTTTTTTTTTTTCTTACTACCATTATGACAATGGACGACATTTTTGTACCCGTGTAGCAGGTGCCTTTTCGTATGTATTTGTTCTGCCACAAGGTATTAATAAATTCTAAGATTTGGACTATTATGAAACTTACAACAGTAAATTACAAACCAAATAACAGTGTAACACAAGTACAATTCCATGTTTTACATGCGAGTACCATATAAATCTGTCAAGGTTCATTTAGTTTTAGACTTTTCATGACTTTGAGATATAACGAAAACTCAAATTTCCAGTATACAAATTTGTATCCTGTAGGTACAATGTTACAAATACAAAAATATATTTTTATATAAAAATTAATGCTTCCCAGTTCATGTATTAACGTTAATGTGTTAACCACTGAACATTAAATTATTTCAATCATTATTATTTTAAAAAATTAATGTTTGTCTCACAGAAACTTCGCAGATCGAATAGTGAAATCAATTCAAACACTGACGTTTCCTGTTATATTTACATTCCATATTATATTCACACAAAATTGAAACAAATATCGCATATTATATTAACACTCATGAAGCCGAAAGGGTCACCGCCTAGCTGTATATAGCAAAATGATAGTCGTTTAATAATATACACCACGTCTTGTTTAGTATAGTTTGAGGAATTGGTTTCAATTTTATTTCACGTATAGTACTTTTGTGCCTTTTTTCCGGCACTTTGCGTCCAAGATATTCAAATCTTGTCAAATTTGTCACATACTGATCCAAAGAGAGAAGTGCCAGATTATTCCTATTACTAAAGACCATGATCTTGTAGACTAACATCAACATATTTACAAGGGCAACATGTTCTGATTTTTCTGCTCCAGAGTATAAAAGTTGACGACCGAGGCTTGGCGTCTCTAATCCAAAGTTCTCAGCCCAAGACTTAATTTTCAAGTAAAAGTTTTTGGAAATGTGACATTCACAGAATAAATGATAAATAGATTCCTTTCAATGAAACAATAAGAACGTCTGTTTGTGTCTGTTATCCTCCATCTAAATAGATTTTCGTTAACAGCAAGGATATTATGCAGAATTCTAAACTGGAATCGCCTTAGATACATGTCATGAGTGGTCTTGTAAACGTATAGTGCATACATACACTGTTTAATTTCAAAGCCGTTAATATTAATCCCTTTGATAGACAGGGATTTACGTACCATTTAAGCTAGGATCTCAATTGCCATGACAAACAAATATGGCGCCAGATGGTCTCCTTGTCTGGTACCTTTTGCTACTCTGACATATCCTGTAGTGTAACCGTTATTTATTTATAATACAGCTTTGGATATCGTTTTGAAGAAGTTGTACCCAATTGATAAAACCTGTCTGGAAGCCAAACTTTTCCAAAACACTGAACATGTTATGATCTATGGAGTCGAAAGCAGCAGCAAATTCAACGGCAAATAAGATTTAAGGTTTATTTTCTCTGATACAATAATCTAAGATATCACAAATTAAGCGGTTCGTTTCACAAATGTTTCTTCCGGGAACAAAGGCCGTTTGGTCCTCATTAATAAGATTAGGAAGAACAACTTTTAAGCGCCCTGCTAAAATTTTACTCAATATCTTATAATCTTATAATATACTTTTCTTCATAAAATCTTTTCATTTCTATCAGAATTTTTCGCTGATCTGTTATATCTTTCCCCTCACACAATAATTTTCTTATGGTTGTTTTGCTTTTATTTTTTCTTTCCAAATTCATAAAGTACTTTGAATTACGCTCCCCTTACTCAAGCCATGTGATTCTAGACCTTATAATGGAGCCATCTACTATTCTTTCATAATGTTTATCTATTTCTTGAGATATTTGATCGATCTCCATTTGATAATTACTGTTATGCAAGTTGAATTTTACATCCTTTAAACTTTCCTCTAGGTTTTTCAGTATAAGCTTTTCACGTTTACATTTTCTTTCGGAATATGAGATATATGATGAATATTCTCTAATTTTAAACTTTAGATATTCCCGCCAATTTGTTTCCCTATCTTTATTTTCATTATGCTCCTTCCACTTTTTTATGTTTTCTCGCATTAGTGACACAAAAACTGGATCTTCCAGGAGGGACAAATTTAATTTCCAGAAGGACGGGCCATGTTTACAACCACTTGGTGATTTGAAATCACATTTCACCGCCGAGTGACCTGTTAAAATTGCTGGAATTATATTAACCTGTATGACCTGATTATTCAAATGACTGGAGATTAGAACATAATCAAGCCTACTATTTATAGTATGTTTACTCCAAGTGAAATTCTAATAAGAGGGATTCCTTACTCTCCATCTATCCATTAATTCATATGTCTGTATTCAGCCTTGAACACTCTCAATGGACTTCAACTTTGGTTTGTAATTCCCACTCTGTGTATCAATTTTATCAAAACATAAATTAAAATCACCGCACCAGATTATATAAGTATGTGGCGCCAACTCAATAAGCTTTAGCTTTTCGGCCATTTCATGAAAAAAGCGTACTTGTTTAGTTTCGGTGTTTGGAGCGTAAGTATTGATAAACAAAGAAGATTGTCCTTGAACGGTGCTTTTAGATAAACAGTGCGCCCTTCGTTGTCTGTATGGAAGCTTATCTCCGAAATATCAACTTGTTTACCGAATATTATAGCTACACCCCTTGCCTTTTGTTTTGAACACTGTGAATAAAAGTGTAGCCATTGCCAATCTTCCCTCAAAATATCCTCATCCATTTTTAAACTATGCACCTCTTGTTAAATATCAAACTCTGATTCCACCATGATCAAGCAACCAATGAAAAATCTTTCTTCTTTTTCTGTACCCACCATGACCTCTCACATTTAAGGTAATGACTGAAAAACCAGTCATGATATTATTATCATGGTCCAGCAATCGTTAATCAGATTGTCCCTTTTTATTTGTAAAGCGGATTTAAGCATGGCCAAATGTGTTCGCGTTAAATCCTCATTTACAAAAACACCTTTTGCTCCCTCACCTGCTAGTTTAAGTTTGGATTTATTTTTCATGACTGATTCCTTTGTCTTGTGTGACAAGAATTTAACAAGGACTGGTCTAGGCTTTCCTTGCGGCTCTGGACGTCCCACTCTGTGAGAACGCTCAATATCATGTTCGCTCATAGCAAGTCCCTTTAATCATTAGCCATTTTCATTTCCATACTGTCTGCATTTTCTCTTCTCTGTTCTGGTCATGTATTTATTATGCGAACTGAGTTCCTTCTAGAATATAGCTGTTGTGTGTCCAGCTCTTTTTTTTCATGTCAGAAACAGTGTCCTCCAATTGAACAACCCGCTCACTGAGCTCATTAATTTTCTGCTCATACACTTATAGTTTTTGTTGTACTGAAGCATTAATGATACTTTTTAAAACACTTTGTACTGACTCAGTAGTTAATGCCTTTGTAAAAAACTGTGTAAATTTGTTCGTTCAGGGGCAAATGAGTACAGGGGCATTATCATCTCTTAACTCCAGGTTTTCTCCAGGCTAATTTTTCTGAAGAGTACCTAAGTCCCCTTTTCTTATCACTTTTAGGTTTTGAAGACATTACGTCATACAAAAACAATTGTGTGAGATATGGTAACCAGGGTTTGTTTACATTAAGGATCCTTGACCCCTGGTGTTGTCAAGGAAAGACTGACTGATCGGAGTTTATGACTTAAATTTATGATGAAATACTTAAAATATTTTAAAGAAATTGACACAGGTTAACTTTTGTTCCTTACTGCGTAGTTTAAAACCACGCAAGGTAATCTTAGTGAATGTATTTAAACACAATTGATACTATTTACCGGAGCCAGACCTACCTGCGTGCTACTCGATCAGCGCCATTTGTTATGTATGTTATTGCTATGGTCATGGTTATGTATGTTATTACTATGGTCATGGTTATCACGAAAAGGTACTTATTAATGTGAAGATAACAACATATCTGTAAACCCATCAGAATTTTGTCTGTCAAACGGTGGTCTATATTCTCGATGCTGACCTTACTTATAAACCCTCGCATTGAAAGTTTTTTGGTCCTTGTTAAGCGTTTGAATTAAAAAAGTGTCGTGTAAATGAATGACGCTGTGCCGTTTTAAGAACAGAATGTCCTATGATGATTGTCTGAATGTCCGGTAAGCAGTGTGTGAATGTCCTATGATGAGTGTCTGAATGTCCGGTGAGCAGTGTGTGAATGTCCTATGATAATCGTCTGAATGTCCGGTGAGCAGTGTATGAATGTCCTATGATGAGTGTCTGAATGTCCGTTGAACAGTTTTTGAATGTCCTATGATGATTGTCTGAATGTCCGCTGAACAGTGTGTGAATGTCCAATGATGATTGTCTGAATGTCCGGTGAGCAGTGTGTGAATGTCCTATGATGAGTGTCTGAATGCCCGGTGAGCAGTTTGTGAATGTCCTATGATGATTGTCTGAATGTCCGCTGAACAATGTGTGAATGTCCAATGATGAGTGTCTGAATGTCTGGTGAACAGTGTGTGAATGTCCTATGATTAGTGTCTGAATGTCCGGTGAGCAGTGTGTGAATGTCCTATGATAATCGTCTGAATGTCCGTTGAGCAGTTTGTGAATGCCCTATGATGATTGTCTGAATGTCCGCTGAACAGTGTGTGAATGTCCTATGATGAGTGTCTGAATGTCCGGTGAGCAGTGTGTGAATGTCCTATGATGAGTGTCTGAATGTCCGCTGAACAATGTGTGAATGTCCAATGATGAGTGTCTGAATGTCTGGTGAACAGTGTGTGAATGTCCTATGATGAGTGTCTGAATGTCCGGTGAGCAGTGTGTGAATGTCCTATGATAATCGTCTGAATGTCCGTTGAGCAGTTTGTGAATGCCCTATGATGATTGTCTGAATGTCCGCTGAACAGTGTGTGAATGTCCTATGATGAGTGTCTGAATGTCCGCTGAACAGTGTGTGAATGTCCTATGATGAGTGTCTGAATGTCCGGTGAGCAGTGTGTGAATGTCCTATGATGAGTGTCTCAATGTGAACAGAGTGTGAATGTCCTATGATGAGTGTCTGAATGTCCGGTGAGCAGTGTGTGAATGTCCTATGATGAGTGTCTCAGTGTCAGGTGAGCAGTATGTGAATGTCCTGTGATGAGTGTCTCAGTGTCCTATGAGCAGTGTGAGGCCTAACAGGGGTTATGAGTGAGTAAGGTGTGTGCCATTTTGTTAAACTTTCACATTGTGAAACCCACAAACCGTATCGGCCGGGCGAAAAGGGCAGGAGCATTTAACATTTCACCGGTCGAGGGTTGTCAATTAGAAGAAGATTGATCCTCATTGACAGAAATTAAAGTTTCAAATATCCGAAAAATACGATTATATTTGCTATGATATATATGTAATGTCCATGTCCATCTGTTTGCCTTTACATGGACCAGTCCCTAATGTCTTAAAGAAAGGCCTTGTGATATAATATATTTTGGCTTTAAAGATCCGGGTCAATACTCGGCTGTTTACCTAACGTCGGACCAACGTTTGGTCACACTCCCAGGCCAAATCGTACGTATATACCCAGCAAACCAACATCTATCTGATCGGTCAAAATTTCCGTCTTCTCGGAGATCTCATCATGACTTCTCTTGAAGTGAAGCTGTAACTCTGTATCTAATTATAAATTTTTAAAAATTTTCTGGTGGAGGTATATAACCAACTCCATTTTTTAAATACTGACCTATCTGACTTTAACTTAATATGTACATCAGCAGAATTCCATTTAGGTTTAGAACTATATGGTAGGGCGGTAGGAGTTCCTGTCATTTTATATCATGGTGTTTCCCAGAACCGGTGTCTATTGCACCTGCGGGTCCTGGGTGTGTAATAAATGATGTGCTATAACTAACTGGAACTCCCCAGAACGCGCTCGTTTCTGAGTGTGACACGTATACGGGGCACATTCCTCCCATTAAGCCTACCACGGGAGAAACATCTCATCCAACTCGGGATATCCTTGGCCATAGAAGTCATTATGTCTAATGGACACAAATAGTAAGCACTATGACACAATGGTGACTACTGGATAAAATTTGTGTCCTCCTAAATGATGGAACAACGCCTGTAGCGAAGGTGACAGCTCTAAATTGACAACACGTATTTGGTCAGCATACAGATACATGTACATATGTATTTACGTAAATAAAACAGGATATTGTGGTGTATATATCTGATGATGATACATATAAGTAGGAAGTATCTAATGGTAATACATATAAGAATGATATATACAGGATCAGTTTCCCTGTCAGCAAAAGGTAAAACACAGCAAAATGTCTGGACAAGTCCTGTTTCTTCTGGTCCTGATTAACGTCGGGGTTAAAGCCAACCTGACTGACAAGTGTGAAGGAAGAGGTCCACTGAACATGACCTTCGTGGTTAAAACACTGAACCAAGTGGTCAGCTCTAACAAACCTACCATGAAATCCCATAAAGAGATCAGGGAGGAAGTCCGAGGTTTCCGTGACGAAACAAGACCGGCCATACAGAATATAACAGATATTTTGGTAGGCATGATGGAGAAACATGAGAGGTTACTTGATGATCAGATGAAATTACAGCGTGATGTAACGTTCATCAAAAAACAGAATTGCAAGTATGTGTTTTTGCATATTGAAAATAATATAAGTCAAAATAATTTTAATGTATGCAATATTAATAAAAGAAATAAAAATAAGAAAATAAAAATACATTGAATACACTGTATATATATATACATTTTTATATTAGTTATAATAAAAAATATTCATCTGGTGAAATTAAGTTATGTTTAAAATGGCAAGTTTGCAGAAATCTTGCTGCATATCCAACGCTTACAGGCAACGTTTAATCTTTTTGTCCGATATCTATTTTCTTAACTATGAAATTTATGAAATTTTAATTTTGCCCCATCGTTCTAGTTTCTTCCATTTTTTTCATAACAAACAATGACGACGTGCGTATCAACCCATTTTTTTTTAAAAATTATTTCATACCTTGCATAATTAATGAGCTAATGAGCTTTTCATATTTTGAATAATTATGCATATGGTTCATATTTGGCATAATTTCAAGTATCATTAATATAACAGTGATAGATTTAGTTACCGTGGTCCTATATTTGCCAAATATTAGCCCAACGATAGGTTTACTCGGTATAAGTGTATGTATAGACATTTGCGTTGACATGTGCATAAATTATGTATATTTGTAAATTATAATTAAAAAACAGAGTGATTCTGATTTGTGCTGCATATCCAAAAATAGATTTTTTCCCGCAGCATTTAATTATTATACATAATGAATTACTAATTCTCACAGTTGAGGTATTATTAGCAAATATGTTGTGAAAAGGGCAAATTTCTATTCATACAGTTTAACAATGTAAACTTTCCATTCCTATATAAATTAATATAAAAATATATTTCTTTTACATTAATGGCCCATAAAATATGCAAAACATTTACCATACATATAATTAACTATGCAAATAGTTCAATGAATATACACAGTAGGAAAAAATACCCCGGCTAACCGATCATAAACTCATAACTTCACTGAAAACCTTACTACCAAGTTAAAATTAGCTACAAAAAAAATCCTCCTTTTTCACAATATATTTTGGTTATACTTTGTTGTTTGGAGGGCCACTTTGCGGCAGGGACGCTGCCTACTACAATGACGGACCGGGGCACTGTGGCTCCTGCTACACCACTGACGTCATACATCGGTCCTGGAACGAGGCCAGGAACAATTGTAGGAGACAAGACAGTGACCTGGTCAGCATCGAGACAACTCGGGAAAATAAATTCTTGCTGGGACTAATGGATAATCACTCCTCCGTTTTATCAGGTTAGTTATTGTCCGCCTGCCAAGAGATGAGACGTAATGAATGAATCTAAAATCTTATAAACTAATTTACAAATGCAAAAAAAAAATCAGTATCTGAGACAGCAGTTTCCCTCCAATAATAATGAAGGTCAAGGTCACAGGTCACGTGGACAAAGAACTCTATTTAAAGGTTTGTGATTGGATGTCGAGTGCCATAAATATTCTGTGAAAATACATTTGTACCAGATCCCGATGAGCCAGATGATATTGGTTCTTCTTATAAACGTTCATTCTCTCAAATAACTTGTAATGTCTCATATAAACTCTTATGTCTCTCATACATGCCTATGGTCTCTCATATAAAGCCTTTAGTCACTCTTATAAAGCTTTGAGTATCTCATATAAAGCTTTTCGTCTCTAATACAAATCCTTTATGTATTCTCTCATGTAAAGCGTCCAGTCTCTCATTAGAGCCTTTAGTTTCTCATATAAAGCTTTCCGCCTCTCATATAAAGTCTCAAGTTCCTCATATGAAGCCTTAAGCCTATTATATAAAGCTTTTCGTCTCTCTTTTTAAACCTTTAGGTCTCTCATATATTAAGCCTCCAGTCCCTCACATAAAGCCCTAAGTCTCTCACATAAAGCGTTTCGTCTCTCATGTTAAGCCTTAAGTATCTCTTATAAAGCCTGTAGATTCTCATATAAACCCTTCACATTCTCATATTAAGCCTTATTCTCTTATACAAAACTTTTAGAATCTCATATAAAGCTTTTAATATCTCATTTAGAGCTTGAAGTCTCTCATATAAAGCGTTTAGTCTTTCATACAAAGCCTCTAGTCTCTCATATAAAGCTATTTGTCTCTCATGTAAAGCCTCAAGATCCGCATATAAAGCCTTAAGCCTCTCATATAATGCTTTTAGTATTTCATATAAACCTGAAGGTCTCGCAAATATTAAGCCTTCAGTCCCTCATATAAAGCCCTAAGTCTCTTATATAAATCGTTTCGTCTATCATGTAAAGCCTAAGGGCCCCTCGTATAAAGCCTTGAGCCTCTCATATAAAGCGTTTCGTCTCTCATGTTAAGCCTTTAGTATCTCATATAAAGCATGTACATTTTCATATAAACCTTTCACTTTCTCTTTTAAAGCCTTTATTCTCTCATATAAAGCTTTAAGTATCTAATATGAAGCTTTTAGTCTCTCATATGAAGCATTCAGTCCCTCATATAAAGCTTTAAATTGTCACATAATGCCTTTAGTCTCTTATGTAAAGCTTTCAGGATCTAATATAATGCCTTTAGTCTCTTATGTAAAGCTTTAAGTCTCTCATATAAAGCCTTAACTCCCCCATATAAAGCCTTTATTCTCGCATGTTGTTTTTATCTGAGTAACGCTATTTTAATTTGGAGGAATAATCAGTTAGCGACTCTAGATAAAGGTTAATACGGTTAAACGACTCTTTTAAACATCTGATAACATGTTAGAGCTGTTCATAACATACCTTACTGTTTCTTTTAGTTTTCGTTTTTGGTTTCCAACAAAATTTATAAATAACTTGACTTTCTCAGGGTTACCTTGTATCATCTTGCAGTGGAAAGGAAAAAGGACGTTTGGTTTGGTTTCTGGACTTCGGCTTCAGATGAAGAAGAGGAAGGAACTTGGATCTGGAAGGCCACCGGTTCTCCTGTTGGGTTTACAAACTGGAGCAAAGGAAACCCAAACAATAGAAAAGGGCAGCATCACATGACCATCCTGGTAAACAAGGGTCTATGGGATGACGGGGAGGAATATTGGAAGATGTTTTCCTTTTGCGAAAAAGTGCTGCCATGCTAAAGATATAGCAGGAATATAACAACTACATTGAGCTTATGATATGTTATGTATATTGATAAGTATATATATAAAATACAGAGGTATCCATTGGTGAGAATACAATCTATATAGGAGTAAAATTATGTGAAAATCAACATAAAAAGTGTTACTTGGGTAAAATATTTCGCCTTTATTTTTTTAAATAATGAATATTTAATGGTATGGCGGTACCCGGTCGGGTTTGAAGCCGCCATGTTTATATATGTTTGTGCAACAGAGTACTAAGATTATATTCTGTTTCATTTGCCATCCATCCTTCATTATATATTTGAAGAGTGAAATCCCGGTGTAACAACTGGCCAATATATCATGAAGCTCAGCTGACGAGCATGAACTAAGGGTCATATTCACAAGTCAATTTCGAGTTCACTTTTAAGATTTTTTTGCCAGTTTCGTTTAATTCTATAGGATGATTTAAGAATTCTTGTTTATGTCATATATAAATGTAAATAATTGTGTGTGTGTGTGTGTTAAAGCACAGTTACTTGATCTTATCACATATAAATTCTGAGCTAACATAAGCTAACACCATGATGTAACTGATTCTTATCACTAGTTACGAGTTATAACATGTCAAAGGGCCAGGGTGCTCGCTTTGTACACCAGATGCATCCGGTCATAGCAAAATTAACTCCTGATTTATGGAAGTTGTTACGTGCCAGTCCCTTCAAATGCAGTTTTTATAGTATTAATGACAGAGTGATGTATGACTCTGATATACATAAGGGTGTGAAGTTATGGTTATTGGGAAATGCTCAAGGATCTGTTGGATTTGCCTCATACCTAATGTATTACCCAGTAACCCCTACTTAATCGACCTGCAAACCAACTAAGCGATACCAAAAAGGCAAAAACTCTTATGTAGGGCCTACAACTGCGATCACTTCGAGATCAGTATCCGCCGTTAAGACACGATTCAGCAGACATTTATATTTGGCCGGTAGGCCCAATTTGAGTCCTCGTACATGTCAAATGTTATATCAAATACGGGGAATGTACTCTTACGGACAGACATTCATAATCTTAAAAGGACTTAATCAGGAGCAATAATATTCCTATTTTTTCACACTCTCAATTCAATTTAGCTTTTCTCAAAAATTTCCCGGCAAAACCACCCCAGATCAAAGTCTCATTCCTCGCAAACGACTGTTTTACACCTTGTTATAGCCCTTCTTGATGGTAAACACAATCTGTTTACCATAACAAGGTCACGTGACCGGAGGTCCAATAAAGAGGGGCAGCAAGCGGTGCTTCAGTCAGGGGGAACATTATTACATTTTTTGGCCAAGTCAGTCATGGCATCTCCAACGCGGTATTCATATTGACACCTGCAATCGCGCCCGGTTTACTGATTTTAACACTCGTTTACAGGAGAAAGCAAACGGTTTCAAGTCAATATTTTGGCAGGTACAGATTTATTTTTAAGGATGAAGCTATTTTTTTGTGTTAACTTAACTTTCTTCATAGGTGACTGAGCCCCTTTAACACAAGGCTACAAGTGATGGGTTTAAATGCAAAATAACATGTGAACTCACAAACAAATCTGACAATCCGTATCTGGTAAAGAGTCAATTTCTGTATGGCGTACACAGGCGCGGGTGTCATTGTGTGATTATTCCGAGAAATTTACCTGTCGTGGTTTAAAATTGGTATAAAAAAGGGTCTTGACCCCCCCCCCCCCTTTAAAAGTTGACTGTGTACCAGTAACCCCGCAACCCGTCCTGCTATGTATTCATGCAGGTGGATTTACCAAAATGTTGAGTTAAAAAGTACTTTTTCTCACTCATGGCAGGTGTTGTTAAAAAGTATACCAAACGATAGGTTTATTTTTTGTCAATTGTAGACCATTAGACGACGTTGTCCCTATGACTAAAAAATATTTGTATCCTCATCATGACTTATATTTGGCCCCCATGAAAGATGTAACATTAGGAACGCTTGTCGGAGACTCTTATGTAATAAAGCCGAAGTGGCACTTCGGTGAAAAAGTGGGAGCAGCTAGAACAATGCCCGCACGGAACAGCACTGTGATTGTCGCTCAAACCTGATGAAGTAAATAAAAAGAAAATTGATTATAAACCCCAAATTTGGGGAAGCACTATCACTTAATTTGATCTTAGTTCCCTGATAACCTGACAACGGGAATCAATTTTATTGCATCCAGTCATTGCAAACTAGTTTTACGCAAGACCACCAGATAGCGCCACTGACAAATAATTGCAATAACAGACCGAGATACCACCAAAAAGATCTATCGTCTTTTACCTCACCACAGCAATGGGCATTGTGTCATTAATGAGAACTCATTTCTTCGATTAAATTAATACAAATATCCTGGATCCCCACCAAATTTAACGGATTATGTCCGGTCGATGTCACGTATCCTAAAAAAAATCTTTCATGGGCATAGATTCAAGAGTTATGAATATGACCTCTTTTGCTGAGATGACTTTTGATCGTATGAATCTAAATACATAAACAAAGTATACCACTCTGTAATAAGGATGGCGATCTTCTCATCTATATTTGCTTCGTTCTCAAATTAGCTTAGTTTGTGCTCGTTTTTCTTTGCCCATTACGGAGGTGATAAATAATAACATACCCACGAGGAAGGATGTTCAGTGTCTAAATAATTGAAACTGGATAGAGGATTTTTTTGTTTGTTAAATAGAGCGATACCCATTTTATTGTGGGGCTAAGAAACTGTACTCTACAATTTACCGCATCCAATTATAAATATATAATTTATTTATTTATATATATAAATAAATAAATAAATAAATAAATATATATATATATATATATATATATATATATATATATATATATATATATATATATATATATATATATAATCAGTATACGGAAATTATGGCGGGTGAACCATTTTTATGCTGGTTACATCCTCGGACAAGTGTGCATTAAGAGGTCCTCATGTCCAGAGTACATGGCGTGACCTGACTCACCAAGAGATAAGAGATAAGGTCGAGTACGGCGAGATAAGTGTGTAATGACTCATAACGATGGCGTACACACGGTCCCTAACAGCCCTTCCCCGACAAAGCTGACGTCAGATTATCCATACCACGGACACTTTCTCCATGAAAGGTTAAGGTATCAAAATTTGGACTATAAGAAATATAACCAGGATTTAACCAGGAGAATAAGAAATTTCGGAAGGACCTTGGTGTTGCCAGGGACAGCAATAGAGGGGAATGGGGTATATATGCCCACGGTCCGTGTAATCACCCCCCCCCCCCCGGCCACTATTCAGTGAATAGGATGTATATATTGGAAATCATGTATATGAATATGCGTAATTATAATGATATACTTACGTTCCGTATCTGCAATCCTTGAAATTGGACCAGAATTAACAGATTGGTTATTAACTATTTTGAATGACTCTGGTTTAAAAAAACCAACTGATTTCTGGGTTTACTTATGATATCATATATGTGATTTTGGTATAGAATTAACCTATACTGAAAACACAACTCTCTAATTAAAAGAATATATACTATACGTTATATTTAAATTGGTTCACACACACACACACAGACAGATATATATATATATATATATATATATATATATATATATATATATATATATTTAAATAAGTCCAAATTTTATAATACCCCCCTTACACACATACACACATCTTAAAGTCATCCCCCATCATCCATGATAAATCGACGCCCCTGGGTGTTGTTATGCTCATAAGGTTTTACACTTTGTTTTTCTTGTCATGTGCGTAACCTTCACAGATATACTTATGAAAGACACATAATAAATCACGTGGTTTTGGATATCTGAGAAATGAGAGTACCTATTGAACAACCTCGCGGTTGTGACCTGTGCCGGTAATTAAACAGACCCCAATCGATAAGGATTGAGAGAGATCGATAGCGATCGTGAGAGAGGGAGAGACACAGAGAGAGAGAGAGAGAGAGAGAGAGAGAGAGAGAGAGAGAGAAAGAGAAAGACAGAGACAGAGAGGGAGAGAGTATGGATACCGGCTGTTGTAAGATTGCTTTAGTTAAGATTTATATAAATATAAAATGTAGATTTGGGATGATGAATTTTTGGGAATCATACTCGAACAATCAAGCTTCCTTTGGACTACACAAAGTCGTGGTTTGGGTTGATTATGGCGAGACACGATCACTCCTGGATATATGTACAAGAACCGTACAGTTACGTTTAAACTGCTTTTTAAAAACGTTTTACATTTAAAGGTTAATCTATCGACAATGTATAACATACCGACGTCATGCCGGTTTAGGTCACTCAGACTCATGACATCAGCCTCGCGTTCTCATTACCTGTGACCAGGTTATAAATACGAGGACAATAAGCTTATAGTTTGGTTAAGATAAGTAATGAGAGGCTTGATCTTTTCCGGATATATCGAGACTCTCCTTGTATGATGACTGACGTCGTCTCTGTGTAACTGTGTAAATAATACACAGGGACTGTACCTGATTCAGTTCTCGGTAACTATACACTTCCTCTGACAATCCCAATAGAGTTCCTTGAAAAAAGGATTGACTTACAAACATTTTAATCAACATTCTGATATATTTGTGTTGTGTAAAAATGATATGTAATCAGTTTTCCATTCAAACGTAAAGAAGTCAAGCGAGTCAAAGCAGACCATAACGGTTAAAGTGGAATGTCTATTGAGTTGCTCTATTATAATAATAATAATATATTATTATTGTCTGAAATGAAATTAAATAAATACCAATATCTGGTACAGCTTAAACCGTAAGCAATCACTACATCACTCAGTACATGCACGGGTCAACAGAAATTAAGTAAGAATATAGATTAAGTTCAATCACTGATTATAATTACGGAGATATAATCCTATAAATGATAAACATTTAACCACGTCATGAATCAGCTGGTGTCACACCAATTTATCATTTCAATCTGACTTAAATTTTTCTAAATTCACATCATAATAGCTTTAATAACTGTATTGGAATCAAAACTCGAAGGAGGCGGCAAATGCTGCATAGCGTTTGGTCACCTCCACCACTCGTCTATCTGTACATATTTTCTACAAACACCATGGAGAAGATACATGAACGTATATCTCAACAAGCTTAGCGGGTGTACCTATACATAAAATCGTGAAGTACCAATACAAATACTACGAAATCAGTGTATAGCATTGGCGGGGCCCCTCTTTATTTGAGTATTTGCATACACAGTCGTAATGCGGGTCAGGTCCTGGTAGATGTGTGTTCCCCGGCCGGGGCAGAGAGAGCTCAACCTTACATGTAGGCCTACATGTGTCAGTGGTGCACCAGCTCTTATCAGGACTGCAGGATGAAGATCGCACTGTACAACGTATATGTCTGCTTCAGTATGATTTCTCCTTTATCCATGAATATCCTTATAAAATGGTCTCAGGTCCCAATTGTGCAGTTGTTAGTGCATCTGCATGGCATTTAGGACGTCAGGGTCGCTTTCAGTTTCTATGAGACCTGAAGCAAACTAACCAGGGATATCGATCTAGGCTTCATGGATATTGGAAGATGGGTTTGCAGGATAAACAACACTGAGAAAGAGACTATATAAATTCAGGAA
The DNA here is from genome assembly GCA_026874595.1 of Sipunculus nudus. Classification (NCBI taxonomy): domain Eukaryota; kingdom Metazoa; phylum Annelida; class Sipuncula; order Golfingiida; family Sipunculidae; genus Sipunculus; species Sipunculus nudus. Next base: position 8,478,648 of record CM049318.1, on the reverse strand, counting down.
ATACACATACCGACAACGCTGAGAAAGAGACTATTTAAATGCAGGAAACACATACCGATGAACGTTAATCTAATGTATTCTTGTAATGTATTATTACTCTCCCTATATAATTATCCAACTCATTCTCACAATGTCCGCATTGTTTAAAAAAAAAGCATGCGGCAAAATACAAATAAATTTACGATAATCTAAAAAATAGTGACATCATATATATATATTTTTTTAATAATGCATTCTAAGAAAGTACTATAAATACCTTTACATGTATGCTGTTTATCTTACTGAACTGACTCCTGAGCTCTATATTGCTTAATTTATCGCCTCAAGTGTGTTCTGTAAAATAAAGTCAACCGTTAGTGTGATATATTTGAAAAAAAAAGGGTTTGGATGGACATTTAACAGATAGTCGTCTGTTCCTACTAATGTTTATTCATTATCAGGCTCGCAACATTGCATAAACGACTCGCATAAAAAGTTTAGAGGAAGACAGGTCATATGTAATCAAAAGGTGTTGGAAGGAAACAAAATATCCGCAGTGAAGCGTGTCCGCCCATACGACTGGCGCCCCAGATGCAGGTATAGGGGTCACGTGAACTAGTCCTCTGTCGTCGGTGTAGGGACCCGGTCACACATGTTGCTCCATTTAATGTCTAGCAGAGCCAGCACCAGATGCGAATAGAGATTTTGAAATGGTTGGTAGGAGTGTATGGCAGATCAATGTTGTAGGCACTTTCTGAAAATTTAGGCTGTTATGGCGCATTCTGGGATAGATAAAACGATGCCAGCCGATACTCAATGAAGGAAGTAGCAGGTGAGGCGCGGGACGCCACAAAATATTTGAAAAGTTGTATTAAAGGCGTTTTTGAGCGGATAACGGCTATTTTTTAATAAATGGGCAATCAATATAAGGGGGGGGGGGTCCACCTGTGCGTCTGATATCTCCACCATACCCCCCCCCCCCCCAGTTGTTTCAAGTGCCTGTTTGTGCGGTCCTTTGATTCGCCTCATGAGAACCGTATTCGTTGATTCATGCACCATGGCTATATGCGAATCTTTCCTGAACCTGTTACTTGTGGCGAACACTTAATATCAGTACATATAATGTGTAGCAAGTGCACAGCCCCGCGTTACCAGTGTACACGGACGTCCATGGCAACAGCGCCACTTCATTTTTTTTAGGATAGTTTTATGCAAACATGGCAGCACACAGCTACCTGTGGTTTGTGTACATGTACATAGTTGCTAGCTATCCACATTAGGCACATTGACTGTCTGTGTGTATAAGCCTAGACGGATGCTTCTCTCGGATTGTAATAGGCATTTGGAAGGTGTCGTTGACATACAGTTTATTTGTTTGCAGTTAGGTTTTGCGTCTTCAAGGTGACAGAACTTCCCTGAAAGTACTTAGACGAGGACCTTTTATGTCGCGACAAATATTTTGGTGACATTTCACTTTGATACTGTGACTGGATTTATTTCCCATTTATTTATATATGACCAAAATACAATGGCGGAAAAAATTTAAACATGATTGATTAAATATTCTGATATGCCTTTGTCCGTATTTTAGTGGGAAAGTGTTCGTCAAATGTTCATAAAGTATTCGGCCTGAGAAAAGATCCGAAGTATATCCTGAGCGGAGTATTCAACAAAACCTGAATGTCTTGAGGCGATAATCAAAACAGCACGAAATGCATGAAAATTCGCGAAACGTTTCTCATAAAAATATCTATGTGAGGACTAGTCTTGTGTAACGGTCCCGAACATATACACCAAGCAGGGCCCCTGTGTATATTTTAAACATATATGGCTTTTTTTCGCGCAGAGATGGCATCGTTGCCCGCTAAGCTTATACATGATCCCCGTCAAAGATTCTCCATTAACATAACCTAAGGGCACCCAATATCAGTCCTTAAAGTATTCTTCTTTACGACAGATCCTCTATTCATCCATAACCTAAAGACACACACCTTCATCAAAGGGTTTCTCTTTCCATAACCTAGAAATACCCACTGACCATTGATCTGGCCTAGAGATACCCATTGACCCTCGTCAAGGGATTCTCCGTTACCCTAACCTAGAGATACCCATTGACCCTCGTCAAGGGATTCTCCGTTACCGTAACCTAGAGATACCCATTGACCCTCGTCAAGGGATCTCCATTTCCCTAACCTAGAGATACCCATTGACCCTCGTCAAGGGATTCTCCATTACCCTAACCTAGAGATACCCAGTAACCCTCGTCAAGGGAATCTCCGTTACCCTAACCTAGAGATACCCAGTAACCCTCGTCAAGGGAATCTCCGTTACCCTAACCTAGAGATACCCAGCGACCCTCGTCAAGGGATTCTCCATTACCCTAACCTAGAGATACCCAGTAACCCTCGTCAAGGGAATCTCCGTTACCCTAACCTAGAGATACCCAGTAACCCTTGTCAAGGGAATCTCCGTTACCCTAACCTAGAGATACCAAGCGACCCTCGTCAAGGGATTCTCCGTTACCCTAACCTAGAGATACCCAGTAACCCTCGTCAAGGGAATCTACGTTACCCTAACCTAGAGATACCCAGTAACCCTCGTCAAGAGAATCTCCGTTACCCTAACCTAGAGATACCTAGCGACCCTCGTCAAGGGATTCTCCATTACCCTAACCTAGAGATACCCATTGACCCATGTCAAGGGATTCTCCGTTACCCTAACCTAGAGATACCCAGAAACCCTCGTCAAGGGATTCTCCTTTACCCTAACCTAGAGATACCCATTGACCCTCGTCAAGGGATTTTCCGTTACCCTAACCTAGAGATACCCATTGACCCTCGTCAAGGGATTCTCCGTTACCCTAACCTAGAGATACCCATTGACCCTCGTCAAGGGATTCTCCGTGACCCTAACCTAGAGATACCCATTGACCCTCGTCAAGGGATTCTCCATTACCCTAACCTAGAGATACCCGTTGACCCTCGTCAAGGGATTCTCCGTTACCCTAACCTAGAGATACCAATTGGCCCTCGTCAAGGGATCTCCTTTTCCCTAACCTAGAGATACCCATTGACCCTTGTCAAGAGTATCCCCGTTACCCTAACCTAGAGATACCCAGCGACCCTCGTCAAGGGATTCTCCGTTACCCTAACCTTGAGATACCCAGGAACCCTCGTCAAGGCAATCTCCGTTACCCTAACCTAGAGATACCCAGTAACCCTCGTCAAGGGAATCTCCGTTACCCTAACACAGAGATACCCAGCGACCCTCGTCAAGGGATTCTCCATTACCCTAACCTAGAGATACCAATTGGCCCTCGTCAAGGGATCTCCTTTTCCCTAACCTAGAGATACCCATTGACCCTTGTCAAGAGTATCCCCGTTACCCTAACCTAGAGATACCCAGCGACCCTCGTCAAGGGATTCTCCGTTACCCTAACCTAGAGATACCCAGGAACCCTCGTCAAGGCAATCTCCGTTACCCTAACCTAGAGATACCCAGTAACCCTCGTCAAGGGAATCTCCGTTACCCTAACACAGAGATACCCAGCGACCCTCGTCAAGGGATTCTCCATTACCCTAACCTAGAGATACCCATTGACCCTCGTCAAGAGATTCTCCGTTACCCTAACCTAGAGATACCCGTTGACCCTCGTTAAGGGATTCCCCGTTACCCTAACCTAGAGATACCCATTGACCCATGTCAAGGGATTCTCCGTTACCCTAACCTAGAGATACCCAGCGACCCTCGTCAAGGGATCCTCCATTACCCTAACCTAGAGATATCCATTGACCCTCGTCAAGAGATTCTCCATTACCCTAACCTAGAGATACCCGGCGACCCACGTCAAGGGATTCTCCGTTACCCTAACCTAGAGATACCCAGAAACCCTCGTCAAGGGAATCTCCGTTACCCTAACCAAGAGATATCAATTGGCCCTCGTCAAGGGATCTCCATTACCTTAACCTAGAGATACCCATTGACCCTTGTCAAGAGTATCCCCGTTACCCTAACCTAGAGATACCCAGCGACCCTCGTCAAGGGATTCTCTGTTACCCTAACCTAGAGTTACCCAGGAACCCTCGTCAAGGGAATCTCCGTTACCCTAACCTAGAGATACCCAGTAACCCTCGTCAAGGGAATCTCCGTTACCCTAACCTAGAGATACCCAGCGACCCTCGTCAAGGGATTCTCCATTACCCTAACCTAGAGATACCCATTGACCCTCGTCAGGGGATTCTCCGTTACCCCAACCTAGAGATACACATTGACCCTCGTCAAGGGATTCTCCATTACCCTAACCTAGAGATACCCGTTGACCCTCGTCAAGGGATCCCCCGTTACCCTAACTAAGAGATACCCAGCGACCCTCGTCAAGGGATTCTCCGTTACCCTAACCTAGAGATACCCAGTAACCCTCGTCAAGGGAATCTCCGTTACCCTAACCTAGAGACATCCAGTGACCCTAGTCAAGGGATTCCCCGTTACCCTGGCCAAAAGATACCCACTGACCCTTGTCAAGTTTTACCCAAAGCTACAGATACCCACTGGCCCTAGTCAAGGGATTCCCCGTTACCCTAACTATGAGATATCTACTGATCCCCGTCCAGGGATTCCCCCTTTACCCTTACCTAGAAATACCAACTGACCCTCTTCCAGGGAGTCCACGTTACCCTGCCCTAGAGTATAACATGTTACGGAACCTTATAACAACACATCAAGTAGTCGTGACGAGCATCAATTTTGTTACAGAGATTAAAAAATCAGATTCTGTAACACTAGGCAGCGTTAAATGTCTAGGGGAATGAATAAAGACGTCAGTGGTTTTGTTAACAAATAATTATAATTTATTCTTAAAACACTCCTACCATTACAATACACTAAATCAATACAATTACACAGTATAACAAATAAAATGTACAGTACCAGAGTGTCCGGATCCAAGGCTTTGATATCTGGATACCAGCACTGTCACAGCTCAACAAGAGTAATTTAAATCCAATGATCCACGTAAAATGTGATAATCAAAGGCAAATGGAGACAGTCCATATTAAATTAATATTAAGTCCGTTAAATATCTGACACCACTGCAATTATCGGTAAGGTCCCAAAACTGATTCACACTCTTCCGTGTCCGCTGGAATTTTGCTCTCTCCTTCCCTCTCGGCTCTAAACACAGTCCTTAATTTATAGGTTCTCATTCGAAAATACTAAAAATGGAAAACTCCAAAGAACAATACACACGTTACAGGAACAGACCTGAAACATAATGAACAAAGAACGCTGTGTTTCTACACTTCAGACCTCACACGCGAGCCAACCCAACTCGCATGTCTCCCATGGCAACGAACTATGCCTGCCTAACAGACATATGTAACACTCCTGCACACAATAAACCAGGGCCTGTCTGACAATAATCAGAATGTCAACAGTCACATGTAACACTCCTTCGCACAATACAACAGACACCTGTAACAAACAAAAACATACCCCGATTTCATTATTTGGAATTTAAAAAATCCGCGCTACAAATCAGATTCGCCCCTCAGTGTAAATCAAGTAAATATCCGTTTGGTATACATGATTCAGTCGTAGTCATAGTTAATTGCCTTATCATTCGTAGTTAAATGCCTTATCATTGACCTCATAGCAGGCCTCGCCTCAAGTAAGCGCAACAAATCTTAACAGATAATTTTAGCGTAAGAAATGTTCACATCATATTTTAACACAAATATCTCATCTGAACCTAACTGCAGACCAGTCACCCTTACATTTACCATCATACTAGGCACAGGTGACGAAACAGACGTCGCGTCTGCAAGCTCATTTTTCCTTTCTTGTATACTGGCCTTTGTTGTTGTCCTTTTGTTATTTGTTTTGAGCATCAAAGCGAATATGATGTTTCTGATCCGTACGTACATGTGTGTCAGTGTCAAATTCTGGAGTGCTATAGTAGTGTATTCAACTTGCAGTTTCCAGATGAGTCACTGATTTAGTTTCTTCAGGGAACAATCAAATTTTTGCAGGGGTCACCTCGAGGTGAGGCGAATGTAAATATAGACTAATTTATGCACGGATTTGCACATAAACTGAATCTAAAATCAGATACACCGCGCAAGGAATCGGTGACAGAATTTAGGTAATATATAGACCAAGCACTAATTATAGGCATTCATGTTCGCATTCAATTCATTCCATCTAATTAGGATATGACAACATGTCACTTATAAGGTGGAACTCATTCTTTTATTTTCGTAGTAAATAAATATACATTAAAATCCTCTAATACCGATATGATTTAAAAATGTTATTTACGTCTCATGATAATATTTTATAATCATAGTTAAATATTTTCTTAAATTGGTCACAGTTATATTAATGTTAAGAAAAAAACTTCAACGCCAGTCCTTGCTGAAACAGGTAAATATACGATACCTACATACATATACCCGCAGAATTCACAGGTATGTGTTAGTCACATTTAAGTTGCAAGGAATGTTTTCAAGTTATTATCAATAACATTGCCTGTTTTAGTCCCATTGAGCCTGTACGTGTTTAATATTATAATGTGTGTAGTAACATTCATTTAGACATGCATGAATATGTTCATTGTTCGCGCTCAGGTCAAACGAGTAACTGGAAGACTGGCATTTACACATTTACATATTTAATATATAAATATAACATGCCTATTGACCTTAAAGTAACTACGTAGTTCATTACACATGTGTACAGGTATGTATATACTTCAGTTCCTGGATAACATTTATATGACATTCGCGCCCGCCTACATTTCTACAGGACGGTAAATATAACACCACATTGCACAGGAATGCATCAATTGACCTTTCCTCATCCGGAGCGGAATACTCACAGACTCAAATCATAATCGACCAATCACAATCACCATACCTTAGTGACGTCACGCCGTCAACTGGGCCACACGGAGATCCCTGTTGCGAGAGTCCTGTACACGGTTTAGCGAAATGGAGTTAAAACTAGCGATATTTTGCCTGTTCGTGGCTTTGTATGAAGGTAATTATTATTCTCCTGTATAGTTAGAGTAGTGTAGGGGACCTGAAACTTTGATCGGGTTTAATTAATGTTAAGGTAAACAGCCGTTAATTTTACCTGCGGCAACTGTGTTTATACGCCATTTTCCCAGGTAAGTGCAACCACGCACAAACCTAACAAGGTCTCCGTCCAAATTAGGTCACAGATTATTGACCATACAGCGTTCAAGCTCAGACAGGTGCTACTGTTTTAAGTGTAAAAGAAATCTTTTATGATGTCCATATTTATTAGGAAAACGAGTTTATATTTTTATAGCATAATATACAGGGATGTGTGCACGTACTGTTCAGCTATATAACAGTTCATCCGTTTGGAATGCGATACGCGCCTGGCATACCACTTCACACTGATAAGAGAGAGATATATGGGTCTATCTATAAGCCTTTTGCAAATGTAAACAGATAAAACCAGTCCTTTAAATTAAAAGTCATTTAAATTAAAAGGGGCTGTGTGATTTAAACAATGCGAAAGTTAGTAAATTATATGATTTATGGAGGCCTACTTAGGTTGTCTGATGTGAAACCAACTAGTCAACTGAAATTTAAATTCATCTGTGGAAAACAATATAGTTCATTTTAAATAGTATTAATGAAATGTTTGCTGATTTTACAGTTATTGGAGGTACAAACATTTATGCATCTGAAACTTATACACACCTCTGATTGGTATTAAGCTATAGAACTCCAAATACATTTTATAAACATTTTGTTTGAATCTGCCAATTACCCCATTTTTTTCTTAAAATGTATAAAATATAAAATGTCACATCGTTATCTAATTATACTACAGTATGTCTTAATTATTTCTTATTCACTACCAAAGTTTGTGATGAAAGATGACATAATTACTATATATTGATATTTCAGTTCTTTTTGTGCCGTGTCCTTCAGATATTAATAGTACTCTGTAGGTGTTAATTGGGGACAGCATTACAAGGGAATATGGCATACCTGAACCTCCATACCCATTACTCTAAATACTAGCCATTTTCTTTGTGACTTTATGATCTCAGAGCTGGTTATGAATGGTTGTGTCAAAGATGTTGAATGATTGAGAAATTCAGATCATAGCTGTAGATTTCAAAATTTCAGTTACAAAATAAATGTGACATACCCACCATGGAAAATAAATTTTCACATTTCACCCTTGTCGTTTAATACCTATTTAAGATCATATGTATTAATAAATATATCCCAGAATTTGCAGTTGATAAAATTTTAAAATACAGACCAGTGTGTCTTTATTTAAAATATATGCAAACCTCATGTTAATTATTGTCAAATCCTTGGCCACTAAGGTCAGTAGATAGTATTATTAATACTGTTATGTTATACTGTGGTTGCCTTACTGTTCGCAAGGGTTTCAAATTTGCAATATTCATGAAGGGGTTAATAATCACAAAAATAAAACCGTCATGAATAAGACACCACACCTGCACAGGTGAACAGTAATTTAATCCAAAGCTACAATGGCATCTCGCATATAATGTGCCAGTATCATCAATATTAGCATACATTTCATGTTAGCCGTAAATCAGAGATTGACAATTTAAATAATACCAATACTTATGTATATCTGCCTCTGTTGGATGAAGAATTTCTGCATGTTCAATCTTAATTGCTAAGATTTTGCGAACATTTTAGGTAACATATAATAATTGTTATACATGTAAAATGTGTAAGTTACTGTATGGTAAATCGAGAAAATGAAACCCTCGTGAAATATGGAAGAAATGAAAATAGCAAATATTTAAAGAGGCTCCATTGAGGGCATTGCACTAGAGACACAAATATAACCTAGTGTTCTGCACTCATGACGTGTGAAAGGTCCATGGGGATATCATATCTGCCTGTCCTAATGGTATGAAAGTTGTAAAACGGCCAAATAATGCATGGTCTAAAATGCCTGTTTTGTCCTACATGGCTTGTTGTTGTTTTCTCCAAGCACATACTAACCCTGTTTGAAAATGATGAAATGGCCGTTCAAAATGGCAAAGTTTATGGTCAGTGCCGATAATCCTGTCATACACCCGGTTCTGTTTTTAGCATACAAGTTGCCAAGTCTTGAAAAATATGTCAGATACATGGGTTTTCTAGCAGAGTTAAATAAAATATGACACCTTTGATAGGTATGTTCCATTCTCACTACAAGTCAAGAATGATCATTTAACCTGGCAAATATGAAGCTAACCATAGTATTTTATAAGATGGTCAAATTCAGGTGGTTTATTCTGAATTCCTGCTGATTCCGAGTTAAAATAAATTGTAAAATGTGATTAGTAAGATAGTTATCTCAACATTAATTACTGACTTGACCTTCCTAACTTTGTCATAACAAAACCTTCAGTCCTTCCCAAAGAGGGTTTGAAATTTGATCAATTACAGGCCAATAGGACCTGCATTGTCCAGGTGTCACAGTTAGACCACCAGTAAATTTACAGGCCTGTCTGTTAAAGACTACATTTTAAGCATATTTCAAATAATGTCTGATATCTGAAATCTGTTTCATGCACTTCAAGGAATTGCTTGTTAATGAAAACTTGTGTAGATAGTTATTGAACCCTCAGTAATTTTTTAAAAATCCAATGTACCATCTTGAAGTGACTGGAACATTGTTATTAAATTATTCATCTTACACAGCTCATATAATTTTATCATATTGTGCCATAATCATACAACTGTTGAAGGATCAACCATTCTAATGAAATATAATTATAGGGGCCATGTTTTTATTAACCTAAAATGAGGTAGAAGTGACCTGTTTTCTGTCACCCACAGGGTAAAAGCATGATTGTGTCCACCTCAGAAGTACATTCAGCTCTTTTCAGTATTCAAGGTGTTTGAATATATTTAAATTGAATAATAAAATTGAAATAATATGCTGCAGTTACTCATTTTAAGCTTTCAGCATGCAAAATTAAAAAAAAAAATTGTTCAACCAGTTCTTTAGAGATGTTACTGATGTTGATGAATTCCGGTTTGGGTCAAATACATGTACTTGGTACTTGTGTACTTAAGTGCAAATATCTGAGTACTTGCCTGTTACATGTACTTGGCAGTACTTGTACTTACCAAAATGTACTTGAAAGATCAAGCACTTTATAAGTACAAGATTAAGAGACATTGTTAAGCAGCTTAATCTTTAAAACTTCAGGATGTTCTCACAGAATCCAAGTTCTGCTTCCTGTTTCATTCCCAGTTTATAATCCAAGTATATACATTGTTTATTATACATAATAAAAAGAACATTTCTAACATTTTGTGCGTTTTTCTTTATCTGAATGCATTAAATGATAAAAGTAATTGTACTTGTACTTAAGTATACTGCCTCCTGTACTTGTCAAAAGCTGAAATACTTGTACTAAAGTACAGACCCTCTGTACTTGACCCAAGCCTGCTAGAGATGCTACCAAGATGTTTTGAGTTAAAAGTACAATACAGATGTCTCAGGAGCAGAGGAATAGAATGATTATATAACATGCATCAGAGCAGAGAATTAATCTGTTCAATTAAACTTTTTTTTATCTTTTGTTTCAGTGGCTTCTCAGATTATAAGCACACCACCAAGTACACAGTATAAGCACACAGGGGAAACAATCACCCTGGAATGTGATATAACCGGAGCTGTGATTGGAACTGGGTATACATGGACAAAAAGACAAAACCCTGTGCTGAGTGGGGAGCAAGAACAGTATGTTACGATTGTCAACACAGCAACAAAAGCACCTGGATTTACCAGATACTCCGCAGCAATTACTGAAGAAGGTGCAAAATACAGACTGACAATCAGTAGTAAGTGTCTTGAATTAAAATATGGCGGGGGGGGGGGGGGGTTCAGTCAAGAGATTAGGGTTGATGGTTTCTGAATTCATAATGTAACCAGTTTTGCAAAAAATTTCCTAGCCCTATACATACATTATCTGTATTTCAGAAAGCTTGGCAAAAAATATTCTGAATTCTCATCATTGGCTTAATACTTTGTTATTAAGCTGTGTTATCTACCAGATACATTACGACCTATTATTTAAAATAATAACTTTTTCACAGTGGCGTTATTTTTAGGTGACTTATAGTCAGCTGAGCAATAGTTGTGGTTCATTGTCCGTCGTCCGTCTGTATGTCGGTCAGTAAGACTGGCACGTTTCGACACCATTGGACCTACAAATCTGAAATTCGGCATACAGTTAGATGTCCCCAAAATCTCCTACCATGCTGAAAATTGGATCAATAGGACTTCATTCCTGTGAGATATTAAGGAAATACCTCAATTTTTTATTAAAATCTATTTTCACACTTCAGGACTGCCTGATATCAAAACCACTCATCTGGTTCTCTTCATATTAACCATAAATATTTCTCTATATAGTTACTATGAACATGTGAGAAATTAAGTCAGTATTATATAATTTAAAAAGTTATGGGACCAAACATAATGGACTTTGTAAAAAAATCAGGGAAGATATTTGGTCACTTAAGACCAAAAGTGTTAAACCTGGGGACTTTTTTTCAATAATACAATTTTAATTAATCAAAATTTAATTGTATACCAAAAATTAGATCAAAACCTGGTAAATTATTTTTAAATATTAGCAAAAATATAAAATTGGTACCGTAAATTTTGCCCAAGTTTGACCATGTTCTTGTAAGAACATTTGACTTACTTTTCACAGTCGGTATATATATATATAAAGATTTTATCTGTTAAAATCTAAAATTTAAAAGTTAAAGCTTGAAAATTATTCTTGTTATTGAAGTTTTTCTGAGGCTCTAATGTATTTACATTTTGAACCTCCAGACCAGCCGTATCTGGTCCCTACAGCCTTGCCTGGGTAAACTTATTAGTGATGCAACACTGCTGTCACAAATGTAGAATCACGTGGCAACCCTGACCTCCCCCCCCCCCCCCCCCCCCCACCCAACCAGATATGTTGCATTAGTTACATTCTTTAATTGCATTGCTGTTTCCCATCGAATGTATAATGTATACTCTTTTTCATGAATCAATTGTCATTTTCAGATATTCATTATTTTAAGAAAAAATAAATACATTTGTGTATATAATGTGATGTTGCCTGTGCAGATTAACTATAAATGTCGATGCAATTTAGAATTGTAAATCAACTTAAATTTTCAAATATAAATGATATATACTGTAAATGTAAAGTAAAATTTATAAATTTTGTGCCAAATTTCCCTTAACAAAATATTGATTTATTAAAAAAATGAGGATCTAATGCAAACATTCATTCAGTATTTTTCTGCCTCAGTAGAATGGGAATTGAAGTGATTTGCTTTGTTTTTCTATCTCTGTCCTCATTACAAATTTAGCAGAAATGATCAAATAGCTGTCAGAGGAACAACAAACAATAGACTACCTCATGGTGTAGCCATTTATATACATGAACAGCTGAGTCCCCATGTAACCCTTCACCACCACACAACACCAGATTTTGAGTCATCTTCTCTATATTCACACTCAGACTCAGTCACTTCAGATTGTTTTCCTCACCCGTATGTCCCATCAGTAACTTTTTCTTTGAATTCCAAGTTTTAGTCTCTCAAGTTGACCTCAACCTGCCTATCGTGATCATGGGCGATTTAAATATTGACATTTCTAATATAATATATAATACCAAATTGACACAATTATGTCAACTCTTTAAATGTCAACAATTAGTCCGAAAACCAACCAATGACCATGGAAATAACATAGATCTTGTCTTTACTAAGTTAAAATCATTATTTTCAGTTTATCCATTATAAACACAATGAATGAAGCATTCCTTGTCATTAATGCCCATTGAATTTTGAAAGAAAGACCATATTTGTGTGTTCTTTCAATCATCAGAAGTAAAAGCTAAGCATGACACATATAGTGAGTGACATCATAAAAGAAATTATATTAATTATTGTTTGGGTATCAATTATTGATGCTTCTTTCCCTGTTGTCAGCATTGCTGTGTTTACTAACACACAGTTGATAATCAAGTTCATTCATCCTTCAGGAGCATTATAAGAACTTTGCAATTCTGTTGCCTTGACACTTCAGAAATAATGAGTAATGAAACAATTGTTTCAGTAGGTTTCGACCATGTGGCAGTTGGCCAGTCAGAGTAACTGATTACAGGCCAATGGTGTTTCATTTGATCTTCACATGCAGAGCAGCCAACTACAATATTATTAAAATGCCAGAGGTGGCTGGAAAATTGATTGATGGTCATAATTATTATCATCATTTACTGGTACAGGTACATCACACCATACAGACACAATGTTTGACTTTCATGATTGATGTATTGGTGTACCATTGATCCATTTCAGCCAAGGTGTCAGCCCTATACACTAATATCCTTCAAGAAAACATGTCTTGATTTTTGCATTGACCACTTTAAATCCTATGGCATCCACCAAAACTCTCTCTTTTCTCAACTAGCAACTTAAAATCACCTAATCACTCGAATCCTATCAAACATAGTCATTATGTTGTCCACACCTTTCTATTTTTAAAATTCATCAACATGATAAAATCGCACCCCTCTTTCCATCAGAAAATTATCATCTTTGAAATCAGGAGCAAGCTTCATGAGCTTTAAGTAGCTTGCCCTCAATCCATTGATACATGTTTATCTATATATGCAAACGTAGGAAACCACATGAATGTATTTACTGTATATATTGTATCAATAAATCATTCAAACAAACCTAATATTTCTGTCAGTGTGGGTTAAATTTAAACATCCCTAACCACTCTCCTGTTTAGCCCTCAGCCCTTAGGCTGATGGGCTATTGTCGTCACCCAAGCTGTCCGTCCGTCCGGCGTCCGTTAACTTTTATCTTGTGAGCGGGATATCTTGAAAAGTATTCACTGTCAGACTTTTATTTCCTCAGTAAAAATGTATATTGACAAAATCTTGGTCAAGTTCGAACATGGGTGACCTTGACCTATTTTTCTACATTTTAGAGCTGATTATAGAAAAACACATAGATGCTTATTACTCAGGAACCATTTTGTGGATTTTCACAAAACTTACTATGATTATTAGGACTGATAGTCTGTACCTGCTACACAAGTTTGGTGGCGCCACCTACAATTTCTGATTTTTAATGAATTTTTATCGGATTTTTCAACTTTGGGCTTGTGAGCAGGATATATCTAAAAGGATTCACCGTAGGAATTTTATTTTTTCGTTAAAGATGTATTTTGACAAAATCTTGGTCAAGTTCCAAGATGGGTGACCTTGACCTATTTTTCTACGTTTTAGAGCTGATTATAGAAAAAACATTTAGAAGCTTATTTCTTAGGAACCATTGGGTGGATTTTCACAATACTTACTATGATCATAGGGACTGATAGTCTGTAACTGCTGCACAAGTTTGGGGGCGCCACTGTCAATTTCTGATTTTTAATGAATTTTTTTTTATTTTTCAACTTTGGCCTTGGGAGCGGGATATCTCTAAAAGGATTCACAATAGGAATTATATTTCTTTGGTGAAGATATATATATTGACAAAATCTTGGTCAAGTTCGAAGATGGGTGACCTTGACCTACTTTTCAAGGTCACAGAGCTTATAATAGAATAAAACTTAGAAGCTTATTTTTCAGGAATCATTTGGTGGATTGTTATGATTCATGGTACATACCTCTCAATTTTAAATTTATAACTGAGACATGTACAGATATACATCCATGTCGGAACAGATATTTAGTACTTGTTACTGTTACCACCTCTTAACACTGTTCTTTTGGCTGAGGGCTTTTGTCAGCTTCTGCTGATATTCTAGTTATACACCTCCTTTCATCTCCTTTTCAACAACATTAACTTTTAGTGTTGCAGAAAAGCTTTGATGGATTTTCACGAAACTACTTACCAAAAGATTATGATTATGAGTTGCATTATGGGCAATATCCATGCATATTCAAAAATGTCATAGGTCACTAAATATAAAAGGCTACTTTGTGGTGTTGCCACGATAATTTATGAAGAATAAGAAGGATTTTGATAAAACCCATCAGAAATGATAATCAATCAAATATATAGCCTAAGTTCTATTTCCAGCAAAATCCACGCATATTTAATGAGGTCAGATTTCACCACACTTAGGGGGACCTTGATGACTTCACAAAAATCATAAAACTCATTATACATATTTACCAACAGAGTTCCTAACCTGAGTTACCTTCTCATCAAAATTCACACATACTGAATGAGGTCAGAGGTCACCAGATACAAGACAGGCATATTATGCCAGTTTGTGGTGCTCTTGTTTATGTATTCATAAAACTGGGGCAATTGATTTATTTTCAAATATTAATTTTATGTTTTTCTTTCAGGCCTAGCAGAGGAGGATTCTGGGTACTACCGATGTGAGATACATAGTACTTCAGGAGGAGTAGCTGCATCTGTTGAACACTCTCTCAGTGTGCTCAGTAAGTTTCTGGAGGTTTCAAATTTTAAAAATAAGGTCTTAAGGGAATTTATAGCATTTTAACTTAACATTTCACAAAAATCACAAGATATTTTAATCTTCCTGTTAATTTCAGCTCTGCTGAATGTTATTCATCTAAAACTTTATTTTTTAGTCAGTTTTAGCAAACTGACTATAAGTCATCTGAGAAGTAGTGATGGTCTTTTGTCAGTAGGCTCGCTGGCTGTTAACAGGGCACATTTTGACACCATTGGACAAAAATATACCTGTAGTTAGATGTCCTTGAGTTCTCTTTATAAAACACTATTGCTATTTATACCTGGAATATGTATAAATGCAAAAATAGTTGATCACTGGAACATCGGTACTATGACACTTTTTGGCAGTGGGCAAATTTGGTGGATGAACAGGTGGCAAATGAGTGTGGTCAGACAGTAAATTTTCCAAATCGACAGACATTGACTTTATATGTCACATATGCAAAAGACATGGTTTTGTATATATGAAATTGCTGTAAAAAGCAAAACAGGTCAAACATTGTATTTTAAGGTCCGTTTAAAATTTGTTAGATCTTGGTGAAAAATTATTTTTAGTAGCAGGACTTTCAAGAACATGAGGTTAAGCATCTGTGTTGCTTATAAAACCTATCTAAAATGGATAAGCAAAATTTCTCCCTGTTTGATTAAGCGCAGGTTTTAGGTTCACTCAGACACTTGAAGTAGTCTAGCTGTGACCATTGCCAACCACCTCAAATATGTCAACTTTGTAATAAACACTGTGCTGATAAATTTCCCTTTTATTTAATTTTAATAGTCAAATAATCATATAATTACACAATATCTGTCAGATAAAAGGAAGGCTAAATTTGACATGATTTGGCAAGTGTTCCTGCATAAAAAATGACAAACTGGGTTTAAGAAATAAAAGACATAAGGCCAAAAAAAGGTATGGTTCTCAGGCACCACCTGCGTCACTTTTAACCCCCATCATAAAAAATTTTAATTTTAATTTTCATCTTTCAAGAAGATAAAATAATACAATTTTGAACAGATTTCCTTTGTTATGTAGTGCTTTTACCTGTTTAGAAAAAAAAATCTGTTATCTTCATGTTTTCTCTGATCATGTGGTATTTTTATTGAAACATAAAAAATAAAATATACCCGCAGCAATGATTTCTGAAAAAAGTGCCTATGGACTAAACCATTCTTTTTGGCCTAATTGTTAGGTTTCCCAAACATGAAAGGCTGACATGTCTGATCAGATTATTATGATTGTGAAATAAAAATATCAAAACACACCTTTTTTTTACAGCCAACATTGACAATGTGTTTCTTGATGGGGAGGCTGACAGTTCACAGTATAACCGCTCGTCCTCATCAAAGACTGCATTGAATTATGTCATTGGGTCAGGTAAAGGTTATTTTGTCTGTGAAGTTACTGGAGGTTACCCCAGACCACAAGTTACGGTGATGGTAGGAGGAGACAGTGGACGGAATGTGGCATCCAGCCTTCAAAGAAATGAAGATATAGAGTTTGTAGGGGCCACAGCAGGTCTACAGGTAGGTTTGACGTTTGATCCTCATAAAAAAACATTTGATTGGATTTGTTATTTATGAGATTTAACTAATACTTCAGTATTGCATTATTCCTTGTTCATGTAAATGAAATTTCTTAAATCACTTGACCGTAACTTATTCTAAGAGCTAAGCATATTCTGCATATTTATTTATTAAAAAGTTTCCAAGACTAGTGGACTTATCATTGATATTTCTCTTAATATTTCTCTGAAATAAGTGTTGAGAAAATTTTACAGGCATTTTCAACATAAGCAGAACTATGTTGCATATTTCTGCTGTAGCCTCTATTATCCCCTATCAACAAAGTTGCAGGAGGGGATATAGTAACCCCTCCGCTTGTGCGTCATTTTGTCTGTCCGGCATTCTATCTGTTCGTCCAACCGTCTGTCCAGAATTGCCTTGTGGATCAACTTTAATATCAAATTATTTGACCAAAACCTTTCATCTTGCAGATATGGCGCTCCCACCCATGCATGCATGGATGAAGACCCCTATTAATTTTGAGGTCACTGGGTCAAAGGTCACAGCCACAGGGCCAATTTTGTGAAAAAGGTTGTGGACCCATTTAAAGCCTTTTTCACCAAAACCTTACATCTTACAAATATGGTTCACCCACACATAGATGAAGAACCCTATCAATTTTCAGGTCATGGGGTCAAAGGTCAAGGCCACAAGGCCCACTTCTTGAAAAAGCTTGTGGACCCAACAAAGATGTGGGAGGGAATATAGTTAGGCCTCCATTAGTGCGTCATTCCATCTGTCCATCTGGCAATTCGTCCGTCCAGGATTGCCTTGAGGATCAATTTTTAGACAATGTTTGACCAAAACCTTTCATCTTTCATAAATGGCTCACCAACCCATGGATGAAGACCATGAATTTGCTTTGTCTGGGATTGCCTGGTGGATCCATTTTAAGCCAAACTATCTGACCAAAACCTGTCATCTCAGTCACATGGCTCACCCACCCATTGATGAAGAATCCTATTTAGCTTTAGGTCACAGGACCAAAGGTTAAGGCCACAGAGCTGCCCTTCTTATTTTCACACTCTGTAATACACCATTTCTAATTATGCCCCGTACGAGGGGATGCTCCACTTTGCGGTGCCCTTTTTAAATTTGATTCACAAAATTTAAGAAAGAAAACTTTCTCAACTCTCCTTCTAGCTGTCTCATTGTTCAGTGTTATTCCATCAGTTCTCCTTGCATAGGTCATCCGGCCAGCTCTAGTCTTTCATTTATTGATTACCAAACAATAGGGGATGAACAACATCTGTTTCAACCTCAAAATATTAAAGGTCAAGGTCATAGGACCATCCTACTGGTTTATATTGTCACCAGGCTTACAGTTTAATACATCAGATGTAATTATATACCACTGTGGCTTGGGATGCTCCACTCCTTCACCTTCCTCCCCCCCCCCCCCCCCCCCCACCTTGCCAAGTCATCCTCTGTTGTACCCCACAACAATTTTTAGCTCAGCTGACTGAAAGTCATCTGAGCTATAGCGATCACTCTTTGTCTGTCGTACGTCTGTCTGTCCGTCTGTCCGTCTGTTAACCAGGCACAAATCGTAACTGCTGGACCTAGAACCTTGTAACTTGGGATTCTGAGAGGTCCATGGAAAATCTCTTTGGAAACCAGAAATTAGGTCTCTGTTACCCATATCCTTTGAGCTATGGGGCCCCAAAATACCCCCCAGAAAAGTAAAAAAATTTCATACCAAAACTTCAATATCTCATGAACTACTAGACTGATGGTCATGAATTATGGCATACATGTTTATCATGAGATGTTTCATCAGTTCCTGCAGACTGGTGGCGCCACCTGTATTTTTCAAATTTACGAATTGTTTTCTCTATTTTTGAGACCATAAAAATGTGAACAGCTGTTAACAGGGCACAAATCATAAAGACTGGACCTAAAATCTTCATTCTTGACACACTGAGAGGTCCATGAAAAGTCTCCATGGAAACCTCAAAGAAGGTCTATGTTACCCATATCCTTTGAGCTGTGGGGGGGGGGGGGGCTCCAAATTACCCCCCAGAATAATGGAAAATTTGATACAAAAGCAGAAGTATCTGAACATCAATAACTACAATACTGATGGTCATGATTTTCGGCATACATATTGATCATGAGCTATTCCATCAGTTTCTGCAGACTGGGTGCGCCACCTCTATTTTTTTTCAAATTTTTACGAATTTTTTTCTCTTTTTATAAGACCTTTAAAGTTGTGGTTATCTGTCAACAGGGTACAAATCGCAACAACTGGACCTAGAATCTTCATTCTTGTCATGCAAGGAGGCCCATGAAAAGTGCCTATGGAAACTTGAAATTAGGTCTCTGTTACCCATATCCTTCAAGCTATAGGACTCCAAAGTATCCCTCAGAATAATGGACAATTTGATACAAAAACTGAAGTATCTGAACAACTAATGCGGAGATCACCATGATTCTTTGCATGGGTATTGACCATTAAGTGATTTTATTAGTTTCTGCAGACTGGTGGAGCCACCTGTTTTTTGTATCCGCCAAAACGCAGTTTTGCAGATATTATGTTTTTGACAGGGTTACTCCGCAGCTGCCGCGTTTGACTCCAGAGAACTCCTCTGAGACTAATGGACCAATTTTTCCAGAAACTTACACCAATTACATGTGGGTCACATGTGAACTGGTGCCTAACCAATTTGTGTTGACCTCTGACCTTTCCTCTCTGCCCAGCATCCATTTGTGCATCTGTTTCCACACATAAACCCTCATATCTCGGGAACTGTTTGACTGATCAGGAAATAAAATTGATGCAAATGTAGCCCTTGGATAGCTTTATAGCATACACAAAAAAGGGTGGCACCACCTGTTACCATGCTTGTACAGTGTCCATCTGTTCATCTGCCTTGGGTTAAAATCACTCATATCTCTGCAGCGAATTTACTGATTCACCTGAAATTCGGCATGCGTATACATCCTGGATAGCTTTCTTGATTTTATGACAGGTGGCGCCACCTACATTAATGTTCACGCTGATGACATCCAAGCTCATATCTCAGGAATCGTTTGACCGATTGGGCCAAAAGTTTGCATGTGGATAGATCTCACATAGCTCTTTATCATACGCAAAACTGGTGGCGCCACCTGCAACCATTTTTGCACAGCGTCCGTCTGTTTGTCTGCCATGGGATAATGTCACTCATATCTAGGCAGTGGTTTGACATATCTGCTTAAAAATTTGCAGTTTTATACACCCTGGATAGCTTTCTTGATTTTATGACAGGTGGCGCCACCTACATTCACGTTCACCCTGATGACATCCAAGCTCATATCTCAGGAACCGTTTTACCGATCAGGAAATAAAATTTATACAAATGTAGCCCTTGGATAGCTTTATAACATACACAAAAATGTTGGCGCCACCTGTCACCATGTTTGCACATTTTGCACAACGTCTGTCTGTTTGTCTGCCATTGGATAATGTCACTCATATCTCGGCAGTGGTTTGACGTATCTGCCTAAAATTTTGCAGCTTTATACAACCTGGATAGCTTCCTTGATTTTATAAAAGGTGGCGCCACCTTCATTCTAGTTTATGCTGCAGACATCCAAGCTCATATCTCGAGAACCGTTTGAACAATTGGGCCAAAATTTTGCATGTGAATAGATCTCACATAGGTCTTTATCATAAACAAAACTGGAGGGGCCACCTGCAACCATTTTTGCACATTTTGCACAGCGTCTGTCTGTTTGTCTGCCGAGGCCAAAAATCACTCATATACATGTAGTGGTTTGACTGTTCTGCCTAAAATTTCACATTTGTATACAACTTGGACAGCTTTCTGGATTTGTGGTACGTGGCACAACCTACATACACATTTAGGCTGCAGACATTCATGCTAATATGCAACTTACCTCACTCTTTTTCCCCTTGCCACTCAATCCATGCCTCACTTCACCCTTTCCACTCTGATTTCGCAGATACATGTAGTAACTTGTCGGCTACCCATATTCTAGTTTTTAAAGTTTACACATTTTTTCTCTATTTTTGAGATATATAAATACATACTTAATCTTGGCCTGTTGGTTAATCTGTTTGATGCTTCAGTTGAATGAGTATATACTACCATTCTGATGATAAAATTTCCTTTTGCGAATCTCTTCCCAGTCAGCTGAGCGTCATGACCCATGGGTCACTTGTTTGCAGTAACTGCCAGGTGCTGCTATCTCCTGAGCGTGGTTAAAACTATTTGTACTTAGTCAGCACACACTTTGAAATCATCCTGGACTTGTAGGCGGAAGCAGGGGACACATATAAATTCCTTGATTGCTTGTTTATTTTTCAGTAAAGGCTAAGACAACTCGTTGGAAAGACTCTCTATCTCAGGTTCACCTGTTGACAATAGCAACCTTAATCTAATCATAGCTTGTGTCAATTTTTTATCCTCATGCATGATGGGTTGATTTCATATATATATATATATAAATATCAGTTGAATCTATAAATTAAAGAACACCATATTGGCTGACCCCATGATATACACACAAGTGTTGTACACATAGCTGACAGTAAGGTAAATCAATGGTATATGTAATTTCCATCTTTTCTGTTCCAGAAAATAAAATATGTTCAGAAATACAGCAGCAGCTCGTTTGACTTACAAGCCACAGATGATGGTCACACCATCGTTTGTAAGGCTCAAGTTCTGGAGCAAGACACGACTGTGGCTTACACGGCAGAACAATCAGCAGTTTTACATCTCTCCTGTGAGTTCTTATATATAACCTTCAATTTTCAAGGAAAGTAAATTTTGAGCTCAGCTGACAATCTGTTGTGCTCATGATCAGCTATTGCAATGGCCCTTTGTGCAGTACACATAACTTGTCATATGTACAGTATTTTTCTTATGTAATCTCTGCAGAAATTTAAACTTTGTTTACAATAACAGATATTCTGCTATTTTGCTAATAAAGAGTACTTATTTAGCAACAACTCTGCTCATAGAGCGAAGACATGGCCGCACACACACGGGTCCACACCCAAAGCACGTCTGAGAAGATTTCATTTCTGTAACTCTCCCCAACTCTCTTTCACACTCTCCCTTGTATATATTATTGCAGACAAAAGGCAGATACAAATGTAAATGACCAAAAACCTGCCAAAAAAGATAGGTTATAAACTGGGTTTTGAAAGCTGTAAAAGTTGCAGTTTTATTTTATGTCATAGATGGCAAATTACTTTTCTGGGAGGCTATGATTTTAAAGAAATATTCATCAACTTTCATATAGTTCTTGGGTACTTGAAGAAAGTTTTTAGTATATGTTCATGGTATATTAAAGGAGACTTTTGTGTTGTGAGAAAATTGTTTATGAAAAGACTATTTATAAAAGGAGCTTTTTTTGTTGGGTTTATTTTTCATTGATAAGCTTATATACTTACAGACAGACCAGAGGTTACACTGAAGCGAGATTACTATGCTAATATTCAGGACCAAAACGTTCAGATTGCTGTTGAGGTAAAAGCCAGTCCTGCAGTCACTTCTGCGAGCTGGACCGCCATGTCAACTGGAGAAGTTATAGCAGATGGCGAAACAAAAAATGGAATGACAGCAATGTTGAAGGTAGGAAATGAAGGCTGATATTATTGTGAAGGATATATTTTGCAACATTCTGTATATGCAGATTATACTAACATTGGATATCATTTCTGGGGGGGGGGCAGAAAGTTAAAGAGTGCACCTTATATCAAGGTATTCTAGTGTCTCATTTTATTTTTGCAAACAGTCTTCATTTGGTGTGTGAAAGGACCTCAACAAAAAATTGTTATACAAACTGTGTAGAAAAAATGGAGCCAGCAGGAGATAGCCTTTCTCCAAATTA
Source organism: Sipunculus nudus (assembly GCA_026874595.1). Lineage (NCBI taxonomy): Eukaryota > Metazoa > Annelida > Sipuncula > Golfingiida > Sipunculidae > Sipunculus > Sipunculus nudus. The sequence goes on along the minus strand of CM049318.1, from coordinate 8,455,723 downwards.
CACAAAAATGTGAAGTTCTTGAAAAATAGATGGAATCAATATCAAAATTAGTTTATGGCATATGATACCTAAATGTTTTAATGGAGCAAGGTAAGGAAATGACACAAATAGCATCATTATAGAAAATTTGAATTTATGCTCATTCATGAAAAAGATTTGTGAAAATAAGGAGCAGATTCGACTCTGTTGAAGAGTTTACTTTTGTGTTTATATGTTATAATCTTGTTTAGGCCACATGATAGTTAGGACTTATAATACTGTAATATCATTCATTTTGTATTCTCTGTTAACAGTTGCAGCAGAACACTTACATTTTCATCTTAACGATAGACAGCGTGAAAATTGAGAATTTTCAAGTGTACGAAGTCTCACTAGGAAACGAGTATGGAAAAAGATCTGACACTGTTTCACTTCTTCAAGGCCCCAGAGGTAAACCTTCTACAGCAAGGTCACACAGTTAATAGCATTAATATAAAATCAGTACCATTAATTTTGGCCACAGCACTTATTAGCTCAGCTGACTGAAAGTCATCTGAGCTAAAGCAGTCACTCTTTGTCCGGCGTCCGGCCGTAATTAACCAGGCACAAATCATAACTCCTAGACTTAAAATCTTCTTACTTGACATCCAGGGAGGTCAATGACAAATCTCCTTGGTAACCTGAAATTAAGTCTCTGTTACCCATATCTTCCGAGCTATGTGCTCAGAAGTACCCCTTAGAATAATTAAAAATTTGATACAAAAGCTTAACTATCTGAACAACTTATGCATTGATCATCATGATTCTTTGCATTTATATTGATCATAGAGTGTTTCATCAGTTTCTGCAGTCTAGTGGCACCACCTGGATTTTTATGCCCCCGCCACAAAGTGGCCGGGGCATATAGTTTTACCCATGTCCGTCATTCCGTCCTTCCGTCATTCCGAAATCAAACAGTTGTACGGATTTTTTTTCGCAATGCCTGCAGATATTGGCCTAATTTTTGGTGTGTGGGCAGATATAGACCAGTTACAGATCAAGTTCGCGTTTCGTCCCGGTTGACCTACTTTTGACCGTTTTACGGCTTCTAAACTTAGAAAATTTCATGAAAAATAGAAATATTCATGACAGATACACATGTACAGACTTTTTTTCGCAATGCCTGCAGATATTGGCCTGATTTTTGGTGTGTGAGCAGATATAGACCAGTTACAGATCGAGTTCGCGTTTCATCCTGGTTGACCTACTTTTGACCGTTTTACGGCTCCTGAACATAGAAAATTTCATGAAAAATATGAAATTTCATGACAAATACACATGTACGGACTTTTTTTCGCAGTGCCTGCAGATATTGGCCTGATTTTTGGTGTGTGGACAGATATAGACCAGTTACAGATGGAGTTTGCGTTTCTTCCCGGTTGACCTACTTTTGACTGTTTTACGGCTCCTAAACTTAGAAAATTTAATGAAAAATAGAAATATTCATGACAGATACACATGTACGGACTTTTTTTCGCAATGCCTGCAGATATTGGCCTGATTTTTGGTGTGTGGGCAAATATAGACCAGTTACAGATCAAGTTCGCGTTTCGTCCCGGTTGACCTTCTTTTGACCGTTGTACAAACATAGAAAATTTCATGAAAAATAGAAATATTCAAGAAAGATACACATGTACAGACTTTTTTTCGCAATGCCTGCAGATATTGGCCTGATTTTTGGTGTGTGGGCAGATATAGACCTGTTACAGATCGAGTTCGCGTTTCGTCCTGGTTGACCTACTTTTGACCATTTTACGGCTCCTGAACAGAAAATTTCATGAAAAATATGAAATATCATGACAAATACACATGTACAGACTTTTTTTCGCAATGCCTGCAGATATTGGCCTGATTTTTGGTGTGTGGCCAGATATTGACCAGTTACAGATTGAGTTCGCATTTTGTCATGGTTGACCTACTTTTGACTGTTTTACGGCTCCTGAACATAGAAAATTTCATGTAAAACATAAATTTTCATGACAAATACACTTGTACAGACTTTTCTTCACAATACCTGCAGATATTGGCCTGATTATGGTGTGTGGGCAGATAATGACCAGTTACAGATCAAGTTCACGTTTTGTCCCAGTTGACCTATTTTTGACCGTTTGACGGTGCTCTAACAAAGAAAATTTCATAAAAAGGTGCATATGTATGGACTTTTTTTCGCAGTGCCTGCAGATACGGGCCTGATTTTTGGTGTGTAGGCAGATATAGACCAGTTACAGATCGAGTTCTTGTTTTCTCTCAGTTGACCTACTTTTGACCATTTGACTGCTCCTGAACATAGAAAGATTCATGGAAAATATAAATTTTCAAATAAATGCATATGTACTTACTTTTTTTCCTCAATGCCTGCAGATACCACCCTGATTTTTTATGTGTGGGCAGATAATGACAGTTACAGATCGAGTTCGCGTTTCATCCCGGTTGACCTACTTTTGATTGTTTTACGGCTCCTAAACATAGAAAACTTCATGAAAGACAGAAATTTTTATGGAAAATGCACATGTATGGACTTTTTTTCACAATGCCTGCATATACTGGCATGATTTTTGGTGTGTTGCTTGATAATGACCCTTTACAGATTGAGTTTGCATTTTGCCCTTGTTGACCTACTTTTGACCATACGACACCTCCTGAACTTTAAAAAATTTTCAAAATTTTACAAATGTTTCTAATTTGCCCAAGGCGGGGGCATTCGTGTCATTCCGACACATCTAGTTTTTTCTAATTTTAGGCAGTATTTCCTCTAGTTTGGTTTTCCTGTAAGTACTGCCGATCTAATTTTCACAGCATGTACACAGAAGAATTTAATCTGTTAAAATCTGAAATTTAAAAATAAAGGCTAGTTAAAGAATTTAAGGCTCTTATTGTATTCACTTGCATTGTCAAGCAGCCCATTTGGTGCTTACATGATATGTAATAGGTCACTTGGGGAGCATGGTCACAAGTGCACAGTTATTCTCATACCCCCCCCCCCAAACAACCAAGTGAAATGCATAAATTGTTTTTGTTTGAAATATATTTCCTTAATTGTGAAGCTGTTTCCACTTCATTGTTCAAAACTGTTCTAAAATGAGTAATCCATAATGCCATGTTGTGGTAAAGTAAGATTTAAAAAAAAATAAATTTCATTATAAATATTAATTTCAACAAATGAAATCAAAACCAGCCATATATCAGGAAGCATAATTTGATAATATATGAGCCAAATTATGGATAAATCAAGGAGCAATTTAAAATGGATTATTCTGAATAAAGTTATGTTTTCATTTATGTTTTGTTTTGCAAATTTATAAAATATATATATTTGTATCCCCAGACAAAATCGGGGGATACTATGCTTTCATAACAGTCCCGCTGCCGCCGCCGCATATTAATCTTGTTGGTACGATAACTCAAAAAATATTTCGCGGATCTTTACCAAACTTTGTATATGTAAAGATAGGGGTGAGAGGACGACGCCTATATAAATGAGGTCATGACTGTTACTAGGAGAGTGTCCTTGACCTTGAATAGGTCAAATGTTGGGGAAAATAACACAAATTCTTAAATATCTCAAGAAATCTTGCATGCATTGATCCCAAAATCAAGTTGATCGAAGATAGGGTTGTCATGTATTAGAAACTGGTGGCGCCACCTATTATTCTCTACTTGTTTTCGTGCCTTTTAAATACCCCTAAAAATTGCCACTTGACAGTACTGTGAGCATTATAAGTCAAAAACTAATGAACAAATTTCTTTTATATTATGCATATACATAGATATGGGTTATGGGATGATGTTTATTTAAATTGGGGTCATGACCTATGAGAGTGACCTTGACCTTTTCCTTGACCTTGAATATTCCCATATTTGGTAAAATTCACACAAAATCTTTAATATCTCGGTAAGGGATACATGGAATGATCCAAAAATCAAATTGACCAAAGATCTTGGATAGCTTTGTCTTTTGCAGAAGACAGGTGGCGCCACCTTGTGTTGTTTTCTTGTTAAAATGATGTTAACGCAATAACTTTGTAAGAATTTGAGGTACAGTCAGCAAACCCACAGGTTTGATGCATCTGATCAACAGCTAGGTCAAGTTCGAACATGGATGACCTTGATGCATTTTTTCAAGGTCACAGCAGCAATTATGCTAAAATGATATTAGGGCAATAACTCAAAAAGAATTTGTGGTACAGTCACTAAACGTACAGTTTAGATGCATCTTATCAAGGGCTAGGCCGAGTTCGAATATGAATGACCTTGATGCATTTTTCAAGGTCACAGAGGCGATAATGCTGAAATGATGTTAACTAATATCTCTCTGAGGGATGCATCAATTGGTCCAAAAATCAAATTGACATAAGATCTTTGATAGCATTGTTTTCTGCAGAAGATAGGTACGTGGCGCCACCTTATGTTGTTTTCTTGCTAAAATGATGTTTAAATGGAATAACTTTGTAAGAATTTGAGGTACAGTCACAAAACCCACAAGTCTGGTGGATCTTATCAACGGTTAGGGTTAGGTGAAATTTGAACATGGATAACCTTGATACATTTTTAGCTCAGCTGACTATAAGTCATCTGAGCTATAGTCGTGGTCCATTGTCCGTCGTCCGTCTGTCTGTCCGTCCGTCCAGATGTCCGTCCATAAGACTGGCACGTTTCGACACTGTTGGACCTACGAATCTGAAATTCGGCATACAGTTAGATGTCCCCAAAATCTCCTACCATGCCGAAAATTGGGTCAATAGGACTTCCTTCGAGATATTAAGGAAAAACCTCAATTTTTTATTAGAAATCTATTTTCACACTTCAGGACTGCCTAATATCAAAACCACTCATCTGGTTTTCTTCATATTTACCATAAATATTCCTCTATATAGTTTCTATGTACATGCCAGATATCAAGTCAGTATTGTATATTTAAAAAAGTTATGGGCCCAAACATAATGGACTTTGTAAAAAAATCAGGAAGATATTTGGTCACTTAAGACCAAAAGTGTTAAAGGTAGGGACTTTTTTCCAGTAATACAACTTTAATTAATCAAAATTTAATTGTATACCAAAAATTAGATCAAAATCTGTTAAATTTTTTTAAATATTGGCAAAAATGTAAAATTGATACCTTTAATTTTGCCCAACTTTGGCCACGGCACGTTTTTTTCCTGTAAGTACTGTGGATTTAATTTTCACAGCATGTATACATAAGGATTTAATCTGTTAAAATGTTAAATTTGAAAATAAAAGCTGCAAAATTAGGCTAGTTATTGAATTTTTTTTTAGGCTCTTGTTGTATTTCCTTACATTGTCAAGCAGTCCATTTTGATGACTAGGTCATTCAGTGCACATCTCTATGCTCCCAAGGCTGTTGGCATAATTTAAGATGTCCCCAAAATCTCCTACCATACCGAAAATTTAGTCATTAAGACTTCGTTCCTTCGAGATATTAAGGAAAAAAATCTCTGTTTTCCATAAAAAAAGCCATTGTTACACTTCAAGGCTGCCTAATATCAAAACCTCTGATCTGTTTTTGATCGTATTTAGTATTCACATTCTTTCATACATTTTCTATGAACATACCAAACATTAGGTCAGTATTTGGAATTATTTCGAAGTTATGGGCAAAAACATAATGCAATTTTTAAAAAAATCAGGAAATATATTTTCTCACCTAACATGAGAATTGCTGAACCTAGAGACTTTTTTTAGGAATATAACTTTATTTAATCAAGATTCAATTGTTTACCCAAAATTAGATCTGAATTTTGCAAATTTTTCAAGTTATTAGCATAAATAAAAAATCAATACCTTAAATTTTGTCCAACTTTGGCACTGTTGATTTAATTTTCACAGCATATATACATAAGGATTTAATCTTTTAAAATCTGAAATTTCAAAGAAATTGATTGGAAAGAAAAGCTTTTATTCATGTTTTCATACACCATGTCAAGTGTTGTTTACATCTAGCCCACCTAGTAGTACAGCCTTCACTTGCATTATGTAACCCACCCCAGGCAGCTTGCCTTGGGTCAGCTTGGTCACTACCAGCAGGCTTCCCCTCTGCCCTGCATCCCCCCCCCCCCAGATGATGCATAAACTAGATGAATGTTATTATTTTCTGTATTTGATTTATTCTTATTCTAGGCTTTGCTACATTTTAGATTTTGTTTTGTACCACCAGGGTTACAATGATTAAAGTGTACATTTAATTGTGTCCACAAAGTGGTGTATTGCTATGAAAGTGTAGATGTTCATCAGATAAGTTATTCCTTACTTCAGAAGAGTAAAAACTTCACCAGGTTTGAAATTGACTATTAATTCTAGTAATAAATTAAAACTGGGATAGTAATTAGCACAATGATATTGTTTGTCTCTCATTCAATCAACAGTGTGTATACTTTATTTTAAAAGATGTTTTATTTTATCAAATATACTGAATCTTTTATTTTATTTTGGTGAATAAAATTAAGCATGTACTGAAAACTCAAATGTGCAAAACTTTTTAATAGTGATTCAAGGAATATTCTTGTAGATGCCATGTTGTGGCATTATTTTGTTTTAAATTCAGTTTAATCATTTATGATTTAAAAATAATAAAATATATGTGTATGCATAATATGACCTAATATGAGCTACACTCTGGATATATGATGATTGCAACTTTTGCAACAATTCTAATATTTTAACTTATAGTTTCAGTTTTTTACTCTGTATATATAATGATTGCAACAATTCTAATATTTTAACTTACATTTTCAGGTTTTTTTATTAAAAATTTATAAAACCTGTAAATAAAAAAATGATTCAGATAAAAACTTCTTAATTGAAAAAGTGGATATGCTTAAAAAAAATAGGATTATATATAAACTTAAATGCATTATTCCCTTGAAAGTGAAATAAAGGTATTAGTCCATTCTGTCCACTTGCCTGTCCATCTGTAAATTTTCATATGCATCACAGTATCTCAAAACTTTTACTGTTTTTCTTCATGACAGTCTTGTCAGAGTATTAGTTTGCAATCATATATTTAGGACTTTACTATAACCAAGTAGGAGGGCCCCTTTCCTCTTAGCTTTTTATATTCTTATACAAATGAAAAACATTACAATAGAATATTTCTACATCCACCTTCGTGCTGCACTCACTTTTCCCTACTCCAAACCCCATCCCAAAGTCAGCCTCAGTAAGCAAGAGCAAGATGAATCAGATATATTCATACTTTAATATTTTGTATAACTATTCGTCCATAGGTACCTATGTACATGCCAGAAATTATGCCAATATTGTGTAATATGTAGACATAGTGGGCATCACAATAATGTCCCTTGTCAAGACTAAAGAGATATTGTGTCATACAGTCACAAATTCATAAATCACTTCATCAGCATAGTTAATCATAACATCATATCTGTCAAATTGAAGCTTGCAGACTACCATACACTTTAGATCCTTCAACAAATAGCCTTATTATCATTCTACTACTGCTTATTACTGCTGTCATTGCATTCATATTTGCTCAAATATATCACAATTTTCAACCCCTCCTAAATAAATAAAAAATAAACCACTATATTTGACTCTATTAATCCATCAGTCAGGTATTTCATTTATCCTTTACTCACATATTACATTACATTCCTTAATAATAGCCCAACATGTCAATGATATTCATAAGCTTTATCGACTCGATATAGTATCACAGGGGAGAAACATTTATAGTCCAATCACGATCAGCTGAGCGCCGTGACCCATGGGTCCCTTGTTTAAGGTCACAGCAGCGATTATGTTAAAATGAAATTACGGCAGTAACTCAAAAAAAAAAATTGTTGGTACAGTCAGCGAACTTACAGGTTAGATGCATCTAATCAAGATCTAGGGGGGGGGGGGGGTAATTGTCTTGGGATACTATGGCATCTGCGGTGCCAAGAAATATCTAGTTATTTGTGGTAAAAAAGAAATACATGTGTATGCATAATGTGTTGTTATCTGACAAAATTATTGATAAATGCATGGTGATGCTTTTTTGCATCATGAATGGTTTCAGGCCACAATTTTTATGTAGTACACAGTACAATATATACTTATATACTTATCGGATTTAATTTATGCTCATTTGAAATGGATTTTTTATATTACATTATTTTATTTAATTTATTAAATAAGATGTGTATTATTTTACTTTAGCTAATCTCCAAGTGCTTTCATCCTTATCCTATAATTGACAGATGTTCATACACTCCCATTGGTTATTGTATGCATATAAATACTCTCACATATAGCTGAAATAATGATACTTCTAGAAATATTTGATCATGATAGACGTACTCCTGTATTTATATAGTCCATCAAAGTGCACAGTAATAGTTTGGTGAATATATATTTAATATTTGATTATCACTTGTTAGCAGGCCATTTCTCCTTCAGCTTTTCCAATGCTACTATATATATAAAAAATATATATATTTTGCATTTGCTAAGATTTTCCAAAATTCAGCTGAGTGACATGACTCATGGGTCCCTTGTTTTAAGTCAAATGAGAGTTATTATGTGGTATTAAGATATATATTGTCATGATGACTCTTTTTATTTTAATAAAATAAACTTAATTTTGTAGATGATTATGTAACTGGAGGAGTCAACAGCACAGGTAAGTTTAAATTTCACTAAATCAAAGAATGTAAGATCTATTATAAGTTTGTGACTTGGGTAATGCCATGAGAGAGACAGACAGGCAGACAGAGTTAGATTTGAGGGGAACCTTGAAAATGTTGCCCAATATCCACACATGGTGTTCCTTGTTTTTTCTGAAGGTCACACTATTATGTTGTCAAACATTAAAATTTTTGGAAGAATTTCAAACAATGAAAATTTACTTTCTGGCATTTTCTAAAGCAGCAGTATTCATTCATCATAAGAGTGATGTCTATGCATCATTTATAAAATGTTGTCACACAAATTCACGTATATTCAAGACTCAATCATTTATTCTCATAATATTGTACCATATCTGCATACATCCATCACATATCTTGATAAACCCCACACTTGAGCTCATATATACCATATATCTCTTCTTCACTGACGCGGCTATAAAATGAAACTTAAATTTGAAAATGTGGACTTGTTTTACTTATTAATGTGATGAGGTCAGTCTTATCAAGAGGATTATATCAAGAGGAAATCCCTTGTATGTATACATGCTGCCGGGTGCAGAAATTAGAAGTCCATTTGAAATTGGAACTGTCCTCAGTCAGAAACAGAAATTAGAATGTTCTATTCAAATTACAGTCAAAGTGACTCAGTCATTACAAGTGTCATGACTCATTGACTTAATAACCACTCATACTAGAAAACCAAATACTCAAAGCTCCTATATATACATCATGTTTTAGGAGCATTATTCAGAATGTGGGGGTAAGCAATGTGACACAGTCAGTTACCAGGACATGAAATAATAGTCATGGTGTGGGATGGTCATGTGACAGGGGTGGACATAAAGTACAGTGTGATAATTTTCATGATAACAACAATAATTATCTCTTGCTTATAATCTTCTTTCACTTCTGCCTCAGGATTGAGTCAGGTGTGCATTCATTTGCTTGGTGCTTAATTCTACTTGAGTACAAACTTATTCATACTCACCATGTATACTTGCAATCTTGCACTTTATTTTACTACCCCTGTACTTGCGACCAATAGGCTTGATTTTTTTCACCAATGTACTTGAAAAAAAAACACATTTCAAGTACTTTTCAAGTACAGATGTTATTCAATTTAAAAAAAAGCTACCTATTTATTTATTATAAACATAAACAGAGATCCTAGGATGTGAAAGATATATTGTGATCTGATACACAGATAGTTCAAAACATGCACTCACAAGTTTGAATAATGTAAACCTTTCATTCTCATAAATATTCAAATTCGAAGTAAACTTATTTTATTTTATGCATTTTATTGAATTACATATATACTTCAAATTACGGTTCAATTAAAATGTACTTAAAACTTACTTCAAGTAATATAATAAGTAATTTAGTATATTGACAAATTAATGTGCTTGTACCTGAACTTGCACAAGTCAAAATTTATTTACTCAAGTATATATAGCCTTCTGTTCCTGAACCTAGTCTGCAGTGTCTCTTTTTCTGACATTTCTACCTAGTTAGTACTTTTTTTTCCACTGCATTCAAGATGTGGATGTTCAACTGTGTTTGCTGCTTTGAGGAATGAATGTAGTAAAATTGATTAGTAAATTTGGAAATTACTGATTGATTTCCTTGATTTATAGCTTGATGATGAATTATATTCTGCTTTCAGGGACAGGACAAGGCGGAAATGGAGGTGTGAACATGTTTAGTATGGTGAATGTGCATGGGGTGGCATTAGTGGTTATATGCTTTGTTAATCCTAAATATGGGTATAGCTTAATCCTGCATGAAACTTACTAACTTGTTATCATGTCAAGCATTTAATGTGCTAGATTATGACATTTGATTAATGAGGAAAGAACACTAGTTTGTAGAGATGTGTAAACATTTAAATAAAATTTCTTCTGATATTATCTATTAAGTCAAATCAAGGTTCAATATTTTAAAAAATCTTAACACTTTTTTATGTTTCACACATATTAAAGAAGTTGTGAAATCTTTGAAATACACCATTTCTCCACCGTCTTTGACTTTTTTAAGGGATTTATTCTGAACAACAAATAGGTAGAAGTATAGGCTATCATTAATTGATTTATTCCTGTAGTAAACAGTGCCTGGCTTCAGCAGTAGTTACCTGCATGGTACGAATCTGTGTAGTCTGGGAGAGTTAATTAGGAGGTACACAGTTATTGGAGTACATATAGATAGCCTGGTGTGTGGTTATATATGTTGCATGTGAGGTTCTGAGGGAATTTTTTAATTAGTATGATAAATCCAGGTGAATACAAATGAATAATCAGCATCCACATTTATTACCTACTACTTTGCTGGAATTTACTTATAATAAAACCCACCTGGAAGGTGATAATTAACTGTCAGTAATTAGTCTCTCTTTTGCAACTTTGCAGGTATCATGGCAATGATTTGAACATATTCTGACATTTGTATTGTAATTCTAGAGATCACTGACTTTGTAGTTCAACTTTACACTGTTATCATTCAAGAATATTTTTGTAATTTTCACAATAACTCACTAAAAAATATCTCCAAAGTTTACAAAGATTTACTCAAGAGTATTTAAGTAATTTACAAACAGCTACCTATGAATATCTCACAATTATACAAAGATTTAATTATGAATTGATGAGTATCTCTTAATTAACAGTGAATATCCCTGGATGTACAAATCCCTCACACTCATTAAAGCTAGTTTAGCTTTGTTCAGAAGGGTTTAACTTCTTTAAGCAGTATTCACACAGTTTCCAACAACATTTATTTGACCAAGTAGTTGAGGAAAACATGAAAAACATATGTACAAGTATAGCAATGTTTAAGTGCTAACTAATTGATAATATATATATATATATTATTAAAGATATTTGCCAATATTCATTTTACCTCCACCTACCTGAACTTTTTTTATGGGGCCCACAATGGAAAAGCCTCTCTGATGGTCCTGATGAAAACAAGAAGTCAGTCAACATGATGTGTTCTCAGAATTCTCTGCTTGACAGCCATATAGACACTTGTATTAGTTCTTTCAGCTAATGCATATTGTCAGAACTTTGTTTGTGAGCTAGATCTATTTTTAGTTGGCATGTCATCCTGTCGTTCTCCACATGGCATGGTGACATCAGGTGACAGCACAGTCAATACAGTCAGCAAAGATATGTCTAACCAAGTGATTTCCATTGTATTCTATGGAGGATATGTCAAGCAAAGCATGACTTTTTAGCCCTCAGCCCTTAGGCTGATGGGCTATTGTCGTCACCCAAGCTGTCCGTCCATCCGGCGTCCGTTAACTTTTACCTTGTGAGCAGGATATCTTAAAAAAGGATTCACCGTCAGAATTTTATTTCCTTGGTAAAGATGTATATCGACAAAATCTCGGTCAAGTTCGAAGATGGGTGACCTTGGCCCATTTTTTCTACATTTTAGAGCTGATTATACAAAAACACTTAGATGCTTATTACTCAGGAACCATTTGGTGGATTTTCACAAAACTTACTATGATTATTGGGACTGATAGTTTGTACCTGCTATACAAGTTTGGTGGCGCCACCTACAATTTCTGATTTTTAATGAATTTTTATCGGATTTTTCAATTTTGGGCTTGTGAGCGGGATATCTCGAAAAGAATTCACCGTAAGAATTTTATTTTTTTGGTGAAGATGTATATTGACAAAATCTCGGTCAAGTTCGAAGATGGGTGACCTTGACCTATTTTTCTACGTTTTAGAGCTGATTATAGAAAAATATTTAGAAGCTTATTTCTCAGGAACCATTGGATGGATTTTCACAATACTTACTATGATCATAGGGACTGATGGTCTGTAACTGCTGCACAAGTTGGGGGGCACCACCTGCAATTTCTGATTTTTATTGAATTTTTCTTGGATTTTTCAACTTTGGCCTTGTGAGCGGGATATCTCTAAAAGGATTCACAATAGGAATTTTATTTCTTTGGTGAAGATGTATATTGACAAAAATCTTGTTCATGTTCAAAGATGGGTGACCTTGACCTACTTTTCAAGGTCACAGAGCTTATAATAAAATAAAACTTAGAAGTTTATTTTTCAGGAAGCATTTGGTGGATTGTTATGAATCATGGTACATACCTCTCCATTTTAAATTTATAACTGAGACATGTACAGATATACATCCATGTGAGAACAGATATTTAGTACTTGTTACCGTTACCACCTCTAAACACTGTTCTTTTGGCTGAGGGCTTTTGTCAGCTTCTGCTGATATTCTAGTTATTACCTGTATCATACTAAACAGCCTTAAAGATGTTATTCAGGTATTCTTAAAATTTAAGAAATAATAAAATCAAATATTCTTATAATTAAGTAAATTACATAATCATTCATCTGTTCACATTATTCACAAACACACACACACACACATCAATCAATAGACCATATATTCTTAAAAAGAGTAGATTCAGATTAAACCGATTCATCAGTGTTATTAAAACCATAGCCCTTTGTAGACATATTTTGCTGAGAGTTGGCATTTAATAAGAGTACATGTATACATTTACAAGAATCTTGTTTTTATGGAATTATATTAAAGGGTACTAAACCTTGTGCTAACAGTAAGTGTAATGAAAATAGTTATCAACAGATGTGTGGATGAATGCTGTACCTATAGCCTTTTGCTTTTGAATGGGTTGTGGTAGATATGTTTATATGTGTTTTTTTTTTGTATATTTGTCACAGGAATGATCAACTCTACTTTAGTTTCTATGACGGATATAAGAAATATAAGCAATTCTTTAAGCTCTGGTGTGTATTGCTCTGAGATGTTTATTCTGCCAATGGATTATCTGGTTCACCTAAGTGATGATTGATTAGAGTTCATCCCACAGTTTGCAGTCACTGAGTATTTAAATATTTAAACTGTATTTATTTTCATATATTGTACAACTCTCTATGACAACAATATGGGGATTTCTCCTTAGATCAAATGGTGGCATTTTGTAGTCTGCAGTAACATTACCAAATACCCTGACACAGTCAGTTAAGGCAGTATATAGCTGACATTAAAATGCTATAATATTTGCTCTTTCATTAAAGACGGTGGTTGTCTGTCTTTTCTTGGTTTTAAATAACTATTAGAACTCATATAAAAAATATGGCTTAGGAAAATATTTTATTTTGATGTTTTGTTTATCCACTTGTATCAGTTCCTGTTCCTAATCAAAACAATATTTAACATGTAAAAATATGTTAGGACCTCTAAGATGGATTTCTGGTAACTGTAAAACAGCAAAACGTGTGGTTTATTCATTCACTAAATAAAATACAAAGTTGTTATATACAAACAAATAGTGTCACACATAAAGTATTAGGAAAATATGAAAGAAGAGACTTGTACAACTAAAAGTGAGAGATCATACATGGACGTTGTACTGTTGATGTCATCATCAAATAAAACACTTGAGAGCTACCTAGGCTTCTTGAGGCTAATGAAACACTTAACCCTATCCTGAAGAGGACAAGTACTCAGATTAATCATAGATAAAGCTATACAATTATTATTTATGAGTATTATAAGGTTGTGTGCAAGTTCTGACATAGCACTGAGTGTTTTGTCTTCATGCACATATGGTGTCTTCTTTTTGAGCCAGTGTAGAGAACTTCTCATCCAAAAAGTGACAATCACTAATTACACTCTGTACACCAGGAATATCCAAAATATGATTATTCAACATATTTTGTTATACAGTGAAACCTGTGATATGAGACGACCCATGGGACCCATGGGAAAGTGGTCTTAAATCACTGGTGGTCTTTAAAGATAGGTGGACAGGTTCCATTATACCTAGAATTTAATAAGTTTTAATCAGAACCATATTATTAAGTAAAAAGCGGTTAGCAACCATACTATATAAATATGATGAGAACATAACACTTGCATTTAATACAATAATTGAAACATATATGACCATATACAGAATTGAAAAGCAGCGCTACTAACAAATGGTGAAAATATGGAAAACATGACCCCCCCCCCCCCTCCAAAATTATTTTTTTGTCACTTTTATTTGCTGCATGATGTCACCAAAGTATTCTAAAAGATTTGTGTGTTTATCTTTCCTAAACATAGTTTTGGATACTTGTTTTTGATAACCAATCAGATTGTCAAGTTGCATTAATGGAATCGTTCTTAAGATAATATATACTTCAGTCTTGAGATAGTGTATACTTCAAAGTCTTAAGACAGTATATGCTTCAGAGTCTTAAGACAGTATATACTTCAGAATCTTAAGACAGTATATACTTCAGAGTCTTAAGACAGTATATACTTCAGAGTCTTATGATTGTACATATACTTCAGAGTCTTATGATTGTACATATACTTCAGAGTCTTATGATTGTACATATACTTCAGAGTCTTATGATTGTACATATACTTCAGAGTATATTTTTAGTTTTGTTTTCCTTCACCATATTAATAGGTTTTGTTAATATCATGCACCAGACACCTCCTTACATTTACTTCATTTCCTATAAAGGTTGTTATTCTGGTACTCTGAATATATTTCACCCACACATACATAATTTCAACAATAATCCGGATGCTTATCCTTTTTGTTTATATCATTTGCAGGACCGGCCAACATCGGAAGTGAAGTATCGTCACCGAACTTGCTCATGCTTCTGGTCCCATTGTTGGTAGCAGTGCTGGGACAGCTATTAATGCATTAGATGACAGGACTATTACAGAAACTGATTACCATAACAAGCTGCCTAACTTGCTGTGAGCTTTTAGACATGTAATAGATGTATGTAATACATAAATGAATCATCACTGGAGACGATTTTAGGAGAGTATTGTATTTTGTGTATATATAAGTAATTGTATTGTACAGTAATAGACATGCGGCATGGATTATGCAAATGATGTACTCTACAATCGTGCCACATCTGTAATCATATATCTGTACAGTTTCTTTGTTTTAACAGTAATAGTACAACATGTAAGCATGGCAAATATCTGAAATGTAAATTACCTATATTTGTGTGTATGTGTTTATCACCATTCTTTATAGTTTTCCACAAATACGAAATAAACGAAGATATTTTTAACAAAGTAGTTGTCACTAGGTGAAGAAAATTTGATTTTATATAAATTGTACAAACTGTATATACCTTGCCCTTCCCTGATATTTGGGGACTTTTTGGTTTTATGTAGATGTGTCTTAGCATTGGTGTCTTTACTGAAATGATATACTAAATTTTGATTGACAGTTGTAGACGGTGCTTATTTTATATATGTGAGGCATAATGACAGCACCAAAGTACTTGACAGTTTTGAGGGACCAGTTGAACATGAAGGGAAGAATGTAATCTGAAGGGACCAGTTTCAAGAGACATTTTAAAATGAATATTTATTTTTTTAATCTTTATCAAACTTCATGTATTTCACTTGCATCTCCCTTCTCGAGTGAACCAGACAGAGAAAATACAGGAAATTTTTAAAGGACTGAAAAATAAAGTTCATGAATATACATTGATTTTGAATGTACATGAATATAGACGGATTTTCAATATTCTTGAATATGCAAGCATTTTGAATACTCATGAATATACAGGTATTTTGTGCCATAGCCACAACTGATTTATCATCAGCCGTAAAATGTTTAATTGAACCTGTATTGGTCTTACGTACTATATACTGTATTAACAGATAATCAGGTTTTATAAAGATTAACAGGTAGTTTCACATATGCTAAGCAAGAGAGATTTATGATATCTCTATCTTAGGATTTAGAGAAACGTCACAAGAACTCCAGCTCACCCGGCCGTAATATAGTTAACAGTAGGGCTATGAATACTCCATGTGTAATTCAAAGAGCAATTAGCATACGTAGAGAAGGATTCTTCACAATTATAAGGTACCTCAGGTTACATTCTATATCTTAATATATCTTAGTAACGAGGTTTTCGCGAAATGAGCAAAAAAAGTACTTCATGCATGCATTTTCCTAAGGTGCCAACTGAAGTGTGACTCTAACCTTTTGAAGCTGTTCTCAAGGCAAGTGCGGTGGCCGTGACCTCCGCGGTTACTGGGTATTATTACAACGGTCACACTTGGCAGCACTTGAGGAACTCCGACAAAAGGCCATGATTACCCAGCGTGAGAACAAAATACAAACCCAGGCATATAATAGACCGCAGGTATTGGAATACTTAACCATTGTCCGGGTATTGTGTGTGACATTTTGGCCTCATGTGGCACCAGCACGGTGCATGCATCCAGCTGAATGTTTCAAATTATGTGTTGAGGAAATACTGTGCCCCTTTTCTATTGTCAGGCCGGTTTTGTTTAATTTATGGATATGACCTGAGGTGTGGGCCCGGCCTGGACAGTCATATATATATATATATATATATATATATATATATATATATATATATATATATATATTATTCTGTTATTATTTTTCCAGTTATACTCGATTATATAAACATATCAGGAAACTTGCTTTTGCGTAGGACTGAAAATGAGTGCTATAACATGTCAACGAAAGAAACCTCCAGTGTTTTAGATCATATATGTGTTTGTGTTTAGTAAATATAAACTTTGTTGTTTATAGTCGACAGACGTATGGGTTAGGCTTTGTCATGATCTATTACACTCGGAGTTGTTATTTTTATACTTGCTTTAATACTGATAAACAAGACCTGTAAATCTACAGGTGTTTTATGTTGTGCATATTATTTATATAGATCTGACATACGCCCGGTATTCCTAATGAGGAATTATTGTTCTTCTGGCGACTTTGTCGCCTTTTAGGTCATAATTCTACAGGTGGTTGCCATGGTATCATTCGCCTGCACATCGTTTATCTAACTCCTGCTCTCAACCGGAATATCTTAAAATTAAATATAGTATTTTAATGTTATTTGAGAAGCGTGGGATAATTATATTTTGATGATGAGATTCGATATTATATTAGTGTTAGCACTGTGCAAAGTGAATGGTACGTCCCAGGAATACATGCCGTTTTTCGATCTCCTCTGTTTTAATCTATGCCATGTCTGGTCTTTTACTTGGTCGACTCGGTTTAACACCGAGGTCTGGTGCCTCGAATGTTTGTGTGTAAAGAAAAAAAATCCTCTCCAACTATGATGATACTCCTAGTTCTTATAATGCTTTATCTGTATTTCTTTTCCCTGAGATTAACTTACTTCACTGTAATTTTACAGATTTGTAAACTCTGACACTTTAGTTAGAGCTCTGTAATTCTTATTTTTTTGTAATTTTGCCATATATGTAAATATAATAGCCAGGAATGAATACTCGTGATAAATATGCTAGTTATTTTCACTTCTGCTCATTAACTGTATTTAAAATACCACTGATATACTCTCTGTTGTAACTTGTACAAGCAAGGTCAGGTACGTAAAACACGTATTGGCAATACGGACATTGTGAGACGTGGGTTCATTTATGTCTGAGGTCATAATTTAAAACCGAGAACAAATGTTACTCAATTACATACTTTACCTCCCTATTAAACTTGAAAACTTTGACATGTGTACAGTGTAATTGTGTGTAGAGGTAGTTTTTGTCGAGACGGAATATTTTTCTACATCTATTGCCTTTTAATTGTATAAAAGCAAAAATTTTTAATTTAGCAGATAGGGAAGGTAATTTGTATTTTAATATTTGTATTTTCACGTCACTGATGGTATGCCAAGAGCATGTATAATGTAAGGTCCTAGTATGTCAACTAGCTCAATACGCATATATAGTTGTATGCTAGACCACAATTACTATCCTAAGAGGAACAGTGTGTACACGTAAACTAAATTGTGTCATTTTGATAATTAATGATGTGACAACTCCAGGAATCTGTAGTAACCCCGCATTCCCTCATTTGTTGTGGTTGCAGGTTCTTGGCTGTAACAGGAATGACTATAAATAGCATTATGTTACTGCACCTTGCTTCTTAATATTGATCATTGTGTACAGCAAACCGCGGTGTCGATGTTCTGTTCCGTTCAGGACAGTTTTTCTGCAGTGGCTGTACAGACACGTCTGGGCAAGCTTATACATCTGGCTCCGGCTTCTGCGCTCGATATTCATTTGGATTACACCTTTCATTTGCATTTCATTGGTTGACAGCTGCTGTGACGCCATCGTTGAAAATGTAAACTCTTGAAGCAGACGAAATTTCAGTCTGTAGCCAGTCAAAAAAAAAAAAAAACCCTCGCCATACCAAGACACTGTGAATTATGCATACACCTTTTATAACACGGTATGAACAATGTTTGGCTTTACTTTTCTTTTATTTTAATTATTTAAACAGTATATACACACATACATAGACACACGCATATGGCATACGAGTGTTGTATTTTTCAAATATTTAAATGATTTACGGGAATAGTATCACAGGTCAAAATAGTTATTCCACAACAAATACACTATTTAAAATTTCTAGCATCTTCACAGAAAAACATGATGTTACTCATCGGAAACCAGATCACATGATTTAACGCGACCCTTTTAAACAGACTACATTGATTGTGCGTGGTTATATCCATCTATGTACATAAACACTGCATATACTGTTATTGTTATTCTGTCGTTTACGTGTTGTATTCACTTCGATTTGGTACAGTTATAACGTTAAGTTCTTTTGACTGATCAATGTATAGCTTATTTTTTAACCGAGCACTGTGCACATGTAATACTCTTCTGCAAACTTTTTTCTAACAATACATCATATACATTCCTGATTGTGTTTTGATTGTTTGAAATAACTCGACTGCAAGTGTGAGTAGTACAAATGCGCGCGAGCAGGTATGGCCCGGATTTTCTCTTATGGAAAGTGACCTTGACTTTTGTGGATGGAAGACGTGGGCCATGTTTGTTGAGAAAATGGCAAGGGAACAATCCACAGGAGGACTAACAGACATCCCCCCCCCCCCCCCCAGAAATAAGGACAACCGCTCAGAGTCCTCGGACAGATCCCTCCCTTATGACAAGAAGAACCAAATAACCCTCTCATGCAGAGTATCGGCATTATCTTCGCTCCAACAATCCAACCACGTTATATCATATATATCGTTTGTGAACAATAAGTTCAGTTTGCAACCCTATATTATTGAAAGTGTACGATT
Source organism: Sipunculus nudus (assembly GCA_026874595.1). Classification (NCBI taxonomy): domain Eukaryota; kingdom Metazoa; phylum Annelida; class Sipuncula; order Golfingiida; family Sipunculidae; genus Sipunculus; species Sipunculus nudus. The sequence goes on along the minus strand of CM049318.1, from coordinate 8,435,919 downwards.
GATTTTTAGCGGACCTGTGAGCTTATGCAACGGCGCAGCATCGTCCGTCTGCCGTCGTCCGTACTATCTCAAAAACTGTTGAGTTAGCATCACCAAATTTTATTTAAAAAATCAGTCATCTCAAAAACCTACGGATTTTGCCTAGTTTTGCTATCTGTATTGACTTAGATTTTATAAGGAAAAAGCTTGTTGTTGGTTGAGCGTTCTGTGGCGCCACCTGCATTAACTTACATTTGAAATCTCTGAAATCATTCAACCAAATTGTTCAATATTTCTCAGAAATAATCCTAGAGATAAGCTCTCTCGGATTTGTGCAAATGGTTTGGGTTTGATGTATTTTGTCTAAATTACAGGAATTTGAACTCAGTCATTTGGCCAAGTAAGCACACTGACGTGTAACAATCTCAGAAACGTCAGGAGCTTGTGTAAATGTTGGTCACATGACTCGTATTTGAAATTGCAGTTGTTTTGCGGTGCCACCTACATCGACCTGTTTTTTACGGACGAAAAACTAATAATTTTAGCCCCTTTCAGATTAAAAATATTTTATGATGAAACTGTCAAGTTGAATCGTTCAATTTTCACAAGTATTATCCTAGGAAAGAGTTCTTTCAATTTTATAAGAATAGATTGGGTTTGTTGATTTTTGGTAGTCATAGAAAGCTGAAGTTGGTCTTGTCGCCATAAGTAGACCTATTTTAAACTGAAAACTGCAATAATTTTCTTCTACAAAACTGTTGTTCCAAATTCTGTAACATTGCGCAAAAATTGGTTCTTTAGAGGCCGTTGTTTGAGTTTACTTAAATGGTTGTTAGCAGAATTATTGGACCTTTAACAGGGAAAGGACTACATCTTATATTATTCTAAACATTTTGATAAAAAAATTGGATATGTCAGCTTGAAAAAAAAAGAATTGTAGCTAAAGTCTTTCAGTATGGTTAACAGATTTACCAACAGGCCGAGATCGAGTCTGTAACTATAAATAGCTTGGCAGACTGCCAACTATTTCAGATTTGCCAACAAACCAAAGGTCAGTCTGGATGTATTTATAGCTTTGGCAGACTGTCAACTGTGTCAGATATGCAACAAAACAAGAATTCACTGTGTGCACCATGGTACAGGTCAAGAGTTCAATCAATGCAGCCAGGTGCAGGTCAAGAGTTCACTCACTGCAGTAACTAGGGCTAGTAATTCGTTCCAGTTCACTCGGGGTAACTGCCTTTCTCACCTAAACCTGGTTAGCCCAGTGCACCTGACTCAAGAGATGTTTGATGCATTGGCCTGATATTTTAACCTGTCCGTGCATCTTTGATGGCTTTCTCGTTAACAAGACTGGTGTTGCCACCTACAATGACTTTTGCATAGTGTATGTGCCTGCTTTTTCCCCAAAAAGGATTATATATATCAGCCTGAAATTGTGCATACTTATACATATCGGATACCTTTGTCGTATACAAGACTGGTGGCGCCACCTACAATAATTTTTTGCACAGTGTATCTCCCTGCTTATTTCTCAGAAGGGGTTTGATATATCAGCCTGAAATTGGGCATATGTATACATCTCGGATAACTTTGTCGTATACAAGACTGGTGGCGCCACCTACAATCCTTTTTGTGTTGTGAGCACCCATGCTGTATTTCAGCAGTGATGTTTGTGTAATTGGTTCTTGTCCAAATTGTTTAGTCTTTGCATTGTTTATGTATATATTACACATGTACTTGAAAAGTAATGGTCCTGCATTGAAGCATTATACCTAATGTATATGCCGTTGCACAGGTTCGCATTCGGCCTTAAGGCCCTGTTTAAAAATTCAACATTTGTCTAAATTCAGCGAAGCTTTGCTGGTGCTATATCACAAATGTTCTCAGTATGATGCGAGATTAAAGATTGAGGATAATATGACGCGACTAAAAATTGATGGACGGATATATCTGAAAATGTAAACATTGTTTTATTACCCCAAGATCTTAGCAGGACATTTGTTTGCCAGGGTATATGGTAGTGGAAAAAAATAAAATATCATGTTAAAGCTGGAAAACGATTGTTTGCGTTCAATTTGTGTTACGTATCCTTGAATGCTTGGAAAATGACCTGAAAGTTGTCCGTGATTCGCATGTGTGGTACAATAGGGCATCTGAAGGTGTTTTTAAGGATTGGGGAAATCCCCTGTCAATAACGGAACTCGGCAATAAGTCGGAAATCCCTGCCCGTGGTACATGAAAGGTAATTCCTTTAATCGAGTCACAGAGCTCGGATATGCTTTGGCAAGAATGTGCCGTCATGACCACAGCGCCATCTGTCGGCCGCTCGTATAACTACATGGATATGAACGCCCTTCACCAGAGGCACTCGAAACAGACACCTTCCAGTTAGGATAGGGTAGGACAACGTCTCTTAAAGGCCAACCTTCAGAATCAAAAGTCATCAGAATCCTATGAAAATACTTACTGACACATTGAATATACGCATGCTAAACATGTTATTTTATTTCATTGAGTCCGTATCACAAAAACATTCATATACATTTAATATGCTTTGAAACTACTCTGATCCAGTTATTTAAAGGCCTAAATATACGCACCTTCCTACATTTGTACCTAGGCCGTTAGAATATGAATCAGCCCTTGTACATTTTCGGAAAATAATATAAAAAAATCCCTAAAAAAGCAGACTCGTACTCTTGTGAGGACTGTTCTGCGTAGAGGTGGATACGAACACAGGAATCCTAGACTGGCAAAGTCGATATGCTGTAATTTCACCTTTCTCGGCTAATCTATAAGTTGTCACAAGGTCAGTATTTTTGCCCATCCATTTGGCGCCACTCCCAGGAGAGACAGCAAATTGATCATGAAGAGCTGTGGAAGGGACCACGTGGCAGGTGCTGCCATCTACGCTTGATATAGGAACCATTCACATTGAACAGAGTATGAGAAGTGCAATTTAGTGCCCATAACTATTTCTGTATTGCCAACAATCAATGAAACATCAATTTCATTACACTGCTGTCGATATTAGAAACGTTACATAATAAAAAAATGTGTTACACATATTGACTTTTACATTTAATTGAATTTTATACATGTATGAGCACATGCAGCCTGCCAGGCTATAAAAATATTATTTGATTCAAAGGATGTGAAACTGCCAGGAAAGAGAGGACGTGCACCCGGCGTTAAAATATCTTTAAAGTGCAGATGCTGTTAATAGGCATATAATATTATAATGTCTCTAAAGATTTTGTCCTTTTTTATACACATTGCAAATAATCGTGCACCGTGTGCAAGCAGTGGCGCGAAAGAAAACTTAACACTATAATAAAAAAAAAAAAAACAATAATTAAGAGGTAAATCAACAATAAAATATCTAATTTATTAGTGTGGCCTGACAAGTACATCCCCCTTCTTAAATGTTATTTTTTTGCGCATGCGCAATTTCGTACCTCAGGTAACAAAGTTTTGTTTTTGGGTAGAGGGACGTATTTCCAGGCCTTATATATTATAATATAGGGTTAATTGTGTAAAGTGTTTTCTATCAAGTGTTTTGCATCATGTGAAACATGAAAATCAAGCTCAACTCCTGCACTTTGATTTTATTCAAGGAAAACAGGGGGTTGTGTATGTCATTCTAAAAACTGGCTTCAGATGTCGCCACCTGTCAAGCATTCAGCAGAAACGCACACACAATTTTCAATTCACTCGAACATAAACAAAAAGAGAAACACTATTATTTATAAATTTTATTCTAGTTCCCACCTAATATAAATATCGTTTGTACCCTCAAATATGTTTTGCATGAAATTTTCTGCTGCCGTGCACTATTCACTGCCCAATACAGTTTCGATGCCACAAATTGACTGGCCTCACCTGTAATAGTTCACTCTAAAGCTATAGTAAAGAGACACACATTAATTATAGTTATCAAAATACAGAACCAAACAGAATGTGAAACAGGTGGAAAGATACACTGAATCTGTTAAAAAAGAGTTGGTTCAGTAAATTAGCAACTGGCTTCATTCGGGATCAAGTATTTTCCATTTAATTTGGTGATAAAAATGTGTTTGAGTGAATATTACTTTGACAAAATACGAAGCCAGGGTTTTCCTATTTCAGATTCTGAACCACCGTCGGAATGTACAGGGACTGATTGCAGAAATACCCATGTAAACATAAAGGGAATGCATGTGAACATAGTCTTTTTAAGATATGTTTTCAAATGCTAATTTTATAAGCTTACATAATTCAATCTTGTATCAAGAAAATTACTTAGGAGCTGTATATTATTTTCCGTTTTTCCTCGATGACACACAAAATCACACGCACACACACATATACCTGTACCTTTGTTTACATGAAGGACCTCATGATCATGACTAAGTTGCGCACAGACAGACGACATGCACTGCCAAGCTTCGAATAATTAAAAGCCGAGAGCTTCCCTGCAGGTGTGACTTTACCCCTTCGGGTTGAGCTCGCCAGCGGGAAAAAATCATATATATATATATATATATATATATAATGTCAGTTTGAAACCCACTTGTATACACAAACTTGTATAACCCTGCCCACGCACACACAGTCATGTGTACACACAAACCAACAAGTGGAGTCGAGGATGCTTATTCATAGGGATCTCCATCCCGTTTATGTGTGTATGTGTGTGTGTGTGGGGGGGGGGGGGCACCCTGCGCATTTATAAGCCCATACGTAGATGATGGACACAAACACCTGTCCCTTTTAAATTATTGGACTAATTGCTATCGCCGGTGACATCCCACCGAGACGACTCCCAGTTAAGCGACAACATGCTGGGACGACCCAAATTTGAAACGAACCCAAACAAATGACTCTTCTTGCCCTCGTCCTATGATGCATCTACAATGAAGTATAATATTTCTGTAATTTCGTTTAATTTAGAACTAAGCATTTTAAGGACTCTTTTTTTCTCAACGGTAAATGCTGTGGTTCCTGGAATCCTATTACCGGTCGGAAGATATTTTGAATGCCTTCTTGTCTAAATGTAACTGTATGCAATGACTGTTGTTTAAACTGTTTTGCTTTTCGAGATTTACCAATAAAAAATTAAGTTCCGTTTTAAAAAAATGTGAAGCCTATTCACATCTCGAGGCAATTAAAAGACGGATATTTGTCAACCTGCTAGATATTTATTTTTATTTTTCGTGGTAAAATAGGTGAGGTTTGAAATTATACAAGTGGTTTTCTTTTATTGTTTGTACAATTATGGATAAATTATTGTAGAAAAGGTGAATGCCATCTTTATTATTATTGCGTTTTAGTAATTTAGGCTTTTGTGTATTTTAGTCTGATGTATTGCGTCAAAGGCAAAACGAATTTCTGTATGTTTAATATCTTAACTTTTCTTAATGCATCAGAGAGAAAATATTAGGTGTACTGTTTGGAATCTTTCAAATTCCGATCGTTTACTATGCGGTCGTCCAGTTGCGGTCGTCTTTCAACAGGTGGGATGGGTGAAAATCCATCCCATCACTGATGAAAAAAGTTATGTATACATGTATAATAAATTTAGCAAACCCTAAATTAGCACAGAAGTGACTGACATAACATTGAAGTCCCATAACTAATCCGTTTCAAGAGTAAAATTACTGAGACTGGACAATTTTCGGGAGAAATATGACGGACATGGCAACACGTTTGGCAAAAAGACACTTTCCACTGCAGTAAATATTAAGTAAACCCATTCCTGGAGTAAATGGAGGGAAAATGACACCCGCACCTGTGGCCCAGCACCCAGTATACATGCACTTTCATTAAGGGAAGGCCCCTCCCAGCCCCTAAGGTATATCCTCATCAGATACAGGAATACCGAGTGAGTATACATTCATTTTCCCGGTATTCATACACCCGCTTTGCGCAGTGACGCTGTGCACCCAGTGACCCCGTTGTTTACAAACTGCAGTGGACGGGATCGCAGTTGATGAACACAACAACCGCGTGCCTCAGTATCCGTGTACTTCCATATATTTCAACGAATTGAATCACACAAAAACTGAGTAACCCAATTTTCCAATGCACATGGTAATGAGTAATAAACTCCGCATTACAGAGAGCGAGCGGCCACCAGTTTATATCATATTACCCGAAGATGGCCATTCGTACGGACGACCTGCCGTTCCACCTGTTATATGTGACGGTAATTTCCGGATGTTTGTTGTCAGGTGAGTCTGTGAACTCCTTTTATTTCAGGGTTCATATAGTCAGCTGGTCATTTGTTTACATCACATGAGCGAAAATGAGTGAGTCTGTGACTCATATAATAAATTCGGTGTAGTGTATGTGGTTTATTTTCTGATATTTACCAGTTCATTTTATAAATACGTTTCATATCAATATTTCATATTCGAGCATCTGCAGCAGGTTAGGTCATACACACACTAAGTGACACACATGAAACTTCATAATTTGCTTCAGGAACGTCAATGCGGGGGTGGGAGGGGGGGATGGTAGTTATTGTGATCCCCCCCCCCCCGCTGGTATTAAAGGAATAATATATATATATATATATATATATATATATGAAATTTATTATATTAATAATTAGAATAATAGACTTTGGTTCCATTTCTTAGACCATTTATGATTTTAAAACTGAAAAGGTACACGCTTCATGAAGGCCCTTCATTTCGCAGTTGTTCTTAGAACTGTACAGGTATTACTGTCGGATATCTGAGTAAGGTAGATATTTTAATTAGATTCAGGTAGGCTTTATATATATATATATATATATATATATATATATATATATATATATATATATATATATATATATGAATTTGTGTTTAAATGGCACTTAAGATAAATGAGGTAAAACATTAAAAGTGACTTTCTTTAATATTTCATTTATTTTTCCCCATTGAAAAGAGCGGATTAGGCCGCCAGTGCCGCCCCCATACATTATCGACCTAAAAATATGGGAAACGGTTAAATACAACAACAACAACAATTGTTTTGACAGATAAATAATTCCATTATTTCTGTCTAAATCTTTAAAATGTTTAAACGTCTACGTCGAAATCCCTCCCCCTCTCCCTCCAAATTATTGTAAAATTATCTATCCAACCCGATGGATGTGAGCCAAGATACAATGAATAGATGTATATCTGATTAAACTTGGGGCGGTTTAGTGAAGCTGTGGGACGTGGAGCGAGTCGTTCTGGCCGGCCATGAATATTAACATCTGTCTCAAGGGGTCATGGAAGAAATGAATAATTGTGGCAGCCTAGTCCTCTAAAATCATCTGTATCAAGGCTTTTACAATGCACTTTCAGAATGTAACCACACACACACACACACACACACACACAAATTTATATATAAATATATATATATATATATATGCACAATGTATATATAAATGAGAGAGAGAGAGAGAGAGAGTGAGAGAGAGAGAGAATGGCGCCACTTCGGCCCGCCCCTAGCACATGCACACGCACACACTTTCAGTTGCCTCTGCACACATGAAGCTCAGCCTCAGGGTCAAAGGTCTGTTGAGCCATTGATTTAAAGACGAGATTTCGCGTGTGGAGAATAGATCAGCCTCTTCTACAGGCTAACCCTCCCGCCAGAGGTCGTTTCTACTCGAAACGATTCTCTTCTTTTTAACTAGCCACTGTGGAACTCCTTGCCTCACCTGTCAAACTTCTAAATCCAAATTTGTTACGTTTCCTTTAAATGTTTCCTTCTGTTTACATTTCACATATGCATGCTTATAAATTATTACTAATTTCGTTAAGTCCTTACCACGAAAACTTCCATGTTTATATAATGTGCCTTGAAAATATTCTTATCCAGCACACTTGGAAACACTACACTGTCTTAATTCTTCACTAAATTGTACCTACGCCGCTGTTGCATTTAGAAGCCCCGGTGCATTGTGGGGGTCAGATTTTGACGACAACAATCCCCACACAGCAGAGTCATGCTCTGCTCCTGTGAATCAGATCGATTCTGCGCAGTGTGCCACATGCTCACCAGATGGGGCAGGTGGAAGATTACTATTGCGAATTGTGGCCGTTGGACACCGGGTGGCCTCAGGCCACCAGCCCACTGTGTCCCCTTCTCGATCTGTTTCCTCCCGCCAATATCGTAAATAGTTCCATGAAAGAACACAGAATTTTGTTAATACAGTTATTTTACTAAAGAATACCACAGGTATGACTCTGTATACCCTGGTGGCCTAATGACACCACATGTATAATGCTGTATATCCTGGTGGCCTAAGGATACCACAAGTGTGATGCTACATACCCTAGTGCACCGGAGACATCACATGTATAACGCTGTTTACCCTCAAGGACTAAGGACACCTTATGTAAAACGCTGTATACCCTGGTGGCCTAAGGACACCACATGTTTAAGGCCAAAAAAAAAAATAAATGGTATGGTTCTCAGGCACCGCCCACGTCAATTAAACACCCCGCATAAAAAAAATTATTTTGATATTTATCTTTCAAGAAGATAAATAATACAATTTTAGTAGTATTTAGCAAAAAAATTGTTATTTTCATGCTTTTCCCTGATCATATGACATTTTTATCGAAACATCCAAAGGAAGGTCAAAAATTAAATACCGCGCGCCCGTACTGATTTCTGAAAAAAAGTGCCTGAGAACCATACCTTAATTTTTTTTGGCCTAATGTTGTACATCCTGGTGGCCTAAAGACACCACCAGTATGATGCTGTATACCCTGGTGCCCTTAGAAAACAACATGTACAATGCTGTGTATCCTGATGGCCTTTTTGGCGGAAGGAAACAGATCAAGGCCACCATTCGCGATAATAATCTGCCACCTGCGACGATGGGGTTGTGCGCCACCGTGTGTTTGTTGAATGCGTTTTCTTTCCCGCTGTCCCTTTATATGACATTTCAGTGATATACACTCATCGTGTCTGTCGTCACATATCAACCGTGAAACAAAGCCCACACTGAGTGTCTGCCAACGCACACGGCACCTTTTCAAAACAGAGTCACATGCGCGCATTGCTACCTCCACAACCAAAATTTAACAGTTTAATCATTTTTTTCTGTGTCTTTCAATCTATATACAGGGTTAACAACCAACCTATTTGTGGTACGACATAATTTATTTTTCTACCCAGATGTGTATCAAAGTCGTTCATCTATAGTAAAGTGTGTACCTTCCATCCGGTTCATGAGGCTCTAGCGGTCCGTGGATGTAACGATCAGTGAAAGATGACAGCAGAGAATATCAATTGGTCAAACGAAATCCAAAACAAATATTGACCTGGCAAAATGAAAACAATCGATTGTCGATTGCTCTGAATATAATGATAACAAAAACCCGAACAAGTGTTTAACTTATACAAATCTTTAATGCACAGAATATATTGCATAAAAATAGTCTATTGCGTCAAAATTCTATCAAGATAGTATAACTCTTGGCTCCGTACCTGCTAGGTGACGATTAAATAAAAAATATATATATATATATATATTACATCTACGCTAATTAAATTCAAAATTATGAAGAATATTATTATTCTAAACTTCTCCTTGTAGGTCATGTTTAAGACGCAAAACTGTCGAATGTATCTTTCGCGTGAGCATGATATGGACAAAACAAACGGTATTTGTGGATGTATTTGCTCTTATAGGGCTATCTTAATATTTAATATATATATATATATATATATATATATATATATATATATATATATATTAACCGTTAACATTATGATAACGTTTCCGAAGGGCGATTAGGGGAGGGGAAGGGGCCGAAATAATTAGCAAAGGCAGTTTATATACATATATATATATAAATAATTCCACATAACATACTAATTAAATAGATAAAAGATGAATAAACAAAAAAATATCATATTTGCAGGTAAAACCTACTGAAATAAGACCCAAATCTGCGGATACCAGTAACAATAATTTCATGATTTTGTTCGAAAAATTAAATATTATTAAACTTAGTGACTCGATCCGACCGGGATAGGGAGGGGGCGGGGCGGCTACGCTCCTGTTTCTTAAATAAAGCGTTGAAGCTGTGTTAAAATTAAGCCCCTGTTTCTAAAATAAGGTGTTAGAGGTAGTATTTAATTTACCAATCTGAGGACGACCCAATTCCGAATTATCCTACCTGTTAGTGCATTCCTGTGAATTCAGCCATTCATAAGAATATCTCGCGAAAACAAAAGGTCCATTGTGTTAACTTTTGTGAGTGAGTCTTAATGTGCCCTGCCTAGTTTAAAGAGATCCAATCACGTACAAAGCATGTTGAATTAACATGATTAAATAGCGTCTCCTCTCTGAAATAGAATGGCATCTGTCAAAATATTGTATGGAAACCATTGGCTTACTCCTGTACACGAGTGTTAAAAAAAGTGGACCGGGCGCAATAACTGGCACCAATGTAAATATAGCGTGAATGCCACCTGCGTTTTCCGTCAAATTTCAGGCTAATGTATTACCGGTGTGGTATTTTACAACCGTGCATGTTCACGTCCGGACTACTCCTTGTTTGAGATCTGTCGAGCATGCGCTAAATCGGATCTCCGGTCATGCAGCTGTGTTATGATAAAAAGACACGTGGACCGTGTTTACTCACATGCAGAACCATAACAAGGTGTTGAGCAGTTGAAAGGGAGGTACTGAGACTGTGTGCTGGGATGGTTTTGCTGGGCAACTTTGTAAGAGTGTCCTTTACTCAGTAAGTTGTCACGTAAAAATCTGATGATGAACACAACTACATTCCCATGTAGTGACGTATCAACACACATCATTACATACATGTAAGTTTATGCCCCGGCGAGTAAGTTCTTTCATATATCTTGAGATAAAATGGTTGGGGAGGGGGTGTCGATACGGATCTCTTACATGTTGCCGCCAAGCACTATGTCCTACAAGTAACGCATGGCTGGCTGAGGGTACGACTTCTCATTTCATGTATCTTTATCACGTGTGATGATGCAGATCAAAATGTATTCAGTCACTGATAGTGAGTGGCTGTGCCCATAACCACGGGACAATACACCAGCCGTCTGGAAGGTGTTACTCCAGCACGTCAGCGTGTTGTACCTTAAGTGTTGTGTTTTTTTGTCTTTTTCCCCGCAGCGTGTCAGTACATGCACGCTGGTTCATTGTTCATGTTTAGTGTTTTACGTACAGACGGATAAAATGGCGCTCCACGTGCAGCTTCTGTTTCTCTACGTAGCCTTTAGAGCAGGTAGGTAGTGGAAGCCATATTATTTATGAAGAGTTTTGTAGTTTTTTTTCATTCTGAGAGAGAGAGAGAAAGAAAGAGAGAGAGAGAGCGAGGTGAAGTGGGGGTGGGGGGGGGGGGGGGGTATGTGGCTCAAGGATCTTACTTAGGATGATCCATACACTGTATTCTCAGCAATGCTATGCTGATGTTGGTTTAAGATTTGGTAATGGCGCTCTTTTTTATAGAGTAAGAGCAAATTATTGAAAATTTATATGATATATATATATATATATATATATATATATATAAATATTTAGTTTGTCATATGTATGGTTTTCACACGCAATCACACGTTTTATACACATTCAGAGAGAAAGAGAGAGGTAAATTTAGCTTCAGGAAGTCCATTAACACGCTTATTTGTTTTTTTTTTTTCATACATTATTATACAGTGAATTATAGGATTTGTTTTGCAAGTGTTTAGGTGCTGACCGTCTTAAACTATATTATGAAACATCTACTGGTTTTCATGGGTAAAGCAGTATTTTACGGAGGGAAATATCAGTCTGTTCATAATATTTAGCGGATGCTTGGTCCATGTGTTGAGTCACGTGATTGCTTTGTCGGCGTCAGTAATCTTGACGGCTAATTCTTTGCTGTGCTATTTATTGCCCAACAATGGCCCGTCATGCGGTGTAGATTACCGGCATAACGGCAGCTTCAATATACGTCTTGTTTAGTTGTTACAGATACTTATCGGCATTAATTTGATCCACCCCCGCATATTAAACAACTACGTGACTTTGCTCAACGTCAATGCCGTCGACCAGCTTACAGAGGTTTTCATATTGACTATAGTGTTTGTACAACAGTCCAAAAAAGGACCGGCAAACACACGTGTGGGAGTTCTCACAACAAAAGAACTACTATTGTAAAAGCATGAAATATGGACCTCAGTCCTTGCCCGTAATTACATTCCCCGGCAGCCAAAAATGTTGGATTGTTAGAGGATATTAACTAGGAATATACCAGGATATATACCCGCTCCCCCCCGCCTGATAAGCATATCATAAACTTAATTGGCACTGATTAAAGCGCATACCCTCTCCTAGGCAAACAATAGAACTGCGTCCGCCCCCTTATCCGGATCCACTCACACCTCGCGTTATTTGTGTCTTCCCAGGGGGGTCAATATAGGGGGATAGGGGAATATATATATATATATATATATATATATATATATATATATATATATATATATATATATATATATATATATATATTGAAATGTGTCATACAGGCACTTATATACTTAAAATGTGTCATACAGACGATATATATGTGTGTGTTTGTGTGTGTGCAAGTCGCCCCCCCCCCCCCCCACTCTGGAAGATAAATTGAAGCCACTGGTCTTAACTTCGTCTCCCGACCCTCAGTAAAGTTCTTTTGATTAATACCGCTAATGTACTAGTTTACAAACATATCAACGTATAGATATGGGATAGCAGGGAAGCAGCCTTGTTCTTTTTGTCCTTTTCTCCGATTTATCTTTGTTCGCCTGTGTGTGTGTGTGTGTGTAAGCCGGGACTTATATTAGTATAGTTATCTGATTTTGATCACAGGAACATTAATCTATATAGTTTGGATCTAAATTCACTATTTTAGATTTTGGGCAAATCAGTAACGATTGCTTATTAACATACAAAGTATGGTATGCTTCCCGGTTTCTACAGGCCACGGCCATTCCACGGGCGTTATTAGACTGGTACCCACCCATGTTTTTTTCCACGCGGCTGTATCGACGAGGAACAAGGGGCACGCGCCATCTTTCTTCGACGTGAAAAAAAAACTGGGAGATAAAGCATCAGATGCCCAATACTAAAAAAAAAACAAATCAAGATGCTTTTTAAACTACACGATTTATTGTACCATTACTGCCAAATTCTTTTTAAAAAATTCTATAACCCTCCCCCCCCCCCCCCCCAAGCCCCATAGCCTCCCTTTAGACACGTACCTCGACTGCTGGTTCGCAGCGCCTCTTCATCTGATCCCCTCACCAATTCTTCTGTCTGCTTCAGAATTACGGTTATAGCCTCCGCCAGGAGGATATGCTCTCACCTCCGTTCGTGCATGTGTATGCATGTATGTGTGTTTGTTCACAATATCATCCACACAATCCTGAACTGAATCACATGCAATTTTCAGGACCTTTCGGTAATCGGGTAATGGAGAATCGATTAGATTTTGGTGTGGATCCGTCACATGATACGGGTTCAGGAACATCATCATGGAATAGTCATAAATGTACAATCACTGATGCATGAATGAACTTGGGTATTTGGGCCGAATACGTGAATTGCGGAGGCTTGCTTTCATTAGAACGCAGATTTCATGCGAGTTTGTAGTGATGGGTGTACTACAGGTACCGGCAGCTTATTCATCTGCCTCAAGCCGTCAAGTCGTCAGGGCCTATATATGCCATGATACCGACAGTATAAGGAATGTGTTACTAAAATCTGCTGGAACATTTTATCTGGCTCCCATTTATATCTGATATTATATACACTGTTATTCTGCCATGTCTTTGTATAATCACAGTCGCTTGAATTCCTATTCGTGGGTGTGACTTCATACGGAGATAGCGTGTATCACAAAAGAGGTGCTCAAACACGCATTAGTCCTATCGCTTTCTTCCCTTTCCCATAAAATAAGTATACAAGCGCTTGGATATAGGAGACATTTTAAGACAATATAAGCATCCCTCATAAAACCTCTTGAAAACGGCCAAGAAGAATGGGGTAAAGTACATATAACACTTTTCATCTACCTTTCAATATATACAAGCTTGTATATTTCTTTAATACAGGGTTTTTTATTTGATCAGAAACAATAATAATGAATAAATCTTTCTTTACAGTGTCGAGTCAAACTGTGTCCACGCCGGGAGAGAATTTCTTTAAGAACCCAGGAGAAACAGTGTACCTTCCTTGTTCCATATCAAGCGTTTCCGGTTCCGACGCTTTGGTTTGGAAGAAAAGCCAAGGTCAGGCCGATGAGTTCTACACAATCACTGAGGGACAGGAGAATTTACGGAGCTTTCCATCAAGATACAGTGCTACAATAGACATAGACAGTGACGGCAACCACCTATATAGGCTGTCTATAGCAGGTAACAACACCCGGCCATGAAAGAGAAAAAAAGACATGGGCCTCTGACTTCTGTATAGCATGAAAGTTTCACAAATGAAAGAGTTTCTTTAAAACATTCACTTTACCTTTATCTTGGAATATATACAGATACATTGTATTCCCTTATATCACTAATATATATAAAATGGCCCTATTATTCTACAAGGTACACAATTTTCTTAGTTGCATCTTCTCTTGATCTCATATACGGAGTCATGGTACATCTTGTCACTTAAGACTTATGTATGGTTTTCGCAGTCTCAGTCTTTGCCATGTTCTGAAATCGCCAAGAGGTTTAAGGCGTAGTATTTTCGTTTATTCCGTTTATGAAGGGTGGCTTTTAGCACAGCTAGGCATTTGTCATCATAAAGTGATCACCCTTTGACGGTCGTCCGTCCGGCCGTCCATCCGATAACAAGTCACAAATCGTAACCGTTTGATCTAGAAATTACATACTTTACATTAAGGTGGGTCCGTAGTAAACTACCTAGCTTGTATACCTAAAATTTGGTTACTGTTGCCAATATTCTGTGAAATAAGGGCGATTTTGTGTGTTTTAGCACTTAGAAAATCATACCTGTGTTAGTGTTATTGGCTGCAAAACAAATGTTGCACTCAACCTGAAAAATGAAAATAATGCATCACCTGCACATATAACATTGCAACCATGTGATAAATGAAGGAAATCGGCCCAGCCAGTTATTCAAAACTGTTATTGCAATATTGTAACATTTGAGTTGTTGATATATGAAATTAAAACCTTAGATTGGTGTCTCAATCAAAATTTTCTTTATTTTTGCTCATTTTTCATATTATTTTCAAGACTTTGAAATTTTGGTGAAGATGTCACAATCATAGCCCAGAAAATAAATTCTTTACATTTAATGCACAGATTGAAAGAATGTCATTTACATATGTCTATATCGCCATGGACATTTTTTTAAATTAGATATCTCAGTAATGCTTGCCTTTTCAGTTTTAAAATTTGGTAACCTTGATGATCAAGGATAGCCCTTACAAGGCGTAGAAGGTAGCCAAGTGGTTAAGGCGCTGGCCCTCGGAGCTGAAGGATCCCTGGGTCGAACCCCACCGGTGCCTCAATGGTACAATGGTGAAATCTCGTTATAGAACCTCAGAGATTCGCACTAATGTCTTAACGACAGGTTATGGCTTCTGGATTATTCCTAACCCCGTGCATACCAAAATCCTGAAATCCAGAAGGCTTAATAATAATAATAACATATTCTGATCATATAGATAACTTCACCCTCATTCAATAGACAGCGCCACTAACAGGCCGTGGACCTATCCTTAGAATTAAAAGAGAAAAAATGATAGCCCTTTCTGGTGGTGCTTTCTAAATGTTCTCAAATTTATGCGTTTTCTTCAAGTAATGCACGTTTTAGTGTGTTTCTAGCACTTGTTAAAGTTAGACTCTTGTTAGTACATGTTATGGACTGGAAAACAAGTATTTTGCACTCATCATGGAAAATTTGAAGAAAATCCATTCAATAAATTCTACACAACTAACAAAGACACAATTTCTATTTAATAATATTACAATTTATTTTACGTGCAATGTTTATAGTTTATCCTTTTGGACTTATGTAAGCAACGTTTATAACTCATATACTTTTTGACCTTTTAGATTTAGGCGCAGTTGATGATGGTAAATACCGGTGTGAGGTACGGAGAACGGGGTCAGTCGTTGCTTATGTAGAACACAAGCTATCAGTGTACGGTGAGTCCGTTCCTTATGTAGAGCAAAAATTGTTCATCTATTGTGAGTCCGTCACGTATTTAGAACACTGAGAACTTGTTCATCTATTTTGAGTCCGCTATTTGTAATATCCGGTTCTATAAAAATCATTCACACATTGTTAATTAAATTATTTATACTGTTTTTACCCCTCTTATCTGCGCAATATTTTCTAATATTTATTTCAACAGGAGATGCCATTATAGAGGAGTATGTAGCTCTGAGCATCAGTTCAAAATTTTAGTAACAACAAAATTATAGACGATATCCTCCTCTGATTATAATATCTACATAATGAACATACAATACATTAACCGCGACATAACCAGTCCACTTAAACTATAGAGGCACATGTAAGGCGACTGATTCATAACTGGCGCTTTGTGAATATACATCGAAAATGTTAAATGGTTAATCATGTGAAATTCTGTGAACAAAGAACCTAAATGGGTCTGAAATGAACACATATTGTCTCAAAGGTTTTCGTTTTCATGTAAAAAAATTCGCATTACGGCTTGTCAGGCAGATCGATTTTAACAGTATGCGGAAATGTGCTGGAGAGTAAGCAATATGAGAATCTAGGCTTCCTGTAACGTCTCTGTGTCACCGCTGGTTATGATAGTATTACTTATTAACCAAGTTAGCTAACTGGAATTAAACATTATGTTTTTGTGAAACAGCTGCCATCGAATCCGTCCGCCTCGCAGGGACCACGAACAGTTCCATTCAGCCTGGGCAGAACTATTCCAGCGAAATAGCGGTGTTCCGGCAGGGAGCCGGAAATGGTTATCTTCTGTGCGAGGTCACCGGAGGTTCACCGGAACCGGACGTCACAGTCCAGGTCGTGCCCAGGGACTCGAGTGCTGAACCTTTCCGCGTCGATATGACAATGTCTCGGGGCGTTCGACTGGATGGCAGTACGCCTGGGTTACAGGTGAAATTAAGTGCAGACGACAATGTTTGTTCAACACTAATCTAATGCATGGTCTACTTATTCGAGTTCACTGAATTACTGCTTAATTTACGCGTCATGATGGACAGCATGCAGCACTCCCGGGGTTAAAGTTACCCTGAAAATGATCTGTCGATAGAGAAACCCATTTCTTGTTCAATTATTTGCGAAAGTCATCAGATTCTTTACCCAATTGTTAAAGGCATCAGCTGTTTTTAATGGTTTTGCCCTCACTGCATTTCGAAGGTTTTGCATCAACTTTAGAATCCACTTAACGGTATAACAAATGTACAATATAATTATTTTCCTTGAAACCCCGATTGTTTAACATAACCAAAAAAAAAACCAACCAGTTTATGTTGTCTTGTATCGTTAAATAAGCTAGGGATATCAATAGATCTCTGCTCATTACATAAATTGTTGTGTACCTTTAATCTTCTGTTGAAACATTTGTCCATCCATCAGAATATGTTTAAAGATGTATGTTATATTATGAATGGAAATCTTGAGAAAGGTTTTATCAGATCAACGGTGGTCTCTTTAAAGTAGCATACCTAAATATACACATGTTTATATATCTATATATTCTAAGCGAGTATGTATGACAAAGTCTACAAATGAAAGACAATAAAAATATAAGTGCAACTGAAATAGGACAAACTGCCACCTACGTAACCTTCGCTTCGTTTACCTCCAGGTGAGAACCGTGGTCACTCGCTTGGAAACCAAAACATTTGATTTGGAAGCCAAATATTTTGGATGCAACATTACTTGTGAGGCCAGCGTGACAGATAAGGAAGGGCAAGAGAAATATTCGAAAGACGCAACCTTGTGGGCCTTCGTCACATGTAAGTTCTGTCTGTACTTCTCATGTTCAGTCATACAATCATCACAGTGCATTTCACTCAAGCCCGAATTTGTTCCAAAGATCGTACGCAATGCATAATCATGCTGCTATCCAGAAATACAATTAAATCGATATTTGAGCAATCAGTCTATCTTTTTCATATCATTTTATTTTAATTCCATTGTCAATTTGAAGTTGATCAAGGTAATTAAAATGAACAGGTGATATACAGGTGATTCAACATTGCTGATGAGTTATTTGTTGTAACAAAATGGTTACTAGAGTAATTATCAAAATGGGGTTGACAACCTTTGCTTGACATTGTATCGCTCGGCCTATCCGACCTAGCAGAGTACAGGTTGTACAATGTAAATGTTGAATCTTGCCATAAGGGTTTTCTTCATACATTCGGCTTTTAGATCTACGTGGAAATGAGAGCCTCTGATAACTTTGTGATAATTCTTTGATACCTCTGTGACAACTCTTTGATAACTCTGTGACAATTCTTTGATCACCTTGCAATAGCAAGCGTTTTAAGATTTAATCTTCGATGGGCAGTCACTGGTGGAGGATATGTAAGATTTTATTAAGGTGTAAAAGGTGATCAATTAAGCCTATGTCGTGTATTTTCAGCTGCGCCTTTTTTTCTTCCAAACCATGAGTTTCAAGGTGAAGTTGGAGACTGTAATTTTGTCGTGACGGTGGTCATTCGCAGTTTTCCTTTTCTGAAAAGCGCCATCTGGAGGAAAATATTAGATAACGGAGACAAAGTACTGGTCGACAGTGACAAAACGTCATACAAGGTGAGTGATAGATCGTTATCACTTTATCACATTCATTTGATTTATATTTATATATTTATATTTTTATATTTTAAATGAGCCGGTTTTGAATCTTGTATTCACTCACTGACGGGCAGTTTGTTTGATGCGTTTAATATGTTGGTCTTATGTACTGTCAACTCACACCAGTCAGTTAATTTTGTCATCAGCCAGCCAACGTAATGTCTATCCTTATTTCCAAATTTAGCCGCGAGTGGCTGGAACAATCATTCATTTCATCTATACATCTGTGCTTATAGGTGAATACATTGACACCTGGTTTGATACGTCACCGGTGTAATTAGATTAGGATACCAGATTAAAATAAATACAATTGGAATGATATCTTAGAATGCGTTTTTGTAATCTGAATCAGAATGATGTTGTTAACTTAGGAAAAGCCATTTGGTTCATCATATGCTTCTATTTAGACACGTAAACATGAACCCCATGACTTTCTCATTCATTTTGAAGAACAGAATAAAAGACAACTTCACCTGTCCCCCGTGGTTTAAACCCTCGTATAAACCGGTTGCTTTTGCAGTTGGATTACAGTGTGGGCAGCTTAGAAATAAATTATAATTCGTCAATGGCCTTCGACCTTCTGACCCGGAACGATTTCGGCTTATATGAGATCGAGGCGACAAACGAATATGGAACCACGAGGAGCGAAATTTGGCTGTATGAAGGACCAAGAAGTAAGATACTTTTTCTCTGAACAAAAGATAATGGAATTCATAGCAGTTAAATATTCATGAGGATTATTTTGAAGACTGTTACGGTCTTGTTGATACTTGAAAATCAATTAACGGAATGATATTGTTTCATTTGCCCAGTATTATTTTGATAATGGAAGCCAGGAAAGTCTAATGTCTCATAGGGATATCGTGACGACACTTAAAAGTGATTGCCTAATTATCATAAAAATTAAACGTTTCAGAACCTCATCCTTGTGTGGTATCTTTAACTTTCCATATTAACTGCTGCATTATTTTAGTTATCAATGGTATTATTTTAAATAATTCATTTACAACTCTTTTTTTCTTGTTGCAGATGATAAAGGGAGGCCCGAAAACAGTACGTTGTTTTGGTAACAGTTAACTGTTCATTTAATTTATTAAACAATTCTATTTTTGAAGAGTAAGGTATCATGTTTGCAGTATCAGGGAAACTCATTTACGCACTACACACGTCACATATTTACTAAAAAAAGAAATCAGCAAATACTGTATAGCGTATAACATCATTAATTTTATATATGTTGACAGTAATAAAAGATTGTTCTTAAAAAATGCATATTGAATTCGCATTACCGGTAATTAACATTGTATATTCATGTAAAGTGCATTAATGTAACAGCAACATTTGAACATGACGTTTAAATAATTTCGGTACCTGGTAAGCGGGAAACTTGTACCGAAGAGCGCATTTATGCATAGCAATCTACTTTTTTAATGGACTTAACAATGTAGATTTTTGTGCAGTACAGACGTTATCATAGGTTTATCTCCTCAAATTAACCTTTCATATGTTGTTTACAAACTTAGATACATCCCATGTGCCTGGCATAACATCACAAGCGAAAACCCTGTACATAAAGCTACATAACGAGAGTGCTCCTGTAACACTGGACTGTGTCTATCAGGGCAAGGACAGCAACACACAGTTCATGTGGAGCAAGGCGCAAGCGGGTCTACCAGATCACCCGGAATATGTACCACTCTCGTACATGCAGAACGTACAACATCCGTTCCAGGGCCGGTACAGCGTACAGGAGACGAAAACGTGCGAAGGCATGAGCTTTAGGCTGACAATAACGGGTAATATTGTGGAGCTGTCACAAAGATATGATATAAGATATATTGTATGCTGATATATTATATTGCTATGTTTATGAAATACCATTCAAGTGTTGGAGGAAAGCAGTGTTTCAATGTGCGCGTGTGATTCCATGAGTGGTACAGTTAATTTAGTAGGTCTTCCCAGATGCTCGAATGACGTCATTTTATCAAACATGTACGTCAAAATCGCTCTTGTGGCAATTTTCGCACACATAAAAAGTCACTATGCTGAATCTGTTTGCAAATAATTCATTGTTTTTTTTTCTGTAAAGAATCAGGGATCAAATAACGGTGCAAGTGCTAATAATGGACAGGCACTTTAAATCTGATGTGTGTTTATCTTGAAGCTCCAAGGGAGGAGGACTGGGGGTTGTACGCGTGTTACATGTCGGATCACCAAGGCAACACGATTTCATCAGTTCAACATACACTACACTTCTACAGTAAGTACTGATTATGTGTGTACAGATTCGACAAACAGACAGTCATAGAGTTAGAGAATGTACTGTTTTACTGTCATTTGGTTTTAGCCTTAGTTATTGTTTTTTATGACCAGAAACCAATTTTTTAGTTCAGCTAACCATCAGATGACCATCAAAGTCACAGGGGACAAAGTGTAACCGCTTGACATAGAAACGTCTATCTTAACATTCAGATCAGTCCTTGAGCTAGAAATTTTTAACTTAAAATCCAGGTAGGCCCCATGGTAAATCTCTAAATGCAAGTTTTGTGTGTTTTGAGTACTTAGACTATCAGACTTGTTTTGGTGTTTAGGCTGCAAATAAAAAGTTTTCCAGTCATCCCCTTGATAAGATAACTCGGATATATGTCGATACATATATGCCGAGATATCTCTATAATAATTGCATGGATATTTCTGAAATTCGATAAGCTTATTGATTATGCAAGACCGATAATGCCATCTACAAATTCTTTATTTTATTTTTTTTTGCATTTAATAATATTCATCAGACATAAATTAGGGTTGATATGTCACAATAGGACCCTAGCAATGAAATTTTTACATTGAATGCCATAACTGAAAGAACGCGCATCACGTACTCATATGTTGGTATCACCATGGAAAGTATAAAGAAAATCTATCGGAAAAGTTCTTCACGACTGCTGCAGACACAATTGCAAATATGCTAAAGTGACAAGGGCGTAATGGTAAGAGCGTTGGACTTGTGATCGCAGTTTAGTTGATATATATGTCTTTCATTTGTTAATGGTACGCAGGGCACCAAGGTAGACCAATTTGGTTTAAGCTAATCAGTTAATTGTATTATCCTATGAAAATATGACGTCAATAAATACATAAGGTTGTGGGTTCGCGTCCTGTTCTGACCGCCGTCTGCGATAAAACCCCTGGCAAAAGTTTTTAACACAAGGGTTGGCCCTCTCCACCCGGAAGTGAGTGGGTACTGGTCATGGACGGCAGGCAAATGTAGGACCATCTAGCGCCTATTATGCCTGCTCGGGTTGAATGTTCCCTAGGGTGCTAAAATTCATTCTTGAAACACTTCAAGAATCAACAGGCCCGAAAGACCAGAAAGGTAAAGTGTAAAGCCGGATGAGACTGACATGATATCAGATATCAGACATGATATCGGCGATATCTGACCATTAACCCCCACCTTAAACTTTATTATTTCTACAGGACGGATCAATCATATCAGCTTAACCGGTACGTCAGACAGCAGGAGTCCTGTAGTGTCCTCATCACCAAGGAAAAGTCTTTATTATGTCCCCGGCACAGAATGGGGGTATTTGTCTTGTAAAGTAACTGGCGGAGGACCTGACGTCAAAGTAAAACTCACCAAAGCCCATCAGAATATAACATCTCCCGTCCGGTACAGCGAGGACAAACAGCTCATAGGAAACACCAAGGGATTACAAGTAGGTGAATTATATAAAATATGACGTATGTGTGAAATAGAATCATTGGTTTTCCCATGCAAAATAAATTAATACATTTGAATTGATAAGCTATGCGACATTTTACCAAAACTTAATAGTGTTACGAATGTGTTAAATATATGACGTCTCATTTGGCGGTCTTATTCGCATTGAGGTAAGTCAGGACTCTCAGCTGTTAGACATGGGAGCTGGTAATATATGGTAGCCGTATAATATGGATGACATCATGCTTTTCGAAGGAAAATGATAAAACTTTACATTAAGCGTTACATCACTTTCTTTTCAGAAACTTATGGTGATCAAGAAATTCGAAACACACAGACTACGGATAGTGGAGAAAGATAAATACTCCAGCGTCACGTGTCTGGCCTGGGTTTCTTATCACGACAGCTACAGGAGATTTGACACTAAAGCATCATCCAAAATAATATTCTTCATTTCAGGTAGGTTAAATCTGAATTTACAAATATTTAGCAAAACTTTGTGTTTTTATATAGGGAAACAATGCTATCACGGTCATCTCACTGCGCAGTAAAAATTGACGCGTCACTCACGTGTCGTGTTAGACATTTACGGCGTGTCGTAAAATTCCCGACCTGGACCAAAATGTCCGTTATCCCGTTAGGGTGGTCGTGGAACGGAGGTGACGGCAAGCATGAGGACACAATGATCTAAAATCAGTTTTCCAAGGTGTTAGCATCCAAGGATAAAAGTGATGTAAATTCAGTTAAAACAGAAAGGTAAATCTCGTGTAGATTAAAATATTGTTATAATTCTGTATAACAAATGTCGATTGTTAATGCCCGATTTATATATATATATATATATATATATATATATATATATATATATATATATTAATATGTTTATATAACTGTTGTTGTTTTTACTTGATAATTAAACCACGCCCATCATAATGATTAAAAGTATGAAGACAAAGTATTGTATTGGAGTATAGCATATGAATATGAAAGTCTCACTTGCCTGTTTATGCCCTAACCCATGTAGGTTTGTTAATGTAATGTTTATGGAAACAACCATGGTAAGCCTCAGTTCATCAAAATGGCTGCCGTGTTGCCATACTTGTTTCCTGATGTGCATTTCCTCTCATGTTTGTCTATACAGTTTTCATAACCGTAGACTGAACAATGCGCTAGAAAATGCGCGCGAAAGATTCCTGCCTCACAGCCGTATTGAATTTGAATAAGTCTAAAATGCGATAGCGCACATCCTTTAATTTGTCCAGCACCAGTAAAATTTTCATTGGAACAGCATGTATGGTCTGAATTTCAATAGCGCAAATCTTCTCAAGGTTGTTAATCTTCATTAATATTCTCACGGCCATTGTATGAGAGGTTTCCGAGATACTGCAAGCGAAATGAATTCCAAGATCGCTGCCTAGCGGCCATATTGTATTTCCAATGAGTGTGAAATTCGATAGCGCACATCTTATCGGTGCCAATCTTCAAAGAAACCTTAAAGCATGTACTTTGCGGTTCTAAAAATAATGCGCACCAAAAGGAATTCCATGATCACTGCCTGGCTGCAATAAGGTATTTCCAACGCGTCTGATATTCGATAGCGCTCATCCCCTTGATGGCGCCAGTCTACAAAAGTCACTTGAGCTGTTCTTGAGATTATGCGCGGAAAAGCCTGACAGCGGGAAAATGGTTACTTTAGGGCCGGGCATAAAAATTATTATTTTTCAAAGGAATTCAAGATTTGATTCATAATCTTGAAAACATTAAAGGATAAAGGATTTACCCTGACTAACAAACAATCCATTTGAGGTATTGAGCAGGCATATAATTTGTACTTTACTTTGATAACGGCTGTAAGAAAGTAGTTGAGATATAATCCTGTAAATCGTTTACACTCATTTTAGGTACACAGGTCGTACGTCCTTCTATCTACGCTATGTTTGTGCTGCTTCTGCTCATCACCAAGGCTGTGACCTTCTGACCTCAGTCACGTGATCCTATATTCATGTGATTTTTTTTTTCTGCAAACCGAACACACATAAGAACGTTGTCATGCATGTTAATTTAAGAGACAATAAAACATTTACATTCGTTTATTTAAATTACGACTAAATTCACATTTTTGTTGTAAAGTGTATTGATTTACTCTGCCATGGATTGTTGATGTGATGGTTATACAATGTATTGACGATTTATTTTACACAATTTTTCGGTTAGTTGATGTGCTTTTTTTCCATGATGAAAGATTAAGACGTATCCCTATTTGTTAATATATTCGATGTCTACCATGTCAACCAATTATAAAACTTTCAATCAATTTGAATGATGTTAGCTTTCAAGTGAAACAAAATAATTAATTTGTTCATGAAGTCCGCATATATAAAATATGCATGTACATATATATAACTGATCGGCATATTCGTATTCATGTAATTTATTTGTAAATATGTTTTATTTATAATAAATGGGGATAAAAACGTGTGTTGAGTTGTGGTATAATACTGGTTATCCGTAACCCCATACAAACTAACAGAAATCCCACACAAACCGGAAACGGCTTTTGTGGCCCAAGGATACAGCACAAGACACAAAGCCAGGAGGTCGTGAGTTCAAATCTCAGCCCAGAAAAGGTGAAATTTTCAAGGGCGGTCCTAATCCAGGGTGAGCTCTTTGTACGCTCAATGGGAAGGCTGTGCCCTACGGCCGTGTATTACTCACAAATGAGTGCGTCTTTGGGATGTTCCTCAGTGTAATGACCCAGCAATTTGAGGCGGTTACAGTCTGAAAATATATTTAAAAAACTAACAGCAACCCCACACAAACTAACAGCAACCCCGTACAAACTAACAGCAACCCCACATAATCCAACACCAACTCCACACAAACTAACAGCAATTCCACACTAAATTAACAGCAACCTGATACAAACTAACAGCAACCCCACATGAACTAACAGCTACCCCCCACCAAAAGGAACCAAACGCAAACTAAGGATGAGAGTACTGAAGCCAGATATCATGTTTAGTGGACATATATGTTGTCCTTTTTTTTCAGTAACCAACAATCAGTGGACAATGCGTAGTGTTATCAGGGGGAAATCGCAGATTTTTTTTTTCTAAAAGAATGTAGCTATGTTTCGAGGGAATTATAAAAACAGTTTCAAAATCTTGTCAGAAGATAAATTGTAATAATTGTGGAAGACTGAACCTACGCAGGATTGCCGTTTGCAAAGAAAAAAGTGGCACTGTTTCCCTAAAACCAAGGTTCTTGAGTGAAAGCAAGATAACTGTTGACGACTGATGTCCCCATTTCCCTGCCAGTACAGAGTCAATGTGTACTTCATCAGGTGGTAAATGTATATCACAATACGGAAGTCCCTTAACGTGCCTAGTTCTAGCCGGGTAAGACAAGCTCATCAACATCACCAAGACTATGTCAATATGTGCTAGACAGTTTCAACAGAGCTTGGTTTGAACAATGCTACAATAATGGATTACTGTTCGATCTGGTAACTGTGTATCTGTGAGGCCCTATGTGTGAAAGTAGATTGTCATTAAAATGTAAAAGAATATATTTAAAAATTCGGACGACTATTCTTCAGTGGCGGTATGTATGAATAACGTGCACTCTCTCTCTCTCTTACCAACATCCTGGCCTCAGTTAAAAAAAAGTACCCCACGCGTAGCAACATCCGAAAGGAAAAAAGTTGCAGTTTTTTCCTATTCATGTAGCTTGTCTAAAAACCACTTGATACATATTTCAGTGATTATTTTTGCACAGCATACGTTCTGAATTCACCATCGGTGAATAGGGACATTTTTATGTTTTAATTCATTTTTTTCATACTTGATTGTTCAATTACTATGATTTACCTGAAGGCCTTGTCGACTGTTTTTAACTTTTTATTTTATTTACTTGATGGCCCGGTCGCCTTTTTTGTTTTTGTTTAAATATTTAATATTTAATTTTATATAATACCCAATAGTTAAATGCAAATGATTCACTTGATGGCAGAGTCGACTTCCTTGTAGGGGTATATATTATTCATTGCATCACTAAGTGAGAAACCATGGTTTCCCTAGTGAAGCGTTTACTGCCTGTACATCGGACGTACATAGCAAAAAGCATGATCGGAGAGAATATGAGCATCATTTAATACAGATTGTCACAGATAAGCGGTTGTGTTGTTATGACTGACTGTTATGTCCTATAATGACGTCATATTCTGTCATGCCCCTTTCCTGCCGTTCGCGGTAAGATAAGTTATTTCCATTTATTCAAACGAAATTAAATGTTGCCCCAGGCACTTTCAGCAGTGTCCTTTGCAAACATCGTTGGAGAAAAGTGTCGTTTACATCTGAACATGTTTTAAAATGCTGAACTAAAGAGAAGAAAATGTAATTACTATTTTATTGTTGTGGTTTTAACCGATAACATTAGAACAACTTTTTCTATCTTGTTCAAAGTGGAACAAGAAGCACATACATTTCGCTCCCGAGGAATAAAAGAATATATAACTGTGGTTTAGGTGACTTTGTAATATGACAGTTTAACAAATCATAACTGAATTTAGATAAACCTGCTCCTTCCATATTTTATTCCTCCGCATATCATCCTGGTATCTGTAGCCCTCATGTTATCCTTATCACGGAGGAGACAATATAGATAAATACAGACTACCTAAGGAAATCCGTAAGCTAGTCAGCCAGCCTGTTTGTCTCTCACAAAAGTGTTTCGTTCTTTGATTTTTACAATAAAATCATCTAAAGCACGTGTGTTCTTTATTGTAGAAGCCACAGGAAATTATCATTTTTATTATTATTTTTTATAAATATTATTATAATTACTAATCTGTCTTCTTTATTTTTCTTCTATTTCTTTATTTTGTTTTATTAGTTTTTCTTCTTTCTTCTTTATTTTTTCTTCTTCTTATTATTATTATTCTTAGCAATAGTAGTAGTGGTAGTAGTAGTAGTAGTAGTAGAAGTAGCAGTAGTAGAAGTAGATTCTTTTAATTATCAATAATCTATTCTGTCTTTACCTTTCCTTTTTAAGCTTATATTATTCTAATTATGATATTGACGAAATCCTTTGAGATATTGATATCTTGTAAAAGACTCAATGATTATGGAGTTAAATGTTAAAATTAACAAAGCATCCAGTTATGTTATAACTAAATGCCAAAAAAGATTAAAGGGGCATATTCTGATATCTAACGTCTGTTTACTTAAGATAATTCCTTGAAACGTTTTGATAAATAGGCTAGAAAATGCCGATCGCATGGTACACATGTGCAGGCTATTCATTTTGTTTATATCCACGTGTTTATAACATGTGGTGACGCAAAAATATTGCAAACACTTTTAACAAGGACATCTGGTAGGACAAACCAAACTGATTTTTTCAACCAACCACCTTCGATTTCATTTTTCCCCGTTTGTCAGCATTGCTGAGTTTACTAAAAGCTTGTAGATAAACAAGCGCTTGCACCCGTCACAGAGGCATTGTAAGAAGTTTTCTTGACATAAATTGCCTACAAATTATTAACAGTAATCACAGTAAGCCAGAAATCACCAAAAAAAAAAAAAATCGATAGAAAAAGGAGGTGAATGGCTGAATTTAACAATCTTGAGAATACCATTCCAGCCGCTTAGCATACGCAAACAAAAACAAACGATTGTAACGGACGAATTTAATTTTCTTTTTTTTATTTTTGTTGCCTTGGAATCAAATATCAGCAGGATTGTTCTTTTCATTCCCAGTTATTTACCATTTATTAAAGGCAGAGATAAAAAATAATAAGTACTTCACCAAATTTGTTTTCTTTGCTATTTTCGCATCATTATTAGACCCACGTCTCACTGTTTGTAAAATATAACACAGTGACTATCATACCTTGTATAACGTTATACGGTTCAAGATGTTAGGTTTTATTACCATGAATGGAGTTTAAACACCCTGTCCCTGTCTCTCTGTGAATGACAGCTGTATAGAGGTGATTTATTGTGTACATCGACCGCTTCCTATGCAGGTTAATAGCGCGTCTCCTACCAACCCTGCGGTTACCAAGTAAAGTTATACCCTCGCGGCCATGGATTTGATTAAACATGACGAGGAGACGAGTATTTGCCGTATTGTTACGGTTTATTCTCAGGCCACTCAGCTCTACTTACTCAAGTCTAATGTATTTCCAGTTCCTAGAGATTGTTTTGCTGTTTTGTGTTGCAGTAAAGTTCGCCATCTAGTTCCGTTAGGCGGAACCGGAAATGGGTCAGTGCCCCGGCTGTCCCCTTTTTCCTGACATAACTGTTTACAAGGAACCAGAGATTGTGAAAGAAATATGTTTGAATCGATCTGGATCGTCGCGACAGAGGCATAGTTAATGTTAAATGCTGGAAGTGTTTTCCAGTGTTTAATTGTCACTGGGCTATCTGTGGATACGGTATACGCATTGCTGTTTAGTCCGAATTATGTAAGTATTTTATTTCAAATTCATAATTTTGAAATAAAAATAGATCGGCAGGTAGGTGTAATAAATTTTGTGACTGATTAAACTATACATATGACCAGTGCCTATGCATCAACCTGTTAATTATAATTTAATGAAGATTTGGTATACACCAATCCCATTTACAGATATGTGTGGAAATGTATAGGCCTATAAGATATGAATTGTGTGGTATTTCACACTTTTCAAACGTGAGTCAAAAGTCAGATATCAAAAGTCTGTAAACCTATCGCAAGCGGCATCAGCTGATAACATTTTCGAAATGGTCTTTAAACTAGTTTGCTCAAAAACACAAGCAAATAGCATATCTCGACTAAATTTATATGTCAAGAACAAGTTATAATTTCAGTGGTCATTTTAATTATTAAGTATTTTTGGTGTTGTGAGGAAAGGCGCTGTGGTTAATCCCATTTATGACTTCTTTCCGATTCTTTCATTTTCTCTGATCAGTGAGAGCATATAAAAATAAACACGAAGACTGCATACGTGGAAACGACATTTACCAAATGAATTCTTGTTTATTGTATGTTAGGTGTATGGGATATATGCTCCATCATGAAGAATAAATTAGAATTTTTAGCTCAGCTGACTGTAAGCTTTTGCAATCACTCTTTGTCCGTCGTCCGTCCGGCCGTCCGGTCGTCTGTCCGTTAACAGGGCACAAATCGTAACCGCTGGACCTGGAATCTTCTCACTTTACATCCAGAGAGGTCCATGAAATATCTCCTTGGAAACCTAGAATTAGGTCTCTATTACCCATATTCTTGGATCTATAGGGGTCTGAATTACCCCCCCCCCCCCCGAATAATGGAAAATTTGACACAAAAACTCAAGTACCTGAACAACTTATGCATTGATTATTTGCATGGATATTTACAATTGAGTGTTTCATCAGTTTCTGCTGACTAGTGGCGCCACCTGTAATTTTTTATTTTTTACGATTTTTTTATTCTATTTTTGAGACCTTAAAAGATGCGGTTATCTGTTAACAGGGCACATATTGCAACGACTGGTCCTAGAACCTTTTATCTTGACATACGGGGAGGCCCATGAAAAGTCTCCCTGGAAACCTGGAATTAGGTCTCTGCTACCCATATTCTTTGAGCTATGGGGCTCTGAATTACCCCCAGAATAATAGAAAATTTGATACAAAAACTTGAGTATCTGAACAACTAATGCATTGATCACCATGCTTCTTTGCATGGATATTGATCATGGAGTGTTTCATCAGGTTCTTCCGACAAGTGGCGCCATCTTTAATTTTTTTTCGATTTTTTTCTCTATTTTTGAGACCTTAAATGATGCGGTCATCTGTTAACAGGGCACAAATCGTAATGACTGATCCTGGAATCTTTTATCTTGACATGCGGGGAGGCCCATGAAAAGTCTCCCTGGAAACCTGGAATTAGGTCTCTGCTACCCATATTCTTTGAGCTATGGGCTCTGAATTACCCCCTAGAATAATGGAAAATTTGATACAAAAACTCAAGTGTCTGAACACTAAAGCATTGACCACCAGGATTTTTGGCAAGGATATTGATCATGGAGTGTTTTATCAGTTTCTGCAGACTGGAGGCGCCAACTTGTTTTTTTTTCGATTTTACGATTTTTTTCTCTAATTTTGAGACCTTTAAAGATGCAGTCATCTGATAACATGACACAAATAGTAGTGACCGGACTTAGAGTCTACCTTGACATGCACGTAGGCACATGAAATTCTCCTATGAAACCTAAAATAAGGTCTCTGTTACCCTAAACCTCAGAGCTATGGGGCTTCGAAGTATCCCATAGAATAATCCAAAATTGATACAAAAGCTTAAGTATCTGATCAACTTATGCATGAATCATCATGATTCTTTGCGTGGATATTGGTCAAGGAGTGTTTCATCAGTTTCTGCAGACTTGTGGTGCCACCTGTATTTTTTTATTTTTAACGATTTTTTCTCTATTTTTGAGACCTTTAAAGATGCGATCATCTGTTATCAGGGAACAAATCGTAATGACTGGACCTAGAATCTTCATTCTTAATACACAGGGAGACCCATGAAAAGTCTTCTTGGAAACTTGAAATAAGGTCTCTGTTACATATATTTTCCAAGCAATGGGGCTTATGAGTACCCCCCCCCCCCCCCCCAGAATAATTGAAAATTTGATACCATAGCAGGGCAGATATCATAACCATTGGACATCGAATCTTCTTTTTTGACAACTAGGGAGGGCCATGAAAGGTCTTCTTGGAAACCTGAAATTAGGTCTCTATTACTAAAATTCTCAAAGTTATTGGGCTTATAAACACACCGCAGAATAATTGAAAATTTGTTACCAAAGCAGGGCACAAATCATAACATTTGACCTAGAATCTACATACTTGACATCCTGAGAGTTCCTCAAGGTTCTCCTCAGAAACCTGAATTGAGGTCACTGTGACCTATGTTATCTGAGTTACAGGCCATGTTTGAGCACCCTAGAAATAATGCAAAATACATACGAATTGCCAGATTCTTCAGAAACAGCTTGATAGATTGTCATCAGATTTGATGTGCTTATGGTTCTTGATGAACTTCAGCTAATATGCATGAACTATGATGCCACAAACATTATCTTAATTTGTTTTCTGTGCAAGGACATATGGTCAACATGCCAGTCGGCTGAGCGTCATGACCCATGGGTTACTTGTTAAAGTATTTATTATTTGTTAAGGTAACAAATGTTTATTCAAAATAACAGGTCGAAGCTCGAATGGGAGTGGATTTAATCAAGGATTCAGCATAGAACGAAAAATGTTTTTATTTATATATACTCATTCACTATGGTCTGCCATGCATGCTGAGCAAAACATATAATATGTAATTTTTGCACAGGTTATGTGGCAAAATCAAAGTACAAGTACTGTGAACTGAATCTATGGTGCATGATTGAACATGTCCATTATGTAAGCCTTTGGTAACGCTGTGTAATTTCTAACTTTACATTGAAATTAATTTTTCTTTAAAATAACTGCTTATTCACCAATCTTATGACACAGAATTGATGTGATTTATGGCTTCCTCTGTGTGTATATATATATATATATATATATATATATATATATATTAATGATGATATAAGAGTAATTCTTGATATTAAAAGATCTTATAATGCCTCCGTGAAGGATGTATGAACTTTTTATCGTTGACAAACGGGAAAAACATGTAATCTAAGGTTGTAGGTTGCATATATTGCGGAGGTAGAAAAGTTACTTGTTGCAAAACGCCATTTTGGTGGGCCCCACATATTATAAAAACGTTGATATAAATCAAACAAGCAGCCTGTGTGCGGTGAAATCCATGTTTTCTGACATTTTTTTTTTATAAAGGCTCCAAGGATTTACCTTTAGTTTATAAAGGTCAGATAGATGATTGAGCCCCTTTAATCTTAAATACAGAGGTAGTGTAGAACTATGTTTATTCCCTAAAATATCAAAACATCTTTCCATTCTTAATATAAACTATATTATTCTATATTATAAAAAGTGTTTTGGTGAGACAATAGACGTATATTAACTTGAGATCCTACTTAAGTATATCTCACTCAACCAGTATGCCTCAGTTGCAGGTAATGATTCCATATTTACATGGGTGAAGATTTTGGTATAAATTCAGCGTGGACACCATGTGTCGGCCTTGTGTGCCTTGTGTGATATGCATACAGCCCCAAAAGTCTGTTAAATGAATAACACAAGAATTTGCTCAATACCATCCAATATTTAAATATGAGAACACTAGAAACGAGAGAGAGAGAGAGAGAGATAGTGAGAGAGTGTGTGTGTGAAGGAGGGGGGGGGGGATTTGGCTCTATAGGACAAATATTTTAACAGAATTACCCACAATCCTATGAACATCCTCGCAAATAATGCGGGAGCTTTGTTTGTAATTTCTTGATGCTACTAGACTGATATTTATTTCGTTGTTCCCCGTGTTGTGAAAATAAATATGAACAAATCTATAGTGAGGCATAAGCGTAATAAGATAAACAATACAATCAATGTTAAGCTTTTATTTCGTTAATACGCTAATGTAAGTTAAAAATACCTTGAAAGACAAAAAATCTTAAGCCTATTTAATAACCATTACAATACTTCAAAAACAACACTCGCTCAGGAAAGGAATATTGATAATTTTTGTCTTGTATGATTTATCGATGTGCAGGTATCGGAAGTTTAGTCCTCTGGATTCATTCAGATTTTGTGCCAATCAACTTGTGTTTTGAAATAATAGATCAGTTTAAGCGTAAAACTCGTGCAAGAGGCTGATATTCGGTGGTTTTATATCATAATTATTTTTAACAAGTTAGAGAAAATGTGCCAAAAAAACGGAGCCATGTAGCGCTGTGATTGAAGAATAACACCATTCTTCCAGTACAAATATAAATAAAAAATAAGACAAGAAATTAAATTACTTGGCAAATTATGTAATATCACGCCGTCTGAGCTTCAGCTCGCCTTCGAATGTTTGCGCCAGGAATATTTTTTTACCATGTCATTTCTAATATTCTGCTGATCAATACCTACAGAGTACTCTGTTGATTCTTTTGTATCCCTCCACGTTCTCTTTTGTTTGAGGATCAATTGAGCGTTACATTAGTGCTCTGATAGTGGTCCTGAAGTGAATTGGACACGGCATCACGTGGTTGTTTTGGCTTCGAACACGCTTGGCGCCGTTTTTTTTTTTTGGCAGCCACTTCTCAAGGAACAATAAGGAGACACCTTTCTACGGCTAAATCTCAACATCAGTACCACCATCCACGTGTTGCTATAGAGACAGACACTACAGTCCGTCCTTGGACGTGAGTACACGTGTGTTGTAAGAATAATCGTTTATTCACAACAGAAAGCGTGAACATAGTATTGTGTCGGAATACTTTTACTTTTTGAGGGTCTTTCTGAAAACCTCCCTTAAGATGTTGTTTTCTGGTAGTAGTACACTATCGAAGTACTAAAACTATACGACGAAATGGCTTTATAAAAATACTAAAAACTGTTAGGATGCGAATAGATAGCAAAGTTGCTGAGAAACTCGTGAAGGTTCCCCATCCGGTCCAGCCATACTTGAAATACCACGGTAAAGGTAATTTCAAGAAACTGCTGCGTACTTTTTTTATTTATATTTTTGTTAAATTGTATAAGATTGCAAAATTCACTGTACAAAATACAATAGCTCTAAGGCAGTGTGCTCAATTAAATAAATTAGGCTAATTTAAAAAAAAAGATTGAAGATCAGACATTTTGATAATGAATAAAAGATTTTCAGCGGACAAAATAATATAGATTTCATACACAAAGTTTACATCCCAGTTGATGACGATACATAGTAATATGCCAACCAGAACAAGTGTGTATTTTTATAGTATTTGAAGTTTTAATCATTATATGGAATTTGTGCATTTTTATTGCGAAATTTTACTTATTTTAGATTATACATTTTTCCTGGTCAAATCATAAACTTTCTGTTTGCACTTATTGTATATATTGTGTGTAGATAAGGAGAGTGGGGCGGGTATGTCCAAAATACCAGCAGGAAAGTTCAAATGGTGATACAAGCATGAAATTAAGCAAGTTTATTTTCAACAGCCTCCTGAATCAATATGAACCTCTGGCCACCAAGGTTTCTGCAATTTTCCAATATGGCGGCCATTTCCAAAATGAAATTTGTGATTGTTTCAAGGGTGATAGGCTTATTCCAAAGAAAGTTTGATCATTTCATTTTCCAATGTACTCTGACAATCAGGAATATAAACAGCATAAAATACATTTTTTTTCACTACCTTAACAAATGTAAATTCCAAGATGGCGGGCATTGGATTGAAAATGCTGAAAAAATAATGTATTAGTATAAAGGTGACCTGAAATTATATTTTTTTTAGATACCTGCTTAATCGTTTGTTCCTCTTATAGGTAAAAAGGAAATAGACATTGAAAATCTTAGAACAGTCGCGCTTTTCGAGCCCTGTTACCTTGAAAAAAAGGTCGAAGTCATGGAAGCTGAGTTAATTAATTGCAATAGTACGTATATCTTGGGTGAGAATCAATAAAATCATTGGGGGAAAAAAAGTGTCAGAATTATAAGAAAAGAAGAAGATGATGATATTGATGATGCCAAAAACAAATATCTTCACTTATGAAAAGATATAGATAATTAAATAAAGAACATCAGGATACTGACATTTCACAGCGTCATTGAGAATTATTTGATGGTAGATAACATAAAGGAGAGTCAAATAAATATTGCTGTATCGTGAATAGGTTTTTATTTTGTGTACATGTAGAAGTTTTATTGGGAGTATGTATGTGTTAGGGATATGTAGAAAAATATGTTCTGTCGTTAACAATACCATTTTAAGAGCTGATAGTACTTCCCTACGCCGAAACCAAACTTTATAAACTTAATCTATGTCTAGGAAATATATACTCGTCTACCTATCGGTTTCTTCGATGTGTTTGTGTGTGTGGGGGGGGGGGAATTTTCTTAAAGCCTTATATTTTAAATAATTTCATTAACACTACTATATATTTAATGATTTTTTAATAAGTTTATAACAGAGTGTAGATACTATCTTTCTGATATAAATGATTAAATATGTCCTGGCTTGAGTAGTCGCCATCTTTGTCTGGCGGTTTGTGAACATGATATCATCCAGTCAGTTATTCCCAAACATGAGCTACATAGATTTTTTAAAATTTTAAACGATTTTTTTAATTAAATTATATTATTTATCACTCATCAAAATAAATTCAGTCTTCGGGTTTACGAACTTAGTCGCAGGAACTTTTTACCTGAGGCTTGACAAAGTAGGGGGGAGTTATCATTGAGTCACTAAAATTAAAAATGGCGGCTGATGACAGTCTTACGTGGCGATAGAACATTATATGAATGCCTTTAAAGAAAGGTTGGATAATTTTTTTGTCCTTTTAAACTTTTAGAATGGTTCTTCCTCCATAAGAAAAGGATGGAGTTTCCGTACCGTTCTTCCTGTCACGCTTTACAAAGGAATGGGCGTGTGGGTGATTTTGTGGGATTTGTAGGTTCTAAGTTTTGATAATGATTCGTCTCCAGTAAAAATAGGACTGTATGTCCCTTGGCCCTTTCTTTCATGCTTGTTTCTAAGGAATGGGTGTGTGGATGGATTTGTCGAAATTGAAGATGGTATGTACCATTGGTCCCTTCCTTTCATGATTTTTGTAAAAGTAACGGGCGGGTGGTTGGTTTTGTGGGTGTTAGCTCTAGGTTTTGATAATGGTTTGACTCCACTGAAAACCAAGCCGGCATGTTCCTTTGCCCCTTCCTTTCATTCATGTTTGTTTTACAAAGGAATGTCGGGTCGGTGGGTAGTTTGTGAAATTTGAAAGAAAAGACGGCATGTTCCGAGGTCCCATTCTTTCAGGCTTGAGTTGTGAGTGGTATGTTGCTTTTGTTTTTCACTTTTTGTGCTTATTTTATGCTTTGATATAACATTTGTCAATCAAACTAATTGTATGAATAAATTATAGGTTTCAAAAATAAATTTACAATCGTCAGTTTAGTCAGATTCTTGTATTACAAGTTTAAGTGGCTTGTCTTGGTCAAAAGATATATTATTCTGATAGTTGACGGCCTGTTTGGAAACGAAAACAGCAGTCATTTTGTACAATGACAACAATAATTGTGCCTAGATGTAAGTGAGAAAAAATTCAAATAACTAATAATTCCATAAACAAGACACCTTCAGGTAACTTTCCTATACTCTCTGGCGCTCATACTGGCCGTATTTGTTTCACATCGGATGCCATTCTGAAAAATGGGTGTCATCCTGAAAATGGCGGACATTTTGTAAAATGGCGGATGTATAAATAAATTAATTTCTTTAATATCTTAACAGTCGTCACATACAGGGATTTCTTTAAGTGTGATCAAAATATTGTGTAGATATTTGAAACAAAGCCTGAAAAATCTGATAACTTAAGAAAAATAAGCTGTCTGAGCGGCCATATTGAAAAATACAGAACAGTAGTTACTCAGGGATAAATGTTTGTTTATTGTTGTTTAAATCATGAGTGAAGGCTCTCCTGTGCAGCTGTCTCCGCTCCGTAACGCTTGAGACTTCTATGTTACATAATCACTAGCCGATTTCTGAAGTTTTCGCTCACGTCAAGTCAGTTGGTATTTGCATGCGCCTCGTGCAGGACCGTCAAATCTCGCATAAGTTTATTATCATTTCTTATCATGGGTTAATTAATCCCTGACCAACCAACCCTGAAAACTATATGTGAAGATAGTCTGCGACTGTAGTACGTGATTTGTTGGACACGTTTATAATTTGAAGTATATATGCGGTAATGAAAACCAGGGTATCTCCAGGCTTGAGTTCTGTCATTAATGTATTTAAATAACAATATGTCAAACAGTGCAATCCACGGACTTGGATCCTACTCTTACAGTACATATCTGTCATTCTATACCTAAAATCGCGCATGCGCAACTTTTACAATTAAATTTAAACTTTATTTATTTTACCTGGATTGAACAACTAGTTATAATAACTAATACGAGGCACTCTCTATGGCTCGGATGATTTCACTCTATTCAATCAAAATAAACAGCGTTATATTGTTTCCGGCATCGGAGGGAATTTTATTATCCGTTACATATATTTGTTTGCACGTTTTTCTATGTACAGAAGTGCTTTAAACTGTGAAGAATTCCAATCATCTCTTTTAGCAAGTGCACATTTACGCTGACATTGTTGTTTTCATTTTGATTCAGACACACTTAAAGTTATGCGATACTTCTATAACTATGATACCATCAGATCTTCCCATATTTTGTAATCGACACATATTAAGAACTCTACACTTGACTTGATTCTAAACCAGTGCTTCCTCGCAAATGAAACTGGCTGAAATAAAAACGATAAAAACAGTATAATTCAGTACCAACGTTGGCAACCATTCGAAAGTGACACTGTGTGAAGTTTATAATATGTCGGTTGTAACAAAGGTGCAGGATTAAGGGCGTTAATATGGGGGGGGGGGGGGGGGGGTCGGGAGAGAAGGGGGTATGCTTTATACCTAAATGATCAGTTACATTTAGATCCTGATGCTTAAACTTGGTATGTATAGTCTATTTACTGTATTATGTTAGTATTTCGCACATGAATGTCTTATGGTATGTGACAGAGTTCTTTCTGCATGGATTCGAAATTGACTAGGTCTGATATCTCGAGTCCTAACCTCAGAATCCAAGTCAAAGTTCCTAAAAAGTTGACTCGAGTCCAAGTCGGGACTCGAGTTTTACCTTACTGCACTGTGCTGGAACATTGTCCGACCATTTAACAAAAAAGACCCTCACCTAGATCTTGCAGCTGGTTATTGTAGACATATGGTATAACAAATATATGAAAATCGTCAGGTCACATGACTGTCCGCTATAGAGAGGTGCAAATATGTGACCTGGGAGTAATATTGTGCCCACTTTTCAGCTTTCGAAAATCAACCATACTGGTCAACTGGCGCTAACAGAAAATTACGAAGAAAAGGGAAACAATTTTGAAATGAATGTTTTGCACTCAGACTGGCCTGAATATAGGTTTACTAACAAAAACATTTGACCGAATAAGGATATAGAAATAAAGTCATCAACCCGTATTTGCCTCCCTCCCTACGGGGAGAGGAATAATAACATATCTAGATTTCAGTGACTTATCATGCCCAGGATTTAGTTAAATAAAATATTTTTCTCCATATTTAACTGATATTTTTATTTCAGGTATGACAAGATATGTCTGACTTATGATTGGTACAGCGACGCCATGATAGGGGAGTTCCATTGGTTGTCCCTGATCACGTGGTTTCATGTCTTGGCGACTGTTAACTGTGATTTGCTTGTGTTTACTGGATCCCAGGATCAGGTCAGCGCCCAGGCAACATGTGCATCAAACAATGCTACCTTGGTTACCATTAATGACCCAGCCAAACAGACAGAAGTCACCACCGTCTTTACAGAATCGTAAGTATATTAAAGTATTAAATTAAATCTTCATTTTAAAGATTTTTGGTTGAGGTTATCGCCACAATTTATTTATGTTTGGATCTTTACGAACTATGTACATCTACAGAATTCCATTCTAGAAGCGGTGTAGGGGGTCCAGACCCCCCCCCCCTCTTTTTCATGACCTGGAGACCTTTTTTTTCCAGGTTTTGTTATTAGTCTTCCGGGTTGGACCCCTTTTCCTAAATCCAGGTTGCGGACTGCGTGACAATGGCTAATACGGGATAATCCGGGTGTCAGTCAGACTCTGAGTGCTACTCTTACGGGTCCTTGGTGTGTGTTGGCCCCATTTCTGATTATACCCCGAGGAACCTCGAAAGGCGCATCCGTTTTGAGTGAAACTGGACAGCCTCCCGATTAAGCCTGCAGAGCGCTCAACCTGTGTGGGGGCTGACCGTGAAATATCCCTCCATTCCCCGGCTGACATTCGATCTCACGATCTCCCGGCTTTGAGCCCTGTGCTCTAGCCATGGATCACATAAATCTACTTGCATCATGCATTCATGCACACATGACCGGCTGCAAAGTCCATGAATGCATTCAATATATAGTTGTGTCATTAAATTTGTATGAATCGTTTTCGTCGACTATAACGAGTGAACAGGGCTATAGTCTGTCTCACTCAAAGGTGCCAAGCCATTTTGGACTGAAGACATTGTATGAGATGAAAAATGTGATGACGAAAATTAAGATATATATTTAACAATATTCTTGTTTTAACTGGTGGCTCGGTGACATTTCGTCTGCTTTAGATTGTCATTCCAGCTGTGGTTTTTACGTTAATATGAGATTAAACAATGTAGTATTTTGTG
Source organism: Sipunculus nudus (assembly GCA_026874595.1). Classification (NCBI taxonomy): domain Eukaryota; kingdom Metazoa; phylum Annelida; class Sipuncula; order Golfingiida; family Sipunculidae; genus Sipunculus; species Sipunculus nudus. The sequence goes on along the minus strand of CM049318.1, from coordinate 8,396,021 downwards.
CATGTCGCCAATACCGTAATCTTCATAGGTGGCATTGATTGTTTTGTGCATAATTGACATTTATTGATTTTTCAACTTTTTAGCTCAGCTGACTATAAGTCATCTGAGTTATAGTGGTGGTCCATTGTCCATCGTCCGTCCGTCTGTCTGTCCGTCCGTCCGTCCGTCTGTCTGGATGTCCGTCCGTAAGACTGGCACGTTTCGACACCATTGGACCTACGAATCTGAAATTCGGCATACAGTTAGATGTCCCTAAAATCTCCTACCATGCCGAAAATTTGGTCAATAGGACTTCGTTCCTTCGAGATATTAAGGAAAAACCTCAATTTTTTATTAGAAGTTTATTTTTACACTTCAGGACTGCCTAATATCAAAACCACTCATCTGGTTTTCTTCATATTTACCATAACTATTACTCTATATAGTTTCTATTTACATGCCACAAATTAAGTCAGTATTATTTAATTTTAAAAAAGTTATTGGCCCAAACATAATGGACTTTGTAAAAAAATCAGGAAAGATATTTGGTCACTTAAGGCCAAAAGTGTTAAAGGTAGGGACTTTTTTTCAGTAATACAACTTTAATTAATCAAAATTTAATTGTATACCAAAAATTAGATCAAAATCTGTTCAATTTTTTTTTATATATTTGCAAAAATATAAAATTGGTACCTTAAATTTTGCCAAACTTTGGCCATGGCACGTTTTTTTCCTGTAAGTACTGTGGATTTAATTTTCACAGCATGTACACATAAGGATTTAATCTGTTAAAATCTGAAATTTGAAAATAAAAGCTGCAAAATTAGGCTAGTTATTGAATTTTTTTAGGCTCTTTTTGTATTCCCTTACATTGTCAAGCAGTCCACTTTGATGACTGTAGGTCATTCAGTGCACATCTCAATGCTCCCCAGGCTGTTGGCATAATGTTAGATGTCCCCAAAATCTCCTACCATGCCAAAAATTGGGTCATTAGGACTTCGTTCCTTCGAGATTTTAAGGAAAAACCTCCGTTTTCCATAAAAAAAAGCCATTGTTACACTTCAAAACTGCCTAATATCAAAACCACTGATCTGTTTTTGATCATATTTAGTATTCGCATTCTTTCATACATTTTCTATGAATATACCAAAAATTAGGTAAGTATTGGGTATTATTTTGAAGTTATGGGCCAAAATATAATGCAATTTTAAAAAAATCAGGTAATATATTTACTCACCTAACATGAGAATCGCTGAACCTAGAGACTTTTTTTCAGGAATATAACTTAATTTAATCAAGATTCAATTGTTTACCCAACATTAGATCTGAATTTTGCAAATTTTTCAAGTTATTAGCATAAATAAAAAATCAATACCTTAAATTTTGTCCAACTTTGGCAATGGCACGTTTTTTCCCTGTAAGCACTGTTGATTTAATTTTCACAGCATATATACATATGGATTTAATCTTTTAAAATCTGAAATGTCAAAGAAATTAATTGGAAAGAATATTTTTTTTTAACGTTTTCATACACCATGTCAAGTGTTGTTTACATCTAGGCCACCTAGTAGTACAGCCTTCACTTGCATTATGTAACCCACCCCAGGCAGCTTGCCTTGGCTCAGCTTGGCCACTACCAGCAGGCTTCCCCTCTGCCCTGCACTCCCCCCACCCCCTTCCGATGGTGCATAAACTAGATGAATGTTATTATTTTCTGTATTTGATTCATTCTTATTCTAGGCTATGCTACATTTAAGATATTGTATTGTACCACCAGGGTTACAATGATTAAAGTGTACATTTAATTTTGTCCACAAAGTGGTGTATTGCTATGAAAGTGTGGATGTTCATCAGATAAGTAATTCCTTACTTCAGAAGAGTAAAAACTTGGTGTGAAATTGACTATTAATTCCAGTAATAAATTAAAACTGGGATAGTAATTAGCACAATGATATCGTTTGTCCCTCATTCAACCAACAGTGTGTATACTTTATTTGAAAAGATGTTTTATTTTATCAAATTTACTGAATCTTTTATTTTATTTTGGTGAATAAAATTAAGCATGTACTAAAAACTCCAATGTGCAAAACTTTTTAATAGTGATTCAAGGAATATTCTTGTAGATGCCATGTTGTGGCGTTATTTTCTTTTAAATTTAGTTTAAACATTTATGATTTAAAAATAATAAAATATACGTGTATACATAATATGACCCAATATGAGCTACACTCTGGATATATAATGATTGCAACTTTTGCAACATTTCTAATATTTTAACTTATAGTTTCACTTTTTTTACTCTGTATATATAATGATTGCAACTTTTGCAACAATTCTAATATTTTAACTTATATTTTCAGGTTTTTTTATTAAAAATTCATAAAACCTGTAAATAAAAAAAATTGATTCAGCTAAAAACTTCTTAATGGAAAAAGTGGATATGCTAAAAAATAGGCTTATATATAAACTTAAATGCATTATTCCCTTGAAAGTGAAATAAAGGTATCAGTCCATTCTGTCCACTTGCCTGTCCATCTGTAAATGTTCATATGCATCACAGTATCTCAAAACTTTTACTGTTTTCCTTCATGACAGTCTTGTCAGAGTATTGGTTTGCAATCATATATTTAGATATTTACTATAACCAAGTAGGAGGGCCCCTTTCCTCTTAGCTTTTCATATTCTTATATAAATGAAAAACATTACAATAGAATATTTCTACATCCACCTTCGTGCTGCCCTCACTTTTCTCTTTTCCGAACCCAATCCCAAAGTCAGCCTTAGTAAGCAAGAACAAGATGAATCAGATATATTCAATACTTTAATATTTTGTATAACTATTCGTCCATAGGTACCTATGTAAATGCCAGAAATTATGTCAATATTGTGTAATATGTAGACATAGTGGGTATCACAATAATGTACCTTGTCAAGACTAAAGAGATATTGTGTCATAAATTCACAAATTCATAAATCACTTCATCAGCATAGTTAATCATAACATCATATCTGTCAAATTGAAAGCTTGCAGACTACCACACACTTTAGATCCTTCAACAAATAGCCTTATCATCATTCTACTACTGCTTATTACTGCTGTCATTGCATTCATATTTGCTCAAATATATCACAATTTTCAACCCCTCCTAAATAAATAAAAAATAAACAACTATATTTTACTCTACTAATCCATCAGTCAGGTAATTTTATTTATCATTTACTCACATATTACATTACATTCCTTTATAATAGCACAACGTGTCCATGATATTCATAAGCTTTATTGACTCAATATATATAGTATCACAGTGAAGAAAAATTTATAGTCCAATCACGATCAGCTGAGCGCCGTGACCCATGGGTCCCTTGTTTCAAGTAATGTATAGGGCAGGATTTTGGTTTCATTCTAGTTGGTTACATGTCTGTCCCTCGTTAATTCACTGCATATTGCCAAACAAGATACACTCCTAACGTAGCGGGGGTTGGGAGAGAGAGAAAGAGGGGATATTTTGCATTTTATTTGATTTATTCATTATATCAGAATGTTCTGGATCGGACTGAAAAATCTGGCCCCGGGATCGGCAGAAGACTGGAGATGGCCGGACGGATCACCGGTATCGTATACGTCATGGGGTAACGGGGAACCCAATAATCCGGTCACCGAGAAATGTGTCATCATGTTCCACCCCTTAAAGCAGTGGTTCTCCACAGATTGTACGTCAGCCTATCCATTTGTCTGTGAAACACCATGTAAGTTGTCTGTTATCATAAACCTGGTGAGATCAAACCAATTCGAGCACGCGAATTTGTACAAAATTTGATCAGACTCACTCTAGACACCAGTACATAAAATAAGGAACAGGTACTCTAGATCGGGAATTCATCAGTTTCAATCCAATAATAGCCACTATATAATGATTCTTATGGCTTTAGAACCTTTTGGCGTTCACCAGGTATACACTTTTAAAATAATGTTGTAAAATCAGCCTACAAACTGCCAATCGGACCCACAAGGGTGCAACTCTGCTGTATAGGGTTTACGAGCGTCACAATCTGTCCCCTGTACAATGCACCGCGTCTTCTAAATACACAGATGTATACATGCAGTGAAGAGAGTATTTTAGTCCGTTCAGTACGTTGTAGTACGTTGCAAAAGAATTGTTTCAAGGCAATTAACTTAAACAGGGTTTTTTTTGTGGTAAGGACTTAACGGAATAAGTAATATCGTTTTAGCATGCGCATGTGAAATGTAAAAAGAAAGTGTTTCCTTAGACATGTAAGAAAAAAATAGATTTTGAAGTTTGAAATTTGAGAAAAGTAGTCCCGGCCGTCCCACAATAACTACCAGGTCGAGGTTCGTATCGAGCAGAAACGACTTCTGAATTAGGCCTAATTTGAAAACCCAAGATACCAGCACGGCCGATGTTATGAACAAAATCTACTTTCCGATGGACTGACGGGACCAACACAATGTTGATTGTCATAAAGATGGTCATTAAGATTGGACCCCTTTTACTCATATTTCAAGGGCATGTTTTCAACCCCCTTCTACTGTGTACAGGACAAAAATGGAGCAATATTTATTCAATTTATTACTTCAAATTTCAATTTAGAGAGAATAATTTTGAGCACTAATGTTAAATGTATATATGTATATGTTTAACAGCGAGTGAAATGAGTACTTCGCCGACTCTAACTACGGCTGGGAGCATCGTCGGTACAAGCACTAGTTTCTTGGAAAGTACTGCTGGTCCAACAACGGTAGGTATGACCTCTGACCTATCCAATTCTCCGAACTCGGCTGATACAACAACAACGGGCCAAGGCACGGAAGACACGTCTACTGTTGGTCAAAGTTCAGTAGATACCACTATAAAGGACTTAAGTACAGAAGATACCACCACAATGGATGGAAGTACTGTATATACCACTACAATGGACCAAAGTACAGTAGATACCACCACAACGGACAAAAGAACCGTAGACACCACCACAATAGACCAAAGTACGTTAGATACCACCAGATTGGACCAAAGTACGGTCGATACGACCACATACGACACAAGTACAAGAACGGATGCCAGTACAGTACAAACTGCCACAGCAAGCGTAAGTACAGTCAGTGATACACTTTCACATACGGCAAGCATTAATGCGGCCATGGGCTCTACCAGTGAGAGCATATTACCTGTTTCTTCAGCATTAACAGTTACGGTATCTCCAGCTTTATCCACGACTGGAGGTGGGCCAGGTCACGGGGCGACCACCACCCGAAACACACCACCCATTGAGATACCCAAGACAGTTAGGATACCTGTAGACACCGAGACGCCCCCTGGCGAGGAGGAGCTGAACTTACCTGCAGACATAACTGTCTCCGACCTACGCGTTAGTGCGATATGCCTGGGCTCCTTTGGTATTATTATAATGGTGGTTGTGTTCGCTGTTGTACTTGTGATGGATCTGAACAGGTTCCGCGAACATATCAAACTCTTAAAGAGGAACCTGGCGCACTTGTGTGACAAAAGTGGGCGATACTACTAATGTGTCTGATAAAAGACCTGTCCCACGGACATGCGCATTACGCTTAGGCCTAATCACTGCTGTGTTTTGTCAAATGATACTCGAAACAAGCCAGAGGATAAGGTAAATGTGTTAAATTTGTCATTTGAAATATAACAAAATATGATCTCTTTCGACAATACCAAAGACCCGAAAGAGTCAGCATCAGTCACCGCCGACATGTTGCGTAGGCGAGATGGAAAATGTCCATTATTAAATATCACGCTGGCGTGGTATACCTTTTCACGAGCTTGAGCATCTGTGTGCTTTATTGTCTGTGATCATCAAGTGTATACTAACACAAAGTAGGAGTCCTACAGGAAACTCGTAAATGACACGATTTGTCTTTAAAATCGACGATGAACAGAATTCACATCGTCTGTCCATTGTCGCAGTAAACGGGAACCACTTAGTGGCCGTCGACGCCGACAGGTGTCCTTAGATACCTGCTGAACGTCAGTCTGGTATTACTTCACGTGATTGGTGTAAAAACGAAAAAAAAAAACATTTTGCGTTACCTATAAAACTTATAGCCTGAATTATTGAATGATTTTTCACTGGCTATTATTATAGGCCCCCTGTGACAGTAAAGGCCGACTTTGTCTGGTACAGGCTATAAACAAATCAATGAGAATAATTTTGCTTTTCGGGGTGGTTAATTTTGTTAAAATGCAAGAGTTTTGGTCATCTGACTGGCAATAATTTGACCTTTATATTATCTGAAATGAAAATCAGGTTATTGTATATTCTATTGAAGTACTGTGTGGTTTTATTATCTATATAATATGTACAATTTTTTGTCTTCCGGTCCAACCGGAAAGGAGGCTCTGTTTAACGTGTACAAAGTGGAATGTGGGACTTGAGTTAAACTGAATTAGCTTTTACACATAAAATACTTAGTACCCGCTGATATGGAATGAGCCATTTTCTAAATAGTTGCAGAAGGAAGTTATTTTACATCATATTAAGCTGTGCTTCAGCATTATTACAGACTATTCGAAGGCTAGAATTCTGCATTCAATAGAATACAAGCCTCCGCCATTTGGGCATTCACTTATTCGGTCAATATTCCAAGGTTCATTCGTGCATAAGTGACTGAACATTTGTGAATATACCTTGATGACATTCCTGTGCCGGTACCACACCAAAACCTAAGACATACACAAACACCCTTACAAACTTACACAGACACACACAAGGAGACGACTGCATACCCTTATGGCAGAGGCAAAAAGGTTTGTTTCTCAAGCACGACGCGCGTCAGTTTTGACCCCGTAATCAAAAAATTTCATTTGTATTTTCAGTAGAGTTTCACTTATTTGAGTCACAATGACTCGAACATTCTTTCTGCCAAGAAATTAAAATATTAAAACTTTCGATTAAAATTTCTCTTTGAAATGATAACGCTTTAAAATGGTTAGCATGTTGTCCTTCCTGTTTATATGATTTTTGCATCGACAATTTATGCTATAAATTTTAAAATATCGCACTTCCGTGCCGATTTCTGAAAAAAAAGTGCCTGGTATGTAAGGCAGAAGTTATACGAGAATCAAATTATAAAGAATGGTCATCAAAAAGTGAAGACCTTTCCTGTGTGAGAAGAAGAGTCCGTCAGCGTGTATTTATTCTACAAAAAGTGACAAGTTTAAATTCATTTTGTGGTACAAATACGTTCTCTTTAACGTGATGATATAAGACATAAAATTTAAAAAAATGGACATACACAGCAAAGAAAACTTAAGTCATATTTTTACATCAGAGAACAACAAAGAATTCATTTAATGTGATTTATCTGGAGCTTTATTTTGTTGTATCTTCACCTTTTTATGTGCGACTCTTAATGTTATATAACTTTGAAACCTTGATTTCCAAGTTGTTAAGTGAACTTAATAAGGTCACCTTAAATATATTGGTTTAGTTGGACATTTGAACATGACAATAACTTTGTTTCTGATAAATACCTGGACGCTTCACTGAATCTTCTTAAAGTTTTATATATATATATATTAATATCTCCCTTTATAAGTTCATTTTTCCTGATAAAAGTTTTTATATTTTATTTTTTCAATTTATGTGTACGCTTATTTGACTATTTTAGTTTAGTTAATCCATTTAATTATTATATTCTGTATTTTTGTGTAGAAAATTATAACAAATATGGACATATGAATGAGACTATATAACTTAGGATTGCTTACTTAACTTTCTGTGTTCGATTTTATTTTGTTCATTATATAAATCTGATCTTTTAAATTATCTTAAGTCAACTTTGTAAAATAATTGACTAGCCCTCCTGGGACGTTTGTCCCTTTGGTCTGTGTTTCTTTTTCATGTTCTTTGATCTGCATTAAAATGCGTTTGTTGTCAGTTGCGTAAAAGTACTGGTTTGAACGAAATGTTGTGTTATTTGTAATAAATGTATGGGTAATAAACAGAATCAAAATAAAAATTGTTCCCTCTTGAACATGCCAGTTTTATTCTTGCCAATGGATACGTCTTTGCGGCGTTGTTTGACTAAGTTAAGGGGAAAATTTTACATCCAGGGCCCGCAGGTACGGTTGACACAGTGCCTTGGTAACGCCTGGACACAAAGAAAAGCGAGCGTGTGCTAACGCCCTATCACGTAGTCCCAAATTTAAATGCCTACATTATTAGTTACGTCAGCATTTATTTATACATGTATATTTATTTATTTATTTATTACGACATTCTGCAGGGTAGCCTGCACCAGAAGAACACTTCTGTTGTAAGCAGGGCTTTGTCCCAGATATAAAGTACAAGATATTTATAAGAGTAATCTATAAAGAAAAGTAAACATGTATCATTCTTCTTCCTAACATATACATTAGTTATTTTAATTCGGACAGGACTGAGTCTAGTGGCCTCTCTTTGTGTTACTGCGCATGTCTCTCGTTTCACTTAAATAATACTTGAAATTTCCAAAATGACGCACCAGGTTTTAAAAAAATGCATACAATATGTGTCAATATCCATGTTCGTCATTCTCTAGAACAAAGAAAAGGGTAATACTACCACTTGTTTCCAAATTACCAAATTCAAAACGAGTGATACAAATTTGTTACCTTTACACAAGAATTCTCCGTTCAGATATGGATTCCACACTTATTTATTACTTTTAGCAAACTTGGCTCTTAAACCGATTTTGCTAAACATTGTTCTTATTTAGAATGTAAAATAAATAAAATATCGCTATAACGCGAATAATTTCACAAAACGCTTTTTTAGGAGGAAAATATCAGATTCACTAAAACAAAAGCAATTAATATGAAGCAATTTACATTAAAAACAGTTATAAGTTACATTTTTCCAGTTGAAGAGTTTTTATGTTTTGCATATATAATATATATACAAAGAAAAAAATCTATTATCCTCATAATCAGGTATTTGTTATTAAATATGAAACATCATAGCCATATATAAATATTCTGACGTCATATCTAGCAATGTAACGATTGTTTATTTTGTATATACTTCATATATATTAACGATCACGCATCTGGATTTAATTTTATAAACAGTGGTTTTCCATGTTTCCAAATGACAGAAGAAAATAGTTAATTATCATGGCACTGCCTTTCACAAATACTGGCCATTAAGAAATAACCATTTACATCGTCCATTTCCTTGTTAGATTTGGAGATTTGTAAGTAGTCCTGGTCGTGGTCGTTATTGGGTTCACCGGGAGCCCAGGCACTGTAGGTGAACTCCTTCCCTGTGGCCTCCCACACCCAGCGTCCCTCCTCAACTCTGTCGGTACCGGAAGTCCAGTATCCATCCGACACCGGATGTTGCGTCATATCTGTAAAAGTCAGTACATTGTTTTGATTGTCAAGTTTGCTGATTTATTGTATAGTCAATTTCAGCGGGTTTTTCTTGTGTCAAGGCTTTATCTGTTTTTCAAAGATTTCTCTCAATTCGCGATCTTATTTTTTCAATACTACCATATATTCTTTTGCTGTGCCAGGTCCATAGTTACACGCCGGGGGAAGGTTTACCTCCTTGTTACTATGGTTTAGTTTCTGACAGATTTCGCTGCCACAGAACATTAGCGAAATCATATCGAAGTAACGAAACGGAAGAAAAAGAAATAATAAACATGGTATCCAATGCTTGTTTAGGACTCAGTTTAGGGGTAATGTTGGCTTCACTGCATTTATGATAGGGATTGTGTAAAATACTTCGGGAGTTATCCAAAAGAGGTCAAAGCCTCAGCTTTTTCTAGAGTTGGTACAGGCACATTTTAATAGTGCCCTTTATCCAGAAAAATGATCGGAACTTAGTGTAGACGTAGCGCTGTCAGTGTAAATCAGTGTATTATAGCTATATCTTGAATTGTCGGGGGGGGGGGGTAAAGTCCAAGGTCACGGAGGACATCCATGATAAAAATAAAGTGGGATCACGGTCAATTATAACGGTCAGACCATTAACAGAAAATCACCAAAAGCCACAGAAAACCACCAATAATCAACCATAAAACCACTAGAATTCAACTAATTTCTCTGAAATTCCTGAATATCTTAGTTCTCTTGATTAATAATCAGTCAATAATAAAATTTATAATTCAAAGATATGATTTTTATACTGACTGCATGGAAACCTGACGCTGTCTGGAGCCCGGTGACTTGTATTAAAGCCTCTGGCCTCGGACTGAGGGAACTGTATTGCCACCTGTTGGCCAAATGGTTACTAACATTGCCAGCGTGACAGGGTCTAATGATGAGGAGAGAAATAAATGAAAAAAATTTAATTCCAGTATACTATTCATTTATATATACAGCTGAAATTTTCCTGAATTTCAAAGAAAATTGATTTCCAGTGGTTTTTGATTGATTTTCGGTGGTTTCTGGTTGTTTTCGGTGGTTTCCTGTGAATAATCCGACTCAATTATAATGTAGATCGGATCGTTAATGAAAAATTACTATGAGCATTCATATTTTTATCTGATCGGTTAATATATCTGTTAAACGTAAATCCTAAGGTTAAACAAACTTTTTCAAAACCAAATCATATCACAGTGGCGGATCTAGAAGGGTGCACCTTCCCCCCCCCCCTTGACGTTGAGCTGTTACATCTCTTATTTTATCTATTTCTTTTCCTATACAATCGTGACTTATTTTCATTATTCATATTTCTTATATTTTTATCAGCAATTAGATTTTTAAATTATCCACAGTTTATTATCTCCTTTTTCATAAGTTTATTAAAGTAATCAATAGCAGTAAGATTTGCTCCGTTAAGACAACATCCAAATTTTTAAATAATGAGAGAGGGAGTCTTCTCGTTCTTACACTCTGCTGGGTCACAACACTGAGGAGTGAGGCACGGCTTGGGTTGACCACAGAAGCCGGTAAAATGCAACATTAAATATAAGACTTCAGTATCAATTATTCTACCCCAGGCATTACGTTTGAAGGAGGAAATTTTGCAGGATAAAGACTTAAAATGGCATTTACACCATTGACATCAACATGCTGGAAAAAATTGAAAGTTAATATCCTAAATTTGGATTATATAAATATTAAATATTGAACCCCTCTAAAGTTTGACTATATATACATCATACATTCTATACGACATTTAAGAGAACAGTAGTTGACCACAGAAAAGCCTCATATTTTTTTTTGTAAAAAGTGCCTCAGAATGTCCTGTTTTATCAATATGGGAAGGGGAGACCCAAATACCCTTCCCAATGTACTTGTCATTTACTTTAGTTAAAACAAATATTCATAATTTCAAAAAGCTAAAAATATATTTGGTAACAATAATAATGATAATAATGATAATAATAATAATAATATTTACATATACATATGTAAATTTTACATTAAAAAACGTAAAAATGCATAATTTAGTTTTATAATAACCATCAGCCAACAACCCAATATTAAACGTCCCCCCCCCCCCTCCGGCCGTTCTCGAATCTCTGGATCCGTCACTGTATTATCATATAGATACACCACCCTGTTGTGTTGTTCTTTTACAAATCAGAATAATATGCACGAAACTGCACAAACATAAACACGTGCACTCATATGTTAAAGAAGACAGTCACCCTGATGATCCAAGTACCATGTTAAATATTCCATCTCAGCAGCTGTCTCCACGCTGACCAGGTCCCAGTCAGGTCCCAGCGACCTACAGTACTCTCCAGCCTGAGACCACATGAGCTGTCTGGGGACGAAACGGTAAACGGAATTTTCTTTCCCCGCAATTCCCGCCTCGTCATTCCAGTATGGTGACCCAAAGATACCTGCGAAAACAAAGAACATGTATATCTTAACCAATGAGATAATGAGATGTTCTTTGCTTTGTATATAATACCAGAGTGATTTTGGTGTACATGTTTTTTGAAGTGGGAGCAATCATTCAGTAGCAGGCATGTTGACGGAGTCAACACTGTACACGAGGTGTAGGAACACCGCAGAAATAAATCAGAAATCTATCACCATGCACAGAAAAACTATCAGTTAGTATTACAATGGCAAGAAAAATAATTAGATTTCTATCACAATTGCAAGAAAAATAATCAGATTTCTACACCATGCCAATAGACTGCGCCCCTGTGACGTGGCATTAGAATGACAAGCCTATTGGTCTCATTATACCTGGGCCAGGTGTAGCATTGTACCTCCGAGACGTTTTATGTTTTACCTTTGGTTAGTCTGTGTACAATTTATGCAAGAAAGTTCTAAACAGATTTTGTTAAAATTTTGTCGAGGATTTGGACAATACCCAAGGGACAATCCGGATAATTTTGGATTTTGATCAACATCATATTTTTTTATCCAAACTCTTATTGTGACGGTTATTTTTTTGTCTCTAATGAGGTCCAGAGCCAGCTATCAAGTGAACAGAGAATTGATAACGTTGTGTTGTTTGGCGAGGGTAATTGTGACCTATTATCACTTCCTGGTTGTTCTATGGGTTTCTACTGAATAGAAATGATTTTAATTTTCATTCCGAAACATTATATTAATGTCTTCCAACACGTCCGTTTATCAAGTTCATGTCTGCCTGTAGACCCATACAACATTGAAACTCATCATTATCTTAACACAAAGACAAAGTTGTCATTAATTATCTCGCGTTATCAATTATATTATAAATCAGACCAAAAATATCTCAGAACAAGACTTGACACCAAACCTTCGCCAGGAGTTACATAAAGCTGGTATGTGTTAACTGCTGTCACGGTTCAACTTCATTATCCCAGACCACAACAGAAAATAGCACATAATAACGCCCATCAACAGGCCCACTATAGTGAATTAGCCGTATGTCATTGTAGGAAGGAATCCATTAAATTTAAAAAAAATGCCTCCACAATTTAATTGATAGTTCCTCGGATGTTCCATTGATAGTTTTAAACCCTCCATAAGTTTTCAATAAATTCTGATCAGTATTTTTCGTGTAATTCTGCCGACCAACAAATGGAGAATAAAGTTTAATAGCTCTCGCCACATGGCTGAGATAAATGGATTAGTGGGACGTTGTATACCCCGGCAGATTCATACTTTAAGAATACTTTGTAGGTCACGTGTGCTACAAATAATTTCTACTGTATTAACTGTTCTTCTGGATTTTCAAAGAGCAGAAAACATAACATGGAAAGTGTTCCTGACAGAAGCAGAGTCAAGCATAGCCAGCACAACAAACTTGGTTCATGTGTTGATTCTTGCCCTCTAAATGCTATCATCATATCGGTAATAAAATACAACACCGCAAATATATACACATAACTGGGAATATACGGAAAACTGGGAGTATTATGGATAGACTGAGGTTTAACATACGCATTTCTAAGATCAGGACAAATGCAGATATTTTGAACAGCCATGACAATATTCTTATTTATACCTGTATTGTTTCATATTCAGCAACAGTTAGCGTAAAGAAGATCATAAAAACCTACTGCACGCAGTTAGTCTGTCACCCATCCTGACATCAGTGGTCACATGACTGATCATGTTAAACAGAAAAATAACGTCTTTAATTCTGTACGGGCCTGCGCATCTCTCGGAGATTGGTACTGTTCTGTCAGTTGCTCCTGTTGGTACACGTTGACTGGTCGCACCTGATGTCGGCTCTTCTATGCACACTGCACTAGGCACCCATAGCGTCTCCATAATGCCAAAAAGAAAACAAACTGCAAATACATAAAACATTAGTAAATAAAAAAGGAACTACGGTATAATCCGTCAAACATTTTTTTCGATCGTACTAATGCTGTTATGAACAGCGAAGGTTTTCACGGTTTTTTCACTTAAAAGGGGCAGACTCCGACGGTCTTCGAGGTACTGTTTCAGGGCGACAAGATCAGGGAATATGAGAAATTCATACGGTCAGCCACGGACCACATGCTAATGATTGCCGATGGGGTACTGAATTCCACATTTGGTGGCGCTCTGTGTGGGAATCATCCTAGGAAGTGCTACGGATTATCCAGGCCAACGACGTACCCATGTGTGGACATGCACGGACAAGCACGATGTCGTTACGGCAAATGACGACAGCTTTAAGTCACACCATCACGAATCTCACCACGGATCATCCATACATGAAGGTTCGCGGGAGGATTGCAATAAGACCAGTCGTGCTTCGCCGATCGTGAGGATCAGTAATTCAAATTCCTCGAATGAATCCTACTCAGACCGCCTCCAGTCCTGAGACTTCATACTCCCTCCGCGATCATGCGTATGTGGTCCGTGGCTGACCGTAACAACCCCTCATATTCTCTGATCTTATCGCCGCAAAACCTTATCTATCAAAGCCGTGCAGACGTCCTCACATACCATGGGAATTCGCCCCGAAGAGCACGTTTGCCGAACTCAAATCGTGAGAACTTTCGCTTACAGCATTATAGTGATAAAAAAAAAATGTTTCCAAAGGATGATCCTCGTTTCTGCAATGCAAGACCATCTCATGGCACGTCCCCTCAACCGTGACAGTGTGAAATAGGCTTAAGGCAATGGCACACTACATATGCTAACATGATTTCACTTACCTGACGTTCCTTCAAAGAAGATCTTCATATCTGATTTGAATCTGCCCTGTCGAGGAAAGGGGAAAACATAAGAACCATAAGGAAATTTGAAACGTGAACAAAAACATTAATATATTCATTTTTCGATTCAAAGGAAGAAAATGCTATATGATAAAACTAAAAGAAACTTTGAGCAGCCCTGATCCCTGCCATAAAAATATATAACATTTTAAATGTGCTTTGGGTCCCAAGCCATTCATTTTGTGATATTTTTTCGCTCTGATCAAATTTAACATTATGTTTGCGACCGACGAAAACACATTTTGGCGTTGGATGAAACCAGTGGTCCGATACGATACAATGGTTCTATGACCGCCCTGTACATACATGTATAAAATCTAGAAAGCATCAAGAGAGAGCAGCATACCTCCTCCAAATTCTAGATTACATCCGGGTCCGCCAGAAAAAAATACTCCTTCAGTTGCCAAAAGACAACCCATCCACATTATTATATTGGAGTTCATCGTTAAAATTATAAATGTGGGTTCCAAAAAAACGAGCAAAACAAACAGGGTGATAAAAAGAAACACACTCTCACGAGGACCCAGAAAAAAATGATAAATGTAAGTCCAAACGGTTTAAAACCAAACGACTTCAGGCCGACTTTCTGTGTGAAAAACAAAATAAAATTCAATGATGCCGAACAGCACAAAAGTCCTAGATACCCTCCTGCTACATTTATAAAATCTACTTTTCTACATATTTCAACTGCGAACAAAAGGTAGGCACTTGCTTTACTAACTGAGGAACACCGTTTTGTCTATGACCCACGGCGCTTTAGCACTCTCTGGGGACTATACAGTTTGCAATTACAACAAATAAAACAACTCAATGAATTGTGCTCGATTTTTTTTATCTTTTGCACATGCACCTCTTCTGTAATATGTGGTACTATACGCTCATACATATATTTAATACTTAAATGTTAATAATTTTACCAAAACGTTTACCGTAAATAGTTGGACCACCCTTTTTCATGCACCTCTCCTCAAGTCATTTCTCACCGCTCTGTCCTGATATACAGGTATACATTTATGTACACAATAAAAAAACTCTATCACCTTTTGTATTTAATGATTGTTTTATCTAAATTATAATACCAGAAACAAAGCTTTTTCCGTTTCCATCAAGAACCATTAAGAATCCAGCGGGCGTATTAATGCATCGGCAACAGGGAATACGGATCGGGGGAGGGGTGACTGACAGTGTATTCATAGCCATTTTGTCAACATACACAGAGACCAGAGAGAATATTTTATATTGACATTTACAGAAAGTCAACACACACGCACGTGCATCTATAACAGTTTAAAAAGGCGAAGGTCCAATACTGAGTGAACAAGACATCGTCAAAGAACAAAGCAGCCAACAGCAGCATTGATATGCGTGATGCTCGTACTTTTATCATGTCTCCCATAGATTCTGGCACATGGAATCTATTTTGCTCCTTTTCTCGTTCACTTGACCCTGGTTTCATTGGCATTAGACAAGATCACTGAATGTACACTTCATTCTATTACAAAATGTATTGGTTTGATATGTCTTTGATTGCCATGTCGAGATATCGAAGAATAGGCTTATTAGAATATTATTTTTAACAGTTGGTCTGGTCCAATTAAAGTGCTTTGTAAACTTTAAAAGGGTCAATTTGAAACCCATGAACGTCGAAAAGAATAAGAACTTTACACGGTCTAAACGAGTGATTAATAAATAAAGACTATGATTGCTTTCGTACGACATATGACTGTTTCTGTGCTTAGGTTGTTTGTGTGTACGTCTGTGCGCGTTTAGGCCCGAAATACGCTGATAAAATGGTTAACGATTGTAGATTCCCACATGTGTACTAAAAAATCAAATTGTACAGGTTATTTAAAACTATTCTGGTTGCAGTGTGTTTGCTTGTGTTTGATAACTGTCATTGGTCTCATAACTACTTCAACAGAACTAGAATCAACAGCATACATCCGCCCGCTCCGTATCACATCCTAAGTTTTATCAAGAAGCACTTGTCCTATTGGTACCAAATTTCTCCGAAAGGTGACAACATTATACCAGAGGTGAGATAAAATAATATATACTGCAGCTTCATCTGGGCATCTTCTTCTCCCTTTATCCTTCAGGCCTAATCCAACTCTAAACAGAATTCTCTTATCTGAATCTAATCTGGTCAAAACGTCCCACTGAATGTTATAATTCTTAAAATGACGTCAGTCGTACTGGACTTTTGTCCACGCCTCGGAAGTAAAGGTTTTGTTCTTAAATTGTCGGGAATGCTCCAAATTGTGTCCTGAGGGGCTATTCCCCTATTTTCACCATAAATTGAGATATATTTCAAATTATTTTCAGAAGGGGCTATCTCAGCGCCATATGTTGGCAACTACGGTTCTGTATCAAGGCAGAAGACATTTTACTACTCTGTACCGAGGCCTCGGGCTATTTTTGTCATATCTTTACATTTTCCTGAGACACATAGAGTCAAACATTACGGCATGTTTAGTTGTTCCTTTGCCATCAAAAGACACAACTGATTCTTTTATACAATTCTATATTATTCTGTTGAAATATTCATTTGTCTTGTTTTACAAATTATCTTAAGGCATGTTAATCCTATGGTCCCTGTTACGGACGTGTTGTTGCGATATCTGTTAATGTCTTAATATTTTAGCCAGACTAAATTAATAAAGTAATGATATTACTTATTATATAATTGATATAATTATAATTATAATTACAAATGTTGCGGATTTGTAGTTTCCGCGTCGAATCATATTTATACATATCTTGCATCGGAAAAAAAGATGTCCACTACGGTAACACCTACTGAGTACTCGAGTCCACAATTTGGTACTCAAGTTTAAAATTTGGTACCAATATCTATTATAAATGTGACGAATTTAATGTCATAAGATTACGAATTTGAAATTCGGCACGTAACAATCAGAAATACAGTGTTTACTGTCATCAAATTTAAACAGACACTGCCACTTATACACAAGTTTGCATAAGAATAAATCCTACCTATCGCATCCAGTTGCTGACGTCAGTGTTCTCATTACTGGACGTTATAATGCGTGAAACGTACGGAACAGTACATTTATTACAAAAGGAAACTGTTTTGTCATATGTTGGGGTCAGATAGTTTGTGGAATCCAATCTTGATTAATCTGTGTGCAGTATACTGGTCAACCAGAGCGTCTCAAAACATGAGAAACGCTGAAACAGATGAAAGTCTGTATTATATGAAGAAAAGAACCACCATATACACGTATAATTTACATTTTTCCATCACAATAGTCTGACGCCGGAACATTGCCGGCTTTGGTGACTTAATCATAGATATTTATTTACTGCTCGTAAAACTTCATTAGGAACTAACTAAAATAGCCATTACGTTATCTTGAATGCTTCAGCTTTGCATACCTGTCTCCCCTTGTCACATAGAAATAATAGGCATGAGGCATGATTTGGGAGGGTGTCCACCTAATTAGTCCCAGTAATTAGTTTGTATTGTAATAATTATGTTACTTTTTATATAATATATATATATATATATATATATATATATATATATATATATATATTCAATGTTGTGTGCATATTTTATTATTGTCGCTGACAAATAAAGACAACTGTAAACCCTGTCAGACAAGCCAGTGTTCTACAATAAGATCGATATAATAAAACTCAGCCAAACAGTCCGGTTTTCTATAATATGATCGAAATCTTAAAACCCGGCAAGACAGTCTGGAGTTTTATAGTATGATCGATAATCTCAAATCTTGCACTATTGATTGGGATTAGGCGTACTTGTGCCTGTGTTCGTGCATATTCATAAATAATGTTGCAGACTTACATTCAGTTTCCATTTTTTTTGTTTTAAACACTGCAGGGATTAAGAGCTGCATTAGTCACTTTAACAGAGGTTTCACATTTCGTTTCTTTGCTACATGTACAAATAACGTGTACAGTTATAAAAGATCTGCTTTTTAGAATTTATATATATATATATATATATATATATATATATATATATATATATATATAGTTGCGAATGAGGCCGTAACTCGACCTGGATTGATGTCCCCCGCAGGAATCTCCCCCCTGTGTTTTGGCCATCGCGATCCCGGTCATCATTGGTTAGCATCAAGCACTCAAACAACTAAGCATTACCAAACTATTTGTTCGGGACAAAGGTCTCCGCACGAAAACACAAACCGCGCACAACAGCACGGAATTAAATGCGGTAAAATATGGTACCAAAACTTGGTACTCGAGAATAAGTTGGTGCCAAAGATTGCTCCTCCAGTCTTAAAATTTCAGCCCTAGTGCGGATGACTGAGGCCGTATTTAGTTAACTTTATGTCCACTGAGCGAGCTGCGTCCTTGCAAAGCTGAGCTCATCTTTGTTCATGTTTGAAATCTCAGTTACAAAACTCTTTGAACTAACATAAAGAATTCGGTGTACGGCCTCTTCCTATCTGTCTCTTTGTTTGTCACCATCCTTCCACCAAGATCTTCTTCAAAGGCACCAACCATACTTCCATCCAGATCTTTTTCAAAGCGGCCCGCCATACTTCTATCCAGATCTTGTTCAAAGCCGCCCTTCATACTACCATCAAGATCTGGTTCTAAGCCGCCCAACATACTTCCTTTCAGAACTTTTTCAAAGCCGCCCTATATACTACCATCAAGATCTTGTTCAAGCCCCCCATCAAACTACCATCAAGATTTCTTCAATGCCGCCTACCAAACTGCCATCTAGAATTTTTTTCAAAGCCGCCCATCATACTACCATCAAAATTTTCTTCAAAACCGTCAACCATATTTCCATCAAGATCGTCTTTAAAGCCGCCCACCTACTACCACATAGTATATACTACCACATACTTCTTCAAAGTTTATTTGATAGGTGCATATATTGGACAGGGTTGACAGCTCATGGGAGACGTAACCATATTAATATTTTTTTTTCTGTTCGTTAACAAGCAATGAGCAAGTGTTGTCAAGCATAGCCCAAACAAAGCTGTCTTCTTCGGTGTTTTGTAAACATATAGTTTATAAAAGCATGGATATTTACCTCTTAATCCTGCACCTGCATAATTTTTTATCACTGCAAATAATTTTTTTTTATATCGTTCAGACATATGCGAAGGGCATTAGTATAACTAAACTGACTTAACTGTTTGTACAAGACCGTGTCTCTCAAACATTATATTATTTAAGATCGCTGAATTGATTATTGAAATGTTTGGAACTCTAAGGGTGCTTTTCCATGTGCGCGGCAGAAACTGCCGCGCGTCAAACGCATGCGTTTGCCGCGCGGCCAGTCCTTTTCCATGTGAGCGTTTTGTATGCGTTTGCCGCGCGGCAATCGCATGCCTTCCTGACACAACAGAACGGACTTAAACACACGAGTACGAGGAAACCCCCAAATGTGACGTCATTAAGGCGGAATTCCCATGCGTTTGCCGCGCGGCAAACGCAGAAATGCAGCACTGCTGGATTCCAAAACTGACGCGTGCGTTTGCCGCGCGGCAATCGCATACATGGAAATAGCACATGACTTTTTAACTGGTTGGATTTTCGCCGCGCGGCAGCCGCGCGGCAAACGCTTGCAAAACGCGTACATGCAAAAGCACCCTAAGCTTGAGGCCTTATTCCTGAATAAACTTCTGTTCTATTCAGTTCTCAGAAACCATGCCAAGGAAGAACAACTGAATGCTCACACAAACACAGACACTGAAAGTTATCAGCAAACGTCTATACCATAAATAACACTGGGTTCAACAAGTTTATAAACATGTATGCTATAAAAGGTGAATGTCTTTTATCTTTCTAAAGCCTAAGTCACATACATCGCACTGTAGGATTTTTTTCCCACAGATAATAGAAAACAACACAGAATTTAGGTTTAAATGACCATGTTAGCCGAGATATCTGTCCTTGATATATACTGCCGGTCTTATAGTTAAACGTGATAAACAGGGTGCTACAAGGGTCGCGTCAGGCTACTGAACTTATGTCGGTTATCCTTTAGCCCCTTAACACGTCTAAATGACTAAACCTAATGCCGACCAGTGGCCCATGTCTGCATTATTCAAGTGCACGCAGAAGAGCGAGGAGGCCTGAGCATTCCCAGCCGTAGGTCAGCCTACTTTACAATAGGGGTGGCATTAATGGGTCAGTCCAAATAATGATAGTTGAGGGGTAGTAGGCCTGAAGTCGTACACTCCCCCCCCCCCCTTTTTTGAAAAAAAAACCTGGGGACAGATATTCCAGGAAAAACCATGAGCTTGTAATTTATTGTCCTTAGACCTGACAGAGCTGGCAGTATTCATTTTATTTAACTGTAATATCTTTATATGTTCCCACACTATAATTTGCTATGGTGGTCATAAAGTTGGTCATAAAGTAATAACAACATACAATGCAATATATGCACCAGTAAAAACATTAATGTGTGCAAAATATTTTTATATAAAGTCTAAATGGGCTGCACAAATGACAGCATTTCTCATAATCATTGTGCTTGTGACCCTGAGCTGGTGGAATTTAAAGTGTCTTTTCCTGTCGTGCTGAACATACTGGTGTGTGCAGGAGGCAGAATATGTACGTCTTTCTTCTGCAAAGAAATAAAGCAACGCCGCATTATCTATTCCACACAAATTATATCACAATATATATCAATAATGAACAACTCTGACTTAAAAGTCAATGTGATTTTGTTTTAAATGACTACCGCTTAGAGCTTACAGGTCTGAATAAATTTGACATTCTATACTCATCTGGTTAATGTAACAATTATCATATACAGGTTGAATGATGAATACGGTCAGGTCAAAAAAATACATTACCAGGGTTTATATGTACCTAAATGGATGCAAATTTGCATGAATAACAATTAAACTCAATGTATAATAAAATGATTTCATAATCAATTGTTATATTGGGGATATGCAAGTTATGTTATACTAATAGGAAGAAAGTAAATACCCTTAAACCGTAAGCTGTAATAATTGAATACTGTATCAGTTTACAAAGAGACCGACAGAACAGTTGGTCGATTTATGAATAAAATACCACACTATTTATTATACATATCACACTATTTATTCAATTCTTTAATGCGAGAGATTGAACCAGCTAATAACAAGCTAACAATAATATATTGGGTGTAATTCCTAAATCAACATGTCACTTTTAATAGATTTAATTGCTTACATTTAATGTTTAAATCCAATAATTTAAAATGTGTACTACTTGGAAAAGAAATTAGCTGTCAATTTTAATTGTCATTTTATTCAAATTATTAATCTGCATGTGTACAGGGTGGTTAATGGCAATCAAAACTATTACAATTTGTTTCCTGTTTCGTTAATGCCCCTTAAACACACTTGACAGTCAACAAACATCCATAATCTTCAGCCAGAGATAACTTATCTGGGATAACTGGAGTTTATCAGTCTTTCCTGACACTCGGAAGGTGCACCAAGCTACTGCATGCACTTGGTAAGCATTTTGACAGGTGAGTGCTTTCAGGCAACAGAGAGACATGACATATGGCCAGGTGTTTGGTAGATATCAGACGTTATATATACAGGATTATATAGTGTGAATTATGGACCACTGATATAAAATGAGTGTTTGGGAGTCACAAAGGCTGACGGCCAATTTGTGTTACATCATCTGACACAAGTATGTTAGCTCGACAAATATGCCTTAACATGTGACTTGTATTATCTCAATGTGCAATATACATGTGTCTGGGCATGTGATAGATTCTCTCGAGATAGCTATTTACCGACTTTTGAAATACCTCTTTCAGTTGCCACAGATGTTAACTAGGGGCTTTATTGTTCTAGGCAAAACAGAGATGTATTTAAATTCTATCTCAGAGAGAACAAGTTACGCTAATTCAATATATATTATTCAGAGTGGACCGCTTATGTCTGGTTTGTTATTCAGTAATATTTACCACTTAAGAGTTTTCATTCTTTAATAAGCTTTTCTCCTATGGGTTTAGTGAATGAAAATATTGTCTGCTTGGCCCTGTAACATGTGAGCAAACTGAATATCAGATAAAACATGTTACTGATTGCTGCCTCGACCAGTGAATGACCAACAATTCACAGGCGTTCGCATTCATGACGTTTTACAGGGTCAGTCTATATATAGTTTTTCAGATTCGAGTGCACACACTCTGAGTGGTTTCCTTAGATGTGTATTATTTTAAGATAACTTATTATTTTATTATTAAATTTATTATTAAATTATTATTTTAAGGCTTATATGCTTACATCCTTAAAAAGTTATAAATTGTTAGATCTTGTTCAGGCACCATATTAAACCCTTGAAACCAGCCTAATAGATATAACAAATATATACAAAAATGAAGAATGTTATTATTATCTTTAGACTGTATTATATGCTTACTTTAACATTTATTTATTTTAATGATTTTTACATAGATTAATAATGGGACATATTGATATAACAATATTTTCGCTGAGTTTGTCATATTTTTTTATGTCAACTTTAAACCAAGGGGTTGCACATTATCACCGTATCTATATATGTAGCACTTTATTAGAATAATTAATGAATGAACAATTTCCTATCCCCTTATATAACATAAAAGTCTGCATTGCCAAAAATAGGATTAATAGATCCTTACAAGAGGTAAATCAACGCTTACCGCACATAACAACCATTTAACCTCAAAATTTACATAAACTAAGCACCCTGCTCTATTTCTATACAATTAGTTCATGTTGCCTTACCTGTGTAAAATTCGAAAAAAAAATCCAGTTGGCACCACCAGTCTGCAGGAAACCATGAAACACACCATGATGAATATTCATGGAAAGAATCATGGTGATCAACGCATTTGTTGCTCAGATACCGGAGCTTTTGTAACAAATTTTTCATTATTTTGGGAGGGGTGGAGGCCCTCTGAGCCCCATATATAGCTCGGAGGATATGTGTAACAGAGACCTAATTAAAGATTTCTTGGAATATATTTCATTGACCTCCCTGGATGTCGAGTTAGAAGATTCTATGTCCAATGGTTACAATTTGTGCCCTGTTAACAGACAACCACATCTTTGAAGGTCTAAAAAGAGAGAAAAAATGCGAAAAAAATTGGAAAAACGCAGATGGAGCTACCAGTCTACAGGAATTGATGAAACCCTCAATGATCATTATGCATGCAAAGAATCATGGTAATCAATGCATTACTTGTTCAGATATTTGAGCCTTTGTATCAAATGTTTAATTATTCTTGGAGCTACTTATGAGCCCCATAGCTTGGAGGATATAGGTAACAGAGACCTAATTTCATGTTTACAAGGAGACTTTTTTATGGGCCTCCCAGGATGTCAAGAAAAAAATTCTAGGTCCAACAGTTATGATTTGTGCCCTGTTAAAGGACGACTGCATCTTTGAAGTTCTCATAGATAGAGAAAAAATGTGGGCAAAATCGGAAATATCCAGGTGGCTCCACCAGTCTGCAGGAACAGATGAAACACTCCATGATAAATATGCATGCAAAGAATCATGCTGATCGATGCATTTGTTGTTCAGATACCGGAGCTTTTCTTTCAATTTATCATTAATCTGGGGTACTTCTGAGCCCCATAGCTCGGAGGATATGGGTAACAGAGACCTTATTTCAGGTTTCCAAGGAGATATTTCAGGGAACTCCATGGATTTGAAGTGGGAAGAATCTAGGTCCAGCGGTTACGATTTGTGCCTGGTTAACGGGCAGACGGACAGACAGGGAGAAAGACGGACGACGGACAAAGGGTGATTGCTAAAGTTCAGATGACTTTCAATCAGCTAAGCTTAAAACATTTCTACCAAACATACGACGGTTATATCTGTTGTAGCCCTGATGAAATCGTACGACTGTGGCAGTCATAATCGAGGGTTGTTTCTAACTAAGGCTTAACAGAGTACATTTATTATCGATCGTTCCCTGTGTATGTTTACGCTGACATCACTCCAATTTTGATTTTTTGTGGCTGACAGGTAAAATTTCCAGGCTATGAATATCTACCGTGAAGATTGGTTCATTTTAAAATACATGTATAGCTTGGGTCCACAAAGAATTTGGTTCAGGCACTGATCAAGATGAAAGGCATAGAATTACTGCTTTTATGTGCAGGTATGTAACAATTTAATTATTTTCAAAAATGACAGACTTACGAATGTACCTTAAACGAAAGCCATGAGTTTGACTTTGGCTATCGTTTGACTTTTTTGTAACATGGGAGGCCATGGCGGTTCCGTTATCTTGCCGTAGAAATGAAGCTCGACAGTGGACATTAATGGTTCCTCTTGAAATAATTTTCTCGGATCAGCTTCACACCCAAGGGTACTCTCTGGCTGAACGAGCGGAAGGGGGAATAAAATTTTGCACCGAGGAGGAAGTTAATTTTAAAATCTAGACTAATTAAGTCTTGATCTGGCGAGTAGTTAAATAAGGCTGCGGATTGTATTTAGCAGGCAAGACAGGAGCTGTAAGGTCATATATGGAGTAAATCAACAAACCCAGGTTAACAAAAAAAATATCGTTTCTGTCATAGTTTTCAACAATAAACATCAACTACAAACAAAGCTGAGAAATAACAATGTTATGATATTAAAAAATAATTTCATTTGCGTTATTTGCGTTCATTGTGTTATCATTTGCAGTGTTAACAGTTACAATTTAAAAATCGCATGATTTATATATATATATACATATATATATATATATATATATATATATATATATATATATATATATATATATATATATGCTAATATTCTTAAATGGCATGTTTATTCTTATTTGCGACACATAAGGTTCCATTTAATCTGTCCTCGTAATAAAACCACCTGAGCAACCCGTAACCATACATTGACGCAATACCGGCTGAGATTGCCTCACCTTTTCCCATAAGAGCGGGTGCATATTCTGCCTAAAGGCGAAGTAAATAATACTCTGTTATACCATTTGTATACTAACGAAGACTTAAGATGACACAAGATGACCTGTTCGAGTGCTTTTCATGACACAGATAAAATCTAAAAAAAAAGTGAATATACTCCGTCAAACACTATCGATCACGTGACTATATTATCAAGGTTTTATTTACGTTACACCAGCTTTGAAAAACCCTCGAGCAGTCCATCTAGTCAATTTTCATTGTTGCCGATTATATGGTGCAAGAATGTGTCTAATGTATATATATATATATATATATCCAAAGACATGCATGACGATGTGGAGAGAGAGGGAGAGAGAGAGGGTGTGTGTGTGTGTGGGGGGGGGGGGTATGTTTGTATAATATTTTTTTTAGTTTCTTAAAAATAAGGGGAATAAGTTTATTTATAAGTTTTATGTAAATATATAATTTTTTTAGCCTAGCTCTGTTCAAGTTAAACATAAAATGTTTCCACGAGATAAAGTTTTTAATCAACAATGTGCATTTTTTTTTAATGAGAATAACTATTGAATGAGTCTTTCTTTAAATATTGTCAGTTTATTTGTTAGTCCCTTATCCCTTCCTATTTCTTCTGTATGATAGATTTATTAATTTTCCTTTATTTTTGTTTAAATATTATTGGCCGTCTTTCACTATATCCTGCAAATGCCGTGAAATGGTATCTTATTTACTTCTATTGTTATTTTGTTCATAATTATTTTGCTCTTGGCACCAGGCCCCGCATAAGTCAACATTGAATAAATTATAATAAATGAATAAATTAGTGATCCGCTCATAAGCACATGTATTGACATAATTAATGATTTTGGTTCTGAAAAGTATAGGTATGTCCATTTTACATTTGTGACCTCAGTCTGAAGGCTATGCGTTCCTTTTCGTTGTGTGCACGTGTGTGTATGTGTGTGTGTGTTTGTGTGTGTTTGTTCGGAATCTCATGAAATTTTCAGGGCATTTCAGGATTGGGCCAAAAAAGAATCGATTTGACTGTGCTGAGGATCCGCCTGATGATCCGGGTCCAGAAAAGACTTCAGGAGAGACCTCCAGGAATATTCATAAATGTACATTAACTTTTCGCGAATGAACCTGGGAAAATGGGCCGAGTAGGTGAATGCAAACAGGGGGCGAGGAACTTCTGCACGAATGAACCTTGGAGTATGGGCCGAATATAAGAATGCAAACACGTTTAGTGTGTATGTGTTTTCGTAGCATCCAACATTAAAAATCGCCTCATGTTTGCTTCCTAAGAATGCAGATTTATAGTTCTTGTGATATTTTACAGCGGCTTCAGCCGGTATCACTACTTCTCCGAGCACGGTATACAGACTTGCAGGGGACTCGGTCAGTCTGACATGCAGCCTCAATGACAGTCACTTTGGAGACGTCTTGACATGGACGAAAAATCAGGAAACGCCACCTAACTTCGAAAAGGTCTCCGTGGGGCAGAGCGTCAAAGAGCCTTTCCAGGCCCGATACAACATTGAACTCAACACTGGATTGCTAAACGAGTATACACTCGTAATAACAGGTAAGTCTCTGTTATTATTCTTATTATTCTGTGTGTTCTCTTATATTGTTCCTATTATTTTATTATTCTGTGTGTTTCTTCTATTATCCCATATTATTCTTATTATTCTGTGTGTTTCTGTTGGTATCCCTATTATCCTTATTATTCTTTGAGTCTCTGTTATTATACCTATTTTTCTTATAATTATATGTTTCTGTTATTATCTCTATTATTATAGTTATCCTGTGTGTTTCTGTTATTATCCATATTATTCTTATTATTCGTGAATATTCCTTGGTGACGTTCAATCCGGATCATGTGCCGAATCCACATCAAATTCTAATCGGTTCCCCATTCCGAAATGGCCTGAAAAAAGCATAATATTCCCTTCATAATAGCGTGGGTTATGATGTGAACACACGCAGGCAAACACACACACACGAGCGGGGCAGAACGCTTACACTCCCGACCGAGGCAAAAACAGGAAGGCAAAGTGAAACGACGGAAGAGACTGACATCGCGAGAGATATCAGAATATAAACCTAATTTACTAGGTTTGTCGCTATTATCCCCTTGTTTGTTAACGAGATATCGGTGAAGCGTTCAGCGGATTTCGGTGAAATTATTTGGAAAATCGGAAACACTTAAAGTAAAATATCCTGGTAGAAGAGCAACTGTGATTGCACTTTGTTAATACAGAGGTATGAATTCAATAAACTCGTGCTCAGGAAACCGTTCATGTAGTAGCCGGCCCGTTTGGAAAAAAAACAAAATAATAATAATAAAGAAACACATTCCAGTTTATTTCAAAATATTGAGTATTAAATACAGTCAAGCTGACTGTAACCGGGATGTGACATTTCAACAAATCGTAGTTCTTTTGAGTCACATAAGATCGGTTATACTTAAATGGTATTAAACAACTCAATAAATTAAGTAAAGTGGAAGTTGAAAATTATTGATAATTATTTCTATATTCATAATTTCTAATGAGTTTTCTCTCTGTACATTGTCCCACAGATCTGGCTGAGAACGACACTGGTGACTACCGCTGTGAACTTCACAGAGAGGATACCGTGCAAAGTGTTCAGCACAACTTCTACGTGTATGGTACGTGCTGTAGTTTCACACTAAGTCAGATATTTGCAAAATATATTATACGGCATTACACATGTGGGGACACACGGCTCCCTTAGTTGTCTACAACTGAAATCACCCGACCGTGTAACCAGTGGTGTTTTGAAAGAGAAACAAATACAAACAGACTAGCACTTTTTACGTCAAGTACCTGATCAGCATTCTTAGATCATAAGCATAATCTGGTAGGCCTGAGCGTAGTCTCGACAAACACTGAGGTGACTAGGCTACGTCAGGTCCAAAGACAACCCTAAGCGTAGCTTGGGCATATGAAGCGTACATTTAATAGAACACAGTGGCGTAGGTAGTGGGATGGGGGGGGGGGGGGGGGGGGGGGCATGGCCCGAACACTTTTAAAAGTGTGTAGGGGGGGGGGAGGGGGGCCTACCCCTCCCTCCCCCCCCCCCCCCCCACACACACACTTTTTCAGGTAGGCAAACTTAATTGCAAGTTTTAGGGTAAACCGGACTTCAGACTGGCGCAAACAGTTTTCTTTTACTGAGCTCTTTAAATCAGTAACGAATTCACTCGAGTTCCTCATGATCACAGGTAGCATTATATGATAATAAATGTAATAACAAATCTTAGATAACTGCACTAATGTCAATGCTTTATAAATTAATCTTCTCTGGTATAACGTAAATATACCCCCCCCCCCACAAAGTGGCCTGGGCATATAGTTGTACCCATGTCCGTAATCCGTCCTTCCAAATTAAATCAAACAGTTGTACGCACTTTTTTCGCTATGCCTGCAGATATTGACCTGATTTTTTGTGTGTGGATGGACGATGACCAGTTATAGATCGAGTTCGCGTTTCGTCTAGGCTGACCCACTTTTGACGGTATGGCGGCTCCTGAACATGGAAAATTTCATGAAAAATAGAGAAATTTCATGATCCATGCACTTTTATAAAATTTTTCTTTAATGCCAATAAAGGTTGACCTGATTTTTGTAGCGTGGCTGGATGATGATTAGTTTCGTCCGGCTGAACTACATTTGACGGTATGACGGCTCCTGAAAATAGAAAAATCCATGAAGAATAGGAACTTTTATGAAAAATGTACTTGTACGGACGTTTTTTGGCAATGCCTGTAGTTATTGACCTGATTTTCTGTGTGTGTTTGGATGATGACCAGTTACAGATCGAGTTCGCGTTTCTAACCTGCTGACCTACTGAAGGCATGATTTTTTAAGGTGAGCGTCCTCATCCGTGTTTACGTCCACACTTGTGAAAACTTGTAACTCTGACACACTGCCATTTATCAACATTTTATCATATTCTTGTATTATAGGGGTCACAATTTCTTTTCCTAGTTCTGTGATCTTGACTTTTTTTCTCATTATTTGATTGTCAGGGTGGTAGTATCCTGAGTTTTCATTGGATTTGATTCTAATTTGCTGAAAAGCATCAATATATGACTCTTTTGAACTTTTTAAACTTTTGGTTGACCTTGACACATATTTTCAGAATTTACTGACACTTCTGTGGTTTGATGATTCACGTTATTTGAATGACATGCAACTGAATTTCTTTCTTAGGCACTGTGCTGGCATTAAGTTGTTAATTGGAAGGAACTGTACAAGGACTATTTTGCCTTCATGATGTCGTCTGGTTTGCCTTCATGAACTTCCACAGGACCACACATGCATGTTCACCAGCTAATAATTTTTTATATGACAAAATTCTGGTCCCTTCAGCATTGCTACATTTATACTCTACCTGGCAGCGGGGGCATTTGTGTGTCGTTCCTACACATCTATTTTTGGAAATGCATCTCAGTAAATATTAATGCAAAGAAAATTTCACTCTCATATTTCAATTCCTCCCTTGGTGCGATTTCCAAACTTTCTTTTAATGGACAGCATTAAAATACAATGTGGTGACAAAAGATCAATACCAACGCACAAATG
The DNA here is from genome assembly GCA_026874595.1 of Sipunculus nudus. Classification (NCBI taxonomy): domain Eukaryota; kingdom Metazoa; phylum Annelida; class Sipuncula; order Golfingiida; family Sipunculidae; genus Sipunculus; species Sipunculus nudus. The sequence continues at coordinate 8,365,872 of CM049318.1, read as the reverse complement.
GTTATTCATTAAAATCAGCTTCACCTTCATCTGAATTATGGCCAAGCAGATCAGTTTCTGGGAGATTTGAATTACATTAAGTAATAACTTAATTATGGCGGAATATTGCATTAACTTTCCTTTTTTTATTTACTCTTTTAACATTCTTAACATATGTTAATTCTGTGTATCTGTCACACAAATTGCATAGGTAGGTAAATTATCTTAATTCTAAAACAAATAGAACATACATTTTTATTTATTATATATTTTATATATATTTATATATATATATATATATATATATATATATATATGTCAAGGCCCAGATCCCGAGCTGGACCAATCGCCGGTTGGTCCGGACCAGATGCCGATCAGGATTCGGCCTTAACCCCGATCATTAACTTTTAGGAAAGAGAATGGGTTCCTGTCTGAACTTATCAAAGTTCAGGTCAGCCGAGACCTAGATTCAGAGCATGCCTATATTCCTGACATGATGTCTGAAATTATAACTTAATAAGCAATGACAAATGTTAATTAAGTTTGTAGTCGGTGGTAATTATTCTAACTTAATAACTTAATTAATATTTAAGTTTGAATTAATTGAGTGATTATATTTATTGTAATTAATTATCAAGTCCTTGTATTATTTTTCAAGATGAATTATTATTTCCAGTATTTTCATCAGATTGTTTATTCAATTTTTATATAATAATTGAACTAGTTTAAGCTGACTCACTGTGTAAATAAGTGTATATGCGTTTTGTAGGTAGAATAAATTGTTAGATGGATAACGTATAAAAGAAGTTAAGTATCATATGAAGTTTTCAGTCCCCAGTTTTCAAATATGGATATTCTTAACTTGTATCAACTCATAAACAGCTTACATTAAAATGAAAAGTCCTGATTTCATAAAACCAACAATTTATAACTTCTCTTATCAACATTTTCAACTTAATTTATGTATATATTCAGGTTTTTATTACATATATTAATATATATAAAATCATATTTTTACTTGAGTCAGCTTTAACTTGGTCTATTATTTTCATGTCTTAACCTTATGGAATATAATGTTTAGCCAAAAGCCTGCTCTAGTCTGCCATGAAATCTCAATCAGGAACTGGTCCAGACCAGATCCCGATCAGGGTTTAGGTCAGACTTAATTCCGATCGGGATTTAGGTTGGACCAATCAGGAATTGGTCCAGCCCAGATCCTGATCGAGATTTGGTCTGGACCAATTCCTGATTGGTCTGGACCAATCGACAATTGGTCCAGACCAGATCCCGATCGGGATTTGGTCTGGCCTAAACCCCGATCGGGATTTGGTCTGGACAAGGGCTGGACAAAGGCTGGACCAGATCCCGATCGGGGTTTAGGCCGGACCAAATCCCGACCGGGATCTGGTCTGGACCAATCGCCGATTGACATATATATATATACACACACACTGCATCCACCATCATCTATCAAATTCCCTACATATGAATTTAAAATATGAAATCTATCCAATATATCTATCTATCTTTATATATATATATATATATATATATATATATATATATATATATATATATATATATATAATTTGTATTGTTCACATAACGTGAATTCAATACATCGCGGTGATAGTGCTCTACCGTATGGGAGCGTTTATAAATAATTAAAGTACGGTTAGTTTGACCTCATCAGTTTGTGCGACAGATCTGAAGAGTGAACCGGCTTGAATGCTGCTCTCACGAAACAGATCTGTCGTACAAACTGATGAAGTCAAACTAACCGTACTTTAATTATATATATATATATGTATATATGTATATATATATATATATATACATATATATATATATATATATATATATATATATATTTACTTCACTTCAAACGTTTGCCCTGATAAGGATTGATCTACTTTGTCTTATTAAGAAATGAACCATTCTTTTATACATATTTATGGTATACTACTATTTACCTACAATTATTTCATTTTATATTATCTTGCAATGACAAGGATCAATGCACTTTAATTCAGCTTTAACTCAACGGCACCTATTAAAGCTACATATATTGTGCATGGTTACAAGTACATTGTCAGTCTTCCACAGTTGTAAGTGTAAGCACCTAGATTGTTGATCATAAATGACAAATTATTTTGTCAAAACAGAATGACAAGGTTTTGATTCATTAATTAAATTTAAGCAATATACTATATATACAGTATACAAAATATTTACGATCAGTAAACAAATCTCGGATAGTCTCTGTAATTTTCGAAGGAAATTAATATTTTCAACAAAAACGGTGAAAAAGCTTGAAAAGCCGGCTTTATCATATATATATATATATATATATATATATATATATATATATATATATATATATATATAATATGGGTATCCCGGACAATCAATGTTATGCCAAACAAGGTTCAAAATTCGCCTAACCTAACTCATATACTGTTAGTAATTGACCCGGCCTGAGGTCTTAATTGACACAGTCGAGAAAATGGTTGTATTAAATATGATAAAAAAAATCAAAACATTTAACACGTATTGATGAATGTAAATTATTAAGAGCACAAATATATCGGGAGATCACGCACATCCGTCTATTCAATATATGTCATAAAAAAAGGGCCTATAACAGCGCGGGTCATCTCAGTTGGTGTAAATGAATAATAATTAAGAAATTGTGGTAAAAAAGAAATAATAAATAAACAATGACAAGATGACTAGGTTATGTGTGATAATGCCCACTTAAATAAAATAAAAAAGTATGATATCTGACTTACTTTTCCATTACGTAATAACAATGCCTAGACTTGGAAGAATAGCTCTGTGAGGCGCTGTTTAACTCAACAGTTGTTGAATAGTAAACATCTCTTGGAACAAGAAAATTTGACGCTTTGCATACTTTTCGAACAAACCTTCTCTAAATTTAAGTTCGTGGTCATTAACCATTTTCACTGAGTTAACAAATGACCGCAGTTCGGTTGCCAACAACAAATGACAAATGAGGGATAAATTCTGGTCAACTCATATCCCCGCCCTCCAGAGTAAATCAGAAGAGGGTGTTAGCAGATTAGTAGTAATTAATTATTCCTGGTACCCCGCTGTGTGGGTTGCCCAATCTTAGCAGATAAGTAATTCATTATGGACAAAATACATGGCCTGATTTTGCCAGTAATACCTCTTAAGCCTACAATACTTGCATTAGTACTTTATACAAATTGTTCAAAACTGATTACCAAATTCCAGGCATTACACGTTATGCCTTGAAAGTTTAGTCGTCTCATAAAAATGCCGGAGTAGTCAGGCATTTCGTGTAATGCCTGAAATTTACAGTCATTGGACGTAATGCCTGATTACACACTTGCCTCACACACACACACATATATACTTATATGACACATATGATTTATAAAGTTGTACTTTCCGTTTATAGCATATATTAAAGGCATCTTTCTGGATGGCTCCTCTGATAGTACTAATTACAACCGATCCTCCGAGTCCAAAACTGTCATTAATTATATTAGTGGCAGCAAGGCAGGTGTTTTACTCTGTGAGGTGGAAGGGGGCGTAACAACCGCCCAAGTCACCGTGAGTCTCAGAGATGGACGTGATCTTACAAAGCTACTAAAAAGAACTGTCCGAAAGAGGGCTCGAGGAGATGTGCCAGGATTAAAGGTAACGAAAAATTCATTATACACATATTTTATCTGTGGAAGTTTATTTTCCATAAAGTTTAATTTCAAGGTTTATATCAATGTATGTATTTCCCTATATTTATATTTTCATTCACTATACTCTGTCATGACCCATGTCCGCATGTTTGTTTGTTTTTTTTAATAAATATTTGACATAACACTTTCGATCGCTTTTTTATAAACGGATTATTTTGTTTATCCTCAAAATAGTTCGGTCAAAACCGATCAATCGGAAACCTCTTGTTGTAGGAATTCCTTCACAGATAAAATACAACACCAGGTAAATTTGTTATGAAATCACCAGCATAGCCAACATATCTGTCCTAATTTCGTATAAATGATATTAATTAAGCAAAACATGAAATACCGCCAGTCCTCGGGTAAGCGCTATGCTAACTAGGTTGGGAGTGTCTGTGGCAACTAAAGTTCATGTCTCCTTATTATGCTGGGAGTTATCTAATTAGTGATTTGCCTTAGAGACATACGGTGAAGGCTTGTCATATTCGACAGAATCCTGTCCTATCCCCTTGGTTGGCTACTCGACAAGGGAAGTCCCTTTCTCTCGGACCTATAGTGCATCCTACTTTATCAAAGGGGCGTTAATGGGTCGGTCCACTTCAGGTGAAGGAGGGGTATATATATGCAAGGGATGATCTGTGTAATATCCTTCAATGTCACTTTGCATAAAGAGAGAGAGGAATGCAAAATGTTTTTATTGTGATGTGTTTCCTCTCATCTGAGGTTTGTATGTATCATTGTATGTTTATGTAATTGGTAATTTCGGCATGTGTTACAGATCATAACGTACACTCAGCAACTATTCAGCTCCACGTTTGACGTTCAACCAATGGACGATGGAAAAATAATTGAGTGCAGGGCCGCTGTTCTTTTGACAAACGGCACAACATTCCATACGAAGACCAAGACAGCCATCTTAAATGTGAACTGTACGTAATTATCTCTTTAATTGTGTGTTTTTAATAGCTATAATGATCAGGACAGCCTAAGAACTTGGCACTCTGGTACAAGTACGATGCAAAACTAACAAATTTATCATGACAAGGTGAACATAATACTAGGAAATTTAGAAAGTGAATTATGCATTAGTGGAGGATATTTAAAAAGAAATACTAGAGCCTGTGTTAGAAATGTACCACATATTGAATTGAATGGGGAAAGAAATAATCGTATGACATGGGAAAATGCTAGTACTGTGAAGACGAAACCTCGGGGATTAAGGATATTTTACTCCAGTATCTTGCACTGGTAGGCTTACATACCATACATATTGCACAATATGTTTAGTTTTATAAGTGTTTGTAGTAAAAGTGGTAGAAATATGGAGTAGTAGTAGTGACAAAAGTTGTATAAAAGTGTTGTTATTTTGCACAGATAAGCCTTTGATAACACAAAAAAGAAATTACCTCGCCGAGGTTGGTGACAAGAACGTCCAAATTGCCATGTCAACCATAGCCAAGCCGGGCATTAAAGACGCAGTATGGAGAACCACTAAAACGAGAGAGAGTATCAGCAACGGTGAAACGAAGAACGGAATGACTGCTCAGTACGTGGTAAGTAGTTCCAGTATTATGCTTCCATACATGAAAAGAGAGGACGACTAAATGTTCGACAAAAGAATCGAGACCTGAAGGGATATGTGTGCTACCTTTAATTTTGGTATTATCTCATTCCCTTGCGATCATTTCGCATCCCCGCGCGATCATTTCGTGTTCCCTCGCAAAATGTTGGCGAAATGATCGCGAGGTAACGCGAAAAGATCGTTAGGGAACGCGAAATGATCGCGAGGGGACGCGAAATAAAACCCATAATAAATATAGCACCCATGTCCCTTCAGGGGCTCTGTACATTAGCCTCGGAAAAAAATACCAAAAAGGAGAAAAACAATTGAGGTTAATCTCGTTTCTTCAAATTTTACTTATATTGCTGAAACAGTATACGGCATGACGGCTTAGGTTAGTTGTCAGAAATATCAGTTTCATATTCCCTAGCAGAACTCCTTTACCTGTAAAGGAAAGAATTGTGTTATCAAGGGTAAATTTAAACTCTAAACCAGAGCAACAAGTTACATACAAAAAAAATTAAAATTAAAAATAATTTCAACCATGAGTTTTTTAGTCTAAAAAATGCAGCCTGCTCAAGATCCATGGTCTCATCAAGTAACGTCTAGTCTCTCTCCTTAGCGCATAAAACAATGCCTGGTTATCAATGTGGACAGAAAGACGTCAGATGATATTATGAAGTGTTTAATTGCTTGTCAATCTGTTTTGCAAAGAAGGTCATTTTAAGATTAGCTGTGTGACGTCTCTATCACAATTGCATTCGGGTCCTCACTCAGATTGTATTACTTATTGTATTACACACAGGAAAAGGGAAATGGAGGAATCTTCATTCTAACTGTGATTGAGGTGAAGCATGAGCAATATCAAGGTTACACCGCCATTTTGACCAATCCGCATGGTTCTGCGGTAGACACAGTCCGGCTATTCCCTGGACCGAGAAGTAAGTATTCTTCGTATAACAGCAAGGTATATTTGGAACTGCACAAACTTACACTCGAGCGTTCCCCCTGAGAATAAATTAAGCCTAAAGAACCTAACTGCAAAGAAATCGAAGGCCAAGGAAAGAGGGTCATCAGACAGGGGTATTTCAGTCTTAAAGTTCAACCATTACTGATTGATCTCGAGTTTGTACATAGCATATTTAGATAGTTTGGATATTCTGTTATATATGCAAACTGTTCATAAATATCACGGAAAGTTATAAGAATGTTTGCAAACTCACAACAGAGCCAATAATAGGGCCTTGACACAAGTAATCGATGGAATTCAGATGTTTACTTTTATTCACAAAAGAGGCTTTTCAGACTTTGACTCGAACAAAGCTATAAAATTTAGGACTGTACAACTGAGACAACTGCACGTTAAAATATTATATACCCTGCCAAGCAGGTGCTTCAGTACCAATATCAAAGTCGTCTAATATTTTAGTTTCTAAAAGGTTAGTATCTTTAATTATTCCTTTGAAGTATGTATATGGCATTGACAGAAAGCATATGTTTTCGGACTATCAAATGCTCAAAGGGATCAAAGCTGATCAGTCCTGAATTTCTACTATCATCCATGGGCATACATACGTCCGTCTTTATTGCAATTACCTTTGGTTGGTTACATTCAGAAATCATTTTAAAACATATATAACCAACCAAGTTGCTCGATCTGGATACCATATAATAAACTGTATCCATGTATATTCAAAATTTAAATGAACGCTTATAGCGAAATCCTGCTGTATGTTAAATCAAATATATTAAAGTATTTATCACACCGAGCGTACTTTTGACTGGAATAGACAGGCTCAAGCTGTGAAATGAAACATGTTTATATAAAAATGTTTACTGTAATGTACTTTGAACATAAAACGCACACAGAAATTCACGATCTCTCTGTCTTTGAATAATAGATGACTACGTCACAGGAGGCCTCAACAATACCGGTAGGTTACATTACATTTCAAACTTCATTGCACCAGCAAGATCATAATTGAAGGTTGTCCCATTCAAACCGTCGTCTTGTTGATATTAAAGGGGCCCAATCACCTATCTGACCTTTATAAACTAAAGCTAATCCCTTCGAGCTATCATAAAAATAGGCCAGAAAACGTGGAAATCACTGCACACAGGCTGTTGTTTTGTTTATACAAATTTGTTTATAATATGTGGGGGCCCGCCAAAATAATAAAAACAAATTCAACAAGGATATCTGGCAGCAAGTCAGATAAGCCAGAGCTTTGCAAATGGCATTTTGCTACAAGTGACCTTCCTACCTCCCCATATATGAACAAATCTACCACCTAAGAGTACTTTTTTCTAAATTGTCTACATTGCTGTGTTTTCAAACATGTTGTTGATAAACAAGTTCACGCATCCTTCAAGAAGGCCTTTAGAGAACTCTTCACAACCACAATTACCCATATGTTATTAATATATACACAGAGAAGGCCGGAAATCACATAAATTCTTTTGCAAAAGGTAGGTGATTGGGCACCCTTAAGAATGACATTTCAGTACCAGACGCATAGTACAGCTACGATCTCCGGGTCTTTTTGATTCCTGTTATATCTTAAATGTTGTATTTACATGGAGATGGAAAGTAAAGATTCAGTGTTATATATTTGTGCGAATTTAGAAATCAAATATTAATAATTTAAAATGAATTGAAATATGTTATTGAAATTATTAGTATTTTGATTACGAAAACAAAACAATTTTGATAAACAATACAGATCTTTAACTATACATCAGCTGTCAATTAAGGATATACGCCAATCATATTCTGATTTCAATGGTTCATATAGGTCTATGCTCCCAGAGGGCCAAAGAAATAAAAGGTATGGTTCTCAAGCACCGCCAGCGTCAGTTATAAAAACCTTCATCAAAAATTTTATTTTGATTTTCAATAGAAACTTTCCAATTTTGTGCTCCAGCCGCTCGGACATTTAATTTAAACATATTTTTTTTAACATTGTAGCCATTATGGCTAATGAAGCATGTTCTCCTGTCTGCAAAAAAGATGCATTTAAATGAATAAATTATAATAAATACAAAACATATACAATACCTAATAATCAAAACAATAATCACAGTGAAACAAGCATTTTCAAAAAACAAACTGGTCTTTTACATAATACAGAAAGTATCAGTTATAAACGCGCAATTTTTTCACAAAAAAAACACACACTGAAGATAAAAGTAGGAAAACATACACAATTTGTATTGATCATAATCTTTGATTAATTGATTGAACACTCAGCATTTCGTCTAAAGTCTCTTCGAGTTCAATATATACCTCTGGATTAATATTGATACTTTATCTCTAATTGATTTAGTTGGGAAATTATCACCAAACAAAAATGCGTTTAATTACAGTTTCGTTCAGTTTTTTTTATCGGTCCATGGTTATTGAATAGGTCAGCCTGTAAATTTCCTTTCGATAGTATCTTTTTAAATACGATATATAAGCTTGATCTGCAATTATTATACGTGATAAAATCTAGCATGTACTGTTCTACGGTTTCACCTGCCATTCTACACTTACAGCGAGGATTATCTGATTTTCCTATTTTAAAAAGGTATTTATTTAATTGACAAACTCCGAATCTTAGCCTGTTGATTATTATTTCAATTTTCCTTCGTTCAATGACATATATATTCTTTCCAGTGCGCTCTTCGCGGAATATATGTTTTTTTACAATACATGTTTTAAGGATTCTATATTCTGAATATTCCGAATATTTATCATACAATTTTGATAAAATTCCCTTTGTTATGTAGTGCTTATACTTGATAAACAAAATAAACCTGTAATTATCTTGCTTTATCCTTATTTTTTATCGAAACATGCAAAAACAAATTAAAAACTAAAAAACCGCCAGCCCGCATTGATTATTTAAAAAAGTGCCTGAGAACCAAACCTTATTTTTTTGCCTATAGTAAATGAATATTCAGCAGACATTTTCCTATAGAATGCGTACTGCTCTTTCGGTCGTCTGCTATATATCTTTAGGTCCTATAAGCCATTATTGTGGGCTTCGTTTGAAGAAATCAGATGCATACCTAAATATCCGACAGAGAGGGCACATTTAATGATATTTTTTGTGCTAATGTGTATACAGTACGTATGCACGTTGCAGCTAGAACACGGACGCCTGTGATTCCATTAATACATCGGCGTAAGCGGTACATATGCAGCACGATAAGGTCTATATATAAGTATTAGGCTGGATGAGTGGAGATGTCATCTGTCCGAGGAATGCCCTATCACTGACGTCAAAGTTTGGCATTTCCCCGTCTGTTACCATGCGTATGCGTTTTTCAATCTGTACCGTGAGCGTGTTGCGTACAAACTAGGGCCCTGCGCGGGCTGAAAAATTGAACCTGCACCCGCCCCGCATAATGCCCTGTCAGCCCGCAGCCCGCCCGCAAACAAAAAAAATCCAGCCCGCCCCGCCCCGCAGTTACTATGATTCTTTCAGCCCGCACCCACCCCGCAAAATTTTCCTTAAGCCCGCACCCGCCCCGCCTCCAGCCCGCAAAATAATTAGAAATGGTAAATATCGGATCCAAAGGTTTACATATTAAGATATTTTACAGCACATATATAAGACACGCTAATTATTAATATATATGAAATGTTTGATGATTTGAATGAAAAATTAATTTGAATACGTTTTTGCAATAATTCAAACCATAATTCATGGAATATTTTTAAAAAGACATGTTTGATTGGTTAGATGGATTTAATATATACATAATAATTTAACACACCTTAAATATGTTTTCATATTTTACAGGGGAAATAAACAAACCTTTGGTTTATTGTGTCTGTTTCTTATTAGTAAAGAAAAAAATTAGACTTTTTTCAAAGTATGTGTACCCAAAGTTACCCTTTAGAATAGTATTGGGTAATCATAAGCCATCAAACTACTGAGATGTGTTGCTGGTAAATTTTTTTCAGTCATAATCTGCTAATTAGCTGATACTGAGACTAATCAGGTGAAGGGAGTAAAGGGGTAATCTTTTTTTCAAATTTATCTTTTCATATTACTATTTTTACGACACCTGAAAACATTTTATAAAAAATACCAATTTCTTAAAATAATAGTTTTTAAAGTATAATTTTATATTCATGTTTTACTGAGCTACCAGATAATCAACCCGCAGCCCGCCCCGCACAGACTTCATTTTGGCCCGCCCCGCCCCGCACTTTCTTAGATGTAGCCCGCCCCGCCCCGCAAAGATTACTATGCGGGGGCCCGCGGAGGACCGCGGGCTGCGGGTCAAAACCCGCCCCGCGCAGGGCCCTAGTACACACACGTTTATATACACATAAGTACTACATGCTCATATATGACAGTTTTCCCATTGAAATGGTTTTCATGATGAAGTTTATATTAGAAATAATCAAACTACAAGACGCAGATCTCTGTTATTCCTGCAATATCTTAAATGTGATTTTTAAGTTAAGTGTGATATATTTGCTCGAATTTAGACACATGTATTAAATGTTTAAATTAAATTTAAAATATTATAGAAAGGAATTAGTATTTTGAACACGAAAAATGAGGAAAAACAATTCACTTACTATGTTAGCTGTCATATTCTTATTTCAATGGTTCATATATACTCCCATAAAAAGTGAACACTTAACAGACATTCTCCAAGAGCATGCACACTTCTCGTAACGGTCGTCTGCTACACATGCCTAAGTCACTTAAGGATGGGTTGTGGTACGCTCTTTACACAGCGCTTTACCTATAGGCTGACTACCTATATCGTAAGCGCTGTTTGTTTTGACCTCGTATCCTGAATTGCTACACCAGAGGGGAGCACTGTATTTTTGTCGAATCAGATGAGACCTTGTGCTGGAAGACACAGCCAGGCGAGGAATACACGGAGCCAATGTTGTTCATTTCGTTTTGAGTGACAGCTCATCGCCCCGATAACCGTCTGAACAGGCCACGGGCTCCGAGAGAATGGCCCCAGAGGTAGCGTCATATCGACCCTCTGGCATTAAGACCAAATTACTAGCGCCAGAGTGTCATTACATCTGTGTCTGACGAACGCATTAATGAAGATGCAAATATTTTCGTCATTTCTGACAATGCTTCATGGCCTACAGGTAAACTGTCAATCAACATAAACCAGACCAATTGTTAGTATTTTTGTGTACTTTCTAATAATACCAAACATGAACGAATAAAGTTCCGTTTTAACCCAGCCTATTGGTAAACCCTTTGGCGTGTTTGTTGAATTTATGACCGCATGAACACAAGCATCAATCGCACAGATTACAGGACGCAGGCAGCTTACAGGCGATACAGGAAAGACCCGTGTCCATGGAGACGATGTTTCAGTTTTGGTTGTGAGCTCACATGTATACTATTGTGTAAATTCATTATTTTTAGCATAATATTGAGATTATTGGCCGTTTACCACGATATGAATGCAACCTGATGTAAGACCACTGCGATACATTCCTAGATAAAATTTGTATCACGACTCGAGTAGGCTTACCAGCCCAATTATCCGATTGCCTACTGAGACGGGTTGTCACGGCTACCCCAGACGTTGATTGTTTAGGGCCTTGGGCACATAGGATGCAACAAAGGCTGCGTGCACACCTCGCTGGCTGGTTTCAGTTCTGCAGACAACAGATACATGGCAACGCTAACACAGTCATAATGTCATAATCGAATCGGTCATAATCCAATCGAATGCGAGAATGCAGAGGGAAAAATTAAAATTCGACCATAAATTGTCATCAAGCGGCGCTTGAAGCGCAGCTAGGGCGGAGCCATGATGCCTGTCGAGTGTTTGTTTCTTGGCATCTGGTTGGCTGCTTGTCACATCATACGCACGTTTTTTTTCAGCGGACAACGAACCGCCATCTGGTGTCTAAATGTATCATAATCCAGGGGCGGATCCAGGATTTAGGAAAAGGGGGGAGGGGGTCCAACCCAGGAGGACAAATGAAAATCCTAAAAAAAGGTCATCAGGTCTGGAAAGGGGGGGGGGGTCCAGGCCGCAAAATTACGTCTAAAACCCCTTGAAAAAGGTTGCTTCGGGTGAAAAAGGGGGGGGGGGGGGGTCCGGACCCCCTGGACCCCCCCCCCCCCTCCGGATCCGCTTCTGTAAACGGTCAAAGCAGGCAGCGTGAAAATCAGTTGCTTCTTTAGAACGCAAGATTTCCGCTGCCTTGGGTTCTTGCAGTCGTCAGATGAAATCAGATACAAGCCACAGAAAGCTTGCATTTAATTATATGTTGTTTAATACTAAATTTGAATTTCAACAAATTTGACCTTCTATCTCGATATATCGGACCCAGAAATTTAGTGTCAGTCATCGCCGACAGGTGTCGTTAGTGTGAAAGAAAAGGTGTATGCTTTCAGACCTTTCCAAAACCATCATAACAAATCCCGAGTCGAAATACAAGATGCCTGGTGATGATGACGTCATGGAATGTGAGATCACAGGACTCGAGATTGGTGATTCCTTCCAGTGGAAGAAAATACAAGATGGCTCCGTCTTTGAAATCTTGGTCTCTGTTGGACAAACCATGCATGACCCTTTCCCAGGCAGATATAAAATTAACTTTAACCCTGGGACCGTGTCTAAATATACACTTTGCATTACTGGTAAGTCAGGATATACGCTTCTGTTTAAACATAAATTCTTGAGTAAACATACTCTAAATATACCTGTAAAGTAATAAACATAAAACATGCTTTTGGCTGCAGAATTTACATATTTCTATTAGTCCTTCTCACATGGCTTCATATTTGCTCTTATATTTGTTATGTTTTTCTGAAGATACATCTATGATCAGCATCAGCACTATGCATGCTCTACAAAATATTCACTGACACCCACCCACACAAACATACTTACGTGGAGTGGCGGATCCAGAAATATTAGATCAGGTTGGGCGCAAAAATGCATTGGTTGGCGTTAAATTGATATATGAAAATCTGGTTCTTAAATTTTGAATTTCACTTTTGGGAAAAAATCATTTAAATCACCTATATAAATATATATGTAAAGAGAGAGAGAGCGACAGAGAGACAGAGAGAGAAAGAGAGAGAAAGAAAGAGAGTCTGTTGAACAGGAATATAATATTGCCCTGCATATAATTAAAAATGATTAATTATGCAATGTAAAGAGAATTTTTAAGCACCTTTCACAGAAGACATGACGATTTTCTTTTCCTCAACTACTAATAAGCTAAATGTTCTCATTTTATAGATCTTGCTTATGGAGACAGTGGTAGCTATATCTGTGAGCTGCAGAGTGAGGGTAGAACGATTAGAAAATTTGCACATTCTTTGCACGTTATTGGTAAGTACGTCCATATATCTAAACAACAATAATACCAAGCAGAGTAATGGTAGGCATGCTAACAGATATTGTAGAGTAACATTTATATATACACACACATCCACATACACATATATATAATATATATAAAAAAACACATATATATATGCATTAATGTCATGAGAATGATTATGTACAGGCTCACATGTCCTCATATTCTTCTTGATTCATGCTAGACGTCCTGGATGCATGTAGGTTTTCCCCACAGATAATATATAACAACACAGGAATTTAAGTTTAAATTCACCAAATGGACGAAAGTTCTGTCCAAAACATATACTACCAGTCTATTATATTAACGTGATAATAGGGAAGCTAGAACAATCACGACGGCTACTGAGCTTCACCTTATGTCGATATAATGTTTAGCCTGTAAGCATGTCAAAATGATTTAACCAAGTGCCGATCAGCCTACTTTACAATAGGGGTTGCCTATTAATGGGTCAGTCCAAATATAGCTTAGAGGGGTACCAGGTAGGCCTGATGTCTAACCAACCCCCAACCCCCTTATATGAAAAAAACGCAGTTTTGTTTTGTTAAATAAAGAAGACATCTTGGCCATATAAAGGCAAAAGCAAATTTTGAACAGACGCACATTACAGCCTCCATTAAAAAAGCATGGGGACAGATTGTCCAGAAAATCTTGGAGCTTGCAACTGTGCTTTTATATCTTCATATGTCCCCATCCCACAATTTGCCGTGATGGCAAGCAAACACATCAGATAATCAAAAAGTGATAACAACATACGATGCAATTTATGCACCAGTAAAAACATTAATGTGTGCAAAAAAATTTTATATAAAGTCCAAATTGGCTGCATTGAGACACATATGACAGCATTACTCATAATCATTGTGCTTGCGACCCTGAGCTGGTAGAATATAAAATGTCTTTTCCTACTAACTCAGCTTAAGGTGGCAAGGCAATTGGCATATTTCCATTTATTTTATTATTATTATTATTCAAAAAAGGGGCACTGCTGCTGGGCAACATCAACTATATCCCCCTTGTTGTAGCTTTACTGAAATAACTGGTCATGGCAGAAGGCAGAACAAATCTTTCTCCTGCAACAAATAAAAAAAAAACAGCAGTATGTATTCCTCACTAATTGTATCACAATATATATCAATAATGAACAATTATGTTATAAAAGTCATTGTGATTTTTTAATGACTACCCCGTAGAGCCTACAGGTCTTAATATCTTTACATGCTATACTGATTTAGTTAATGTAACAGTTATCATATATACAGGTTGAATGAAGAATACAGGCAGCATTTAATAATGCATTACCAGGGTTTATATGTACCTAAATGGATGCAAACTTGCATGAATAACAATTATTTCCATGTTATACTAACAGGCAGAAAGTAAATACCCTTAACCTGTTAGCTGTATCTGTAACATTTTGCAGACAGACCAACAGAATAGCTGGTCGAATTTGAATGAAATATCACACTATTTATTTAGTTATTTATTGCGAGAGAAGTTTTTTTTGCACACTGTTGTAAGCCAGCCTACTTTACAATAGGGGTTGCCTATTAATGGGTCAGTCCAAATATAGATAAGGGGGGTGGTAGGTAGGCCTGATGTCTTACAGCACAATACCGTAGCGAATATGTTAAACATTGGTAATCGTGTATGAAAGCCGTGATAAGTGTTTAGTGTTTACTTTTAAGATGTGTTCAAGTAAGAAATCTAATGAAAAGGCTGTCCTGTGCAGACTCTGGAATATGCTGATAATTTTCTCAAAACGTGCCACCCATTATTTTTTACTTGTATATTTCCAATTACTGCGTAGTTTACTTTGTTCCTGATAGACGGCGCTGCAATAGCCTTCCTTGCTCTTACACACGGTGAGGCTCCACAACCTTCTCTCGGTGAGCCTGTTGAAGAGGCCTCTTCTCTTCTACTGGGGCACTGTGGGAGGCCTCAACAGTCAAACTGAAATTAAAAGTAATTAATTTAATTTGTTACATGCAAAGGAAACACCGTCTGTTTACATTTCAAATGTACATACTTACAAAATATTACCTTTTCCGTAAGCCCTTTCCATTAAACATCCATGTTTATGTCATTTTCCTTGAAACGATTCTTGTCCAACACGACTAAATGGACTACATTGTCCTCTTCACTACATTTATGCCTTCGCAGTCTGGTGTATTAAGAAGCCCCGGTGCGTTGTGGGGGGGTCAGATTTTGACCACACAAATCCCTAGAAACCAGATTCGTACTCTTGTGAGTCAGTGTCTGCGCCGTATGCCCGAGGGTTAGACCAAATATCGAGGCATGGCCAGAGAAGAGTTCCATAACAGTTTAGTGGTACCAAAGTCAGTTATAATACAGAAATACTTATATTTACCCTATCACACTATTTATATTACAGCACCTATTGATTCGGTCATCATAGATGGGTCACCAGATCAGGCTAACTTCATACCCACAACGAGGTCAAGATCGTCTCTGACTTTTGTCAAGGGACAATCAACTGGGTTCACAACGTGTCGCGTGACTGGTGGGATTCCGATGTCGCGTGTCACCTTGACGAGTGGTGGAAGAAATGTGACAAGCTCTTTCAGCAAAACCGTACATACAAGACTTGAAGGGGACATCTCCGGGCTACAGGCGAGTCATTACGTGGTTGTCAAATTTAGACGTGTGGGCAACGTTTATTAGACGAAGAGGGGGATATATCACAACGGAACATATATTATTTGATGGTGTACCTTTTCTTCTGCTTATCTATGAAGACTTTCCTGCGACTGAGTCAATTTTGTATTTTGCACACCGGCATTTTTTGTCTGCTTTCGAGTATGAGTCATTTTGTTTCACAAATTAAACAAATGAAAAACTCTCAGGATACCAGTACCAAGGATTTTTCATGGGCGGATCCAGGATTTAGAAAAAGGACGCATCCCCCCCCCCCCCTTATCCATTTATTATTAAGATATCCGGGCCGAGCAATTTATGACTCGTCGGCTCACATTCATTCATGCTCGGCAAAATGAAAAGCCAGATCTATAAAAAAAATCTATATTGTGCTGGTTATACATGGCAAAAACACATCTTGGGGCGCCCATGAAGTTAATGCTGAACACTCAATCATTATATAAGGGAAACTAACTAATGGATCGTAAAACTGGAATAATGTTCTTTATTTACATATAAATCCCTGTCAGATTGCAACATGTGAATAAGATTTACCAAACCAGCTCTTTTAAAAGTTTATTCTTACATCGGGCATTTCACTTTAATGTGTCGTCTGCATGGTTTGCCTTGAGATTTGTTATGGCATATTTATTTTGGAGAGCTTTTATTTCGTGCGACACTTATGTTACACTTTGCTGAAACTAATGTTAATTCTGAGAGGCAAATGGTAGTCATGTTAAGATGTTTGCAGTACAGGAAACATCGAGCCTTGGTCTATCAAGGAATGTGCTTTAATCTGATTATATTCTTGTTATTCTTCAAAGCTTACGTGTCGTACTGTAAAACTATATTCTGTGAAGTAATGATTTATGTGACACGTATTTTGCAGGTTATCAAGCACATTTTGACATTTACCAGCACCTCTTTCTCCCCGGAACCTACCGACCACGGCCGAACTTTTGTCTGTAGAGCCGCTGTTACAGGATCTGACGGGTCAGAGATTTACACAAAACAAGAGTCAGCAAGGATGAACATTATACGTGAGTTTAATCAATTAATTAGATAAGATGGTCTCTGTTTCCATTATAACTATTACACATGAATATAAAAAAGGGTATCATTAATGAATTTATGCACCGTACTGACAAGTTATACTTTGAACAAATGTGAAAATGAGAGAGAAAGGGTGTTCATGTAGAGAACAATTGTTGAATATGGGAGAAATGCATCTCCCATGTTTAGATTTCAGTCCTGTGCATATAACATTAATATGCAGGGTTCATATCGTGGACCTGATCAAAGCATTTTAGAGGGTCCGAACTGTGACGCTTTGTGTATATGTGTATGTTTGTGGGGGGGGGGGGGAAGAGATCCGACAACTACCCTTTTTACTCCATTCGACTGGGAACTTTAAATCGGTAACTAGTAATTGTAAATTATGAACCGATATACATAGCATCCAGGCAAACTCCAGCGAAAAGTCGTGGACCCTCAACTATAGAATCAGACTCCCCAACCATTTTGCCACGTCCAAATCCTAAGCAGCGTCAGGTTTTTACATTTTCAGTTACCTCTGTCAGGGGGATATGCACTTATCCCTGTTCGTGTGTGTGTGAGTCTGTGTGTGTGTGTGTATTTGTCACAGCATCGGGTAATTTATTAACGGAATCTCGTGAAATTTTAAGGGCATTTTGGGAAATAAGCATAGGATGAATCGATGAGATTTTGGTGTGATTCCGCCTCATGATCCGGGTCCAGGAAGGACTACCAGAATTATTCACAAATGTATAGTCAATAACACACGAATAAACCAGGGGGTATGGGTCCTTCAGTGAATAATAATAAGGGGCACCGCAAAGCGAAGCATCCCTTGCACGGGCCATAATTAGAAAGGGTGTATTACACAGTGTGAAAACGAGGAGGGCATCTCTATGGCCTTGACCTTTGCTCCTTTGACCATAAACTAAATGTGCAAGATGAAAGGTTTTGGTCAAACGGTTTGGCTTGAAATGGGTCAACAAGCTTTTTCAAGAAATGGGCCCTGTTGCTGTGACCTTTGACCCAGTGACTTCAAAATCTAAAGGGGTCCTCACCCATGGGTGGGTGAGCCATATTTGCAAGATGAAAGGTTTTTGTCAAACGGTTTGGCTTCAAATGGGTTCACAAGCTTTTTCAAGAATTTGGCGCTGTGGTCGTGACCTTTGACCCTATGACCTAAAAACAGAAAGGGTTCTTCATCCATTGGTGAGTGAGCCATATGTGCAAGATGAAAGGTTTAGGTCAAAAGGTTTGGCTGTAAATGGGTCGACAACCTTTTTCAAGAAGTTGGCCCTTCGGCCGTGACCTTTGACCCCTTGACCTAATAATCGATATGGTTCTTCATGTATGGATGGGTGAGCCATATGTGCAAGATGAAAGGTTTTGATCAAACGTTTTGGCTTAAAATAGGTCAACAAGCTTTTTTCAAGAATTGGGCCCTGTTGCCGTGACCTTTGACCCCGTGACCTCAAAATCGATAGGGTTCTCCATGTATAGGTGTGTGAGCCATATGTGCAAGATGAAAGTTTTAGGTCAAACGGTTTGGCTTGAAATCGATCCACAAGCCAATTCCGGATGGACAGAAGGACGGACGGACAGACGGACGCACGAACAGAGGCGTTGCTAAATCCCCTTCGCAACTTCGTTGCCAGGGGATAATTAGTGAAAAATAAGTGAATGCAAACACGGCTTGGGTAGCATATCACAATAAGGTCCGTCCACAAGGCATAGGCCTGCATTCCTGAGAATGCATATTTATTATTTATTTTTCTTTCATTTGTTTCTTTCCAGCGTCTCCAAAGACGATCACTTATGAACCAGTGGAAAGAAAGATGAGGTCAGGAGATACGGCTGAGCTGGCATGCGAGATGAAAAATGTGCAGATTGGTGACGTGTTTCTGTGGAGGAAAAGCCAATTCAACCAGAAGAAATTAACAATCATCGCTACAGGACAAAAAGTCACGGACATGTACAGCTCAAGATATAAAGCAACTTTACAAACAGGAACAACAAGCATCTACAACCTTACAATATCAGGTAACAGAAGCGGGTCCGGGGGGGGGGGGGGGGTGTCTAGACTCCACCCCCCCCCCCCCTCCTTCAACGACCGCAACCTTTTTTCAAAGTTATTGACCTATCTAGAGATCTAGACCCCTCCTTAACCGGACCGGTGTTTTTTATAGTTTTTTTATAAGTCCTCCGGGTTAGGACCTCAGCTTTTTATAAATCCTGTATCCACCACTGGGTTAACTTCGGAGATGTTACCTGTCATGTCATTTTGGTTGAAAGTCACAGAGATAATTGCGTCTCTATTTTAATAAAATTAACCCATTATAGTAAACACCATCCTCTCTGGATGTTAAAGAACAGTTTTTTTATATCAGTATATATCTTAAATTAAAGGGTGGTGCGCTGATATATTGTAAATGGTCTCATTTTATACCTTGTTTGCTTGTGAGCAACACTGACTTTTAAAGAATATTTGACACCGTTTCTTTATCAGGACTATATTACATTAAGATAATAGTTGAACTAGCATGATCCGACCTAACAAATGGAGATATTGAACTGTGAACTACTAACATTTTGTGATCACCCGATGATCTTTAGTGATCTTTTATGCACTCTTTGAAACATAAAATATGATATATATATATATATATATATATATATATGCATCTGACATAACAAACTTATTTGCGACAAAGAAAGCAAGATGAAGTCACACTACTCTCCAAACCGAATAACAAATCAACTACTGAGCTAACTCTCTCTCTCTCTCTCTCTATATATATATATATATATATATATATATATATATATATATATAATGTTCTCCCTCCTCAGCAAGCATTGCAGTAAATAAAATTAATTTGTCACCCACCTTAAGGCATTTTTTTCTTACATAGGATTCCTTCATCAATTCTTACGTCAATTTCAGTTATAAGTCCATAAAGGTTCTTAGCTTTACGGTTCTTTGCTTTACTTCAGAATCTTTTAAATTTCCTTCAAGAAGCATTCAAGTTATCATTGAAATAGACTTCTTTCTAATAGGCTAAAATGTTGGTTGATTACACTTAATCCATTCAATTAAATCTGATTTTGTTATAGATTTAAGAAGAGACGATCAGGGGATATTTCAATGTGAATTACATGGCGGCGGTGTATTTCTGAGTCTGAGACACACCGTGTATGTAACAGGTAGGTCATCGGCAGTGTTATCTTTATATATATATATACATATATATATATATATATATATAGAGAGAGAGAGAGAGAGAGAGAGAGAGAGAGAGAAATGAAACATGAATACACAGAAAAGTTTTCCGTGCTTCCTGAACAAATGTGAAAAAATACATGTAGTGGTTTCAGGCATGTTTTATTGGTATTTTTTTCCTTCAACTTGCATGTTTAATTATTTTTTTTATTTTAGTACCATACTTATAGGTGAACACAACGAGTATTTTATTTTTTATTAATTTTTAATGATTTTTCTTCAAAATGTGTTTGCTATTTCAGATTCAGGCGGACAGACCACGGCTTTCCCGGGTATGTCCCATTCCCACTATAGAGCTGCTACTTTTATATTATAAAATTTTATGTTCCTACAACTCATATTGCTGCCGCTGTTAAAACTTTTAATAGTTATACAGGTATATAAATGTTTTGTGTTCAGTATCAAAGATTATTTTATCATATTATTACTTTCAGTGAAAGATTTTGATGTGATGCCAGCAAGTTGAATCCATATTTAAATATTTCAAGTAAAATGTTTACATTTACATAAGTTAAATACAACCCTAGGTATATGTATAAATATTATTTATTGTTTCATTTTAGCGGTGGAAGGTACAGCAAATACGACAACTAACCTGACAGGTTCGATTTTTTCTTATTCACATGCACACATTTGTTCATGTTTGTTAGTTCGATATTCCTCTTAGCTATAGGCCTGATCCTTTGTTCGTCGTGTATCCGGCCACAGCTCGTTATATTAAAGGTTAAGAAGTTTAAACCTCCTAATCGGTCACCTGGGAAAACTGATAGTAGGTCACTCTGACTTTTATTCGACAATTAATGGAGTGGAAACCTTAAAAGCCATTGTTCCCCCGTTAACAGGTCACGGACAGTAACCCAATTACTCTAGGAGATCAAATTTCGCACGTGACCGACTGGGTCAGATAGGTCCTCTGTAAAAAAAAATGAAAAGTTGGTCACTAAGACGTGAATTCTCCGTGTTATGGAGTGAAAAGCTGAACGAGCTTGTGATTTAAAGTGAACACGGTTTAAAACAAAATTTGAAAAATTGAATTAATAACATGTAAGAAACATGATACAAACAAAAAGAATCTGGAGGTGTTTGCTTGTAGTTCCATGTAAATTTACTGACAATTTTCAAGATGTTGCCAGAAGCTTGGAATAACATGTTTGATAAAGATAACATATTAAACATTTAATGGCTTGTAATATATCTGACTTCATCAAAACCTATCTCAACTGATGAGAAATTCTATAAGGTTCACCCCTGTATCTGATCTTATACTGTATTGGATCTTAAGCAAAAAAATAAACTAATAACTTTTTGCAAATATAAGCTTGAAGATAAAAACTTCCTGGTCGTGCCAAACTGTGCAGATCTTGGGTCCTATCTTAACTGTACTGGAACTGAATCGGACGTGATGGAAAAAATTTGACTGAATTTGAGAAAAATTATAAAAATAAAAATAAAATTATATGTTACATTTGAACTGGACGTGAAATTAACAGGCTCAGAGTGATGTAGTGAATAAAGGTTTCAGCTTTCACATATTCGCTTAGTGCAAATGATGATTGTGTCCTGTTGAAATTTCTCATGATTGTTAGGAGCAGTTGATTCATTTTTCCAATCAGGTTTTCCATGTTTGGTTAAAGTCATACACAATTAATCATGTATCTCTATTATACCAAGCAAACTGTCACGTGGACAATAAACTGTATATTGTGATAACATCAACACTTGGTGGGCCTCCGGTAAGCAAAATTTCGTAGCACGCCATGAAAATGACCACCTAAATCTTCTGTTTTTCCCGGAACCAATACGTTTATGAAATAAACGTCAGCAATGGCCCATAATGTTATGATAATGGTAGATATTTCCAATCAAACTTGTGAATGTGATTTTTAATATTGATATTAAATTTAATAATTGAAATAGGTGAATTATAGATATTTGTCATTCACTATTGTACGTGTAGTTCAAGCTCCCTATTCACTCTTTTCACAGGAATATCAAGTGATGGACAAAGGCTATTGGTTCCACAGATACTTGCTGTTACCATGGTAATGTCCTCTGTGACCTTTCTGCTGTGATAGTTCTGAGAGTCCCCAAGAATCATTGGTCATCATCAAATACTCGAATTCTTATATTATTGATGAACATGTATTGCCAAGGGTTCTTAATTTGAATATTGATTGCGTTCTTTTAATTGACAGGTAATCCCCATATTTATTGTATAAAAAAGTTGATTTTTACAAATTTAATTATTAATATCCAGTGACAGTTAAATGATATATTGACTGCAGCTGGTAAATGAACGTCAGTTCTCAAACTGATTCTGTTAGTTTGAGAATTATTCTTCCCTGAAAATTTGGGGCTAACAGTGTCAGAAATAGTGAGTTTTAGTCACTGGGGGGAGGGTTCCAATGTCAGTGAGCTTACTGCCGAGTTGACAGTGCTCATAGATGTGCCAATAGTTTTTGAACAAATCACACAACCTCAAGTTTTTTTGTCAAAAAATAAATAGAAAAATGTGTTTCCTTCAGGAACTGTGTTCAATTCATGTCAAATATATATCAATATTTTTTTAATGGCGCGTGTGTTATATGATAATATAATGAGATTTGGAATATGTTTGCTTGACCTAAAAGTAACAGCTATTATTCCCCGAAGCAGAGATAATACCATTAACACACTCACGGATACGAACTCTGTACGCTTAAATTGTTGTAAAAAATATTTACTTTCTTTTTTAAATTTGTATATGCATTTAACAGATACATACAATGGAATTTACAGTGTTGAGTTGACAATGCTCATAAAAGTGCCAAAAGTTTTTGAACAAATCACACAACCTCAAGTTTTTTTGTCGAAAAATAAATAGAAAAAAATGTGTTTCCTCCAGGAACTGTGTTGAATTCATGTCAAATATATATCAATATTCTTTTAATGGCACGAGTGTTATATGATAATATACCCGGTAATGAGATTTGGAACATGTTTGCTTGACCTAAAGGTAACAGCCATTATTTCCTGAAGCAAAGATAATACCATTAACACACTCACGGATACAAACTCTGTAGGCTTAAATTGTTTAAAACTTTTTTTTAATTTGTATATGTAGTGACAGATACATACAATGGAATTTACAGATAATATTGAATACCGTTATATATTATATTGTTATTTTAGACTTACATATGTGAGTATTATGAATACAGTCGTGTAATGTGAATATAACTGAAAATATAATATGTTATAAATGTACAGTTGCTCCATAACATACATGTTTACCCCAGAATTTAATTGATATAAAAGTTGGACTATAGACCAGTCTTTCAGAACACAATGGATATGAATTGCGTAACAGGTAAAATCTGCGTCCGCCAGCAGCTCGTACGTCTTTACGGCAAAAGAGTTTCCTTTTATCAACGACCTGTTTGTGGAATACGTTAGATCCAATTACAAGAAACAGCCCATCCGTCTCAATTTTCATGAAAAATTTAGAAAGAAATGTGCAGAAGCCCCCCAAATATTACAGTCAGTTCATGGGTAACCGACAGGCACAAATACATCATACAAGAATGCGTCTTGGTCACAGCTCCCTGAATGGACATTTATTTAAAAACCATTGTCTAGAAAATCTGCTTTGCTCTTGTGGTCTCGCGGTGGAGACCCCTGAGCACTATTTTTTGTATTTCCCCCTTTATGTGAATAGGAGAGAAGAACTCTTTACGAAGGTATCAATGCAGTACAGAAGTGAATATATCTTACTTCATGGAAGCAATAATCTGTCTGTAACAGAGAATTGTGAATTTTTTGATAATATACAGCGGTTTATAGTGGCAACTAAATGTTTTAAGTAAATTTAAATTTAGGAAATATTAGAGGTTAGTAAATTATATAAGGTAATTTTCTCCAATTGTAAATAATTTATTTTATTTTGTTTAGTCATTGCTTGTATTGTTCAGGTATTATGTCCCATATATATGTAAATATAGATTAACATATTTATGTCAGTTGTTTGCCATATTACGTAATCCGTGTATCAACAGCATAATGTAACAATGTAAATGTGTTTTATACAGAGGATTATTTAATAAGATATTGATGGAGGAGAGGAATTGATATAAGGCTATGCCCTGTTTTCCAATCCTCATTGCTTTGTTTTGCAATAAAATATTGTTTAAACCAACACACTTAATACTTGTAAATATTTGTAAAAAGTTTAAACGTATTTTTTTTTTTTGTATAATCGGGGATCGATGTAATACCGTGGTAATTTTGACACCGAGGAATGAATCAATTTAAGGTCCGGTCACTGATACCGATATCAGCCGACATGCCCTTTTATATATACCGGTATTACAAAGATTTCTTTCTGAAAAGGAAATATTTTCTGGTGTGATATTGTTATTCTTTGCTTTCTCTGTTAAATACTTTACCTTCCAATTTTAAATGAAAAGTGTATCTATTTTGTTTTATTTTATTCCCAATTATAACAAAAATACATTCCGTTGAAAAAAGAAGTTTTACTTACATATACACAAACTTTCATTAGAGAAATCGACAAGTGCACCATATGTCGCATTTATTTCATTGTTGCGCTCACCCGTCCGTCAGAGGTCATTTCAACTTAAAAGCCACCTCTTCTTGTTAGGCACAGTAGTACGGCCGGGGAATACTTGTCTCAACTGTCAAATTTTAAAATTCAAATTTGTTACATTTCAAGGAAACATCTTCTATTTACATTTCACATTTTACATTACAAAATATTACTTATACCGTGAAGTCCTTAACACTAAAGCACCCATTTGTTTTTGTCTGCTTTGAAACAAATCTTATCCAAAATATTTAAACGGAGTGTAGAACCCTCTTCACTACATTTATAAAAACGCCACAGGTGTATTTAGAAGGCCCGGTGCACTGTGGGCCGTAGATTTCAAGTCCCACAAACCTTTACCAGCAGATGCATGCTCTTGTATAAATCTGGCCGCGTGATTTGCGCTTATGACTTTTTTTTCATGCGCCGCTGCGCTGCTAAATTGCTAAAAAGGTGTAAAGGCAGGTGGATAACGGATGATGCGAAGCTGGTAGTTTCCAGCGAATTCTTCGGATCTTGCCCCTAAAACGTCGTTCCTTGGCTGTGATTTGTTTGGCCTGGTGCCATTGTGTATGTGCAGAAAATGTCTTATAAATAAACATGCCATGTGTTTGATCTATGCACACCTCTACAACAGTAATATAGAGTACTTTTATAGTGGTACTATCAATAATAATATGCTTTAAAGGACCTGTGATTTCTGTGTGTCTAAGAACAGAAATGTTAAGAACCATATGTATTCATCAGCGAATAACATCCTGCACCGTTGATGTATTTTATATATTTGTGTAAGAAATGTTACTTGTTCCATATGTACATGTTACGTCAATAAAATATATTTGCTCAAACAATTGAATTTATGTTTTATGTAAAGCTCGCAAAGTGTTACCGTTGTCATGTATGGTTTCATAATAGTATTGTTTTATATGTAAATACTTTACCGACTGCAGTGAGGCTTTCGGGTCAGCTATAAATGGGATCCTGGTAGGAAGTGAAATTTCAAGAAAGAGATGTAAAATAATCACTTGAAAACCTGCGATTCGAGGATTTTACTACCTGGGTAGAAAATAATCCATATATTAAGTTCAGCTGCAAATATCATTTTATGATTATCAAGTATGCCATAAATGAGAAACGTCTGAGATATTCTTAATTGGCAATTAACAATATTACAATCTTTGAATTTAAGGAATGAATGAATTAAAATATAAATTTATTAAACTCTCATTTTCAACGAAAAAGTTTGAAACTGAACACATTCTGTGTTATATCTTGAAATCCTAAAATAATAAATACCATTCAAATAAATTGTGTATCCACATGAAAGAAATAGTAACTGTATAGTTTTACACAATACAAAGTCTAAACAGTTTGCATTTAGAGTAAATATATATGAAAATAGGGGTCACATGTAACGTAGATTACTTCTTGAAATATAACGGGTACATTGTAACATCATCAAACGAGTAGGCTTCAGGTCAGTTTAAGCCAGCCGAAATTTTGCAAGCCAAGAGGAGCCACGAAACTCGGCTTTTTAATAAAGTCAGCCGTCGTTTTGTCCAAGCCAGCCGCATCTGTGTAAGCCACGAAAATGTGAAGACACAGACAAGTTAGTATAATCATGAGGCAGAATGAGAAGAAAATAGACAATTTCTGACTTTTTTTATACAAAATGTGAAAACAATTGAACGTTCTGATTGTATTTATGCGAAATGTCAAGGCAATATACAAGTTCTGACTGAATTGATAGAAAAAATTGAAGGCGATGGACCAGTTCTGTTTGTTATGATGAAGAATATGAACACCTAAGAAAAGCTGTGGCAATGCAAATTTGAAGAGAAGAGACATATTCCGATTTTATAAATGTAGAACATTAACATTAAAATGATGAAAAATGTGAGGATTAAGACACATTCTGACAGCATTAAGGCAAAATGTGACGATAAA
Organism: Sipunculus nudus; assembly: GCA_026874595.1. Lineage (NCBI taxonomy): Eukaryota > Metazoa > Annelida > Sipuncula > Golfingiida > Sipunculidae > Sipunculus > Sipunculus nudus. Next base: position 8,338,740 of record CM049318.1, on the reverse strand, counting down.
ATATGTAATTATGATGATACAGAATGTGCCGATAAAAGACAAATTCTTATTTTATAAGTGAGTAATATGAAAATAAATGACATGTTTTGATTAAATTGATACTAAATGTGAGGACAATAGAAACATACTGATTTTACTGATGCAGCATGTAATAACATATTTTTTATTCTAATGCAGGATAAGAAGACCATGAATGAGCTAGAATGAGTTGGTTTTTGCGACTCAAAAGTAGGTATATATCTCTCCTCCCTATGGGCCACCCATCCCCAGATTCAAGGAAAAAAATATATAGACCAATTTAAAAGATCTAGGGTTCACAAATCTAGAATTCTGGTGATTTGACCTAGATGAAGGCCAAGGTAACAAGTTTTTAAAATCATCTGTGAATTCATGTATTGACTTTTACCAAAACTACTGAGTGGTTCAAAAGTTATCTTGTTCACAAAACATTTCTATTTCAGCTGATTTTACATTTACTATGAAGGTTAGGATCACAGGTTTACACACACAACAGAGATGCTTGAAGAAACAAATCACGGACCCAAATTCCATGAAAATATACTGAGAGGTTCAAAGTTCTGATGTACTGACTGAGAATAGAATACAATGGCCAAGTTCTGAGTAAACGGATGTAGAATATTCAGACCCTGGACTAATTCTGTGTTGGAGGTTCTGTCCTTACAGTCCTTCTCTTTGCTCTTTTTGTAATACAAATACCTGCCATCTGGTGAAACGTTCCTTCACCAGACACTTCTTGTTCCTTTCTTACCTTCAAGCATTTGAAATGCCTTGAAGTTTGTTTAGCTTTGCTGTAACACACGTTTGTATTTTCATTATTAAACTTGATTAACCATTTGTTCACACCGGGTTGGAAATGTTGTTATAGGCTGTTGTTTTATTAAGTCATTTAATACATGTAGATCATGAACACTTTACAGGAAATAGTCAAATTCCTTTTGTGTTTTATTAATTTCATCCTTGAACTTTTCTGAATAATAATTGTATATCTTTGGGTTTTATAATCTCCCTGTTGTTCACTAGTTACTATCTGATACAAGTCTTACTTTCATATCTCTGTTCTAAATTAAAAAATATATATATATAATTATTGCTACTCTTACCTTGCTTATGCCATTGGACCCTTGAGGATAATAATACTTAAAATCACAGTATTTTTTTTTTAGGAAATTGCCTTCTAACATGTAAAAATGAGTTCTTTGACATGAGAAACTCATGAATGCATGTGCTGCTTGCTTATATACACAGATGAATGCGATAATCATGATTTAACCTATCCTTCATTAGTCATTTAATATGTAAAGTATTAGTCATTTAATATGTAAATTAGCTAATTACGTATTCATCGGACCATTCGAGGGGAAGACTAATTACCGCATGGCTCCTAAGCAAGTAGACATACAATTTAATTTACACTGAATAGATGTAAACTAATGACATCCATTTGATATTTTTAAAAATCATTTTTTTTTCATGTTGAACATATACCTAAATACATATGCAAATTAGTTGATAAAAAAATGTATATGTGTAAACTAACTTTACAAAATGATAATGAAAAAATATTTTTAGGCTGAGTCAATAAAAGCATCAATCATTCCATTTTGTAATATTCTTTTCGAGAGGAAACATTTAAACACACAATAAACTTGAAAATTTGCCTAATTTGAATAATCTATCTACTTTTTTTATCAAAAACCTTAGTTTGGAATAAACTTATGTTATATGTGATAAAAAAATGAATAATTCGTTCCCATAAACAATGCTAGAGCTGTCGTTCTCCTGCCATATTCTGAATTTATTACTTTATTGTTTATTAATTTTCGCTAATTTATTTAAATATGCACATTATTTCATTTAATATGCAAAATCCGAAAGTTCCCCTGGACCCATTGGATTCTACGGAAAAAAATTACATAGTTTCCATCCAAGGGACCTTTGACACCCCCTTCATAAAACACTTAAAGGATTTCCCCAATCTATATCCCCAGAAAGGGATTTTTGTATTCCCTGTACAAAGCCTTGTAACATATTAAGAGAGTTTTTTTTTGGGGGGGGGGGGGGGGATTAGGTTGCATATATGCAGAGGTAGAAAGGACATTTGTTGAAAAACGCCATTTGCAAAGCTCTGGCTTATCTGATTTGCTGCAAGATGCCCTTATTGAATTTGTTTTGATTTTTTTTGGCGGCGCCCCCACATATTATGAACACGTTGATATTTATAAACAAAAAAAACAGCCTGTGTGCGGTGATATCCATGTTTTCTGGACTATTTTTATAAAGCCCAAAGGATTCCCTTTAGTTTATAAATGACAGATAGATGATTGGGCCCCTTTAAGCGTCAACCTTATGTGGCCACAGTATTGTCGTCTTTCACATCAGTTTGGCTGATGGATGATATATGCACTGCGCACTGCGGACTTGGCAATCATATTTTCTACCGTTCTCACTGAATTGCATTGCATTATATTTAATTCAGTTTCTTCTAAATATTACATAAAACTGACCTATATTATTAGACACACAACTAAGAAATTAAGTCCCAGTTGTTTTCACGACAGGCTTGTAAACTGAGAAGTTCAAGAAACACAATGAATGTTTTGTGCAAATCATTGCGTCCTTTTCCAAAGAAAGGTCACACTGACACATCCCCAACTATAGGCCTAGTGGCGGATCCGGGGGGGGGGGGGGGGGTGGTAAATCAAATTTTGCGACCCTGACCCCCTTCTTCCCGGACAAGAGGACCTTTTTTAGGTTTTCTTTCAGTCTTCCGTGGCGTAACCCTCCCCTTTCCAAAATCCTGGATCCGCCCTAGTCCATACATGGACCTCTAGCTTCTGCTGGACGGACATTACGTCCGTCCAGCAGAAGTAGCTAGGCCTATCATAGGATATAGCTAGAGGTCCACGTATGGACTAGATCCCCCCTACCCTCCCCCTCCCCCCTCCCCCCGCTCCAAAGCATATTTTTATTGTCCATGTGCACAGATATGTCGCCTTTATTTTATCAACCAGGGTGTTCTCATAAAGTTTTTTTTTAACTTCACGTAGCAAGGCGCGCAGCCTCTTCATCAGGTACATTCAGGAGCACAGGGGGCAACAGATAAAAGTCGCAAGTCGGAAGCCTTCGAAAGTCGGAAGCCGTTTTATTTTTAAGTATAATTTTAAAAATAACGAACACATCGACAATTTTTGTGTTGGAACGGAAGTTATTAACCCCTTTTGTCATACGAGAAAGTTTCAAAAATATATATTGACATATATGAAAATTAAAGCATAATTAATGCGTCGGAAGCCTCTCGGAAGTCAGCCTAAAGTGACAGAAGATGCTCAAAATGTATAAAACTCTGAAGTCAAACACATAGCACCAACCAGCAATGAAACAGAAAGGGTCTTGCATCAACCCAAATATTTAATAAGGTAATATTTATGTAGGTGAATAAAATAATTGTGTATAACTAACAAAGTAATATATAAATTGATATTAAAATATAAAACATGAATTTATTGCAAAATACTATAATTACAAATAACAAAACCAGTATAATTCAAAACAGATTTATTTTGGTATTCTCTGTTATTTTCATTGAACAAATACATACATGATACAAAATATGTGTTAAATAACATATATGACGATAGAATTATATTTATTAATTCAACAGCGATATAATTTGATATTGAATTATATTATATTGTAATATATCTTATATTATAAAAGTTCAACATAATCAATATTCCTAAAATATTATATAAACCATTAAAAGTTATTAAATATCAAATATAACATTGTACAGGATATAATGTAGTATTAGTTAAGTAAGACGAAGTGATATAAGTTAATATAAATCAATATCTGAAATTATTAAATTGTATATAATTTGATTATTTATATATCCATTCATGTACGTGATTATTTATCTAGTGCACCTAGCGAGTTAACAGCTGGCAGAACAGATTTTAGATGGCGATTCCTCCTTTTACCACTTGTCATTTAAATAGTTGTTACTTATTACAATCTAAAGATAATTCAAACTTTAATTATTGCCCCATCATTTGGCATTTCTGTAGACAGAAACTTACAATCAAGATGGAGCGCATCTTAAAGTGGGTCCTACGCCTGAATGACGGAGACTTAAATACTGACTATACTGAGCTCTTGAATAAATAAAATTTTGAATACCTAGAACTACAAAGACTTAAGACCATCGTAACTGAAACCTTTTAAATATGATCTTTCCACAGTATATCTTCGAGATTTTTACCAAGAGGTGTCTACATCATACAACACTCGACAAAAATCTGATCATTAGTTGCCTCTAGTGAAAACTACAAATTATGATCTGCATTCATTTAAATACTTCTCTAGTAAAATTTGGAATTCCTTGTCTGTTGAATGTAAACAAACTGATTCTTTATCAGTATTTAAGGCCAAAATAGCCAAATGGCAGGGTATTAAATGCAAATGTTATATTTGTAAACACTATACTTAACTTTTCTTCTGTATGTACTTAAGATATGCTGCATGTACTTCTGCATACAGTAATTAATTCATTTCATCGCATATTTTATTTTTTAATTTATACATTCTCTCAGTGTGTATGTTTGTACGGGTTATGCTCCGGTCGGTGATCAATAGCCTTTGGCTGATGTTATATTGATTTATAACCGACAGAAAATAAATATGTTATGTTATTTTATTGTTGATTGATGCTATGGTCTTGACTTCCGAGTTTTATACATTTTTAACATCATCTGTTAACTTCCGACTCATTGGAACTATATTTTAATTTTCATATATAGGAATATATATTTGTGAGACTTTCTGCTTTTGCGAAGGGGGACTATATTTCCATTTTAACACGAAGAAGTGTTGTAATGGTCATTATTTTATAAAATTATACTAAAACTTAAAACGGCTTCCGACTTCTCAAGCTTTCGACTTACGAGTTTTTTATATTGCCGCACTGGGGCGCCACCATGTGTCCGTGCAAGAAACTACAACTTCACGGGACGGGTGTATCTAAAACCCGGAGATCTCCGGCCGGAGATCAAAATAAAACCGGAGATCGCGATATCTTAATTAATAAGGCAGCAATTAGTATTACACGTTCCCCTTGACACTTCTAAATGACATCCGCATCGAATATGATACTTAATTTGCAAGTGCACAAAGTACTTATTTATTCAGTTATCCACGGAAACCTCACCCGGAGATCGTCCGGAGACCGCCATCTTGCCCGGAGATCCGCCAATGAGTGCTTCCCACTGATTCCCACTCGCCACAACAGATGCCGCCACATACATGTCTGACTTCCCCGCTCTGATATGTTATATCGTTTACGAGTCGAATTGATTGGAACTGTCACTAAAATACGTATATTGTTTAAAAAACTGTTTAATAAACTAATCATATATTCTCTTTACCAATTTTCTGTTTCTGAAAACTCTTGAATATTTGTAATATCTTTATAACTAATTATATTTTGTTGCATATTATACAGAATATTTTCTTTTAGTATGAATTTTATAGTAAAATATGTGATAACATATAAAATAGTTTAATTTGATATTTACATATAGAAATTGTCGTAACCTCAACTATCCTTAATTTTTTAATGGTATAAAGGGTATGCATTAAATATGGAAATATAGGAATTATAAAACATATAAAATAGTATGTCAAATATGTGGGTTTCTTAATATTGAAATAACGAAATTATAAAACATATAAAAACTATGTCAAAAGTGTGGTTTACTTATTCGGCACTAAGACCAGAATTTAACGGGTTTAAAATATAATTATAAAAAAGGGCAGCGCGATGATACCCCCATCAATGTTAATTGATTACTGAATTGGGAATTCACTTCCCGGCGCACCAGGGCTTTAAGGCAGGTGCTGGTGTGTACACAGTTATTACGGGCAAACCTCATTAAAGGTATGGCTCATCCAGAGACATGGTCGATTTGGCTATTTAATAATAAACTAATTAAACTCATTAATTTCTGTTACACACCGTTGAACTGAGGAAAACGAATTCATTTATGGAGTAATATTTTTTATGTAAGGACAGTGATGACCAATAGACCTCGGCAGGGTAATTAATCCTTTGTAGCTATTTGAAATACTGTTATCCTATTATCCTTTGATCGTAAGGCCCACTAACGAAACCCCTTAGTTTGAAAATATGAGCAGTTCCATTTTCCTGCTTTCTGTAGTTATATAAATAGTGTAACCCCTCTCTCTCTCTCCCTCTCTCTCTCCAACACACAATCTTAATACGCTTCCCTATATATATATGTGTCCTACCATCTCTCATTCTCATCCCCCCCCCCCTCTCTCTCTCTCTCACACCCAAACACACACACATACAGTCTAAATATGTTTCCCTAAATCTCCTACCATCACCCATTCTCCTCTCTTTTTCTCCCTCTCTATCTCTCTCACTTTCTTCCCCCCCCCCCCCTCTCTCTCTCCCAATTGGCATTGCCCCGCTGTTACCTAATGAATTTCACATTATGTAATATATCACACAATTTTATTAAAGTTAATAGAAGACAAATTAATACATATGTGGAATAATATTAAAGTAAAATCATGAAACTTGGCAAGGGCATGCTATTGCCACCGTTCTGCCTTGTTGGAACAACATTAAAAACAACTTAAAAGGGTTTGTTCAAAAACACGATGATGGTCAGAAAACAAAGTAGATTTGATCAATATTCTGCAAAGTGCTTCTCCGTCAGACTTCGAAAGAACTTATGAGAATCTTTCCCTGAAATGGCATGAAACTATATGAGAATATTTTTATAAGCAACTAAAATCAGATTTGATGAAATACGCATATAGGCCTATTTTAGGAGAGTGTAACGTGTATGACAGTGCCTTCGGAGTTACCAACAACGGAGCTGAATCGTTTAATGTTGTAATTAAACGTCTAAGAAATTGGAAAGAAGCACCAACAGATACTTTGACGTTGTGCTTTTATTATCTTCAAAATTATTATCTGAAAGAAATTTCGCGGGGTTATTTTAATTTAGGTTCTTATCATTTAAAGTCAGAATATATGCATTTATTAGAAAACCCTGAGGATCAACCATTCCCCAAGGATACTTGCGCCCCGGGACTAATAGTTGAAAAGGTAAAAAACAATATAAACCAGTTCATGTCTGATCCCCCGTGACTTCAATCAGATTTGTTGCATGCTGATGCGGAGATAAAAAAGAGGAAAAAGTAAATTCGGAATTCATTAGAAAGAACCTGACACAAATTGAAAGGGCACAAGATATAATCAATAACGGGAAAATAGAATTAGTTGCGAAATTTGGTACTTTCATTGTTGAGGGCAACAATGACAATAAATATGCGGTAACTCTGTTCCCAAAAGAAAAATGTCAGTGCGCAGCAACAAATATTTGCTACCATATTCTTGCAGCCAGGAAATCTATGGGACAGGTATGGATGTAATCGATCAAAAACGCAAACTAAATGTTTCACTAATGTCTCGGCGTAGTAAGAAAAGGGTGGCTAGAAAAACGTGTAGAAAACAGCCGAGGAAATCAGATTTCGTGTACGAATTTGAAGCTGCTCCCGATACCGATGTTTCCATGATAACCTCGACTAGAGATAGATCTCTGCATGCAATCTCCCGAGCTAGAAGACCCGGTTCCCGTTTCGAAACAAACAAAAAAACTAAACAGGGTACTATTGATAAAATTAAGACACAAGCTACCCCGGCCAAAACCCCATTAAATAATGTTACCGTTAAAAAAACAACGAAATCAATTTTGAAAAATTCAGAACGGAAACGAGTGAGAATTAGACTTGATTTTGGCGAGAGTAATAGTAACAACAAAGAAAAAAATTAAAGACGACAGTTCATCCTCGCTTCCAACTCCTAATTGTAGTCCAGTATAGGGATGCCGGAAAGCATTATCGATACACAATCTTTTGAAATAAGTGCGTCCTCTACACCAAAACAGACCACAAATTAAATAACCCAGGAAAATTGTGAGACCTCTGACGAATGTAATCGCCCGCTAAACAAAATTCGTAAAGAAATCCCCGAAGATAACACCAACAAAAACAAAAATTGGCTTATATCGGTCCGACCAGATGAGAGGGGTCTGTTTATAATAGATAGTTTGCGTGGGGCTGCAAAGAGTCTTACTTCCTCAACAGAAATACAGCTTTGCCAAATCTACAATTTGGAGCAATCTAAATTACATGTTTCGGTATATAGTGAATGCCGTGTTGCAGAATAATAACTCAGATTGTGGGGTATATGCGATCGCCAACGCGGTTGAATTTTCCAACAATATATAGGCTGACCAGTTGGTTCAATGATAAAATTAGTGACTTGGTATATGATGAAAATAGAATGAGAACCCATTTAAAAAACTATTTAGAGCAAAAAAAAATTCACACCGTTTCCAAAAATTCAGCGAAAACGTCCTGTCAAGGTAAAACATGTGCATCATGAGCTAGTATTACACTGTCCATGCATGCAAATATCCTGACTATTTTTATGGAAATATGATAACATGTTCAATGTGTGATATATGGTGGCATAATATTTGTGCAAATGTACCTGAAGATATATCGGAGGATTACGTCTTTACATGTACCCTCTGCAAACAATGAATATGCATTCCCAGAGCAGAAATACAGAGAATATAATGCAATCATTATAAAGTTAAAACCAATTACGCGGCTATGAGGCAGGAACCCTCTAGGTGCTCATGTGCCAATAGGCCAAAAACCATTTTCTAACTGGATACGTTGTTTTCCAAGAGCTGGAATGCAGGGGTCCGCTAAATAAACTGTAGTGCAATTAAGTAAACCACATATTAGACATACTATTTTATATGTTTTATAATTTCTATATTTCCATATTTAATGCATACCCTTTATACCATTAAAAAAATTAAGGATAGTTGAGGTTACGATAATATCTATATGTAAATATCAAATTTAACTATTTTATATATTATCACATATTTTACTCTAAAATTTATACTAAAAGAAAATATTCTGTATAATATGCAAGAATATATAATTAGTTATAAACATATTACAAACATTCTAGATTTTCCGGAAATTGAAAATTGGTAAACAGAATATATGATTAGTGTATTAAACAGTTTTTTTAAAAATATACGTACTTTAGTGACAGTTCCAATTAATTAGACTCGTAAACGATATAACATATCAGAGCGGGGAAGTTAGACATGTATGTGGCGGCATCTGTTGTGGCGAGTGGGAATCAGTGGGAAGTATAGACTGGTACCCTGCTCTATTATGGCCCTCAGCCAAGCATAGAGACAGGCGTACAACGCCATCTTGAGTACTCCCAGTTGCAACTCATGACCTGCCTGTAGACTGGTTCCAACTCCAGACTGCACGCTCATACCGATTGTCATGGACGTTCAGGCGACCTTGGCTGGTTATCCGTGAAGATTTCTTATAAAATTACTTTCTTTAGTTATTTATAGTTTCCGATTATTGAAAAATGAGTCATTGCACAAAAATTTACTGATGGATGTATAGATGATACGATATACTGAATATTAGATATTCCACTGTATGTGGCATTGGTTTATTATCAATATCTATTGATCTAATCATAAATGTAACACGCAATGCACTAGCCGCCGACGGCGACGCAACAGGTTTCGGGTTTCTGTTGCGTCGCCGGCCCACCAAAGGGCTAACTGGGGTTATAGCACGATACGATCTGTTACTCTTAGAAAGGAAATTGAATTAAAATATTTCCTATGGTTTTAACAAACAATGTTCACACAATGTTGTATGTCGAAAGGCCTGTAATAAAAAATAACCATTCAGGAAAGCATGAAGCACCTGTAACATCAACAACTGATATTATTTGTACAGAGAGAATTGAAGCATTAACAGCGGCGGTGGACATCTTGCAATTGGTGGCAGTCCTGTATAAGGCTTTAGGCCTGTGTACTATTATGTTCTAATTTTAACTTCCTTGGTGCAAAATAGGGCTGAGAACAGAACAGTAATGTTTTTTAGTGGTAAAATATACAATACACATAGATGTACTGAACATTAATCAATTGATATATGTTAAATCTCACAGTTGTGTATGGAGTGTTATAATCACAGTTAACTGCAGGTGCAATCTATGGACTCCACATTGCATCAGTCACTGAAAAAAAGCAATTGAGAAGTTTTCATTCTTATGGGCTAGCAATGCACAGCCAACTTTTGGCAACTTCTCTGAGCAAATGAAATACTGATTTTTATCATTATAATACATATTGTAGTTGGAACCAGTCTGCTTGGAGTACTGAAGATGGCGTTGTACGCCCGTCTCTATGATTGGCCTAGAGCAGCGGTGCCATAATAGAGCGGGGTACAAGTCTATGGGAAGTACTCCGGGCAAGATGGCGGTCTCCGGACGATCTCCGGGTGGTCTCCGGGTGAGGTTTCCGTGGATAACTGAAAAAATACCTTGTGCACTTGTAAATTAAGTATCATATTCGATGCGGATGTCATTTGAAAGTGTCAAGGGGAACGTTTAATACTAATTGCTGCCTTATTAATTAAGATATCGCGATCTCCGGGTTTTATTTTGATCTCCGGCCGGAGATCTCCGGGTTTTAGATACACCCTCCCGGGACTGCCTAAAACGCGTGCACGCCTACGTGCACGCAGTTTCGACTGCCTTAGCAAGTGCCTAATTCGCGTGCGGCCGGATTTTGCGGACAACAACGTCTGACCAGAAAAAAAGTTATTGTGGGGTGTGTTTTGTTAATTTGTCTGATGGAACTTATTATTATTTATTATATATATATATATATATATATACATATATACATATATATATATATATATGATTTATGTTTATATTATATTTATATAATTTATGTGGGTATTAACATGCATAAACAGTATTCATCATGAATATTTTTTTCACTGTTCATATGTGAGAAATTATAAAAGAATTAATTATTATTAGTCATTTGATTTAAATAATTATAAAAGATCGAATTTGATTATTATATTCATAATGAGAATACAATTATAACTAATAATATTTCTTTGGTGTCTTTATTCTGAGGAATTGAACTGAAGCCACATACTGGTTACAACAAAATTATTTACAACAAACACAACATATACAGAAATATGTGATACAATAAATATGTACAGAATATCATTACTGTTATAACAGGCAAAAATAAGCACAAAGTGAAATATATTATGAAAAACAAGTTACTGAGACATATACCACGTACACCAATCCAACTAAAACACTAGCCATTCTAGAATAATTAATATGGCTTTAAAAATAAAAATTGACCATGTAACAACCAAGAACTTGAATGTGAAATATATATTTTTATTACATTTTATCCTATTTACATATGTGACAAATCCACCTTTTTCTACTAAGTTCTAGATATCCAAGATTACATGAAAAAAAAACATTTATCACAACTGTCACATTGAACCATTTCTGATATACCGTCAGTTAGTTGTACTCAAATGGACACAATAACTAAAACTGTTTATAAGTGTAAAATCTAAGATCACTATCCCAGATTAAGCTAATTTTATATATAATTTTTTTACATTTTTATTAAGCAATAAATTACAGTTCAGTTATTTTGCAGGTCACTTTAGCGATATGACTAATCCTTATGTTTTAAATACATACAGCAAAAATGAATTAATGATTAGATCCTTTGATGTTTTGATTGCCTGTGACTGGTTGAGTAAATCATAGCTTCTGCATTACATTTGCTATTAATCCAGTGAACGTTTGGCAAAATTGGCATCCACATTTAACATTTAATGGCACCAAACTTTAGACAATTAAGGATTCATGTAAACTGGTACCTGTCCTATTGTACCGGTACATAACTGATGTAACTATTCCAATATATATATATATATATATATATATATATATATATATATATATATATATATATATATATATATTCCTGTCAAAATCGGTAGGCTATTATTAATAGATATATAAATTGGGCCATTGCTTTTAACTATAAACAGGTACTTTCAAAATGGTAATGTTTGTCTTTTAGTTTTTACATCTTTTATTCTACAAGTATTGAATACATGATGTTGAAGTAGTAAAAAGCCATGCATGGAACTTTGTAAGTAATAAAGAGGACACAAGGTGTCATAATAAATTATTATGGGTAAATAGCATGTTATTACAAAACGATATTTGCAACGCGATTACTTACTGGATCATTGCCTCCAAGTATAGTCATTTTCATATATAATTTTTACATATTTATCTTTCTGTCCGCCCACTTTGCCATTCAATTAAAAAATGGACTCCTCAACTGCTTTTTACCCCAAGTAAACCTGTTGCAGCATGCAGTGTTACGTCGCCGTTACTCCCCGCGTCACGGCTATCCTTCATGCTTGTGATGTACAGCTGTAATCTTCATATTAATAGTAAAAAAAATATTCATGTTATTCCCCGCATAAATTACATAAAGTTCCCTCAGACAAATTAACAAAACACCCCCAAAAATAACTTTTTTTTCTGGCCAGACGTTGTTGTCCGCAAATCGGGCCGCACGCGGTTTAGGCACTTGCTAAAGCAGTCGAAACTGCACGCAGGCGTGCACGCGTTTTATGCAGTCCCCGTCTTCCCTCGGTTGGCGTGAAGAATCACTGGCTGCATCAAAGGGAGTTTGTGTCTCTGTTCAAGAAAGTGTCAGCTCGCATGTTTACTGTAGACAGCACACATAATATGCCAAGAATCTGTGAAGGTAAGCATTTTATCACATTATAATATAATTATTTAAAGTAGACGGTTTCCAATAAATTTTTACAATACAAGCAATTATATACAAAACATATATACAGTAATATACAAGCAATTATATACAAACAATTATATACAAGCACAAATCTATCAAACTGGTTGCGGGGTCAGATGGGATGCTGCCCTCATTAACGGGCGAGCTGTCATCTCGCCGGCTGTATATTCCTCCCACAGTCGGAATAGTCTCTTTGTAGTGTCTTAGGACCTCTGCCTCCTTGTCACCTGTGATTCCCTAAGGAGATCCAGTTCCAGCGTCACCAGCCGGCTTTTGTCACTAAGCAGACGTAGGAGTAGATACATATTCAGCTGACCTTGGTTGGCCTGGATTGACCATAGCTGTGTCAAGGGATACTTGACCACCTAAAATTTGAAGAGTAATATTAAAAATGAGTATTATGAAAAGGTATGAATTTATTAACGTCATGGTAGCACACTAGCAGATGTATTTTATATTTATTATGTAAACAGCCTGGAACAGATATAACCACTAACAGTAACATAGATATACATTTATCAATATTTATCACATTCACAACAAAACAGTAAAAACGTATTAAAACATTAAGAAGTTAGTGTTACTGTAAAATATGATCACCTTGAAAGTTCCATCAACGAACCAACGACGTGCCCTGCTGAGAAGTTGTAGCTGTTCTTCCGTTAAGAGAATCAGGTGCCTCCTCAGACCAACTGTCACGTCAACTACCTGGAAATTTTCCGGAACGTGCTCCCACTGCAGGTCGAACAGGAGATCTGTTGGATGCTTTGGCCTATTTCCTTGTCTAAACCGGTTGGCAATTTGTCCCAAGTATTGCACCGGCACAGGGTTCGGAACTCTGGGTCCTTCTGAAAATATAAGAGGAAATCATTATTTCTGTGTCTTAAAGTCAGAAACTTGATTGGATATATCTGTACACAGACAATACGTATGATAGCAGATAAAGAAAAAGCAAATTACCTCTATTGTACATATGGTCAATCTAAATATTACATATACTTCATTGTGCTCTTTGATGCAAATGAAACCCAATCGATTAGGTTAGTTAAGTATATTCAAAATTTTACTGTATACACCAGTTTTTGCAGTTAACCCCGTGTATCAAGAATAACATGTAGACATAATTAGCTCAGCTGACTATAAGTCATCTGAGCTATAGTCATGGTCCATTGTCCGTCGTCCGTCCGTTTGTCGTGCCGTCCGTCTGGATGTTGTCTGGATGTCCGTCCGTAAGACTGGCACGTTTCGACACCGTTGGACCTACGAATCTGAATTTCGGCATACAGTTAGATGTCCCCATAATCTCCTACCATGCCAAAAATTGGGTCAATAGGACTTCGTTCCTTTGAGATATCAAGGAAAAACCTCAATTTTTTATGAGAAATCTATTTTCACACTTCAGGACTGCCTAATATCAAAACCACTCATCTGGTTTTCTTCATATTTACCATAAATATTCCTCTATATAGTTCCTATGTACATGCCAGATATTAAGTCAGTATTATATAATTTAAAAAAGTTATTGGCCCAAACATAATGCACTTTGTAAAAAAATCAGGAAGATATTTTGTCACTTAAGACCCAAAGTGTTAAAGGTAGGGACTTTTTTCCAGTAATACAACTTTAATTAATCAAAATTTAATTGTATACCAAAAATTAGATTAAAATCTGTTAAATTTTTTTAAATATTGGCAAAAATATAAAATTGGTACCTTAAATTTTGCCCAACTTTGGCCATGGCACGTTTTTTTCCTGTTAGTACTGTGGATTTAATTTTCACACCATGTATACATAAGGATTTAATCTGTTAAAATCTGAAATTTGAAAATAAAAGCTGCAAAATTAGGCTAGTTATTGAATTTTTTTGGAGGCTCTTGTTGTATTCCCTTACATTGTCAAGCAGTCCACTTTGATGACTGTAGGTCATTCAGTGCACATCTCTATGCTCCCCAGGCTGTTGACATAATTTTAGATGTCCCCAAAATCTCCTACCATACCGAAAAATGGGTCATTAGGACTTTGTCCCTTCGAGATTTTAAGGGAAAAAACTCCATTTTCCATAAAAAAAGCCATTGTTACACTTCAAGGCTGCCTAATATCAAAACCACTGATCTGTTTTTGATCGTATTTAGTATTCACATTCTTTTATACATTTTCTATGAACATACCAAAAATTAGGTCAGTATTGAGTATTATTTTGTAGTTATGGGCCAAAACATAATGCAGTTTTTTAAAAAATCAGGAAATATATTTACTCACATGAGAATTGCTGAACCTAGAGACCTTTTTTCAGGAATATAACTTAATTTAATCAAAATTCAATTGTTTACCCAAAATTAGATCTGAATTTTGCAAATTTTTCAAGTTATTAGCATAAATAAAAAACAATACCTTAAATTTTGTTCAACTTTGGCACTGTTGATTTAATTTTCCCAGCATATATGCATAAGGATTTAATCTTTTAAAATCTGAACTTTCAAAAGAAATTGATTGGAATGAATAGCTTTTATTCATGTTTTCACACACCATGTCAAGTGTTGTTTACATCTAGCCCACCTAGTAGTACAGCCTTCACTTGCATTATGTAACCCACCCCAGGCAGCTTACCTTGGCCCAGCTTGGCCACTACTAGCAGGCTTCCCCTCGCCCTGCACTCACCCCCCCCCCCCCCACCCCCAGCTGGTGCATAAACTAGATGAATGTTATAATTTTTCTGTATTTTATTTTATTGTTGGACATGCTACATTTTAGATTTTGTATTGAACCACCAGGGTTACAATGATTAAAGTGTACATTTAATTGTGTCCACAAAGTGGTGTATTGCTGTGAAAGTCTGGATGTTCATGAGATAAGTAATTCCTTACTTCAGAAAAGTAAAAACTTCACCAGGTGTGAAATTGACTATTAATTCCAGTAATTAATTAAAACTGGGATAGTAATTAGCACAATGATATTGTTTGTCCCTCATTCAACCAACAGTGTGTATACTTTATTTGAAAAGATGTTTTATTTTGTCAAATTTACTTTTATTTTATTTTGGTGAATAAAATTAAGCATGTCCTGAAAACTCCAATATGCAAAACTTTTTAATAGTGATTCAAGGAATATTCTCGTAGATGCCATGTTGTGGCATTATTTTCTTTTAAAATCAGTTAAAACATTTATGATTTAAAAATAATGCAATATATGTGTATGCATAATATGACCCAATGTTTTTTACTCTGTATATATAATGATTGCAACTTTTGCAACAATTCTAATATTTTAACTTATATTTTCAGGTTTTTTAATTAAAAATTTATAAACCTGTAAATAAAAAAATGATACAGATAAAAACTTCTTAATGGAAAAAGTGGATCTGCTTAAAAAAATAGGATTATATATAAACTTAAATGCATTATTCTCTTGAAAGTGAATTAAAGGTATTAGTCCATTCTGTCCACTTGCCTGTCCATCTGTAAATTTTCGTATGCAACACAGTATCTCAAAACTTTTACTGTTTTTCTTCATGACAGTCTTGTCAGAGTATTATTTTGCAATCATATATTTAGAACTTTACTATAACCAAGTAGGAGGGCCCCTTTCCTCTTAGCTTTTCATATTCTTATATAAATGAAAAACATTACAATAGAATATTTCTACATCCACCTTCGTGCTGCCCTCACTTTTCCCTTCTCCGAACCCCATCCCAAAGTCAGCCTCAGTAAGCAAGAACAAGATGAATCAGATATATTCATACTTTAATATTTTGTATAACTATTCGTCCATAGGTACCTATGTACATGCCAGAAATTATGTCAATATTGTGTAATATGTAGACATAGTGGGCATCACAATAATGTACCTTGTCAAGACTAAAGAGATATTGTGTCATACAGTCACATATTCATAAATCACTTCATCAGCATAGTTAATCATAACATCATATCTGTCAAATTGAACGCTTGCAGACTACCATACACTTTAGATCCTTCAACAAATAGCCTTATCATCTACTACTGCTTATTACTGCTGTCATTGCATTTATATTTGCTCAAATATATCACAATTTTCAACCCCTCCTAAATAAATAAAAAATAAACCACTTTATTTGACTCTATTAATCCATCAGTCAGGTAATTTCATTTATCATTTACTCACATATTACATTACATTCCTTTATAATAGCCCAACATGTACATGATATTCATAAGCTTTATCGACTTGATATAGTATCACAGTGGAGAAACATTTATAGTCCAATCACGATCAGCTGAGCGCCGTGACCCATGGGTCCCTTGTTTTTGTTATACTTACCTAGTACAACACTCTCAGCAATGGTGAACGCCGACTTCAACGGATCAGCCATCACCTGGTATTTAACAGCTCTGACTTTTGTTGCCTTTCCTGTGGTTGGTGCGTGGCAATGCTCTTGAGCAGTCCTTTGGAAGGGTGCCTCAGTTGGTTCTCTGACCATCGCGTTGCACAGTTCCACCGCAGGATTCCTTTGCGTGCATCGCCATAGCACCCCCGACTTCAGCCTCTTGAACACGCCGTAGGAGTAACTGAAAACGGCCAAAAATCATAAGTTCTCTTTATAAAGTAGAAAGTGTAATTATATTAGAAGAATTGCACCTTGTGCTTAATGTAAAGAATAATTATGTATTTACATTAAAAATAAATGTTTATAAGATCGAATGTATACTGATAATCCCATATGACTGTCCCATTTAACCAACTTTATTGGTTGACTTTTGTACCTACGGGGGATTAAAGTTTCAATAAAACGGAAAGTATATATTATATATATCTTACCCATGTGAATCCACCAACAAGGGTTTGCCTCTCTTGCTACCACGGGGTATCACCTCATAGGTCACTTCCGTCTCCTTGTCGTTGTCCGACGGAAGTCCATCTTCCTCTAGTGAAGGCTCCTCAGCAGATACGTCTGCATCGTGGTACAGCTCAGAGTCAGACCAAGCTGTGTTCTCTCGCGGAAACTGCATGAAATAAAAGGTGTTTAAACATGTATGAAAAAGACCGATATTCAGAGACGCATCATTTCGAGCATTTAAATTTTTTAATACTCAATTTTTACGAGAGACTCGGATACATATTATCTACAGATTTAAAAGCGATCAATTCATATTTAAAATAATATGGCTTATTATAAGAGGTTATCGTTGTATTCTTATTATTACTTTCGTCTTTGTGTCTCGGTAGTTATGAATGTTAAAGAAAATTTTGTAAATATCATATAATTAATCCATCATAATTAAAAAAAAGTTTTTGCAATATATTCATACAATCGTAATGTAAACATTATGACTACTCACGTGCACATGTCTATCGATCTCCCATTCTGCCTCGGCTGTCAAGACTGGCTGCGGTTGCTCTAGCTAAAAGGGTAAATATAAAACTTAGTTTTCACAAGAGAGAATTCAAGAGATATATATGCAATCTATAGGTATCATGGCTCTTGTAATTGTACGAACGTTAAAGCGCTGTAATGTATAAATGTAGAAAATATCATATCGTTGAACATGTAATAGCCTACCTGTCAATTCTTTAATTCATAGTAATTAAAAAAAAGGTGTATTACTATAAATTTTGTAATTATGGTATCATTAACCTATCATTTGAAACATTAAATTATAAATACCACTTACATATGTGCAGATAGATTCATTGTTTGCAATATATCTATACAATCGTAAGGTAAACCTTATGGCTACTCACGTTCACATGTGTGACGATCTCCAATTCTCTCTCGGCGGCTGTCGTATTTGGCTGCGGTTCCTCAGTCTAAAAGAGTATCGATCAAACTATAAAATGCAGTTCTGCAAATGTTAAAAGGCTGTCATGTATAAATGTAGAAAATATCATATCGTTGAACATGTAATGGCCTACCTGTCAATTCTTTAATTCATAGAAATTAAAAAAGGTGTGTTACTATACATTTTGTAATTATTGTATCATTAACCTATCATTTGAAACATTAAATTATAAATACCACTTACGTATGTAGTGAAATGTGCAGATAGATTCAGTGTTTGCAATATATCTATACAAATCGTTCACATGTGTGACGATCTCCAATTCTCTCTCGGCGGCTGTCGTAACTGGCTGCGGTTTCTCAGTCTAAAAGAGTATTGTTCAAACTATAAAATGCAGTTCTGCGAATGTTAAAAAGCTGTCATGTATAAATGTAGATAATATTATATTGTTGATCATTTAATGGTCTATATCTTTTGTTTTATTATTTTTGTTTAATGCATAGTAAATAAAAATGGTGTATTACTATAAATTTTGTAATTATCGTATCATCAATCTATGATTTTTTAAAGGGTATAGGTGACACTCTAAATTAAAACTTTATAGAGACATATATAATTTAATGCAAATTTAAGAAAAGGTCATTTCTTATTAAAAATAACATAGCTTTAAGATATGAATGCGATTTATAGGTAATCATAAATATTACTTTTATCCCATTTTAAACATTAAATACTAAATGCTACTTACATATGTACTGCATGGTGCACATGTCCATGGGATGTCCCTCCCTTGCCGCACAGCCTGTCGGTATTGACTCTGGGTGATCCCCGTACCGCATGTCCTGTGCTGCCATTGATGACAATCATCACATTCTACTGCTTGCTGTCTCGAAGTAACGGTTCTTTTACAGTGTATACAGGGGTACTGGGTACTTCTCTGACGCAAATCCATTACTCATAAGACTGATACTGTGCCCAGAAATGCACTACCTTTTATACTGATAGGGCAAATGTTTATTTAAGAGTAATTATCTTTGATGCTTTGGATAAAGGAAATCACATTGTTCTAACAAATCCTTTGATTGTACTCAATGACACTGTGTAAACATAACCATACTGGTGGGTGTGAAGCTAATTAATTAAGGGTAGAAATAAAAAAAACATTGAGACATAAACTATCTTACTTCACATTTGTAATTCGTAAGCTAAATTGATCCCTTTAAAAAAATTATTTGTTTCCATATTTCCAATATGATTAATTCCCACATCTTTAATAGTCTTCAAGAAATTGTTCAATTGCTGGTACTGTCGTATATTTTTTAATGTCTTCTTTGATCGCAGTCATTCAAATTGATGTCTATGGGAAAAACCCCGATCTAAATAACCTGATAACCCAAGAACAGGTTGGATCAAGCACGCAGGAAATGCAGCATTTGAAGATATGATTCTCTTGCATAATTTTACTAAAATAAATAACAAATTCAACAAAAGTTTTTATAATAATTTATTGAGAAAACTTTTATAAAGTATTGACATATATATATACAGGAAAATAGTATATAATAAAAATGAATATACGTTTGAAATAACTATATAATACAATATAATCTGCAAAATAAATATTGATAGAGGTGGATTACTATTAAAAAAACATATCTGAATAACCTAATAACCAGAGAATCACATGCCATGGATCAGGCAAGCGGCAAATGCAGCATTTAAAGATATGATTCAAATGCATAATTTTACAAAAATAAATAACAAATTCAATAGAGTGTTTATAATGATTTATTGAAAAATTGTTTTATAATCTTTTGACATATTGACAGTGAAATAGGATATATATATATATATATATATATATATAGATATATATATAGATATATATATAGATATATATATATATATATATATATATATATATATAGAATATACATTTGAAATAAATTGATAATACATTCCTATGGGCGATTTAAAAAATATATTCTTTTAAATGTATAACTTTACTCAAAAGGAGTTGTATTAATATTTTGTTATGGTTGTCTGAAATACTGAATATTGACATATAGACACAAGATGGTTGACGTTTTAATCACGTCACGCACAGGATCAAAGTTATACGATCAAAGAAGAGGGTCCTTTGGGTCATCATCATAGGGACCCGCTAATTGATCAACTGCATCTAACTATACTCAGCTATTCAAACACACCCTCGAAACCTGTCAATCACTGTCTCAAGGGATGGATGCATACATTCGTTATGTAGGTGCTGATTGGGAGATACGAACATGCTCTGTAAAACCGGCGACTATTGGTCACCACGCCCAAATTTCTGGTGACGAACTGACCATCCGTAACGGACTGGTAATTGGTGACGAAACGACCGTGGTGACGAATCGACCGGTATCCCAAATTACAACGAATTTTGCAGAAGATGAGTGGAATATCAATAAGCTTTCTTCCGTCAACTTATACCCACAGTACTAACACAATATATACAAACCCCAATGTCTGGTGGCAATTTTCGGAAAATTCAAACCCTGTATCACATTGCTGTACCAGTATTCCCGAGGAATTTAACTTTGCATTCAGGAATGAATGGGTCCGCCTAAACACCCAAAACACTGGTGTTTTGGGTACGTGTGACGAAACACCCATTTAAATTCGAATTTGAAGCAAGACACTGGCATCAGTTAAAAAATTATCATCTGTTGCATATGTCAATGCAGAATTGTGCCACTATTCTGTAAAATAAAAGAAAGCAATAGTGTTTTGTACAACTGACAAGTGCTCTGCTTGTTTGCGACTCGCGTCACTAGGGGGCAGCGTCATAGCTGGCATAAAGGGCTGCCCTGTCCGCCGTTGAGCCGACCAGGGCACAAAACACTCGTTTTTATCTTTATTTGATAAATTTATAACACTGGCATCGGTTAATAAATTGGAAGTGGCTAAACAACCGGCAGAGTGCCGGCAGTTTAGTCCACAGGCTAAACAGCCGGCAGAAGAAATTGACCTTGCCAGCAGTCTACCCCACTGGCTAACTTGCTGGCAAATTAATGTATGCTCTATTAAGACTATTTCAGTCTATTTCATTGTAATAGTAATACTCTGTACTTTCCATTATCATTATTTGGACAAAGAGCTGACAATATAGTGATGACTTACCAAATTATCTATTTTGCTGGTCTATATGTAATAATAAGTATGTTGAGTAATAATGAGTAGGTATTAAAAGTGCACATTTGTGATATTTACAGGGTACTTTTATATAATTTTTTCTGATAAAAATTGTAATATTTACAGGATAGTTTATAGATTTTGTCATAAAAATGTACCAGAAATGTGAATGTGTGTCCAGAGTCTGTTTATAGTTTATACACTAGTGTGCTTATGAGCAAACAAATAATTAGTGTGTGAAAATAAACTCAGGTTATGTCAAATAAATGGCCAAAGGATCAGCTAATTACTTGATCAAAGGTATAATCACACAATCTTACACCACACCCAATTAAAGTTGCTGAGCCTAGTCATTGTGTTGTGAGATGATGCAAGAAATATCCACACCAAATGTCATTTCTTAAGAAAAAGCTATCAAAATATCTAATTTGGTAAGTCAGCACTATATTGTCAGCTCATTGTCAAAATGATAATGGAAAGTACAGAGTATCACACTAAAATAGAGCATACAATGTTACATTCATCTGCCAACAGTTCAGCCAGTGGGCTATAGACTCAAGGGCAAGGTCAGTGTTCCCTGCCGGCTGTTTAGCCACTTCCTAATAAATTATCATCTGTTGCATATGTCAATGCAGAATTGTGCCACTGTTCTGTAAAATAAAAGAAAGCAATAAGTGTTTTGTACAACTGATAAGTGCTCTGCTTGTTTGCGACTTGTGTCACTGGGGGGCAGCGTCATAGCTAGCATAAACGGCTGCCGTGTCTGCAGTGCCACTATTCTGTAAAATAAAAGGAAGCAATAGTGTTTTGTACAACTGACAAGTGCTCTGCTTGTTAGCGACTTGCGTCACTAGGGGGCAGCGTCAAAGCTGGCATAAACGGCTGCCGGTCCGCTGTTGAACCGACCACAGCACAAAACACTTGTTTTTATCTTTATTTCATAAATTTATGACACAAAATTGCAGAGATATATATATTAGATGATTATTTATTGATTGATGTTACGTTTTGGGTTCAGGTTTGAACTTAAGTGGGTGTTTTGTGTTTAGGGTGTTTAGGGGAACGGGAATGAATGGTTTTAACTTCTATTTCCTGAGCAGGAATGTTGTTTGAAACAAAATTAGCTACTTGACACTGCATAAGCCAGAATAACCTGAAAAACAAATGTGGAATTTTTATGAGAGAGTAGCGTCACTTACGTGAAATGGACATTTCCAAGTTTACAGTGAACTCAGAAAGCCAGAATCACAGAGTCAGGTCACTTTGTACCACATCCCTCCCCTCTTAGACTCAACCCCCTGTGGTTGAGTCCAAAACAAACAAACTAAAACTAACTAAAATTAAAAGTAAAATTACTTAGACAACTACAGCTCAGATATAAACATCTTACTAAGGTCAGGGTCCCCTGAATATCCCCATCACATCAATGGAGCAATCTTGCTCTCCCTCTCTCTAAACTGGTTATCTCTTGATGTAACAGTACAAAGTCTATGACCTGGCACCAGAAGTTGGGGTTGAAGTAGCAGGGGTAATCTGGCCCTGGAAGGGTCCCTCACTTTTGTCTATAGGGGTGTCCCTGTACTGGGCCTCCCACTCGGCAAGCCTATCAGAGCCAGCTGCAAGGGTGAGCTGTGTAACTTGCTGGCTCAGACCCTCAATGTGGACAGAGATTTGCTGTGCTTATCACTGGGTCATCTGCTCCATAGCCCTTAAGTGTTGCCTGGCTTCTTCGAGTTCAGCCCTACCAACCTGCTGCCATGTTCACGTCTGGCAGGGTCCCCCTCTTAATTTTTGACCTGCCTAGGCCACTTAATTGCTGTCTCACTTTGGAGCAGACACAAAAAATCACCTCACCTCCTAACTAAATAAACACTGTCTTCCTCCAGGAGATCTCGACCCCTTACTAATGACTTTTACTCTCTTTCTGTCCCATGCCTCCCTCAAAAACGTCTCTCTCTCTCCCCTTCAACTCAATTCTCTAACTCGTCCCACTCGGGGCCACTTTTTCAATCTACCTCACTCAGTTGCAAACTCAGGCAATTCGCCACAATACAATGATAAAAAAGTATGAATTCCCTTAAAATCCAGCCAGTTCAACAGAACAAGATTGAATAAAATATGCATATCAGGCGCCATGAATATATTAAAAAACATACAAAATGTTGAATTACAATTTACCTCCCAAACATTTAATAGTAATGAGACTTTTAAATGTTCTATCTTTGAGGTTGCACCTCTCAAATGATTTCTAAAGGTCTTTCCAGCAACACTGAATTGTCTTTCCACTGGTGCTGATGTTGCAGGCACAGCCAAGTACTGGCAGGCAAGCTAAGTGTGAATCGGAAAGTTAGGTTCCTGTGAGAGGAAGTTTGATGTTACTTTTGCACTCTCTGGTATCATGCAACTGCAGTGATTGCTCTTGGCTTTTCCATCCTTTTGTATTTTTCCAAAATGACCAAACACTGGAGTAAACATACTGGTATCCAAATGTTCATCAACTCAAGTCAAGGTTGTGAATAAAAGTGACCATACCTGAAGCCTGTGTCTATAGAAGTAATCACCCTGTAGCGAAAGTCCATTGGATCATTTGGATAAACATTACCTTTGAATTCACTCTTGAGTAGACTTGTTCATGGTTCGTTAAATAGGGAAAGTCACAGATATAAATATATGCAAATTATCATGCCTAGAATCTGAACACTGTTTATTAAATTAATCATAGGATACCATTACCTGAGAGGGTTTGGATAAACAGCACACAACTGATGTTTATCCAGTCATTATAATGAAGTAGTCTGTGATTATTGAAGTAGTCTTGTGACATTGCACTCTGTTTGGGTCAGATGTTTTAAATATTTGCTAAATGCTTTTTCACTTTTGTTTTAAACAAAGGCTTTTTAACATTTTGTTAGAGCCAATAAGCACTGAAGTGCTACTTGATGTGATACCGTCTTGTTGCAAACAGCACAAGGGTCGCTGACATTTCTGACCAGTTTCCTCCGGGGCCTGCGACTCAAGTTCACATAAGTGGTGAACATGATCATTCTGTTCATGCAGAGGTTTATATATACCTTTATAAGGCAATATCTAATTGAATTAGAACCTTTGATGTGGTCTCTTATACATATATATACATTTTGTGGGATGAGTAAAGCAAAATGTGTAGTACATAGAAAATTGCATCATTCTGCAGGGTAATCCGTTTGCCTCATGGACCCAGACAGGTACACTGAAAACATAAGTTAGTCATACCGTAAAAGTCGTAGCAGAAGTCGCGACTTGTACTAGGAAATCGAATTCTAAAAACAAGAATTTTCTTGCAAAGTCGGGGTGCGACTTGTAATACGTACTTATTCCGTTTCAGTCAGCTTTCCTGGTACATGGAACGACGTCAGTTGAGCGAGAATCGGCGATACCTTTAACCAATGCTTAGTGAAACGTCTTTCTCCAATAATTTACACTTTTAACCATCTCTTATGCCTTATATTTTGTGAACTGACGGTATTTTCATGTTATTAACATTAAATGCAAATTTTAAATTTGCCCAGTTCAAGGCCTACCCGTTCTGACAAGTTGCAAATCAAGTGACACTTCCTAATCTGCATTACTGTTATATCATGAGTCAATTTGACATATATGCCAGTCTGCCGATCTTTGATGTACATTTTCTTTCCGTTTAACTATATGGGTATGCTTTTCATTATGAAAAACTCACGGTTCCATATCTGTTTATGCATGTAAAGTTGCATCACGTTCAAGTTTGATCCACTACAGATACGTCGTGAATTCTTTTGCCTGCCCGGTTGATCGCTGAATACCAGCTGACCTTTGAAGCCGTGTAGCGGACGTTCAAGCCCCGGGTCACCCGTGCAGTGACCTTTACATCCCAATGTCAACTAAGCCTTCCGTGACTGATACCCACAGTTATAAACTCTCAAATTAAGAACCATTAGGTCACTGTCACCATCTCGTGGTATTCAAGCGTTTTGGATAACAATGTTATAACGTTTCACGTGAGCTGCAAATATATGATTTGCTTCGTGTGTTACCCGTGTCTCTTTCAGGACGATTGTATGCACAGAATGACAACAATATGGCAGCACGCATGCATTACGGTCAATTGGGCGTTTACGTATTCATGATTTTTTTAATGTAGACACATTAATCAATACAATGAAATAACAAACACCATACAGGTATATATTTTATTTACTTAAAATGCCACATATGTACCTAAATTCCACGCGAACCGGCATCGTTTGGTGTCATGACGGATCTGGTTCAACACGGCTGAGTTTGCCATATACATCCAAGCTATTTGAATATAATCACTGATAACGATGGAAATTGATATTATCAAAGAAAAAAAATCATTAGTCTCAGTAAATATAATACCTGTAAATTCAATTATGTTTATTTTACATTAACTGACCGGTCAATAAAGCGTTCATTATCCCCTTGTTGACTGACATATATTTCAGTGATTTAAGTGTGCCGCGCCTAGATTGTAAGTTGTAACAATTAATTAAAGGGTTACTAAATTCAGTTTTAGAGCCCATTTCAGAAAGTAGGTGAATAAATTCAAACTAAATTATTCTTTCCATCTTTCAGTTGTCTTAAGTCAGTTAAAATCATGCCCAATCGGACGGATTGGGACTCGTCACGCGTACGCAAACTAATCTTAGTCTAATGAATCCACCCTACGTTTGACGATCTTTAACGATTGAAAGAGTTGCTCGATTATGATAGTATTTTGCCTCAGACTCTTTTAGTTTATTAATACAGTCATTTTTCTTGATATTTACATTCTAATGTTTCTTAACCTAGTAAGAAACAGCAACAATGACATCATTTCACAGCACAAAATGTTATCCGACGCAGCTGACTTTGGCACTGTACAAATCTTACCTGACAATTGAACCCCGACTTTATATGTTAAGATTTTGTTGTTATTACTTAAATATAAGCATTGTATTAATGCTGTCCAATTATTTTTATGTTTAAATGGTTTATCTAGTTTATAAACCACATAAGTACAACGGGTACGTTGGTTGTAGTCTTGCATCGCAAGGAATGATACTCAAATTCCGTAAGTATCAGGTGGTTGGGACGCCTCGGAAGTCTGGGTGCGACCTATATTATGGACTTTTCCTGAAACTAAACTTAAACGGCTATTCCCCAGGGGATCCTAAAAGTCAGGGTGCGACTTGTAATAAGGATGCGACTTCTGCAACGACTTTTACGGTAGTTACTAAATTAGGTTAGTCCAGCCATGGGGTCTCCAGTGAGTAGGGGGTTAGTCAAACTGAGGAACTCCCTTAGTCAGCCTGAGGAAGTGATTAGTCATCCAGACAAACTTGTTAGTCTAGGATTACAGGGCTCATGTAAGTCAGCTGGAAGGAGTGTTTAGTCAGCTAGACAAATATGTTGGTCAATGATACTTCATTTTAATTTGACCATGGGTCACCTGGCAGGGGGGAAGGGGGGGGGGGTCCATAAAATGTTATGTTTACCAATATAGAGGTTTGGTGGCTCTAAAAGGAGGGAGACTGGGCATGGTAGTCCTTATTCCCTGGAACCGTCCATGCAAGATGTTGAAGGAACTGCAGGGAGTTAAAACAGTCACAGATTTTTATTAAAGATGAATAATGCATGAGACCATTCAAAACAGAGTAAATTTAAAATATTTATTACTTAAAATTGTTAAGTTAAAGACAGATTTCAAAACAATTACGCATGTCCACATCTCAAATATGTAATAAACCTGACCTATAGGTTTCCAAATCACACCTAATATGCAAATATAAATGAAATTAAACTGCATTTGTCCTTTATGACCTTGCAATCATAACTGTGAATACTGAAATATGGATACATCTACATGGCTATAAAATAATAAAAATATGAATGTCATATAATGAACCAGCAGAGAAATTTAAAGTTAAACTGTTCAAAAATGTAAATGCTTAACTTGGTTTTAAAGGCTGTAGAATGCTGATCATGAAAAATGCTGTATTGAAAAAAACAAAACAAAATTTTATACAACAAAACATGACCAGAACTGTCAAGGCTAATTTGCTGAAGTGCAAGAAACTGTATATACCTATACACAGTTTATATTTTAAATGTGTACATCTGTGAAACATTACACACACACACATATATATATAAACAAATTGAATATCTCTATATGTAAACTTCAGCTTTCATAAAATCCACTGTTAAAGAAACATAACAAGACACAAATTTATAACTTACATCGTACACAACCTACAAAATGCACATTCTTTATACAATAGCAAATGATTCCCAAAATATCCATTGTATATACAATTAAGAATCCAAGAATGGCAATCTTATTGGTACGTTTAACTGTGAGATAATTATGTGACTTCATTTGAGGATAAGATTAATTTGCTTGAAAAAAATAATTAGAAATAAAAAATACCATTATCATAATGTTAACTAGGATTGTATGCTATTTTGGTTGCTAACATTTTTCATTTAGAATAGATATTTTATTCATAAAAAATATAAAGCCCTTGAGTTCTGGTTTGTTTATATTATCTGTAGTTTGAAAAAATGGTAAATAAAGAACATGTATTGTCGAGAAAAAACTGCCACTAGACACCTTTAATTTAATGTTTATCTATATTTAAACTGTTTTTCTGGAAACTGTCTAGATGTATGTCCATAGACATGTAACACAGTAATGGGGTTTTAGCTTTTCTTTTGTTTTAGCAAAACTTCTTTTTCTCCAAGCTTTACAAAGAGTGACCTTGTTCTTTTAGTGTGGCCAGTCTCATCCTTGATGCCTAGAAGACACATTGTGAAAAATTCTTGAAACTGTTGTATCAATGATCATAGACATGTAACACAGTAATAGGGTTTTAGCTTTTCTTTTGTTTTAGCAAAACTTCTTTTTCTCCAAGCTTTACAAAGAGTGACCTTGTTTTTTAAGTGTGGCCCGTCTCATCCTTGATGCCTAGAAGACACATTGTGAAAAATTCTTGAAACTGTCGTATCCATGATCATAGACATGTAACACAGTAATGGGGTTTTAGCTTTTCTTTTGTTTTAGCAAAACTTTTTTTTCTCCAAGCTTCACAAAGAGTGACCTTGTTCTTTTAGTGTGGCCAGTCTCATCCTTGATGCCTAGAAGACACATTGTGAAAAATTCTTGAAACTGTCGTATCCATGATCATAGACATGTAACACAGTAATGTGGTTTTAGCTTTTCTTTTGTTTTAGCAAAACTTCTTTTTCTTCAAGAATCACAAAGAGTGACCTTGTTCTTTTAGTGTGGCCAGTGTCATCCTTGATGCCTAAAAAACACATAGTGAAAAACTGCAGTGAATGACTGCAGCTCTGGGGCAGGGCCACATTGAATACATACAGTAAGGCAATGTATACAGCGAATGTACTGCTGCTGTCTGCACACTCTGCCACCTCCACCCAATCCATGATGATGCTGAAACTCTCAGCCTGCATGGTGTGTGTCACCTTCACACTTTATGCACACGTTACACATCCACAATAATGCTGAAACTCTCAGCCTTGTGTATGTCACCTTCACACTTTATACACACGTTACCCATCCACAATAATGCTGAAACTCTCAGCCTTGTGTATGTCACCTTCACACTTTATACACATGTTACCCAGCATGCTGAAACTCTCAGCCTTGTGTATGTCACCTTCACACTTTATGCACATGTTACCCAGCATGCTGAAACTCTCAGCCTTGTGTATGTCACCTTCACACTTTATACACACGTTACCCATCCACAATAATGCTGAAACTCTCAGCCTTGTGTATGTCACCTTCACACTTTATGCACATGTTACCCAGCATGCTGAAACTCTCAGCCTTGTGTATGTCACCTTCACACTTTATGCACATGTTACCCAGCATGCTGAAACTCTCAGCCTTGTGTATGTCACCTTCACACTTTATGCACATGTTACCCAGCATGCTGAAACTCTCAGCCTTGTGTATGTCACCTTCACACTTTATGCACATGTTCACAGCATGCTGAAACTCTCAGCCTTGTGTATGTCACCTTCACACTTTATGCACATGTTACCCAGCATGCTGAAACTCTCAGCCTTGTGTATGTCACCTTCACACTTTATGCACATGTTACCCAGCATGCTGAAACTCTCAGCCTTGTGTATGTCACCTTCACACTTTATGCACATGTTACCCAGCATGCTGAAACTCTCAGCCTTGTGTATGTCACCTTCACACTTTATGCACATGTTACCCAGCATGCTGAAACTCTCAGCCTTGTGTATAACACCATCATACTTTATGCACCTGTCAGTATCGGCACCCCCCTTCTGACATATCCATAGGGTCCTTTACACAAAATGGAACAGAGTCATCCTCCAGCTCTATTAGAAATTCTTCCCCTGGCCTGGCTCAGAGGTTTCCATAAAAAAAAACTTTGGAAATACCCATATATTGTTCTCAGCTGTGATGACACCATTGCGTTGTGCAGTCCTGTTAGTGGCATTTGAGTTAATGAGCTGAGTAGGGTTTTCTGTTGGCAGGAAACCTAATTTCTGGGCAGTATACCATGATATACCCTTGAACACCTTAAATTACATGGACTATGTCCAGGACTGTGAGATCATCACAGGTAATCTCTGCATTGAATTCACCTGAAAACCTGATGTTATGATAATCTGCTCCTTTTAAGCTTGTAGAGGGGGATGAAGCTTATCAGGATCAATCCCCATGGCTACAATACCCTGACAGTCACCTTCAACAGCACCCCTGGCCCATCACCGCCAAGGTCCTTGTATCCTCCCATAATTGCAGTTGAATGGAATGCTCTCCTCACTTCTTTTTCCACAAATACTTCGGTGTATGATGACACTGCATCAGGAAGTCCTGTAGAGTTGCTTCTGGTGGACACTGGACAAGCAGGTTTCCAAATGGATTGTTTGAATGACTGTGCCAGGCGTTCAGCAGCACCAGTTCATCTCTTCCACATATTCACTGGGAAACCTGAAATTAGGTCACTGTGACCTAAAGCCTCCGAGCTATGTGGCTTGAAAGCACCCCCCAGAATAATGAAAAAATATATTCAAAACCTTCAATATCTTGATAATATATGCATGAATTGTCATGATTCTTGCCTTGAATATTGACCATGACTAGTTTTGTCAGTTCCTGAAAAGTGGTGGCGCATTCTTTATATATTTTACTGAATATTTTTTTCTGTTTTTATGACACTATTAAAAGGTATAGTATGGTCTGATAACAAATAGTAAACCACACATTAAAACATAGTTGACATTCATAATTTCATTTTTGTGAACTTTTATTGTACAATATATATGGAGACACAGACAGGGTTTTGGAAATGGGAATTCATTAAGGGGGTCATATTGTATTTGCAGGCCTAATTTTGACGATGATATAATGGAAATGTTATTGGTGTTATGGATATTTCTTTTATATACTGTATGTTTAAGACTAGGGACTTGGGTTTTAACAACTACACTGCATGGATACTAAATGGTTTCCAGTGAAACTATTTCAAATATCCTAATTGAGCGGACCAATCAGATAGTGCTTAACATAATCTACATAACAGTAACTGCTATATTTAGCTATGATTTGCCAGAATGTGTGGGTGCCATACTGAACATAATTGTTCCCCTGATTGGCAGACGGGAAGCGCAAGTGCTCCCACTGTGTTCCCAGTGAGATCTGAATGGTGGCTAGCTGAGCACCACCCTAGGTCACTGTTAGAGACTATTGTCTCATTTGCTGGTTCCCATTGACCAGTTTCCCTTGTGAATGGGATACCAGTTATAGTTTTTAGCTCAGCTGACTATATAATTATAAGTAATCTGTGCTAAAGTGATGGTCCTTTGTTGTCTTCTGTCAAGCCGTCCATTAACAAGGCACATTTTGAAACCATTGGACCTGCAAATCCATTATTCTACATACAGTTAGTGTGCACAAGTACTCCTGCCAAACAGAAAACTGGGTCATTGCGACATTATTCCTTTGAGAACTTTAGGATAAACCATTGTTTTCAAGTAAATACCTCAGAACTGCCAACTATGAAAACCACTGGTGTTAATACATTCATGTTTGATAAAACCATTCCTGTAAATATCTCCTTTGTACTTCCAAGAAATTAGCTCAAGATTGTGTAAATTATTGAAGTTGTGGGCTCAAACATAAGGACTCTGTCAAAAATTAGGAAATTTATTTAAAAACCTAACAAGATAATTGTTCAAGCTAGGGATTTTTTTAGCGAACCTGTGAGCTTATGAGATGGTGTGGCGTCATCCGGCATCCGTCTGTTTATTAACCCATACTATCTTGAAAACGGCAAGAGTTAGCATCTAGAAATTTTCTGCAAATAATTAGTCATCTAAAAAACTCTATCGGATTTTGCTTATTTTTTTGCTAACTGCATTTTCTTAGATTTTATAGAGCAAAAGCTAAAAAAACTTTAAAAACTTTCTTCTCCAAAACTGTTCAGCCAAATTGTCCAATATTTCACAGAAATGATCCCTGGAACAATCTCTCTCAAGTTTGTTCGAATGGTTTAAGTTCGGTGATTTTTGGCCAAGTTACAGCTAGTTGAACTTAGTCATCTGTTCAAAAAAGCATACTAAAATTACAATCTTAGTAACGGCTGGAGCTGTCATTACCAAATTTTATGCCAATGTTGGTCATATGAGTCATGTCTGAAATTCAGGTATTGGTGGCGCCACCTGCATCGGCCTTTTTTGAACGGGGGTCATCAGTGCTGGTATCATACTGACAGCTAAAAAAAACATCTTCTCTGAAACCATTTGGCCAAATTGTTTAATATCGCACAGAAATGATCCTAGGGTAGTGCTTTCTGAAGTTTGTTCAAATGGTGTCAGTTCAGTGACTTTTGGCTAAGTTATGGGAAGCTGAATTTAGTCATATGCCATAACAGCCCATTTTAGCTCAGTTGCTACAAAGATCTTCTTCTCAAAAACCACTGGGCCAAATTCTTAAATCTCACACATTAATTATCCTTAGATGTTGATAATTCAAGTTTGTTCAAATGGTTTTGGAAGCTTAACTTAGCCATTTTGCTTTATTTTCCCATATGAGTTATAAACCTGCAAAACGTTTTTTGACTGATGCCACTGAGGCCAATTTGTTTAATATTTTACAAGAATAATCCCCTGAATAATTTTTATAATAATTGTCTTTTATGGTTCCAAAGAATGAATTTTGGCTGAATAGTAAAGATTGAATGGAGTTATTTTTACCATATATGTTAGCTGTGTGAGTTAGATACATCTAGCCTGGAACCAGTTTACCAGCATCTGTTACATCATGCCTCCAGACATTTAGATTTCAGGTTATCTTTGGTTAATATTGACAAGAATGTTTTTTTAAAACTTTAAAAAAATGTAGATTTATGATTTTAGATATTCCTCATGCCAGGCAATGTTTACAATCACAGGTATACGTTAACCCATACTATTTCGAAAATGACTGGAGCTAGCATCATGAAATTTAATGCAAAAAATTAGCCATCTGAAAAAATCTGCATTTTCATAGATTTTATAGAGAAAAAGCTGAAAACCTTTAAAAATCTTCTCCTCTGAAATGGTCAAGCCAATTTGTTCAATATTTCACAGAAATAATCTTTTATACCATCTCTCTCAAGTTTGTTCAAATGGTTCAAGTTATTTGAATTTTGGCCGAATTACAGGAAGTTGAACCTAGTCATCTGTCCAAAAAAAGAATACTAAAATGACAATCTCAGAAACGGCCAGAGCTATCATCACCAAATTTTATGCCAGTGTTGGTCACATGAGTCATATGTGAAATTCAGGTATTGGTGGCGCCACCTGCATTGACCATTTTTTGTACGGGGGTCATTGGTCATCTGTATATCAACCCATAATTTCTCAGGAATTGCAGGAGCTACCATCCCCAGATTTTATGCAGTTATCTGTCACATATCAAATGTTGTGGGATTCAGCTTATGTTTTTGTACGGGGGTCATTGGTCATCTGTACATAAACCCATAATTTCTCAGGAATATCAGGAACTACCAGTTTTTGCTATCTGCATTTACTTAAATTTTATAGGGGAAAAGCTGAAAAACCTTTTAAAAGTCTTCTTGTAAATGGTCCAGCCAAATTGTTCAATATTTTACAGAAATGATCCCAGAGGCAAGCACTCTCAAGTTTGTTCAAATGGTTTGCATTTGAGCGGTCATTTGGCCAAGTAAGCATACTGACATAGTTATCTCAGAAATGACAGAAGCTAGCATTACCAAGTATTGTGCAAATGTTGGTCACATGACTCATATTTGAAGTAGCAAGTTCATGCCACCTACATTGACCGGTTTTTTATGGGCAAAAACCTCATAATTTTAGCCTCTTTCAGCTTAAAATGTTTATGATGAAACTGTCAAGTTGAATCGTTCAATTTTTCAAAACAATTATCGTAGGACATGGTTATTTCAATAATATCAGAAAAACTTAGGTTGGTCTTATGGCCATTATTATGTCTAACTCAAACTGAGGACTGCAAAACTGTTCTTCTACAAAATTATTGTTTCAGTTATAACTTCTGTTACATGGCACCAAAATTATTCTTAGGTGGCCTTTGTTCAAGTTTACTTGAATGATTTTTTGGCAGAATTATTGGACCTTTAACAATGAAAGAACTGAATCTTTTATTTTTCTAGATATTTTGATAAAAAGTTTATGAATATTTCAGCTTGAAAAAAAGCATTTTAGCCAAAGTCTTTCAGTATGTGTAAACAGATTTGCCAACAGGCCAAGATTGTGTCTGTATATTTACATAGGTTAAGAAACTGCCAACTGTTTCAGATTTGGCAATAGATCAAGAGTTCATTCAGTGCAGCCAAGCACAAGGCATGTGATCCCCTCATGGGTGACATGTGAACACCTCATGGGCACATTGTGATCACCTCAACAGATCAAGAGTTCATTCAGTGCAGCCAGATATAGGTCAAGAGTTCAATCAGTGCAGCCAAGCACAATGCATGTGATCACCTCATGGGTGACATGTGAACACCTCATGGGCACTATGTGATCAACTCATAGGTAGCATGTGATCAACTCATATATATCATGTGATCACCTCATGTGTGTCATGCCCCTCAGGGCTGCATGCGGAGCCAATCTGAGAGCTTATGCATAGGTGTGGCTACTATTTCAGATTTGGCAACAGGCCAAAGGTCAGTCTGGATCTATTTATGGTATTGTCAGACTGATAACTGTATCAGATTAGGCAACAGGTCAAGAGTTCACTCAGTGCAGCCAGGTATAGGTCAGGAGTTTACTCAGTGCAGTTGCTGCATTCTATTTATAGCATTGGCAGACTGCCCACTGCATCAGATTTGGCACCAAAGTTCAGCCTGGCTCTATTTATAGCTTTGGCAGACTGCCAAGTGTGTCAGATTATGCAACAGGTCAAGAGTTCACTCAGTGCAGCCAGGTACAGGTCAAAAGTTCACTCAGTCTTGCCAGGTGCAGGTCATGAGTTCACTCAGTGCAGTAGCCTGAGCAAGCAATTTGTCACAGTTCACTCGGGGCAACTGCCTTTCTCACCTAAGCCTGGTCAGCCCCATGCATCAAACTCTAGGTAAGTTTGATGTATTGGTCTAATATTTTGACCTGTCTGTGTGTCTTTGATGACTTTCTTGCTAACGAGACAGGTGTTGCAACCTACAATGACTTTGCACAGAGTGTCCCTGCGTTTTTCTCAGGAAGGGTTTGATATATCAGTCTGAAATTTGGCATATGTATATATCTCTGATAGCTTTGTTGTCTACAAGACTGGTGGTGCCAGCTACAATCATTTTTGTGTTGTGTGCACCCATGCCAGAATTTCAGCAGTGATGTTTGTGTAATTGTTTCATATTCAAAATGTTTAGTACTTGCATTGTTCATATACATGAAAAGTAATGGTCCAGCATTGAAGCATTATACCTGGTGTATTTCCCAATGCACAGGTTCGCATTAGGCCTGTAGGCCTTGTTTTCTAAGGATATATCTTTAATTATTCAAGTTTAAATGGTATACAAGAAATCAGATCGTAATTTTGTAATATTTTGGGGGGTTATTAGCATAATTGTATGGAATTTGGCCCAACTTAGACAATGGCACATTTTTTATCCTATTAGCACTATTGATTTCATTTTCACAGTAAGGATTTAAACCTTTAAAATTTGAAATTTGAAAATAAAAGCTAAAAATTTGAGCTAGAAATTGAATTTTTATTTGGAGGCATATTGTATTAACTTGCATTGTCAATTCCCAGCTGGCAGCTCCTTCTTGTCACTTCAGCCCTGCCTGGGTAACCTTATTAGTAAAGGGGTGAACCCACCAAAGCTGACACACTTCTCAACACAGCCCGACGATACCCTACACAGAAATCAAATGACACACTCTTGGTTGTGTTGGTTTCGTGCCTAGCATGTTACGGGGTTCATGACACTGAGGTGTCTGGGTATATGTTGCATTGTCTGTCGCTATGTCATTCTCTGTTGTGTTTTGAGCCTATGACATTGGTTCCTCAGGTTCCTCAGGTGGGCAACATGCCGTTCTGGCTCTGTTGTTCCTCACTGTGCCTTCATCATAGTACTGCTATCTCTTTTTTTCTTCTGACACACCTCTATCCTCGACCTGACCGCTTGCCATTTGCCTTGTTGTACACAAATACCAGAATTGCCTCCTGATTGGCTGAAATGCATGGAAGTGCCCTTGACATTGACCCACTCACTCCATGTGGCGCTGCATGTCAGTTTGTGTCTTGAAAAGAGAGTTGCATGTCCAGTTCCACTGCACGATATGTGTGGATTTGTGTTGGAAAAGAAACCAATGCAACCCTACACGCATTTCCATTGCACAACAAATCGAACATGTTTATGGTAATGCAAGGCCCTTGATGCAAAGCTGACAAGCTTCTTGTGTCTTGTGTTTCTCCACAACATTTCATGTGAGCTGGTCCACTGCCACGACACGAAAGCATAACAAAAATATTTCGTGGATCTTTACCAAACTTGACATGTGCATAGATATGGGTGAGAGGACAAAGTCTATTTAAAATGGGGTTATGACCTTTACTAGGAGAGTGACCTTGACCATGAATAGGTCAATTTTGGGGAAAAATCGCACAAATTTTGATATATTTCAAGAAATCTTGTATGGCAGCAGAATTTATCTTAAGGGATAGTTAAGAGCTCTTTAAAAATATGGGTCCTTTGATCAGTTTGGAGCCCACCCATCTATCCAGGGTTATCATCCATATCCATTTGTTAATGGATAAGCCTCCCCCCCCCCCCCCCTTCCATAACACAGAGGTGTTGTAACTCCCACCATTTATCAGAAGATGATTTTAACATATTGACCTGAAATTTCGCATGTCCATAGATCTAGGAGGACATTACCTTTTACATATGACAGGTTTTACCACTTACATCAACCCTTATTTTTGTCCATCCATATGTCTTATGATGTTTTGGCATCTCTGATGCCACAAAGTTAGAGTACTGTCAAGTTAGAAGAGATACCATGCTTCTCTTTAATCATGCCTCTGATTTTTGCTGGTACCTGGCAGTAAGTGACCTCACGTATTCTATGTATGTAACACAATATAAGGTCTTTTATATATAAGGTGTTTTACAACACACACAAAGGTACATAAGCAATAAATATTATGCATGTAGGGAAATATCTAGTGGATTCATGCCTCCTGTTTATATTTTCCAGGGTAAAAGTCCCAATGAAATATGTTACCTTAGAATTAACACTACTGGGTCAGAAAAAATATCAAGATGCTACTCACTGGTACCAGATGTTTCTTGGCTTGTTTTTTTTCCATGAGCACTTCTCTGGCCCTTTCCTCTCTTTGTTATAATTCATCTTCTTTCTGTTTCACATCAAAGTCTCTGGCTTTAATGATCTCCTGTTTCTGTTTAATTTACTACTCCTGATGCTTTACCTCAACTTCCTTAACCTGAAGGGTTTTATCCTTTATTTGAACCTTCTGTTCTCTAAATAGTACCTCCTTTCCTCTGATTCATTGCCTTTCTTCTCTCTTTCTAGTCTCAGCCTCCTTCTTCTCTAGTTTGTTCTCTCTTTTCTTCAGTTCATCAAACTGCTTTATTAATTCCTCCACTCTCATTGCAACTTGCTCCTCTCTCTGCTTGACATTAACTTCTCTTACCAGTTCTCTTAGGTTTGTTTTTACTTACCATTCTCCATTTCTTCTACACCATCATCAGAGACTTTAAAGTCCTCATCAGCCTTGTTCTGAAAGTTTAGAACCAATTAAACAAAAATGTGACATGTTATACTCCTCTTTGCTACTTGTACTTAGTGGAACATCTTCAATCTATTCTAAACTATTGCAGCAAAGTTTAACACTTTTAACTAAATTTTCATATTATAAGAAATGGTATGTATATAATATAATCTATGTATTTACTATGAAAAGTTATAACAGAATAATTTATTTACAACTGTTACATGTGTAAGTGATAAAATGCATAGTACATGGCACATAGGAAGTGCAAACATGAATACATATAATTACAAATTAATAAATAGCACATAGATCTTCTTAGCTCATTTAGGGCATGTGATGACAACCTGCGTGCAACATAATCAGAGGTCATCATAAATGTAGTATTATACAATATATGAGGACATTATTTAGTTTTATAAGGAAGTCAGAGACATTACACCTGTTGTAATACTACTGATGTTTTCTTTTCTAAAGATTATTATTACTGGGAATGCTTTTGTATTATGACAAAATATCCTAACTGAAAAGTGCTGATCCTTATTTCAAATAAATAATTTATGGTTCCTTAAATTTATATCATGAAGTAATTGTTAAGTACTGTCTTTCACCTGAGATAATCCCCTACCATGGCTTATTTTCATTTAAACCCACAATTGTGAGGGAATCCCAATTACCGTAAAAGTCGTTGCAGAAGTCGCGACTTGTACTAGGAAATCGAATTCTAAAAACTAGAATTTTCTAGCAAAGTCGAGGTGCGACTTGTAATACGTACTTATCCCGTTTCTGTCAGCTTTCCCGGTACATGGAACGACGTCAGTTGAGCGATAATCGGCAATACCTTTAACCAGTGCTTTGTGAAACGTCTTTCCCCAATAATTTACACTTTTAACCATCTCTTATGCTTTATATTTTGTGAACTGACGAAATTTTCATTTTATTAACATTAAATGCAAATTTTAAATTTGCCCAGCTAGACCTACCCGTTCTGACAAGTCACCATTCAAGTGACACTTCCTAATCTGCGTTACTATTATATCATGAGTCAAATTAACGCATATGCCAGTCTGCCGCTCTTTGATGTACATTTTCTTTCCGTTTAACTATATAGGTATGCTTTCCATAATGAAAAACTCGCGGTTCCATATCCGTTGATGCATGTAAAATTGCGTCACATTCAAGCTTGATCCACTACACATACGTCGTGAATTCTTTTGCCTGCCCCGTTGATCGCTGAATACCAGCTGACCTTTGAAGCAGTGTAGCGGAAGTTCAAGCCCGGGGTCACCCGTGCAATGACCTTTACATCCCCATGTCAACTAAGCCTTCCGTGACTGATATCCACAATTATAAACTCTCATATTAAGAACCATTAGGTCACTGTCACCATCTTGTGGTTTTCAAGCGTTTTGGATAACAATGTTATAACGTTTCACGTGAGCTACAAATATACGATTTGCTCCGAGTGTTACCCGTGTCTCTTTCAGGACGATCGTATGCCCAACAATATGGCGGCACGCATGCATTACGGTCAATCGTGCGTTGACGTATTCGTGATTTTTTTTAATGAAGACACATTAGTCAATACAATGAAATAACAAACACCATATAGGTATATTTTTTATTTACTTAAAATGCCACATACGCACCTAAATTCCACGGGAACCGGCACCGTTTGGTGTCATGACGTATCTGGTTCAACACGGCTGAGTTTGCCATACATCCAAGCGACTTGAATATAATCACTGATAACGATGGAAATTGGGTTTTCCAGATATTATCAAAGAAAAATAAATCATTAGTCCCAGTAAATATAATATCTGTAAATTCAATTATGTTTATTTTACGTTAACTGACCGGTCGATAAAGCGTTCATTATCCCCCTGTTGACTGACATATATTTCAGTGATTTCAGTAATACCGTGCATGTGCCGCGCCTAGATGGTAAGTTGTAACACTTAATTGAAGGGTTACTAAATTCAGTTTTAGAGCCTATTTAAGAAATTAGGTGAATAAATTCAAACTCAGTTATTCTTTCCATCTTTCAGTTGTCTTAAGTCAGTTCAAATCATGCCCAATGCGACGGATTGGGACTCGTCACGCGTACGCAAACTAATCATAGTCTAATGAATCCACCCTACGTTTGATGATCTTTAACAATTTAAATAGTTGTGATAGTAATTTTCCTCAGACTCTTTTAGTTTATTAATACAGTCATTTAACTTGATATTTACATTCTAATGTTACTTAACCTAGTAAGAAACGGCAACAATGACATCGTTTCACAGCACAAAATGTTATCCGACGCAGCTGACTTTGGCACTGTACAAATCTTACCTGACAATTGAACCCCGACTTTATATGTTAAGATTCTGTTGTTATTCCTTGAATATAAGCATTGTATTAAAGCTGTCCAATTATTTTTACGTTTGAATGGTTTATCTAGTTTATAAACCACAAAAGTACTACGGGGACGTTGGTTGTAGTCTTGCATCGCAAGGAATGATACTCAAATTCCAAAAGTATCAGGTGGTTGGGACGCCTCCGAAGTCTGGGTGCGACCTATATTATGGACTTTTCCTGAAACTAAACTTGAACGGCTATTCCCCAGGGGGATCCTAAAAGTCAGGGTGCGACTTGTAATAAGGATGCGACTTCTGCAACGACTTTTACGGTACTCTGTGCATAATATGCACCCTGTTCCTGACCAAAATCCTGGGTGACATATATCAAAAGTCACTGGGAAATTTACTAGTTCTAGGGCTGTGAGCTCATGAGACTTACCAAAGCTTCCTAGATCTAGCTCAGCTGTCAGATCATTACAACTGAAATCATCAAATTTCTTTTATTTTGAGAATGCCAAATTATATTGTTACTATCATATTCACAAATGTGGTTTCATCTGTGTCCTGAAACCTTGTGTTGTTTATTAGAGCCCTGCTTGAATAAATGGATGCCCCATACTAATAACCCTGTCCGGCCGTCTGTTTTTTTTTCTGTATGTCCATTAAATTTGTTTCCTGATGATAACTCCAGTTGAGATTGACATATGGATTTCAAACTGGACTTATATATGGCCTACCTTTAACACAAGGACTTTATTGATTTCTGGTCATGAGGTCAAAGGTCAGTGTCACAGGACCCACATATTCAGGAAGATAGTGGATGTATTTAAAGCTAAACTTTCCATCCCAAACCTTCCATTTTGCTCATAAAGCTGACCTGCCAATTTGTGGTCTAAGGTCAAGGTTACAGAGCCATCTGTCTGCATATATAAATTTGTTTCCAGATGATAACTCTAGTTTGGAATGACATATTGGTTTCATACTTGACTTATATATGACCAACCAGTAATTTAACAACCCTTGTGATATTGGGGTTATGAGGTCAAAGGTCAGGGTCACAGGACCTACTTCTTTAACGAGATTGTGAATGTATTTTAAGCCAAACTTTACATCCAAAACCTTCTGTCTTCCACGTGGTGCACCTGCCAATAGGGGAAGGTTCCTATTTATTTTGGGGTCAATGGTCAAGGTCACAGGACCAATCTATTGACA
Source organism: Sipunculus nudus (assembly GCA_026874595.1). Lineage (NCBI taxonomy): Eukaryota > Metazoa > Annelida > Sipuncula > Golfingiida > Sipunculidae > Sipunculus > Sipunculus nudus. The sequence continues at coordinate 8,297,096 of CM049318.1, read as the reverse complement.
GATTAGTTTATGGATGAAAACTCTAGTTTGGGTAGACAGGTTGGCTTCACAGGACCCATATTTAAAAAAAAAAATCATAAACCTATCCTTATAGACAAATACAGCTGAAGGTCAAGACCCAGGGGTCCCTAGTTCTTTATATGTTCAGCGCCCTGAGCCTTTGAACTCAGTTCTATATTACAATGGTGACAGCAGTAGACTTTCTGCATATTGTCCTTCTGTTGACCATCTTAGAGAACTTCATTCAGTCAAAGTATAATCCAATGTATCCTAAAAGGCTTGGAGAATATTTGTGCCGGTCCTAGTCATACCTATCTATATGCCTCCCTTGGCCAGGAACGGATGCATGCTATCCTCATTAATACACACTCCCTGAGCGAGCTCACTGTCAACAAGTGTAGCCTTATACTGCATGTGAGGGCACCTGTTGATTACACATCTGTTGTTATATGCACTACTGATAGCAGCTTGCTCTACACACCCCTTTAATCGAATTCACACACCAGTGTACACTTGTAACCCACCACCAGTCAGTCACCATGTTTTAACTTTTTCAATGCTTAGCTCATTAAGACACTAGTTGCTGATCAACAGGGATTGCTTCATAAAGCACTGTATATTGTGATAAGCTCTGTTCACAATCTTGGGCCCTTCTACCATTCAAGCATCGAATGAACAAAGAAAGAATGAGGAAACTGCATAGTTTGAAGAGAAAGGAACTTTTATTGAACTTTAGACATGGTAAGTTTTGTCCCTAAATCTGTGTCCAAATCCAGTGGGTTCAGGAACCTCACTGTGATACTTGGTAGTGTGTATTTGGGCCAGTTGCTATAATTCTGTACATTTATGTACCACCCGTAAAACAAATTTTATTGTACAAGAAATCTTAATTTTGTATCTTTTATACGTGTACCTAATATGATATACTTATCTCAGAAATCTCCCAGCTCTCGCGTTCCTCCATGGTTAGATAATGATAAATCAATATTACAAAGTCATTATGATCTTTCCCACCCGTAACACAATGTTCCACCTTGCTAGTATCATGTTTTACTTGATGGGAAATTTCATTCATGTTGCATGGACCTGGGGCAATGAGACACCTGATAGGTAGAATAAGTTCAGCTAAATAGTCTTACTATAAAATATGTTTGGATAAAAAGTGTTATTGGTTGTACATATTTGATATAAAGACAGTCTTTATCATCGCTCAAGATATGCATATAGGGGCCTGGACAGCTGAGTGGTAAAATGCTTGGCTCTCTCTGCTGGCAATGCGGGTTTCGATCCCTGGTAAAGTAAAAAATTTCCTCTACCCCTGCAGACTACCAAACCCCATCAGCGGAGCCATGGAGAGTGCCTCAGTTAGTTATAATAACTATTTGTACAATCCATGTAAAATAAATAAGTTTATATTTAAGATATGCATATTAGTTCAGTCCATAAAGCACTTGAAAAGTATTTACCATTTCATTTAAGAGGTGCAAGTGATTATGAATATTAGTAAGCTACTTCTTACCAGTGACTGATTATTAATTAATGTTATTAGACACGAGTTTATTAATACCTGAATACTATTATATTATTACCATATACAGCATTTTACTTACTCTAAGTTAATGCTTAGTTAAATACATTCAATGTGAGGTTTATACAAGTACAAGAGTGAATACCAAGTATATCCCTCAATATCTCCCTTACTTATTTAAATTTGGGATTTTTCTGTAATTCTTTTCCATAGCCATTCCCCCCTAAATTAATCTGTTTTTCTTTGATATTTAAGCCAGAATTCAGTTTTATTCAGTTACCTTACTTATTGGTGCTAATTTTTCTCTTATCACTAATTGACATTATCACCAGCACTTAGGCAAAGGATGCTTGTTTGAGCTTGTCAACTCTCCCTTTTGTTTTTAATTGTACTCATGTTTTTCTAACCTTTTAAATTTAGCCAGTGTCTTTTTGGAAACCATACCATTTTTATCTGCCTCTAGCAGCACCTTTCACTGTTATATGTTTTTATCAACTAATTTACTAAAATATCTGTCATTATCTGCAGTTTCCCTTTATTGTTTGCTTATTTTTTTAAATGATTTAAATAATATAAAATGTTGAAAACATAATAACAAAATTCAGAGGACAGGCATACAAATTAGTTTTGACAAAGCAGTTCAGGTTTGTGCTTTTCTGCAGAAAATTTAAAAGTTTATCTTGTCTCTATTTGCACAGTGCTATACAACTATTATGGGTTGGATAGTTATGATTGACAATGTCAACCTTTTTGGATGAAACACTTGATTCTAATTTGTTAGAGTTATATGTACCCAAGACACATCACATATGAAATATTAATCTCAAATCTGTTATGTTCAACATAACACAAAGTGCAGTTCTAGGTTAATAATCAAGATGATTGCAGCGCAACCTGTTACAGGTGGGACAAAAAAAATATTTACTGGTATTTTGACCAGGACGTAACAATGGGAACCAAAATCCAAGTTGTGGAATTCTGTATCCAAGTTAATAATTCATGTAAACTTTAAACCCTACTACACTTTTAAAAATTTATTCAGCAGCATATATATGCAGCCGAAGGCCTATTAAGGTCTGCATGGCCATAAAATTTCTGGGTTTAACTGTGGACAGTTCAGGGAGGGAAAAAATGGCCAGTAATTTGCTATAACTTAAGTGGATAGAATCATCTTTTCTATTACTCTAAAAAGTGGTGGATGTTACTGTCTGCATAATCTGTGTTATTCTTAATTAGTAACTGCCTGACAAACAACTATATTTGTCATGTACAGATTTAGCGCAATTTACCCAATTCTGAAAAAAATACAGATTGTAGGCCACAAAGAGTGAGCTTTACTACTCATGGCAAAAGTGTGATTCATCACCTCCCGCTGACTGTTATTGTTTCCAGATTGTTAATAAAAGCCTGGGCCTTAGGAGAGAGATACAAGGCCAGATTTTTCACATCTTTAAGCATGACTGCTTTCATTGGTAGTAGGCTCTGGTAAAGAGGTTGATCTTGGTACTTAATCTGGGAAACCTGATTTTTAACCAGGCAGAACTTGCTTGTCACAGATCCAGACATAGTTTCTAACACTATAATGTCATACTTTTTCTCCTTGGAGAAAGTGAACAGTTTGTATTTCAGGACTGCAATATTTCTCTCCTTCATTGACAGTGGACTTTTTAGCGAACCTGTGAGCTAATGCGATGGCGCAGCGTCGTCCGTGCGCCGTCTGCCGTCCAGGGCTGGCTTTCCGCCGTCCATGGCTGTAAGTCAGAAACTGTCGGAGCTAGCAGCTCCAAATTTCATGTAAGAATTAGTCACATGTGAAACTTGGTGGCCTGGAGCTTATTGTTGGGTATATGCATTAAATTAGAGTTTATAAAGAAAAAGCTTAAAAACCTTTAAAAATCTTCTTCTCTGAAACTGTCCAGCCAAATTGTCCAATATTTCACAGAAATGATCTCTGGAACAATCTCTCTCAAGTTTGTTCGAATGGTTCCAGTTCGGAGATTTTTGGCCGAGTTACAGGAGGTTGAACTTAGCTGGGCTAGCGCTGGCCATAGAAACTTGTTAGCCACTGTGGCTAATTAGGTTGGAAAATCATTAGCCACAGCTCACTTTGGTTAGCCACAGGAAACGTTTAATGAATTGATCTTCTAAGCTGATTAATACATTACATATTATAGATTATAGCAATAGGCAGTCATTCCAAAACATTTAAACAGTAGTAGACAGTAATAGAAAAAAAAAATGATAAAAAGTATGAACAATAGTAGTAGTAAGAGGATAATAAATTGTTATTACTATAAATTACTATTTCTAGCCTATGGGTTTACTATGGTGTGAAAACTAGCAGCAATACTGATGAGGTCTTAATTTAGTCACCGACTGCTTTCCTCCAATAGGGGTATCTAGCATAGCCACTAAATTAATAAGATGGCCCATCAAACCTGATAATTAAAGGTGGATGGCCTGTTGCCATCCGTGCACATAGCTTTTCAGTATTTAAGGAAGTCATGTCTGAAAACATTCGCAGGTTCTTCTTTTGTTCTTGTGAAATTAACCTACCATGGATTGTAACATTTGTAATTCAACTCACCTAGGTCTGGTAAAAGATTTTACTCAAAAGGACCAACATTGATTCTAGTGAACAAAAACGAACTCTGCTATGATTGGTCAAAGGTTTGGCATGGGAATTTAGCCAGTTGCTCATTGGACAAGGTACATTACCCATTACACATTTCACCCACTGTAATTGATAAAGCATACTGGATATAACCATGTTTATTGACTGAAGTATGTGTAATTGCCCAGCAGTTATCCAAAGATGTGGACACTAGTGGTAACACAGGTTATTATACAACAATATATATCCTGTTTAAATAAAGAAGCCCTGCAGTCAAACTACAGGTCATTTGGCAGTATTCATCCGACCTAACATGAAAAACATACTCCTAGAATAAAGTTTGTTCTTCTTATAGTATTTTAATCTTTGTGTAGTCAGTAATACCAAAATAGGAGGAAATTTATACAAACAATAGCCATGGCATTTAAAGCTTTTCATGACACCATTATAATAATGGTTAGTAGTAATAGGAAATCAATAGTAATACTTATAGTAATACATTCTGTTACTGGAAGCCGTAATAAGCCCTAAGTGTGATTAAATGACTTTGAAGCAATAATGTCATAAGATTAGTGCACATATATAAAACAGCCTCAGTCCAACACCTGAGAATCACACTGTCTCCTCTGGGAAGATTATATGTCCATACATCATGCTGTCTCTGACATGAAGCGCGCGCGGGAACACGTGAAACGATCTTTAAAAGTTGTAGTTTGAGAACATCTTCGTTCAAGGATAGCATATATTTCGCCGACCATAGCGGCGGGTGTTACAAGACCATAAGGCCGTATATATTAACCACTGACGAAAATATTTGATAGATGCCGGCTAATTACACTTTAATGAAGAAAACACATTACCCAGTACGCTTTATTTATTACGGTGTGTGAAATCAATCGCTGTAATATTGTTATATATTGATACGTAAACCGTGTCTCAGCTCACAGATGATCAGCGAAATTTACCTTCTGTCCGATGAGCGTTAAGCTAAGTTCCATGCTCAACTATCGACCAATCAGAGCAGAGTTAGTTTTTGTTTTATAAGAATAAAGGGCATCTGCCAGAGAATACTTGAAGAGCCGGAGAATTTTTATGGTTGTTCACGCAATGTTGAACAACTCTAAATATTCTCCTTAAATTCTTTGCGGATTCTCCGACTTTTTGACTGTTGTAAACAAACACGATCACGGAATAATCGATGGTGGTATTTGTGTATTATTTTTTAATCGCCACCGTGGCGATTTCTGCAAAAAGTTTCCTCGCATTTTGGACAAATTACTCACATTTGGCGACGTGGCGAGTGGCTAGCGCGAGCCCAGCTTAGTCATCTGTCCAAAAAAGTACACTAAAATTAAAATCTCAGAAACGGCTAGAGCTATAATGACCAAATTTTTTACCAATGTTTGTCACATATGTCATATCTGATTTTGAGGTATTGGTGGCGCCACCTACATTGATGTGTTTTTTACAAGTGAAAATGTAATTTTAAACTCTTCTAGCTTATACACTGATTTATGATGAAACTGTTCAGCTGATTGGTTTAAACTTTACAAGAATTATTCTATGGTAGGATTCTGCCAGTTTTATAAGAATATATTGGGTAAATACAGTTTTAAAAAAGCATTGTAGCCAATTGAAAAAGGCTTTCTGTATTTGAAAACAGATTTGACTTCATGCAGCCAAGTCAAGAGGTCACTCAGTACAAACAGGTGGAGTCCAGACATCACCATGGCAACTGACCTGGCTCGGGGGGGGGGGGGGGGGGTGTCTAGACAATGTGTCTAGACGTCTAGACACAGCGTCTAGATGTCTGGATACAATATTTAGATGCAGAATTCCCAGATTATTGGAACTATATCTTTCAACTGTTTGAAAAAACTTGGGTTGCATTTTAAGCAAGTCGGGTTTATCATCAGGTCACATGTGAACTGCTGTGCCTTCATTTTTGGTTGAAATCTGACCTTTCCTTGCTGCCCAGTGTCCATTTGTGCGTCTGTTTCCACACATAAACCCACATATCTTGGAAACCGTTTGACTGATCAGGCTAAGAATTTTGCACAAATGTAGCCTTTTGATAGCTTTATAACATACACTAAAAATGGTGGCGCCACCTGCAACCATTTTTGCACAGCGTCCATTTGTTCATCTGCCTTGGGATAATATTACTCATATCTCAGCAGTGGTTTGACTTATCCACCTGAAATTTTGCAGGTTTATACATCATGGACAATTTTCTCGATTTTATGACAGGTGGCACCACCTACATTCACGTTTAAGCTGCAGACATCCATGCTAATATGCAACACACCACGCTCTATTCCCCTTGCCACTTAATCCATGCCTCACTTCATCCGTCCTACTCTGATTTATGCGGATACACATAGTGGCTTGTCGACTACCCATATTCTGGTTTTAAAATTTTCTAGTCCGAAACTTGCAGGTCAGAAACGTCCATTTTGCTGAAATCATAATGACTAAGGTAGATATGCAGGACTTAGGAGGATCAATATTAAATTTTAAAAATAAACCTCCATTCATACTCCTAAACTTTGCACAGGTTCGCTTTAGGCCTGTAGGCCTTGTTTAGGGAAAAAAGCAAAAAAAAAGCTTTAAAAATCTTCTTCTCCGAAACTGTTCAGCCAAATTGTTCAATATTTCACAGGAAGTTGAACTTAGTCATCTGTCCAAAAAAGCATACTAAAATTACAATCTCAGAAACGGCTGGAGCTATCATCACCAAATTTTATGCCAATGTTGGTCACATGAGTCATATCTGAAATTGAGTTATAGGTGGCTCCACCTGCATCGGCCTTTATTGTAAGGGGGTCATCAGTGCCCTTATCATACTGATGGCTACAAAAAACTTCTTCTCTGAAACCATATGGCCAAATGGTTTAATATAACACAGAAATGATCCTAGGGTAGTGCTTTCTGAGGTTTGTTCAAACGGTCTCAGTTCAGTACTTTTGGCTGAATTATGGGAAGCTGAATTTAGTCAAATGCTGTAACAGCCCATTTTAGCTCAGTTGCTACAAAGATCTTCTTCTCAAAAACCACTGGGCTAAATTCTTAAATCTCTTACATTAATTATCCATAGATGTTGATAATTCAAGTTTGTTCAAATGGTTTAGGTTCAGTGATTTTTGGCTGAGTTATGGGAAGTTTAACTTAGCCATTTTGCTGTATTTTCCCATATGAGTTATAAACCTGAAAAACGTTTTTTGACTGATGCCACTGAGGCCAATTTGTTTAATATTTTACAAGAATAATCCCCTGAATAATTCTTATGATAATTATCTTTTGTGGTTCCAAAGAATGAATTTTGGCTGAATAATAAAGATTGAATGGAGTTATTTTTACCATATATGTTAGCTGTGTGAAGCAGATACATCTAGCCTGGCACCAGTTTATCAGCATCTGTTACATCATGCCTCTAAAGACATTTAGATTTCAGGTTATCTATGGTTAATATTGACAAGAATATTTTTTTTTAAAAGCTTTTAAAAAATGTAGATTTATGATTTTAGATATTCCTCATGCCAGGCAATGTTTACAGTCACAGGTATACAGCTCTCTGTGGATATATAAAGATAGCTATACATGGATTATAAATAATTGGTATCCATACACAACTTAATTCAAGATTTTGCCATCAGTGAGATGTATCTGTATTATAATTTTGCATTCAATATGCATATGTAGTAATTTTTAGCGAACCTGTGAGCTAATGCGATGGTGTGGCGGGGTCTATAGTCTGTAAGTTAACCCATACTATTTTGAAAACAACTGAAGCTAGCATCATGAAATTTAATGCAAAAAATAGCCATCTGAAAAACTCTGCCTTTTCTTAGATTTTATAGAGAAAAAGCTTAAAAATCTTCTCCAACAAAACGGTCAAGCCAAATTGTTAAATATTTCACAGAAATAATCTTTTATACCATCTCTCTCAAGTTTGTTCGAATGGTTCTAGTTCGGTGAATTTTGGCCGAGTTACAGGAAGTTGAACAGGAAGTTACAGGAAGTCATCTGTAAAAAAAAAACACACTAAAATGACAGTCTCAGAAACGGCCAGAGCTATCATCACCAAATTTTATGCCAGTGTTGGTCACATGAGTCATATATGAAATTTAGGTGTTGGTGGTGCCACCAGCATTGACCTTTTTTTGCACGGGGGTCATTGGTCATCTGTACATAAACCCATAATTTCTCAGGAATATCAGGAACTACCAGTTTTTGCTATCTGCATTTACTTAAATTTTTTAGGGATAAAGCTGAAAAAAATTTTAAAAGTCTTCTTGTAAACGGTGTAGCCAAATTGTTCAGTATTTTACAGAAATGATCCCAGGGGAAAGCCCTCTCAAGTTTGTTCAAATGGTTTGCATTTGATGAATTTTAGTGGAGTTAAAGAATTTGAACAGTCATTTTGCCAAGTAAGAATACTGACATAGTTATCTCAGAAATGATGAAGCTAGCATTACCAAGTATTGTGCAAATGTTGGTCCCATGACTCATGAATAAATGCTGATCACATAAGTGATCTGTCCAGGTACTGAGTGAAAATATATCTCACTAGTACTGGTTTATATATACACGTGTGTGTGTATTTCATATGATTATTTGGATCATTAGAGTGAAAGGTGTTATATCAAACAACAGTCACACTGGTTTTGTAAATATGGTATACACATCACAATATTGGTGATGTCTCTTTGGTACAATAATTTTCTGATCAGGCAAATGTATCTTATTTACTCATCTTCTTCACTCGGCCTAACCTCAGCATTTGCATCACCAAGGAATATAGTTCGTATACCTCTTCTGTTCAGTTCAGTGATCTGAGACCTCATCAAGGCAAGCATGGGAGAAACAACTACGGTCAGAGAGTTTGCATCATGTCCATGCAAATCCCCCATGTTGTTTTGCTTATTATAAAGGGCGTAGGAACTGATTTCAAATATCAGACTTTTCTCTGACCCAGTGGGTGCACACAACAGACAGTCCTTATTGGATAAAATTCCTTCCAAAATCTACAATTGCTACAGTCCCAGTTCATCATAACCACTCACTGAAAGCCCTGCGTGGATAATTGCATCCATTTTGTGCATCAGGTTATTGTGAATTACAATGAATCACAAGATTTTGATTATATTTGTAGTGAGTTTACAACTTGAAGCGATGACTAAATGAACCTCGTTGGTTTACAGTGAGTTTACGGGAAAGACTGTAATAATTGCTGAAGTCGCTTGAAAAGACCTTAGTTCAGTGAGGTGTGGATGTGTGGCGCTGATCATCTGGGAACCGTCCAAGATTACCAATCCATGAAATAAGAGAGGGAGGGAGTGGTAAATTATTTAAATGAGTTGCCACAAGGTGGCAGACCGATACTAAGTGCGATAAAACTCGGGAACATTTGATTTCTCTGTTAGAGGCAAGAATTAAGTCATAATGAATCACAGAATGGGCCATTCTATTCTAACCTCAAAAAGGCGGAAGAGCATTTCTTTCCTCCTCAAATACCGAAGGATCAAGGTGATTGTCAGCGGCTGGTAGGGCAGCTGATTCCGCACTTCTTCACTTGCCTTTCTTGTGATCCTTATCCTGGACCTCATTTTTTTCATGCTTTTTGATTGCCTGTGCTGCATGTGGATACAGGCAGGATCCTATGATTCCACCTTTCTAAAGGAACACTTCCACGATTAAGTCTCCACAGCTGATCTCCATTAGTTTTAGAAAATGTTCTTCAAATACAGGAATTGTAAACAGTGAAGGCCAATATATGCCTCTGTTTTGATTTGATGTTTTAGGTGACTGCACTTCTTCTTGGTCTTCACCTTCCATGTCCAAGTCAGGCTTTAAATTTTTGGAAACTCTGAGGGAGCCTCTCCTAAGACTCAGCTCTGTTGACTTGCTGGATGAGGAGAGACTCTTAGCGCTTTCCAGTTGTTGTTCCTCCAGCTGTGTCAGAGAGACACAGAAACAGCTTAAGGCAATTCTAGGCCACAACTTCCAAATGTGACCTGAAGGGCCTAGGGTGGACCCTTAACACATTTGTGACAATCTGCCTGACAACCGATCTCCTTTCACTTGCTTGGCACAATTCTTCATTTTACCTAATACTGCTTCCCTGACCCCTTTTGGCTGGTCCTTGATTTCATGGAAGGTAAGATTGACAGTAGAAGGCCAGAATGCTGTGAGAGGGGAGGAGATACTTGGACTTGGAGATGGCTGTGGGGTGTGACATCAGTCTTGATGTTGTGTTTTCGGGGTCTGTGGTGTCAAGCTGAGACTTGAAGAATTGGCAAGGGTGGTGTTGAAGGTAAGGTTGACTTAGTCTCCTGAAAAATGTTTTATGTTATCTGTATAATATTTGGGTATATTTGGAAACAATTAATGAAATCTATGTTAGTATGTCAAATTTCTGACTTCCAATCAGGGTTATATTTTTATTACAGTCAACCAATTTTTTATATTACACTGTAAAAAGCTGCTTCCCTGACCTCTTTTGGCTGGTCCTCCATATCATGGAAGGTAAGATTGACAGTAGAAGGCCAGAATGCTGGGAGAGGGAAGGAGAGACTTGGACTTAGAGATGGCTGTGGGGTGTGACACCTGTCCAGATGTTGTGTTTTCGGGGTATGTGGTGTCAAGCTGTGACTTGAAGTATTGGCAAGGGTGCTGTTTTTTTTTTATCTTTTTCATACCAAACTCTTGGAAAGCATCAGCAAGCATTAACAGCAGTTCTTCTGCATTTGCATAATGAATATTCTTAAGACGCAGGTAGCATGACTCTACAACACCATTGGACACAAACGAAACATACACAAGCTCTTTCTCTACAACACTTGTATCAGTGGCTCCATCTATCAAAACAGACACATAGTTAGCATTTCTGACTATGTCTACCAGCCTTTCCTGTAGTACTGTAGCTATATATCCAGTGAATTCTCTGCATTTTGGTTCAGCAAAGTCAGTTTCTTGCCCCAGCTTCACTCCATGTAGTTTTTCAAGATTTGCTAAACTTGGAAGCTTTGCAAATGGTAGCTCCTCTTTTGCCAACCAATAACTCAAGTCAATGAGTTTTGAAACTCTGCCAATAACCTCAGTCGAAGCATTAAAGACTGCTATTCCAATAGGTGTTATCTTAAATATACTGTTTATACTAGAAGCAGGCTTTTTCTCAATGCTAACTGCATGGCAGTGTTGCTCTGACTTTGCATGTTTTTTTTTTTTACAGTGTCTTTCTTCAAAGCAGCTCCTTCAGTGCCATCAATAAATGACATGGAAAAGTTCCTTATAGCTCTATTCCTTGCCTCATGTTTTTTGCATAACACATATATGAGACTTTCACATCTTTATCAAATGTTACTACTTTGTACTCCAACCAGTTGAAGTCCACATTTACTTCAGCTTTCAACTTCTTAACATTATTCACCACCAGTTTTGAAGCCATGATCACAATGGTACCTGTAATAATACCTGTATCTATTTATGACAAATACATGTAATATCACATGAATCATAATGCATGATTTCTGATAGTTTACATTTTTACTCTATTCCTACTTTAACATGGTTATTTTTCGTTAGTCTGAGAATGAATACTATGTCAGCAAACTAGTGATACTGCTGGAAGTAATACCTCTGTTATGAATGTTTTGATATCTTTACCATTTACTTCATATTGCATATTATTAAAGGAAAGCTTACCTGGATCAGCCAAAGACTGATCTTAGGCAGTGAAAGGGTGATTTCAATATTTTTTAGGGTTTGTTGTCACTGAGCCTGTGGCTTGGTATTGTTTGTTTTGTGATGTTCTGATATTTTCTTTAAATGGGTGCCAGTAATGCTCCTACCACCTCGATCTCTGTTGTCTTATCACATCCATCACAGATACACACCTGTGGCGGCACTGATGCTACGTTGACCTCCCGCTCCTTCACCGGAGAGTCCTCCATGAAGACAATGTCTTCAAGCTTGGGAGATCTCATCTGTATGGAAGCTATAATCACTCTGACACACTGCGTTTTCAAAATCTGTGTCTTCAAACTGTAAGGGTCATCCATGCTTCCACTCTTCCTTTCTTCTTCGTATTCAGCCCACTCTGTAGTGGTGTGCTGCCAGGGATGGTGGCCCTCTGGCATGAAACAGAGTGGACACATCTATGCCCCTTTCTCCCCCTTCTCTGGTATTGCCGCTGCCCCCTTCTCCCCCAGACTTAATGACCCCACCTTCCACTCCACTGATGCATTTTCCCCTTAAGCTCAGGGGATGGTGGGGTCGCTGCTCCTGGGTGACATGGCAACAATAATTGAGTCTTCCTCACAGAGGAAGGGACGTGGGCCCCCACAGTCTTTCTCAACATAGCCCTTAAAGTGGGACAGGAATCCTGGGCTGTAAGCACACACAAGAAAAAAAAAATCTCTTTAACTATAAAAATAAACTTTTATACATGCCACATCTTTTCCCCCTCTACAACAAACAACACCTGGCAGGCTGATGCAATACATATACCATCTGCTTTATTCATTATCATGACCAGCGGGGGGGGGTGCAAGTTAACTACGTTAGCGTCTGTATATCAAATAAAACATGCAGCATAGGCCCGCCTATCCTCGGTTAAATTTTCTACATTGCAATTTAAACGATTATTCTGGGCCCAAGCATCAATCAGCACATCCATAGCCTGGCTCTCAGCTCGGGGAAGTATGGAGCACACATAACTGAATTGTACACACACACACACACGCAAGTACAAGTTTAAACACGTCCACCTCATCTTCACCCTCTTACTCATTGCTCCCAGAATACTGTAAACAAAACAAAAGAATCACTGATACTTTTTTATTTTTATTTAAGCTGTTGAGTTAAAATGTTTGCTATTCCCTCCAGAATAAGCATGAAAATAAATTTCTTTCCTTAACAGGTAAAAGCGCTACATAAAGTGTATTATTTATCTTCTTGAAAGATAAAAATTAAAATTAAATTTTTTATGCGAGGGGTTAAAATTGACGCGGGCGGTGCCTGAGAACCATACCTTTGATTTTTTTTGCCTTAACTATAAATATTACAAAGTTAATGTAAAAGCGGTGGTGTAATATTGGATGCCACAATAAAAACGATGTTAACATTCAGCAGGCTTACATTTTGATATATGAATAAACTAAAAATAAACTTACCTCCTGGGGCGGGGTTATTGTCTACACCAGAGGGCCCGGCCACCAGTTCCTGCACTCTGAGTGGGGACGAGGCACTAACCTCCTGGGCTTTAAGAAAATAAAATCCTTTTTAAATACACTATCCCGTGTGAAGGCCTCTGAGGTGTAATTGTTTAAACCGACATGTAAATCAGATTAACCATCTGAAACTCTATAAAAATTATAAAGTATATGTGAAAGCTGCGGCCGGCGAAGCAATGTAAAATTTTGCTGGCTTAAATGGGAGCGATCCAGGTTTGATTCCGGCTTAAATTTTAACATATGAACAAAATTAAAACAAACATACCTTTAGCCACAGGTAATTTCGGGCACCTCCTCCCCTTTATATGGTGCGCCAGGCCCTCCTCTGACTGAAACTCCCCCGAACAATAGCGGCACTTGTTCTTTAACATCTTCATTGATTGATTGAATACGGAATTTGAATGCATACCATTGGACACTGCGCAGGAACTCTCTGTGCGCGCTTACTTATACCTTACTGTACGCTGCCCTTGACAAAGCACGCGTTCATGCTAAGCTCATCAACACACACCCCCTGAGCGAGTTTGCTGTTACCAAGTGTCACCTCATACTGCACGTGCTGGCTTAATCGATTTCACCAGTGGTGTTATACACCCCTTTGATAGATCTCACCATGGGTCAGTCACCAGCCCCTAGTTATATCTTATTATACGCCCCCTTGGCCTGGCACACGTTCATGCTAAGCTCATTGACACACACACACACACATCCTGAGTGACCTGTGTGCTCCTACTTTACCTAACTGTACGCCGCCCTTGAAAAAAAGCACGCATTCACCCTAAGCTCATCAACACACACCCCCTGAGCGAGTTTGCTGTCACCAAGTGTCACCTCATACTGCACGTGCTGTCTTAATCGATTTCACCACTGGTGTTACACGTACACCACTGGGAGCTGCTTGCTCTACACACCCCTTTGATAGATCTCACTGCTGGTCAGTCACCAGCCCTTAGTTATACCTTACTATACGCCCCCTTTGCCAGGCATGCGTTCATGCTAAGCTCATTTCCACACAACCCCTGAGCTAGTTTGCTGTCAGCAAGTGTCATGTCATACTGGCTTAATCAATATCATACCTGTTGTTATACACCACTAGTAGCTGCTCCCTCTACACACCCTTTTGATTGATTTCACCATCGGTCAGTCACCAGCGCCTAGTTATACCTAACTATACCCCCCCATAGCGGGGCACGCTTTCATGCTAAGCTCATTAACACACCCCCAGAGGGAGTTCGCTGTCAGCAAGTGTCATGACATACTGCACATGCTAGCTTAATCCATTTCACACCTGTTGTTATACACCACTAGTAGCTGCTCCCTCTACTCACCCCTTTGATTGATCTCAACACCGTCAATGACCATGTTTTAACTTTTACAATGCTAACAACAGAGTCATGCTTTAAACTGACCCAAGGTCATAATAAATGTATATTGACAAGCTTCAAATCTTGAAACGGTGGACTGCTGGGTCGTATATATGTTTGAACACACCCATCTCATCTTCACCCTCTTCCCTCATTGCTCTCAGAATACTGTAAACAACCCAAAAAAAACTTTCTTTTTATCACACAAATAAAACATAAACTTACAATGTAATACATGTTAACAAATGGCAATAAGAACAAATTTATGCTAATCAAGCTCGAAATGGTTAAGATAGTAAATAATGGAATTCTACACTAGCCAGATGACACTTTGACATGTATCATGTTTCATCTTTTAATCACAACCAGAAAACATACAACATGATACTTGTTAAGAGACATTAATAATAAGGACAAAGGTTAATACAAACTTATATATCTTCTGAGTATGTCTGCTATACCGTTCAGGTGAGATATCATCTGAAGGAAGGCGCCCAGTCAATCATCCTGCTCAACCCAGGGGGTGGTGAATTTTCAAGATGAAGAGCTTTGAGGATCATTTACGCTCTCTCAGTCTCACCACTGATTATTTTCAACATTTTGATAAACCAAAGCAAGATGCCATGTTTCCCTGGCATATAGTTGGCCACACAATAAATTTCTTCTTTTATTACGTTGTCTCTTCATGTGCATGCTGTAGCCTATGCGTTGTTTCAAGAATTAAAGATTTGTTGATTGGCAGTGGCAGGTCTGTCCCTTGAGACATTTGTGGAATATAAAACAGAAAAAAACAAAATATAATTTGGCCAAAAAAAAAATAAGGTATGGTTCTCAGGCACTTTTTTTCAGAAATCAGTGCGGGCGGGCGGTATTTTATTTTTGACCTTTTTTTGGATGTTTCGATAAAAATGTCATATAATCAGGAAAAAGCATGAAAATAACAATTTTTTTGCTAAACACTACATAAATTGTATTATTTATCTTTTTGAAAGATAAAAATCAAAATAAAAATTTTTGATGCGGGGGGTTAAAATTGACGCGGGCGGTGCCTGAGAACCATACCTTTTATTTTTTTTGGCCTTATAATCTTTCAATATAACTTAAAAAAATGTATGCAAAATAAATGTGTATAAATTGCTGTTTTCTTTAATACAAGCAAGAAAGAGGTTCATTCATCAAGTTTTACATATATTTCAATTTTTACAAAGGTGAATTAAGCTTTGATAAGAAAAGCGGAAATATTCTTTAATCCATTCAAGTCAGGTATCTGTCATATTAAAGTAATTAATAGTTACTGTTTAACTTTATGTATATTACCAATATGGGACAAATAATATTTTGTCATTATGAAATCAAAAATTTAAGTTGATGGGCAGGCTGAGCTTAGGTGAAATTTTCCTTAATTTAGCATAAGTGATGAAGGCTTTATTCAGTATATTATATAGTATATTAGTATATTTAGGTTTGAATTGGTCTGATTCACAATTAGGATTTGGCCTGGACCAATCAGGAATTTGTCCAGACAACTTGGTGACTGATCCAGACCAAATCAGGATCAGGAATTTCGGTCAGGACCAGGGATCAGTCCAGCCTAAACTTTAATCCACAAAATACATAAACACATGTATTGCATTTTAGACAATGTCTTTCTTAACAACCTTTTCTCTCCTGCCATTCAGGGCCCATTTTGTCTGCATGATATTGCAACAGAGTTTGAGATTTTTCCTTTGCTGTGGATGCAAGTTTATGGTATGGGTTTGGTAGTTCCAGGTAATTCTCTGCAGTCCTCTTGTTCAGACATAGAAGTAGTAGATTCATTATAATCCAACCAGGAGGTTCTTTGGCATGGTCTTTTACCATCTGGATGGCACCTTAGCAGTGATGAAACAAAGTGATTCCCTTTCTGGACCCAGGCATGAAAAAATGTACCTCTTTGACCTCTAATATTTTTATGCTTTGGCCACAATAGTTTTACCCATGTCCGTCATTCCGTCCTTCCGTCCTTCCGTCATTCCGAAATCAAACAGTTGTACGGACTTTTTTTCGCAATGCCTGCAGATATTGGCCTGATTTTTGGTGTGTGGGCAGATATAGACCAGTTACAGATCGAGTTCACGTTTCGTCCCGGTTGACCTACTTTTGACTGTTTTACGGCTCCTAAACTTAGAAAATTTCATGAAAAATAGAAATATTAATGACAGATACACATGTACGGACTTTTTTTCGCAATGCCTGCAGATATTGGCCTGATTTTTTGTGTGTGAGCAGATATAGACCAGTTACAGATCGAGTTCGCGTTTCGTCCCGGTTGACCTACTTTTGACCGTTTTACGGCTCCTAAACTTAGAAATTTTCATAAAAAATATGAAATTTCATGACAAATACACATGTACGGACTTTTTTTCG
The DNA here is from genome assembly GCA_026874595.1 of Sipunculus nudus. Lineage (NCBI taxonomy): Eukaryota > Metazoa > Annelida > Sipuncula > Golfingiida > Sipunculidae > Sipunculus > Sipunculus nudus. The sequence continues at coordinate 8,279,948 of CM049318.1, read as the reverse complement.
CAGTGCCTGCAGATGTTGGCCTGATTTTTGGTGTGTGGAAAGATATAGACCAGTTACAGATGGAGTTCGCGTTTCGTCCCGGTTGACCTACTTTTGACCGTTTTACGGCTCCTAAACTTAGAAATTTTCATGAAAAATAGAAATATTCATGACAGATACACATGTACAGACTTTTTTTCTCAATGCCTGCAGATATTGGCCTGATTTTTGGTGTGTGGGCAGATATAGACCAGTTACAGATCGAGTTCACGTTTCGTCCCAGTTGACATACTTTTGACCGTTTTACGGCTCCTAAACTTAGAAAATTTCATGAAAAATAGAAATATTCATGACAGATACACATGTACAGACTTTTTCGCAATGCCTGCAGATATTGGCCTAATTTTAAGTGTGTGGGCAGATATAGACCAGTTACAGATCGAGTTCGCATTTCGTCCCGGTTGACCTACTTTTGACCGTTTTAAGGCTCCTGAACATAGAAAATTTCATGAAAAATATGAAATTTCATGACAAATACACATGTACGGACCTTTTTTGGCAATGCCTGCAGATATTGGCCTGATTTTTGGTGTTGGCAGATATTGACCAGTTACAGATGGAGTTCGCATTTCGTCCCGGTTGACCTACTTTTGACTGTTTTACGGCTCCTGAACATAGAAAATTTCATGTAAAATATATATTTTCATGACAAATACACTTGTACAGACTTTTCTTCACAATACCTGCAGATATTGGCCTGATTTTTGGTGTGTGGGCAGATAATGACCAGTTACAGATCAAGTTCATGTTTTGTCCCAGTTGACCTATTTTTGACCGTTTGACGGTGCTCTAACATAGAAAATTTCATAAAAAGGTGCACATGTATGGACTTTTTTTTTGCAGTGCCTGCAGATTCAGGCCTGATTTTTGGTGTGTAGGCAGATAATGACCAGTTACAGATCGAGTTCTTGTTTTGTCTCAGTTGACCTACTTTTGACCATTTGACTGCTCCTGAACATAGAAAGTTTCATGAAAAATATAAATTTTCATAACAAATGCATATGTACTGACTTTTTTGTACTGATAATGACAGTTACAGATCGAGTTTGCGTTTCATCCTGGTTGACCTACTTTTGATTGTTTTAGGCTCCTAAACATAGAAAATTTCATGAAAGACAGAAATTTTTATGGAAAATGCACATGTATGGACTTTTTTTCACAATGCCTGCATATACTGGCATGATTTTTGGTGTGTTGCTTGATAATGACCCGTTACAGATCGAGTTTGCATTTTGCCCTTGTTGACCTACTTTTGACCATACGACACCTCCTGAACTTAAAAAATTTTCCAAATTTTACAAATGTTTCTAATTTGCCCAAGGCGGGGGCATTCGTGTCGTTCCGACACATCTAGTTTTTTCTAGATTTGTCCTTTTTGAGAATTTCTTTATTATTTTCATGTTTTGCTAAAATTCCTTTCACAACTCTTCTGCACCAGAACAATCAAAACTACTCAACCATTTTGTTAAAACTGTGTCAATCTGTTGCCATAACATGTTTCAGCAATACCATCATTCAAAAATCAGTCTTCATGTTGTAAATTTTTAAAATTTAAATCAATAATTTCACATACTTTTTATATTGATTGCCTATTGTCTTTTCATTTTTCATGTCATATTTCTTCAACTTTTGTATCAATATATTCAGAACATGTCCATTGTCTTTATTTATTTTGCATCAACACACTCAGAAGCTGTCTGTGGTCTTCATCAAAATCTTTTTTTTATTTTCATCAGAACATTAAGTAGTGGACCATATTCTTCATATTTTCAAACAGTGCTTTCAGCATTAGTTTCCCCGTCTTAATATTCTGCATCAATAGAATCAGAGGTGAGGTGTTGCCTTTATTTTTTACTTTTACGTCAAACATTGATAGCAAGTGTTGACTTAATATTCTGCATTTGTGTCACCAGAACTAGCCCATTCTCCTCTAATTCAAATGCTGCACAAGCAACTTGTCTATGGTCGTCGACATCATTCAGCATAAGTTCCTTCAGAACATATTTGACTTCTTATTTTACATCCATTCAAAAGGAAATTGCTGACGTTATTTATTATTTGCATCAGTACTATAAAATCATGTTCAATGTTATCATTTTCTGCATCAATAAAATCAGAACTTGTCCATTTTCATCATATTCTGCATAAGTACAATTAAAACTTGTCCATGGTTTCAACATTCTGCATTAGTACAACAGGAATATGTCCAGTGTCCTGTATACTCATCTGCATCTATTCACTTAGAAAATTCAGGGATCAAACTTGACATCTTCCAATAAACACAAATTGGGAAGTTGTATCAAGAAAGTTCAACCTATCATATACCAATATGGCATACTGCAATTCATTTACCAACTTCAGTGTATACTAGAATGCTTGACAGATCTCAAAAATACATGTAGCCTAATGAGAGGCTGTCACATGGTCTGACCCAACATTTCTTGGAAAAACACCAACTATATATAAAAGATAAAAAATCACCAGTCAGTCCTGGGCTTGAGCATGAACTGTTCAGCATTCAAGCTTTACAGTTTTTTCTGCACACAGCAGCCTATTAATGTTCAGCAATTGAGCTTTACAGTTTTACTGCACATAGCAGCCTATATAAAATTGAAAAACCAGCTAATTCAAGTTTGTTCATGGTCTTCTTATCCTGCATTTGTACCAACAATATGTCATTACATGCTACATCAGTAAAATCAGTATGTTTCTATTGTTCACACATTTGGTATCAATTAATACAATCAGAACATGTCTGAGAATTTGTTTTTGTCTTCACATTCTATATCATTATAAAAACATGTATTTTTTCTTCACATTCTGTATCATTATAACAACATGTATTTTGTCTTCACATTCTGTATCATTATAATAATGTCATTGTCTTAACATTCTGTATCATTATAATAACATGTCTTTTGTCTTCACATTCTGTATCATTATAATAATGACTTTTGTCTTTACATTCTGCATCATTATAATAACCACTTTTGTCTTTACATTCTATATCATTATAATAACCACTTTTGTTTTCACATTCTGTATCATTATAATAATGACATTTGTCTTCACATTCTGTATCATTATAATAATGACTTGTCTGTACATTCTGTATCATTATAATAACGACTTTTGTCTTCACATTCTGTATCATTATAATAACGACTTTTGTCTTCACAATCGTATCATCATCATAAAAATTTTATCTTCACAGTTTGCCCTAATGCTGTCAGAACTTGTCTTTTGTCTTCACATTTTGCATCATTACAATCAGAAATGATCCATTATCTTTACATTTTGTATCAGGTATAGTCAGAACTTGTAACATTTTGCATAAATTCAATTAGAACTTTCAATTGTTTTCACATTTTGCATCAAACAGTAAAAAATTTTCTTTTGTCCTTTCTGCATCATTATAATACTAACTTGTCTGTTTTCTTCACATTTGTTTCACTCTACAATTAGATTTTGTCTATTGACCTCATATTCTGTGCTTATACACTCAGAGCATATACATGTATACATGTCCCAGACATTTTGCATCAATACAATCAGAACAGGTACATTGTCCAGACATTTTGCATCAACACAGGTATGTTGCCTTGACATTTTGCATCAATACAATCAGAAAAATTACATTGTCCAGACATTTTGCATCAACACATGTATGTTGCCTTGATATTTTGCATCAGTACAGTCGGAACAGGTACATTGTCCAGACATTTTGCATCAACACATGTATGTTGCCTTGACATTTTGCATCAATTCAATCAGAACAGGTACATTGTCCAGACATTTTGCATCAACACATGTATGTTGCCTTAACATTTTGCATCAATTCAATCGGAACAGGTACATTGTCCAGACATTTCGCATCAACACATGTATGTTGCCTTGACATTTTGCATCAATACAGTTGGAACAGGTACATTGTCCAGACATTTTGCATTAACACATGTATGTGCCCTGACATTTTGCATCAATACAATCAATACATTTCTATTGTCATCATAATTTGCGTCAAAACAGTCAGTTTATATTGGTTTTACAATATTTTTTAAAGTACAATGGTCTATATCCTTCATGTTCTGCCTCCACAAAATCAGATCCTGTCCATATATATCATATTGTGTATCAGTGTCATTGGTACTTTGCATCAGTATACTCAGAACTTGTCAATAAATTATGCACTTTCTTCACCAGTTGGCCAAGAACTTACCCATGTCTTCATATTCTTTGAAAATCCTGTCAGAACATTTCATTGTCTTCACTTCCTGCTATAATTTGTTCAGAATTTCTGTTTTCTTTTTTTACTTAAGATCAATGCGATTGTCCTCCAGCTTCAGTATTAGGCCCCTTTTCTATGATTGTGGGTACAACTCGTACGTGGAAACATGATTGAGGAAACGGTATACATGGTTGACACTAGAGTGGTTTTTTTTTTATGTATGGAAACCAATCATCGAAAAGGGGTCTTGGTTCAGCTGATTGAAAGTCCTGGATTTATCCTAATTATTTATATTAAAAGGTTTTGGCTTGATGAAAGTTTATATTTTCCTGATCACAAATTTTTATTATATTGTTTGCAACAGTATCTCAGGAATACTGGGGTCAAGAGCACCAGAATTTACCTGATCCTCAGTCTGGTGTCTGAGTTTAAGCTGCAGGTTGTGCCAGTTTGATGCACAACTGTTGCCTTAGTTTCTCTGAGTCAAAATGATCTTTTCCAATTCCTCCTGTTGAGTCAGAAATATCTATTAGAATTTGTAGAATTAAGATGAATATGAATTGAATATAAATTTGTCTCAAAATAACAGGTTTATGGAAATTTACTTATTGCTGTATATGATGGTTTATGTTTTCTTATAAGTTTCCTGCAAACATCTGGCATACAGGCATTCACACAGAAATCATTAAAGACATATCTTTGAAATTTAATTTTTTAATTTAATAAGCACATGATGTTGATGAAAGTGATCATATGAAAGGATCGTAAAATTCAGCTTTCTTTCTAATCTAGATCCTATTCCTTTCCTTCCAAATATCTTTACTTATATATAGAACTCTATTCAACGGAAAACATTCAAAACTAGACATTTCTTGGCACCGCAGGTGCCAGAGTATCCCCAGACATAGTAGGCCCCCCTCCTACAAGAACAGACCCCCATTTTTAACAGCATATACTGACACTTGGCACATTTATTGTTTATTCCATCTAACGATCCACAATCTTGTTGAAGATGTTGGTCCTGTGACCTTGATCTTTTTAAAGATGTGTCCTGTGACCTTGACCTTTGATCTCATAACCCCAAAATCAATTTTGGTCTTGCTTTTCCAATGGGACATATGCAAGTCAAGTTTGAAATCTATACATCAATAAAGCAGGAATTATCATCCAGAAACTTATTTTTGGACAGATGGCTCCTGTGACCTTCACCTTTGACCTTGTGACCTCAAAATTGATAGGGTTCTTCCTCTCTTGGCAGGAGAACTATATGTGCAAGATGAAAGATATGAGATGAAATGTTTGGCTGAAAATGCATCCACATCTTTTTAAAGATGTGTCCTGTGACCTTGACCTTTGACCTCATGACCCCAAAATCAATTTTGGTCTTACTTTTCCAATGGGACATATACAAGTCAAGTTTGAAATCCATACATCAATAAAAGCAGGAATTATCATCCAGAAACTAATTTTTGGACATATGCCTCCTGTGACCTTCATCTTTGACCTTGTGACCTCAAAATTGATACAGATCTTCCACTCTTGGCAGGTGAACTATATGTGCAAGAGGAAAGATCTGAGATGAATTGTTTGGCTGACAATGCATCCACAATCTTTTTAAAGAGGTTTCCTGTGACCTTGACCTTTGACCTCATGACCCCAAAATCAATTTGGGTCTTGCTTTTCTAATGGGTCAATAACAAAGCAAAGTTTGAAATCCATACATCAGTAAAAGATGGAATTATCATCCAGAAACTAATTTTTGGACAGATGGCTCCTGTGACCTTCATCTTTGACCTTGTGACCTCAAAACTGATAGGGTTCTTCCTCTCTTGGCAGGTGAACTATATGTGCAAGATGAAAGACCTGAGATGAAATGTTTGGCTGAAAATGCATCCACATCTTTTTAAAGATGTGACCTTGACCTTTGACCTCATGACCCCAAAATCAATTTGGGTCTTGCTTTTCCAATGGGACATATATAAGTCAAGTTTGAAATCCATACATCAATAAAAGCAGGAATTATCATCCAGAAACTAATTTTTGGACATATGGCTCCTGTGACCTTCACCTTTGACCTTGTGACCTCAAAATTAATAGGGGTCTTCCACTCTTGGCAGGTGAACTATATGTGCAAGATGAAAGATCTGAGATGAATTGTTTGGCTGAAAATGCATCCACAATCTTTTTATAGAGGTTTCCTGTGACCTTGACCTTTGACCTCATGACCCCAAATTCAATTCCAGTCTTGCTTTTCCAATGGGACATATATGTCAAGTTTGAAATCCATACATCAATAAAAGCAGGAATTATCATCCAGAAACTAATTTTTGGACATATGGCTCCTGTGACCTTCACCTTTGACCTTGTGACCTCAAAATTGATAGGGGTCTTCCACTCTTGGCAGGTGAACTATATGTGCAAAATGAAAGATCTGAGATGAATTGTATGGCTGAAAATGCATCCACATCTTTTTAAAGATGTGACCTTGACCTTTGACCTCATGACCCCAAAATCAATTTGGGTCTTGCTTTTCCAATGGGACATATATAAGTCAAGTTTGAAATCCATACATCAATAAAGCAGGAATTATCATCCAGAAACTTATTTTTGGACAGATGGCTCCTGTGACCTTCACCTTTGACCTTGTGACCTCAAAATTGATAGGGTTCTTCCTCTCTTGGCAGGAGAACTATATGTGCAAGATGAAAGATATGAGATGAAATGTTTGGCTGAAAATGCATCCACATCTTTTTAAAGATGTGTCCTGTGACCTTGACCTTTGACCTCATGACCCCAAAATCAATTTTGGTCTTACTTTTCCAATGGGACATATATAAGTCAAGTTTGAAATCCATACATCAATAAAAGCAGGAATTATCATCCAGAAACTAATTTTTGGACAGATGGCTCCTGTGACCTTCACCTTTGACCTTGTGACCTCGAAATTGATAGGGGTCTTCCACTCTTGGCAGGTGAACTATATGTGCAAGATGAAAGATCTGAGATGAATTGTTTGGCTGAAAATGCATCCACAATCTTTTTAAAGAGGTTTCCTGTGACCTTGACCTTTGACCTCAAAATCAATTTGGGTCTTGCTTTTTCAATGGGACATATATAAGTCAATTTTGAAATCATTACATCAATAAAAGCAGGAATTATCATCAAGAAGCTAATTTTTGGACAGATAGCTCCTGTGGCCTTGACCTTTGACCTTGTGACCCCAAAATTTATATGGATCATCCATTATTGGCAAGTGAGCTATATATTCAAGATGGAAGACCTGGGATGAAAGTTTGGCTTAAAATGCATCCACAGTATCTTTTAAAATGCCAGTCCAGTGACCTTGACCTTTGACCTCATGACCCTAGAACCTATAGGGTTCTTACTTTAGTGGTGGGCCATACATAAGTCATGTTTGAATTCCATATGGCTATCAACACTGGAGATATCATAAGAGGTGTTTGATTTTCACCATATATGGCAATATTCAAGGTCAAGGCCACTATCATAGGAAAGGTCATGACCCCAATTTAAATAAGCATCATCCCATAACCCATACCTATGTATATGCATAATATAAAAGAAATCTGTCCATTAGTTTTTGACTTATAATGCTCACAGTGCTGTAAGGTGGCAATTTAGGGGGTATTAAACGGCACAAAAACAAGTAAAGAATAATAGGTGGCGCCACCAGTTTGTGGAACATGACAACCCTATCCATGATCTTCCATCAACTTGATTTTGGGATAAATCCATGCAAGATTTCTTGAGATATTAAAGAATTTGTGTGATTTTCCCCAAAATTGGACCTATTCAAGGTCAAGGACACTCTCCTAGTAAAGGTCATGACCTCATTTAAAATAGGCGTCGTCCTCTTACCCATATCTATACATATACCAAGTTTGGTAAAGTTCCGTGAAATATTTTTTGGGTTATCGCGCCAACAAGATTCATATGCGGCGGCGGCGGCGGCGGCGGCGGCGGCGGCGGCGGCGGCGGGACCGGTATGAAAACATAGTATCCCCCGACTTTGTCTGGGGATACAATAATGAATTAAACCAAAGACACAGCCTATTTAAACACCCCACTTTAGTCCCACCTAACAATCTTACTTCTGATTTACCTTATGCATATATCTGAATCCCATTTCATATCCTCTGTATAACTATTCTATTGTAACTATATGTATAGATCTAGAAAATAAATTATATTCCTTTGGTTTTTGATCCTCCTTGTTAAGAATGATGATTCCCCAGTTTCATCTTGACTGGCCTGCAAAACAAAAGATTTTACTCTAGAGTAGAGATTGTAACTAAGTCTCAGTGGGTTACTTAATTGACATGCTGACCAGCTGAATATAAACTTTTCATTAAATAGTTGCTGACACAGATTGCGCAAGGATGATTACAAAGAAGAGCTTCACAAAAAATGCTTTACCAAAAAACCAAAGCCTATGAGGAAGTAGATTATTTTCTTGCCCAAAGAATAATAGACCAGACCTCATCAATGCTTGTTAAGAAGATTGAAGTTGTCCTTCCTTTCATCAGAAGTACAGCAATATTATTAACCTGCCTTTAAATTCCTTTTTGCATATTTCACACTTTCTGTAAAACAAGAATATAATGTCCTACCTTGGTGTTTTGGAGAACCTGATTTCTGTGCATTTGCCATTAATGGCCTGCACAACCTCCCTCTCAGTGATGCCAGTCCTTTCTGTCACATATTTTGAAATGTGTACCTTAAGATTACTCCAGTTACCAAACTGCTACTTCTGACATCTTTATTCTGTATTACAATTACCGATGTATGAAGTTCATTTACATACAAATTTTAAATCCTTTCACATTAATTCATGTACCAAAAAATGACCCCAAAAAAATGAACATAACACATGAAATGGTCTCAGATGTTGAGCTGACCAGGCATGTATGAAGTAACTATTTTCAAATAAATAATGGTTTGCAAACAGATTGTGTTTCACAGTATCTCAGGAATGCTGGGGTCAAGAGCACCAGAATTTACCTGATCCTCTGACTGGTGTCAGTTTACACAGCACGTGGTGGTACCTGCCACATGCACTACGGTTGCCTTAGTTTCTCTGAGTCAAAATGATCTTTTCCAATTCCTCCTGTTGAGTCAGAAATGTCTATTTAAATTTGTAGAATTAAGATTAATATGAATTGAAAATGAATTTGTCTAAAAATAGCAGCTTTATGGAAATTTACTTATTGCTGTATTTGATGGTTTATGTTTCCTGATAAAATGTAATGTTTGTTACCAAATATTTAACATGCAAATGTTGGTTCGAAGCTATATTTGCTGCAAGTTATGGTGTGTTCCACTTTTTTGATTGCTATACAGTTTAATCTGTTGATGCTGGGATGGAGCTAAAATATTTTTCTTCATATTTTTATGCCCCCGCCACAAAGTGGCCGGGGCATATAGTTTTACCCATGTCCGTCCTTCCGTCATTCCGAAATCAAACAGTTGTACGGACTTTTTTTCGCAATGCCTGCAGATATTGGCCTGATTTTTGGTGTGTGGACAAATATAGACCAGTTACAGATCGAGTTCGCGTTTCGTCCCGGTTGACCTACTTTTGACCGTTTTACGGCTCCTAAACTTAGCTAATTTCATGAAAAATAGAAATATTCATGACAGATACACATGTACGGACTTTTTTTCGCAATGCCTGCAGATATTGGCCTGATTTTTTGTGTGTGAGTAGATATAGACCATTTACAAATTGAGTTCGCGTTTTGTCCTGGTTGACCTACTTTTGACCGTTTTACGGCTCCTGAACATAGAAAATTTCATGAAAAATATGAAATTTCATGACAAACACACATGTACAGACTTTTTTTCGCAATGCCTTCAGATATTGGCCTGATTTTGGGTTTGTGGACAGATATAGACCAGTTACAGATCAAGTTCGCGTTTCGTCCCGGTTGACCTACTTTTGACCGTTTTACAGCTCCTAAACTTAGAAATTTTCATGAAAAATAGAAATATTCATGACAGATACACATGTACAGACTTTTGTTCGCAATGCCCGCAGATATTGGCCTAATTTTTGGTGTGTGGGCAGATATAGACCAGTTACAGATCAAGTTCGTGTTTTGTCCGGGTTTGACCTACTTTTTACTGTTTACGGCTCCTGAACATAGAAAATTTCATGAAAAATATGAAATTTCATGACAAATACACATGTATGGACTTTTTTTTCGCAATGCCTGCAGATATTGGCCTGATTTTTGGTGTGTCGGCAGATATTGACCAGTTACAGATGGAGTTCGCATTTCGTCCCGGGTGACCTACTTTTGACTGTTTTACGGCTCCTGAACATAGAAAATTTTATGTAAAATATATATTTTCATGACAAATACACTTGTACAGACTTTTCTTCACAATACCTGCAGATATTTGCTTGATTTTTGGTGTGTGGGCAGATAATGACCAGTTACAGATCAAGTTCACGTTTTGTCCCAGTTGACCTATTTTTGACCGTTTGACGCTGCTCTAACATAGAAAATTTCATAAAAAGGTGCACATGTATGGACTTTTTTTCGCAGTGCCTGCAGATACAGGCCTGATTTTTGGTGTGTAGGCAGATAATGACCAATAACAGATCGAGTTCTTGTTTTGTCTCAGTTGACCTACTTTTGACCATTTGACTGCTCCTGAACATAGAAAGTTTCATGAAAAATATAAATTTTCATAACAAATGCATATGTACTGACTTTTTTTCCTCAATGCCTGCAGATACCACCCTGATTTTTTTTTGTGTGGGCAGATAATGACAGTTACAGATCGAGTTTGCGTTTACATCCCGGTTGACCTACTTTTGATTATTTTACGGCTCCTAAACATAGAAAATTTCATGAAAGACAGAAATTTTTCATGGAAAATGCACATGTATTAACTTTTTTTCACAATGCCTGCATATACTGGCATGATTTTTGGTGTGTTGCTTGATAATGACCCGTTACAGATCGAGTTTGCATTTTGCCCTTGTTGACCTACTTTTGACCATACGACACCTCCTGAACTTAAAAAATTTTCCAAATTTTACAAATGTTTCTAATTTGCCCAAGGCGGGGGCATTTGTGTCATTCCGACACATCTAGTCTGTATTATTTCTTTTAATTGCTACCAGTTGACATGTACATATTCTTTGTACAGAGTGAATCTAAGCTCCTTATCTCCGGTTTTGAATGACAGACTGCAGTTTTCATTTTTTGGCCTTAATCCCAAACAAATTATAAACCTTAGCCTCAGAATGTTCTAACATCCATAAAGCTGCCATTTTGAGGATATAACATCAATTTAAAGTGCAGATATTGTATTTAGAGAATATATTTTATGTTCTGTCCTAAATATCATATATATATATATATATATATATATATATATATATAGTATTATTGTTAATATTCATTTTGCCTTCACATAACATGCATGACCTATTACTTCTTCTGCACCTGTAATGTCTCCAAAGAATTCCTTTAGGTCATTTACGTCACATGTGCTTGTACAAGGCCCACTAATGTTCTTTGACCAGATTTAAAATTCTCTGCATAAATTGTCTATTGTCTTTTTTCAGTCCCCCACTGAAAGGAGAGAGGACTACTAAAATGGTCCGCATCTGTCATGCTGTCCTTCCATCTGTCCTCCTGCTGTCCATTCACCTGCCCCATCAGTATTGCCACATTTTCCTAGATAAACATATATCAGGGGACTATTTGTGCCTGTAGGCCCTTGTTCTTGTTGTTTCTGTTTGTTTTCTAATAGCTTCTGTGCAGTAACATCATTATGTTCATGTTTATGCTACACTCTTGAGTTTATAGACCATTAATGATGCATTATTCAAGAGGAGAACCTGCTCTTCACTGTGTTGTTTCCCTTGAACATATTTTGTGTTGTATGATGGTGTAGGATCCAGGAACTAAGCTGAAGTCCAATTCACCGAAGGATGCTTTCCGCACTCAGTTGGTTATAAGCAATGAGACATTCTTTACAAAGGTTATCATCTTGAACAGCAAAAAAATGACCTCCAGCATGAAAATTCTACAGCTATAAATAAGCCTTTTGGCTGCATCAGCTTTCCCAAAGATGTTTGAATGTCAGGCTGCTGTCAATTTTCAATTTTCAGAGTTGTCGAGGGACCTGAATTGGTCATGTGGTTTAGCCGCATATTTTCCATTATAAGCAGAGGGACAATCAGTTGATGTAGCAAGGGAAGTAGGGTCTTGCACCCAGTGTTCCACTTTGGAGATCATCATGTTTACATACTTGTAACAATCCAAGTAGGGAGTTGTACTGGTGACATACTGCCAATAAGGGCTGTGTGATTTTGTAATACACTATGCCTAAAGCTATCAAATAGGAATCAAATACATCACATTTGGTATCTTCAAGAACCCTCTGTAGCTTTGGATTTCTGGTTACATGGAACTTACTAAGAAATCTGAATATATCCTTTTTTAGCCCTCAGCCCTTAGGCTGATGGGCTGTTGTCGTCACCCAAGCTGTCCATCCGTCCGTCATTTCCGGCGTCCGTTAACTTTTACCTTGTGAGCGGGATATCTTGAAAAGGTGTATATTGACAAAATCTCGGTCAAGTTCGAAGATGGGTGACCTTGACCTATTTTTCTACATTTTAGAGCTGATTATAGAAAAACACTTAGATGCTTATTACTCAGGAACCAATTGGTGGATTTTCACAAAACTTACTATGATTATTGGGACTGATAATCTGTACCTGCTACACAAGTTTGGTGGCGCCACCTACAATTTCTGATTTTTAATGAATTTTTATCGGATTTTTCAACTTTTGGCTTGTGAGCGGGATCTCTAAAGGGATTCACCATAGGAATTTTATTTTTTCGGTGAAGATGTATATTGACAAAATCTCGGTCAAGTTCGAAGATGGGTGACCTTGACCTATTTTTCTACGTTTTAGAGCTGATTATAGAAAAAACATTTAGAAGCTTATTTCTCAGAAACCATTGGGTGGATTTTCACAATATTTTCAAAGGGACTGATGGTCTGTAACTGCTGCACAAGTTTGGGGGCGCCACCTGCAATTTCTGATTTTTAATGAATTTTTCTTGGATTTTTCAATTTTGGCCTTGTGAGCAGGATATCTCTAAAAGGATTCACAATAGGAATTTTATTTCTTTGGTGAATATGCATATCAACAAAATCTCAGTCAAGTTCAAAGATGGGTGACCTTGACCTGCTTTAAGGTCACAGAGCTTATAATAGAATAAAACTTAGAAGCTTATTTTCAGGAAGCATTTGATGGTTTGTTAAGAGTCATGGTACATACCTCTCCATTTTAAATTTATAACTGAGACATGTACAGATATACATCCATGTGAGAACAGATATTTAGTACTTGTCACTGTTACCACCTCTAAACACTGTTCTTTTGGCTGAGAGCTTTTGTCAGCTTCTGCTGATATTCTAGTTATGGAAATGCATTGCTGTACCACTCTGAAACAGGTTGTTGAATCTGTTGTTATGATAGCTTGAGATAACAGATTTTAATGTTCTGCATTTGACAAAATGCCAACCATGTCTCTTCATCCAATCTTCTAGTCCCCACGAGGACCCAAAAAATTACAGGCCAGCCTTATATGCCATATAGTGGAACTTTCTGACTTGTTTAAAAATCTTGCAAGTGTAGGTATTGCATCACTGCCTAAATTCCCCAGGTCTTTTTCTATCTCATGTCAAATTTTCTCAGCACCACTGCTCATTACAAGTAGAAAGTGTGCAATGCAGTAAAGATAGAATGCAGCTTATAATCTGCAACTCAATCAAGAATCCCTTTCTTTTGTAATTAAATGCTTTGTCAAATGATTTCACAGCAGCACTGTCACTCATAAATTACTTCAAAATTGACAATATTTAAAAAAAATTGAAAATAAGCAAAAATCAGGGGTATTTTTATGGATGAATTCTCTCTAAACATTTTGTACGCAACATCCAAGGGAGTTTTTGTGTTCTATATGTGAACATGAGTGTAGCTGCTACTCAGTGTATCTCCATCTTGCAGATGCACCTGCATCCCTACATATTTGACATGGTCCTTTGTTGTACCATCAGAATGGGGGTCAAATGATTGATGTTCCATGGTACTTTGCCAGTTTGTTCTTGGCAAGTACATGATGCTGGTCAGCAAATCAATGGGCAGTGCATTCTGATGGCTGTTCACCAATGTCTACTTCTGTTATCATTATATTTTTTCTGATGTGACCCATGTGGTTCCGGCCCGGTGGAGCATGGCCAATCCCACAAACACTGTGAATATCCAATAACAATAAAACATATATAATTTACCCAGGATTATACAGACATAAATGGATTTAAATATCACTTTCAAGGCTTTGCAGGAAACAGAAGCAGTTGGAACATTTAATTGGGGATGGCTGGTGAATGGTCAAAGAACCAAACCCACCTGAACTGGGTTACAAGTTTGTTTGTCCAACTAACAACAATTTTAGCGAGGTCTCCATCTGTTTGTCTGCCTAGAGTTATAATCAGTCACCACCATCTTTAGGGGCAAACAAATGCATGGATGACTGCACTTCCTTTTGTACACAAGCCTGCTCTTTCAAACTGTGACCCTCGGCACAAATTGAAAGATGTTCATCAGTGTGATGAAATTAGGTAGTCATGTGTAAAAATATACCTTCTTATCATTATTTCTGAAATAGTTCACAGAAATTTTTGAGTCCTCCACTTTCTGTCTAGCTTCCAGATTCTCTGTTCTTAGTTGTTGGCATTCCCACCTTGTCTGACCACTTGAAAAAGCCTCACATTCAGAAGAGACTTGCTGATTTGGGTTCGAATTTTCAGGAACAAAGGCAGCCATAACAAATTTACAGTTCAACTCTCACTTTGTAAATTAGCTTCAGGTAACTGGTCTCTATTCCAATCTATTAGAGTCACTGACAAATTCAGAAGGACCTCAACAACTTCATGCTGCTCCTTTACCTTCTGTCTTTTGTGAGCCCTGTCATACCTCTGTATACTTTTTTTGTTAACCTTTTGGCTAGATGCAGAGGTTGATTCGGCACACAACTTCTGTGATGGGGCCCAGTCAGGGTTGGTCCAGTTAAAGAAATAGAACCTTGAGGGGTAACACCAAGGAGGTATTTTATGCTTTTATGGTGTTTATATGTGGACCAGGTTTTTCCCCTAGCTAATAGGTCTGAAGGTCTTTCAATAAAAATTTCAAAACAGTCAATGATACAGCAGTCTCGAGTCTTCTTTTCCTAGCCAATAAATAAATTGTTTTAGTCTGACTTGGAGAACATGAATAACACTTAGGAATGTCTTAGATGCTGTAGCCGTGGAAATTCCAAACCTATATGCCAGGTCCTGAGTAGGTGAATTCACCCTAAGTTTCATGAGAACAAAATACAATTTTGAAAACTCTATTTCCCATTCCCACTAAATCCATGCCTGACTTCTCTGATTTCAGCAGGTACACAGAGTCCCTTGTTGACTACCCATATTCTAGTTTAAAGTTAGATTTGACACAGATGCAAGGTGAGCCTTGACATGTTTATATATCAACCCCATTGGGGGCATCCCAAAGCCAAGAGCTGAATTCTTGTTGTGGGCTTGTTTTTAGTATTTAATGGGAAGAATATCTTCAGAGATATACCTAAGCATAAAAGGTGTACTTTTTAGTTAATATACTTCACATACTCGTCAGTATCCTGGACAATGTCCTTAATGTATTTGATGTATAAGTCCATCTCCCTAGCATGTTGTAATAATTTTGTTGTGCCAGCCAATGATCAATCACGTTGTATTCTAATGTATTTTTCCAGAGATGTAAGGTACTGTTAAGTAGGGCCAGTTGGTTTGAATGTTCATTTGCGATAAATGTGATCTCATTAACTGCTGTGACCATTTTCTTTCATATGCTGATAGTGTCTTTTTGTGATTTTGCCAATTTTTTAAAGGCCTCTCTAAATGTTTCCAAATTATTTTGGGTTGCAATCTAAAACAGGGATTTTAAGAATTCCCAAAAAATCTAACAGCCTGTTTTTATGGAGGGCATCATGGCCCTGTACATATTTAACTAGCCTATAACATAGTATTAGTTTTTGATGTCCAGAGAAGATATGGGAAATCAGATGTTTTAGCCAGTTGGATGAAAACGTTAAACATCAATAGAGATTTCAAGACGTTTCTATGCAGGGTTGTATGCGGAGAAACAACCAACAGTGACCATTAACCTTTCTCATGAAAACACTCCCTCTGTTCACAGACAACAACACCATGTCTTAATCTCTTATGGGTGTGAAGTCGAAAAGTGTAGAGACATTATCTGAATGTGCAGCTTGGGAGTAGCAGAGAAGACACGGCCAAACCAGCACAGGGACACTGCATGCACCCAGTGTATTGAATCATGCCATCCTGCAGAGTATTGCTCCACATTTCTCCACAATATATATATATATATATATATATATATACACATACATACATACTCGGCAATCTCTTCATCCTGGCTTTTAGTCTGCGATTGGTTTGCTCTTTGCTGGGTATACGTGTCCTCACCTTAGGAATTTCGGACTGTGGTTCAGCACCACCAGACCAGTTTGTTTTATGTTGATTTTGCTTCTTTTTACCCTTTTCTGTTGTTTGCTTCGCTTGTCTTTAATATTAATATTAATGTTTATCGACATATGGAAAAAATAATTAGAAAATCTGATTATACATTAAATACCTACACGCTTACTTCACAAAGGTGACAAACATAATGAGCTACTCTGATTATATGTTAAGGTGTAATTATTATTGTATCCGCCAAAACAAGTTTTGCAGATACTGTGATTTTGACCGGGTTCTGCCGCTGCCGAGTTTGTTTCCGGAGAACTCCTCTGAGACTACTGGACTGATTTTTCCGAAACTTACACCAATTGATGGATCACATGTGAACTGGTGCCTAACCAATTTGCGCTGACCTCGGACCTTTCCTCTCTGCCCAGCATCCATTTGTGCGTCTGTTTTCACACATAAACCCACATATCTCGGGAACCGTTTGACCAATCAGGAATAAAATTTTGTAATCTTAGCATTATCTTGGAGGAAAGCTTTTTTAGGTACACATCTTTGACATAATATGATTTTTACAATAATCCAATCAAGAGACTAATAAAAAATCAGTAAGAAAGAAATAATCAAATTGACTCACAACCAGAACTTTTTAAGAAAACGACTTATTGAAAGAAACCAGTCTTGATGAGAAACATAGTGATAAGCCACATAACCACATTAACCTTGTTGCTAATTTAGATGTATCTTCGAAGCCCATGTGTTAACCAATTTGGCACCTTTGTTGGATGCCCAATAGTAAACTGCTCAACCAAAAATTTTTTTTTCAAGTTCTTGTGGATACTGGATGGCAAACACCCAAAAAGAGGCAAATCATGCTTCCATTGCATATGCAGACCTGTTGACTGGCACCTTCATGATGTCTGCTCCATTAATCCTAAGTTGCAGCATGCCTCACTGAAGTCATAAACTGTAGACGAGCCAAATTAGATATTGAATATATAATATTAACATACATGTATACCAACATGTGGAAGATCAAAAGGTATCAAAAACTATTCAAACTCAGTTGTCAGATCCTTGGATTCCTTAATGCAAATGTGTCTATCATTTATCAACATCGACAGAAATGTCCCTGTGCATGTGCAATAGCAAGGGTAACAAGGATAGATTGGATGAGACTGAGCCCCTATAACGCCCTCTGGTGCACGGATGTAAACTGCCTCTCCAGTTTGAACAGAAAATGATCTAGCAGTGGAATGGCTATAGCCCTCTTATAGTACTCTGCTGGTCAAAGAGATGAGGTGTTATCTTGGTTTATTTGAAGTTTACACCTTCTAGGCATTGACGGTGTAACACCAACAACCTTACACGGCTGTATCGCCATTTTCTGGTACAATTACAAACAAGTCTGATCATTACATGACACTATATACATCACATAGGGTTTTAAATACATATGAGCAAAAATCTTTAGCATGCAAAGTCCACATTTGTAAAATTGCTGTTCTTGATACCAGAACAGTGCCACAAGTAAGAAAAAGTTTTAGACTTCACAGTCTTTTAATGATTCAGAGACAGAATTCATCAAGGGATACAAGATGTAGGACCTGTTTACTGACCGTATTGGTGCCTGTCTGTCGGTTTATGAATGACTCATGAGTTCAATTCAGCAAAATGACTGCATCAGACCCAGGAATACTTGTACAGGCAGACCACAAAACACGCCTACCCCCAAACTTCACAAATCCTGCTGGCTGCGCCATTGTGACCTGTATGGTTCCGGCCAGGTGGACCCTGGACCAATCCCACAAACAATAAGGACAATGAGTTGGTTTATTTGGTTCCTGGTTTATTTGGTGACTGTTAATGAGTGACGGTTAAGGCTATAAAAGGAGCTGAACTGAAGAAAACAGTCCTTCCATACTGCACCCTGGCACCAGGGGCGATGTCACATATTTCCTAAACTTGTTCTGACTTGTTTAAGAAACATTTACTGGTAAGGCCATGCAGAACACTTGAAACTCAAAGCTTGTGGTCAACTGAATGTGCATGAACTAAACCAAGGCCAGATCATGGACCGTGTAATGCTACGAATACAAGAATGATTCTGACCATAACAGAAGGTCTCTGTAAAACAAAATGGTATTCACCTGTACATATACACAGAGTTCATAAATGTGTACTAACAAGGAACCATCAAGTTTATCAGTGGATACTTATACAAACAAACCCATGGAAACATGATAACATTATTTCGACAGGTAGCACTGTTATCTAACAATAACAAGACCATGAGGCCAAAAAATATAATTCTTTTTTTTTTTTATGTAACAGACCCTCCCTTAAATAAACAGTGACCCAAAAAACCTAATTGGAAATTCACCTGCCTTACTTGAAAAAGAAAAGAAGCCATTGACAGAACTTTACACAGTCTCATATTTGTACAGTACTATATAATTGTTCCAAAGCATAAAAAAAACAAAGGAATTCCAGAATCATCGAATATGTCACTTATAATACCTTACACTTATAATAGTATGTGTTTATCCAGAATATAAATGTAGTGTTTCCTTGAGTTTTTGTGCCTGTCAATGGATATCTCAGCCATATTTGGGTACTCTTTTTTGTTTACAAGACATTATATTCATTTGAAAGACCCTACAAAAACAAATTTAATGATGTTTTGCACTTTAAGATAGCTTAAATGGTTTTAAAATTATGTCCATATAAAAATGTAAGAAATGACATGTTTTGAATCATTATTGTGCTAAATATAGTAAAACAGCAAAATTGACAATTTCAAAGTTTATAAATTTAATAAATAATGATACAAAAATCATGAAATTCACATATCATGCCTCTTTGATATGGTATATGAAGTGTATTTTTTCCAGGTATAATTATTGTTTACATTTTGCAAAATTCAAGTTTTAAAAGTTATTGTTTTTTTTAAATGCAGCTTGTGTTCTGTCCTCTGCGGGTATGTCTAATTACATCTTTGCTTGTAATAATATCTCAATCAATTTTCATCATATCCACTTACTTTTAGTCTTAATATGATAAAAACAAAGGCTATTAAGAAAAGGAGATTTAAAATACATTTTGTTTTGTAAGCATTAAATAACATTAAATTAATTAATTAAATTTACCAAAATCTGTATTAATATGGGCATGGTTTCACATTTTTTCCCTTTCCCTTTAATTTTCATCAGAGATCCTTCAGAGATCCTGTTTACAAAACAATGGGCTATAAAGTACACATATTTACATTCTACAAAATAATATTAAAAAACACAGCCTAAGACTATTAAATAATTTAAATTTTCATAATTAGGCAATTTATCGACCAGTGGTCTGCCATTTCACCTTGTGAGACTTGTCCATCTGGTA
This sequence comes from Sipunculus nudus, assembly GCA_026874595.1. Classification (NCBI taxonomy): domain Eukaryota; kingdom Metazoa; phylum Annelida; class Sipuncula; order Golfingiida; family Sipunculidae; genus Sipunculus; species Sipunculus nudus. The sequence goes on along the minus strand of CM049318.1, from coordinate 8,259,706 downwards.
CCCCTAACAGCTATAGAGCATACTTAATTTCCATCATGAACAACATTCACATTGAATATATGTCACAGCAAGGGAATCAAATATCCATGAAATAAACTGATTATAATTCACTGTACATGTTGCATATTTTGTTCATTTCAGATGCAAACCTTGTTCAGCTGTTATTTGTCTCAATGCGCACATCAGAGCTCACTTTAAATTGATGTCATCTATGACTGACCTCCTGGGCCATTTAAAGACATCTTCATTGCCTCTACTCAGAAACTATCCCCAGGAAGGGCTGTAGACCTCTGTTACTTGGCCAGTAAAAAATAGTGTTCATAAGCAACAGCTATCCAAACACCTTGGCAATCAAACCTATATCTTCCAAATTCAGATAGACATATTTGTTCTCCTTGCAGGGAGTTCCTCACTCTCTAAGTCACTTGCAGAATCATCAATAGAAGACTCACTGGAATGTCTCTTCCTTTTCAAATTGGATTGCCATGTCCCTGCATGATTTGATGACTCAAGAACAATATCAGCTACCTGTTCATCATGATCCTGTATCGATGAAAAACTGAATGTTCCTCTAACAGCAAACAATGCTTCCATTAGCTCTTCAATCCCCTTCTTGGCAAAGATAAATTTTTTTTCCTTCAAATTTAGAACCTCTTTTATGTCATGTATTTCATTTTTTATAATATCCAGTTTTGCATTTGTAGAATCCATGTCGCTCAATACAGCATTCAGCTGATCACAGGAAGTTACAGTAACTGGTCCTCCAGAACATTTCACCTTCTGTAGAAGCTATGGTGCCTTGGACATGCTCTCAGTGCTTCTTTCTCTGCTTTCTTTTTCTGAAAATTTTCAAGTGTTTCCTTACTAATTCCTTTTCATGATTTCTGCATTTTTAGCGAACCTGTGAGCTTATGCGATGGCGCAGCGTCGTCCGTCAGCCGTCCGCTGTCCAGGGCTGGCTTTCTGCCGTCCATGGCTGTAAGTCAGAAACCGTCAGAGCTAGCAGCTCCAAATTACATGTAAGAATTAGTCACATGTGAAACTTGGTGCCCTCGAGCTTATTATTGGGTATCTGCATTAATTTAGTTTTTATAGAGAAAAAGCTTAAAAACCTTTTAAAATCTTATTCTCTGAAAATGTCCAGCCAAATTGTCCAATATTTCACAGAAATGATCCCTGGAACAATCTCTCTCAAGTTTGTTCGAATGGTTCCAGTTTTGAGATTTTTGACCGAGTTACAGGAGGTTGAACTTAGTCATAAGTCCAAAAAAGCACACTAAATTAAAATCTCAGAAACGGCTAGAGCTATAATCACCAAATTTTATACCAATGTTTGTCACATATGTTCTATCTGATTTTGAGGTATTGGTGGCTCCACCTACATTGATATTTTTTTTACAAGCGAAAAATGTAATTTTAAACTCTTCTAGCTTATACACTGATTTATGATGAAACTGTTAAGCTGATTGGTTTAAACATTACATGAATTATTTTATGGTAGGGTTCTGCCAGTTTTATAAGCATAGATTGGGTAAATACAGTTTTAAAAAAACATTGTAGCCAATTGAAAAAGGCTTTCTGTATTTGAAAACAGATTTGAGTTTCAGCAGCCAAGTCAAGAGGTCACTCAGTACAAACAGGTGGGGTCCAGACATCACCATGGCAACTGACCTGGCTGGGGGGAGAGTCTAGACAATGTGTCTAGACGACTAGATACAATGTTTAGATGCAGAATTCCCAGATTACTGGAACTATATCTTTCAGCTGTTTGAAAAAACTTGGTTTGCATTTTAATAGAATTGGGTTTATCATCAGGTCACATGTGAACTGCTCTGCCCTCATTTTTGGTTGACCTCTGACCTTTCTTCTCTGCCCAGTGTCCATTTGTGCGTCTGTTTCCACTCAATCCCGCATATCTCGGGAACCGTTTGACTGATCAGGCTAAAAATTTTGCGCAAATGTAGCCCTTTGATCTGAAATTTTTCCATCAGTTCCTGCAGACTGGTGGCGCCACCTGTATTTTTCGATTTTTTACGAATTGTTTTCTCTGTTTTTGAGACCTTTGAAATGTTAACATCTGTTAACAGGGCACAAATCGTAAAGACTTGACCTAGAATCTTCCTTCTTGACACACAGGGAGCATGAAGGATATGAGTAACAGAGACCCATTTTCAAGTTTTACAAGATGACTTTTCAGGGGCCTCCCAGCATGTCAAAAAATAAGATTTTAGGTCCAGTCATTACTATTTGTGCCCTGTTAACAGGTGACCAAATCTTTATTCTGGGGGGTATTTCACAGCCCCATAGGATGAAGGATATTGGTAACAGAGATGTAATTTCAGATGCACAAGGAGACTTTCATATCAAGAAAGAAGATTCCAGGTCAAGTAATTATATTTTGTGCCCTGTTAACAAATGACCATATCTTTATTCTGGGGAGTGCTTCGGACCCCCAGAGCATGAAGGATATGGGTAACAGAGACCTAATTTCAGGTTTCCAAGATGTTTCATGGACCTCCCTGCATGTCAAGAAAGAAGATTCTAGGTCAAGTCATTATGATTTGTGGCCTTTTAACAGATGACCAAATCTTTAAAGGTCTCAAAAATCGAGAAAAAAATTCTTAAAAAATCAAAATACAGGTGGCACCACAAGTCTACAGCAACTGATGAAACAAGCCATTATCAATACACATGTGGACAATCATGGTGATCAATGCATTAGTTATTGTATCAAATTTTGCATTATTCTGGGAGGAACTTCCAAGCCCCATAGCTCAAAGGATATCATTAACAGAGACCTTATTTCAGGTTTCCATATAGACTTTTTATGACCCTCCTTGCATGTCAGGACAGAAGATTCTAGGTACAGTTGATATGATTTGTGCCATGTTAACAGATGACCAAATCTTGAAAGGTCTCAAAAATAGAGAAAAAAAATTTTTAAAAATCGAAAAATACATGTGGCGCCACCAGTCTGCAGAAACTGATGAAACATCATGATCAGTATCCATGCAAAGAATCATGGTGATAAATGCATTAGTTGTGGACAATCATGGTGATCAATGCATTAGTTATTGTATCAAATTTTGCATTATTCTTAGGGGTACTTGGGAGCCCCATAGCTCAGAGGATATAGGTCACAGTGACCTACTTTCAGGTTTCCAAGGAGAATTTTAATGGACTTTCCAGGATGTCAAGTGAGAAGATTTCAGGTTCAGCGGTTATGATTTGTGCCCTGTTAATGGACAGATGGCCGGGTGGCCACCGGACAAAGAGTGATCGCTATATATTTCAGATGACTTACAGTCAGCTGAGCTAAAAACAATTGAACACTACAATCAAACATCAGATCCTGCTGTTTTCATACTACTGCTCATTAATTGTTGGGTGTTATTTGTTGTGTATCCATACTCTGAATTATTAACTGTAGATTTGTGTACAAACATCTAAAGGAAACAAGATTAATCTGCTAAATTATCTCATTTTTATAAGAGATACCAGACTCAATCTGACAATTAAGAATGTTTATAAAACTGGTGGCAGCCAATGTTTTAAGCCAATGTATAAAGGAAGGTGTATACCAAATATAAGGGCATACCTGTTACCAATCTCAAGCTCACTATTCAACATAAGCAAAACATGTAAATAGTATATAAACAATGAATTTGTATAGATATGTATCATTCTTAGTCCATATTCAAAAAGTCACAATGATTTCCTAACAATTATCACATGAAAAAGAATGGTCTTTTATTTTCTTGAAACTTGCCATTGACATCCCCAGGCATCTAGCATGAAACCATTGATTGCACTTGTCGCATGCGATCCAAGGATCGTCAATATTCTTTATGTATACGCCTTTGCACTTTCCACAATTGTCAGTCTGAAAGAAAAGAATTCAAGTTACCAAATATATACAATAGAATACTAATCAACTTGTACATTTATTGATATTATTTACCTTAGTCCAATTTAACGAGTATACAGCAGAATACTGATTAACTTGTACATTCATTGATATATTTTACCTTGGTCCAAGTTGCCAAGTATACAAGAGAATACTAATCAACTTTTACATTTATTGATATTTTGTACCTTGGTCCGAGTTACCATGAATACAACATAATACAAATTAACCAATACTATAAAAGCACAGAAAAAGCATACTTAGAGCACTTTTGAAGCACATTTTCAGCACTGAGAAGTATTCATTGAACCACAGAAAAAGCACACCTGGAGCACTTTTGAAGCACAGTTTCAGCACATGAGAAGTACTCATGGAAGCACAGAAAAAGCATACCTGGAGCACTCTTTGAGCACATATTCAGCCCATAAGAAGTATTCATGGAAGCACAGAAAAAGCATACTTGGGACACTTTTGAAGCACATATTCAGCACATGAAAAGTATTCATGGAAGCACAGAAAAAGCATATCTGGAGCACTTTTTAAGCACATATTCAGCACATGAAAAGTATTCATGGAAGCACAGAAAAAGCATACTTGGAGTACTTTTTAAGCACATATTCAGCACATGAAAAGTATTCATAAAAGACAGAAAAAGCACATTTGGAGCACTTCTGAAGTACAGTTTCAGCACATTAGAAGCACACTTGAAGCACTAATGGAAGCACAGAATAAGCACAACTGGAGCAGTTCTGAAGTACAATTTCAGCACATTAGAAGCACATGTGAAGCACCCAAGAAAGCACAGAATAAGCACAATTTGAGAACTTCTGAAGTACTGTTTCTGCACATAAAAAGCACAGCTGAATCACTCATGGAAGCACAGAATCAGCACTTTTGGAACACTCCTGAAGTAGTTTCATCATATAGGAAGCACATTTGAAGACATACAAGATACAACAAGAATCAACAAACTATGAGCACTTACAAACATGATCTTTAGCATACAAACACATTCATCTAAAGAAATGGACAAACTGAATGCAAGATTTTATTAAGTTTATTCAGAATTATCATCATTTAAGATGAACTCTGGTTTTTTGAAGGCTGAACTGTACGTTATCTGGCTTTCCAGTACAGCTTATCACCTCGCAAAATACCCAGCATCTTCATTTTTGGCAACCATTTCCTGCATTATACATCATATATTTTTTTCAAACTGCATGCATTAACTATTGAAATTATCAAAGTCTTTAACATATTGAAGCTATCCTTCATTTTATGCACTGTTTATAACAGAAAAAAAACAATATTTTGAACAGTGACAACCATGTCATTTGAAGCCATATTTGAATTTATAAGTATTCATTCTTTTTATATTTTTAATAGTTTAACACATTGGGAAATAAGTAATCATATACCTTAATTCTTTAGGTTTCAAGGCATGTTTGGAAACTAATGGTAAACACAAAGATCTGTGTTTCACTTAGTAATTTTTAACTCACTTCAGTTGAAAGGGTTTTCCCTCCTGTTTAGTACACATGTTGCTGCGTGGCCTTGACCTTTTCATATGCTGCCCTCTACCAGGGTGCAAACTAAACTATGATATTCCATTCTTTACAAAAAGCACAATTTCAGCACAACAGAACCTAAAATTATACCCATCAGTACACGCCATTTCACTTGATCATATCTTAAGGACAATTTTGGAAGCACACAGGAAGTACAAATGAAGCATATCTTAGGTATGTTTTGGACTTAGCAGATTTTGGAGTTTATTTTCAAGTATGTTATTCATATTCAAAGTACTTCTGATGCACACTGGAAGCATGGTCCCACTTTGTCATATTCCATTCTCTATCAAGAAGCACAGTAGGACTCATATGTTACATGTCAGAACAATGCATTTCGGTTGCTCATTTGTAAAGGAAAATTTTGGAAGTACAAAATAAGTTCTAATGAAGCATATTTTAGGTACATTTTGACCTTTTTAGTTTTGAGCCCTCAGCCCTTAGGCTGATGGGCTATTGTCGTCACCCAAGCTGTCCGTCCGTCCGTCCGTCTTGCCGTCCGTCCGGCATCCGTTAACTTTTACCTTGTGAGCGGGATATCTTGAAAAGGATTCACCGTCAGAATTTTATTTCCTCGGTAAAGATGTATATCGACAAAATCTCGGTCAAGTTCGAAGATGGGTGACCTTGACCTATTTTTCTACATTTTAGAGCTGATTATAGAAAAACACTTAGATGCTTATTACTCAGGAACCATTTGGTGGATTTTCACAAAACCTACTATGGTTATTGGGACTGATAGTCTGTACCTGCTATACAAGTTTGGTGGCGCCACCTACAATTTCTGATTTTTAATGAATTTTTATCGGATTTTTCAACTTTGGGCTTGATATCTCGAAAAGGATTCACCGTAAGAATTTTATTTTTTCGGAGAAGATGTATATTGATAAAATCTCGGTCAAGTTCGAAGATGGGTGACCTTGACCTATTTTTCTACGTTTTAGAGCTGATTATAGAAAAAACACTTAGATGCTTATTACTCAGGAACCATTTGGTGGATTTTCACAAAACTTACTATGGTTATTGGGACTGATAGTCTGTACCTGCTATACAAGTTTGGTGGCGCCACCTACAATTTCTGATTTTTAATGAATTTTTTATCAGATTTTTCAACTTTGGGCTTGTGAGCGGGATATCTCGAAAAGGATTCACCGTAAGAATTTTATTTTTTCGGAGAATATGTATATTGACAAAATTTCGGTCAAGTTCGAAGATGGGTGACCTTGACCTATTTTTCTACATTTTAGAGCTGATTATAGAAAATACATTTGGAAGCTTATTTCTCAGGAACCATTGGATGGATTTTCACAATACTTACTATGATCATAGGGACTGATGGTCTGTAACTGCTGCACAAGTTTGGGGGCGCCACCTGCAATTTCTGATTTTTTATTGAATTTTTCTTGGATTTTTCAACTTTGGCCTTGTGAGCGGGATATCTCTAAAAAGGATTCACAATAGGAATTTCATTTCTTTGGTGAAGATGTATATCGACAAAAATCTCGTTCATGTTCGAACATGGGTGACCTTGACCTACTTTTCAAGGTCACAGGGCTTATAATAGAATTAAACTTAGAAGCTTATTTTTCGGGAAGCATTTGGTGGATTGTTATGAATCATGGTACATACCTCTCCATTTTAAATTTATAACTGAGATATGTACAGATATCAACCATGTGAGAACAGATATTTAGTACTTGTTACTGTTACCACCTCTAAACACTGTTCTTTTGGCTGAGGGCTTTTGTCAGCTTTTGCTGATATTCTAGTTTGGTATTGACGATAAAGTATGAATGAAGCAGTTTGAGAAGCGCAAATTTAGTACTATTGGAGCACATAATAGGTAGGTTTTTGTACTTAAACAGTTTGTGGTGTTCATTGAAAGTACAAATGAAGTACATTTAAAGCATAGTTCCAGCATTCAGTAAAATTTCTAAGTTCTCAAAAAGCACACTTAAAGCACTTTTCAAGACTGAATTTTGCTTAAAAGCACAAAATAAGCACTAATGAAGCACACTTTAAGTATACTCCCTGCCCGAAAATTTCTGTAATGGCAGCCTCAAATGAAAAAGCATGTTTCAAAAATTGAAAAAAATTACAGGTTGACTGGTGGGAGATTTGACTGATGAGAGAATGGTTTAGATTTACATTTTTAATTTGTGAAAAATAAAAGTAACCATAAATGCATTTCTTATTATTATTATTAGGCAACAAAATAATAAATTATCAGCCCCGGCCTGCCAATTTTTAAATAAAAGATCGTACTTATACATGTTTCAATAGAAATAAGTTTAAACCATGGATCTTACCTGTGACTGATCTTGATGCAACAGGAGGCAGCTCCTGGAGCACATCAGTAGCCTGGAAATTAAGCATATTTGATAAATATATTGTGAAGGTTATTTGACATTCTTCACATTTTTCTAACATGTCATTACTAATTTCACCATAATTTACCATTTGTTACTCTGATTAAAACTTTATATAAATAAGATGAAAAGATCTGCAAATGTGGACAATATAAATCATAACAGTCAACCAAAAATCATTTTTTTTTCCGACTCGAGAAGTTAAATCCACTGTACTCTAATTAATGATATACAATGTACATTTATGGTGCACAGTAATGAAATGATGATATCGGGTGTTGTGTGGTAAAGAGACAAACATTCATTTAGAATCTTACCTTTTTTTGATTTTTTGCGGTGTTTCTGATTCTCCTGTGGTGCACTGATGTCACTGCTGTCAGTACTGGAGGCATTGTCCGATACACTGCGCTCCACAGACTGGGGCTCAGATACCTGTTGAACACATAAGAACACATTTTTCTATATATGCTATCATCTTGATTTACATAATCTGCAAATGTGGACAACATAAATAATTACAGTCAACCAAAAATCATTTTTTTCTGACTCAAGAAGTTAAATCCCCTGTACTCCAATTAATGATATACATTTATGGTGCACAGTAATGAAATGATGATATCAGGTGTTGTGTGGTAAAGAGACAAACATTCATTTAGAATCTTACCTTTTTCGATTTCTTGCGGTGTTTCTGATTCTCCTGTGGTGCACTGATGTCACTGCTGTCAGTACTGGAGGCATTGTCTGAGACACTGCGCTCCACAGACCGGGGCTCAGATACCTGTTGAACAAATAAGAACACATTTTTCTATATATGCTATCATCTTGATTTACATAATCTGCAACTGTGGACAATATAAATCATTACAGTCAACCAAAAATCATTTTTTTTTCCGACTCGAGAAGTTAAATCCCCTGTACTCCAATTAATGATATACATTTATGGTGCACAGTAACGAAATGATGATATCGGGTGTTGTGTGGTAAAGAGACAAACATTCATCTAGAATCTTACCTTTTTCGATTTCTTGCGGTGTTTCTGATTCTCCTGTGGTGCACTGATGTCACTGCTGTCAGTACTGGAGGCATTGTCCGATACACTGCGCTCCACAGACTGGGGCTCAGATACCTGTTGAACAAATAAGAACACATTTTTCTATATATGTTATCATCTTGATTTACATAATCTGCAAATGTGGACAATATAAATCATTACAGTCAACCAAAAATTATTTCTTATGAAGTTAAATCCCCTGTACTCAATTAATGATATACATGATTTACATGATACATGTCACCCATGAATATTAAATTTTTGTGTTTATACATTAAATACCACCTAAATTTTAGGTGGCTTATGATTTATAAACATTCTCATCTAGTAATATTTATATATTATGACCAACCAATGTACATGTTTTACTAATGAGATTGCTTACAGGTTTGCCTCTCATATTTGGTATACATCTTCCTTAATACATTGGCTGTTATGGGGGATTATGTTCGCTGACATCTAGTTATATTTATATATTGTGACTAAACAAGGTACATGTTTCTCTCCTGTTGATTGGAGAGGCTGTGCTGGTTGTGTTGCTTTTGCTGCCATCTACATGAGATATATACAAATAAATTGTTCTGGGAGATATATACATATAATAGAGGAGAGGCTGTGCTGGTTGTGTTGCTTATGCTGCCATCTACATGAGATATATACATATAAATTGTTCTTGGAAATATATACATATAATAGAGGAGAGGCTGTGCTGTTTGTGCTGGTTGTGTTGCTTGTGCTGCCATCTACATGAGATATATACATATAAATTGTTCTGGGAGATATATACATATAATAGAGGAGAGGCTGTGCTGGTTGTGTTGCTTGTGCTGCCATCTACATTAGATATATACATATATGACAAAGATGCAGTTGATAATATTAATCTAGATTCCTACTGTGTCTAGTGTGTAGATTGATGTGAGAGTAGTCCAAAGTGAATATATTACATTTATTTTTTTTAATACAAATAAAAGCCATAAAACCAGGTACTTATGATCATTATTTAAATTTGTGAATTTTGTATATTCTGGATTCTCAACATCATTGTTTGGCTAAAACTGAATAAATACTAGACATGGTGCAAATGCTTTGCAAATGTATTTGAATACGAATATGAAAATGTACTGCATTAAAAATTTTATTACATAAGAATGGGAATTCAGGTAAAAATGAAAGTATTTGAATACCAGTGCAGATACTTTCAAAATGTATTTATTAATGCATTCATGAATATATTCTATAATATTATTTTATAAATCATTTCAGTTATATATTATTTTAAAAAATCATGATTTACTTAGTATTTTTTTAATAAAAATTATATTGGCACAATATTTTTTATTAAATTTTAATAAATAGTTAAACTTTTATTATACGTGCTGCTTATAAGTTATATTGCCAAGTCGAAATCTGTGTGACAGTAGCACTCCATTTGTTAATAAAATAAATGAAATCAATCCTCTTCAATGTCTCCAAAGATACTATCAAAATCATACATAAGCTAAACACCAACAACTCATAATAAAGCTTATATTTATTACTACACAAAACCAGCATGTGCCTCATTAAAAAATCATATTGTTTATCATATATAACAGCTGAGCGCCGTGACCCATGGGTCCCTTGTTTTTTTAAGACAGATAAAAAGATGGACAGCATAGAAATAAAGGTGGACATAAGATCATCAATTTATGTATTATACAGAGCTAAGTAAAATTTATACATGTGCAATATTTCAGCTGATAGGTAAAAGCAGTTTTCAGTTATTAACATGCATGTCTGCACTACAAACATGATTGTAGGTGGGACCACGCGAACTATCATTTAAACAAGAATTCTATACAAAATGTATGCAGATGGAAAATTACTTGCTGATTATTCAGTCACCACATAGATATGAAAATATTTTAGCAGAAGGCAGACAAACAGATGGACACTGTGCAAAAAGGCTGCAGGTGAAGTAAGCAGTTTATGTTGCAAAGAGGTATGCAAGATCTATACTTGTGAATAATTTCAGGGTGATATGTGAAACATTGAACGAGAATTCTCTGCAAAAATGTATGGACGTGCAAATATTTCAGACTGATACAAGTGAAACCATGCTCTAGTGATTTAAGAGTGATTTTAGCTCAAAGCAGACAAAGAGATGCATGCTATGGTAAATGGATGTAGATGACGTGAGTAGTTTTGTGTATTACATTAAGCTAACCAAGAGATGCAATCGTGCAAAGATTCAGGCCACTGGTAAAGTGGATCCCAACATTGTGGATTATGTGTGAAAACAGATGCACTCATGGATGTTGTGTGCAGAGAAAAGGTTGGAGGGCAAAGCAAAATGGGTGCAAGTAGTGCTATAAATAGTAAGTGACAAAGTTCGTAATAAGTGACAACATTCGTAAAAAGTGCCATACTTGGTAGAGTTCGTAATAAGTAACTAAAAATTCGTAATAAGTGACAAAATTCGTAAAAAGTGACATACTTGGTAGAGTTCGTAATAAGTGACAAAAAATTCGCAATAAGTGCCAAAATTCGTAATAAGTGCCTTACAGGGTAGAGTTCGTAATAAGTGCCAAAACAGTCCTGAATAAGTGGGCTACCTGGGAGGACAAAATGTTGACTTTACCCCGAGTGGGGTTGGGAGGGGTGGGGGCCCCGTGGCGGTTGACCGGATGGTGTTTAACGGTGGGCGAAAACTTTAGTGGAGTTGGCGGGGGGTTGGGGTCCTTTCAAACATACACGCACCTATACATATCCCACACGTCATAAAGAAAGAAAAAAAGGCATGGTATCACCCAAATACAAAACTTTAATTCAATACAAACATATGAAACGCTTAATGTTTATAGGTTTGCAGCTTAACTAAAAGTTCTTTGATAAGACTGATGTTTGTTTCAATCTGATTGAAATAAAGTTCAAGTTTGCTGATGATTTTCTTTTCTTCTTTCTTTCTGGCATCTTCATCATCATCAGGAACAACTTGCTGGCGTTTGATCCGTTTTGATGGTTCTTTCTTCTCGGGAACAGGACGTTTACGTTTTTTCTATTTTTCTGGAGGTGTAGGTGGGGTGGACCCCGTTTGCTCTATGGTGGGTGGCGGCCCCAGGCTAGCGAGGAATTCGTTGATGCTGTTTGCCATTTCTACCACATCTGGTGCGGGTTCATGTTCTGCGGCCCCCATTCCGTGATCGGGACGGGGTAACTCCCCTTCTTCCAGTTGGGTTTGTGGAAACGGGATGGTGGCAGGCACAGTTCCGGGCGGTAGCATTATTTTCATCAAATTTGTGGACATCCAATTCTCCGGTCGGGGAAGAAGTGAAAAATACAAAGTTCGCATTCTGCTTTTATATCACTTTTTTTACCGGAAGTGATAGTTCCCTTGGTAACAGTAAGATCAGGGCCCAATGAATGTACTGCCAGGTGTTTAATTATCTCCACAGTTTTATTTTCGTTGAGGTGGCCTTGGTAAGTGTAAACGTTAGCCATACGTAAATGATTGCGAATCACGTGCCCCATCAGATATTTCTTGAACGGTGTTTTCTCGAGCGTAATATAGTCTGTGACCACCCCGCAAAAATTATCTTCACTTTTCCGAGAACACAAGTGATATTCCGTAGGGCAGAATTTTTTTACAGTCCAACTTGGAAAATGAAAGATATGGCGGTGAATGTGTTTCCTTGTTGTTTATCTTGTTCGTTAACTGCGTCTTTCACTTTGCCCATATGCATGTAGGCGTGCATCATGTAGACCCGGCATTTTTTAGCACAGCAATGTTTATCCAGGAGGCGGTACCGGCTTTCGTATTTTTTCATTGCATCACTAAAGTCAATGTCATGGGTATCACGTGACAACTTTCCGGTGTTTTACTGAAGCCGACTTCACGATTTCGGGCGTGGATATTTGTTACCTGGAATTTATCTTCCCAGATTTTATGTTGGTATATACTGGGATAATTCAATGTATCAGCCGGTGTCACATGGATGGGAGTACTGCGGGTTTCAACGATCCGTTTCTTTCTATCTGCAGGCACTTTGGGAACGTAGTGAAAATTCCTTTCGTAAAACACGTCACAGTCACTGAATTCCAGCACGGAAGTGCGGTAGGCCCAGATTAAATCTTCTAAAGACTCATCTCTGCGGCAGCGGAAATGATCATCATGAAATTCCGACACGTCACACAGTAAAGAGAACAGCTTGGAATTACACCCACCTCGTGGACAGTTGCACGAGTGTCCGTACCAAGCAGAAAAACTGTAATCGTTTTGAGGATACTTGGCTAAATGTGTTTTACAATGCTTGCAAGGACGTTGACGAGATCCCCAGCGCCCAGGCAGACCAAGCTGGTGACGACTATATGCCATGGTTTCTGTGAGGATGCGGGACCCGGTTTATATACCGGACTTCCGTGGGGGACCGCTACAAAGTAGACCGGAAGGGTTTAAAAAAATTTCATGGGGTTCCGGGAGTGTTATGCAAGGATCATAGGAAACGGAAGTACGGAGAGGGGAACCGGAACTGTTTGGAAAAAAATCATCAATTACATGGTTTAAAGTGTAATTGTTTAAATATTTTACCTCCCAGGATAAAAATAGCGTTATGGCCTGACGGATGTTTGAATTGAAAGGTCATATCAGAGAACCACCCGCTTAGACATTCATGGTAATTAGTAGTGGTTAAGGGGTGATGGTAGGTGGAAAAAAATAATTCACGGATGCGGCTGTAAGGTTTTCGAGATGAGAGCACTGGGTTTTTATACGTACTTTTAATTAAACAGTCGTCTTCAGGGCGGTTCGCATTGGCTTCGGGCCGGGCGTGAATTGTGGCCAAGACCCGTTCAGGCCCTTCATCTTTTTTAGGATTAAAATCTTTAATTTCTCGGAACGTATCAGGGCGTGTAAAATCCGTATGCACTTCCAGGATGGATTCAATTTCATTGATACGAAATTGATTTTGAGCGACCCGAGGGTAATGTACCTGAAAACAGGCTTTGTCTGTATTTTTCTTGTCATTTTTTATTCTCAAATGCGAATGCAAAACCCGTTCCCAATTTAAATCCATGATATTCGATTTGTTTTTATTTACGACATATGTGGAACCTATAATGGGTTCTTCAGTTTCATATTCATATAAATCCCGATTAAATCCAAACATGTGTCGGAGCTTGGGATGCATTTCTAATTTGAAATGGTCATAAGTATTATTATCCGTACTAGGGACAACTGACTTACAGGATGTATCGTGTATTCCTGGGAGAGCCAGTCCATAACTAACATTTTCTCCACCCTTACCTTTTTTGTCTGTAGTTCCAGCCAAAACACGTTGAACTAAACGTATAATTCCTGCTTCATTATTTTCATGTTGGGATCCTTCAAAATGTAATTCTGCTTTTAATTGATTTAATTCCTCTATTATATTTTTTTTTTGAACTTTTAAAGATCCTACATACAGCATACTATCTAATTGTTTTCTCCCACCGGCCCTATTTTGCCATTTTCGAAAAATAAAATGACGGGGATAATATCCTGGTTCTAAAAAATGTTTGTGCGGAATAGGTAGTTGTTTCTTTAGTGGTTTTATGAATTTTAGTATGAACCAGACGTAAAAAACATTTCTTTTCATGAACGGTATACCAAGCGGATGGGAATGTTAATTGGGTTACACTCACTTCCCACGGGCCATGAGGGCCATGAGAATGAAAGAAAAGTTGGGGGGATAAATTCACTTTAACTTGACCGTTTAATGGAGATTCATTTTCAATGATTTTTTCAATGGAAATAAAAAAATCACTGGTACGGTACGAGGTCGGGGGATCCATGTTAAACTCCCTTTCAAACAAAACGGACGGGGTTTTATATACCCCTCCTACGTTTACGTCGAGGTTTAAAATACAATTGCATGAATAAATCCCCACCCGGGATAAAATTGACAGGATAACCGTTTGGATGTTTGAATTGAAATTTCAGTTCAGAATGCCACCCGACTCGGCATTTATGATACTGATGAAAGGTGGCATGGTAATTAGTGGTGGATGATAGATATTGGCGAATAGTGCTGTAAGGTACATTGAACCCGATAGCCGCCGATTTAAAAGTACTTTCAATAAAACATTGGTCTTCAGGGCGGTTAGCATTGGCTTCAGCTCTAGCGTAAAATGTGGCTAAAACACGGGTTACACCTTCATGATGGTGGACATTATGAAACGTATCGGGTTCAGTAAAATCGGTGTGGATTTCAATAATACATTCCATTTCATTGGGGCGTATATCCAGTTGGTTTACACAAGGGTAATGGGTTTGATAATTATATTTCACAGTTTCATTATCTGTTACATAAACGTCACTATTTTTAGCTAACCTGTGAGCTTATGCGATGGTGTGGCGTCGTCTGTACGTTAACCTATACTATCTTAAAAACGGCAAGAGTTAGCATCACGAAATTTTATGCAAAAAATAGTCATCTAAAAAACTCTATCGGATTTTGTTTATTTTTTGGCTAACTGCATTTTCTTAGATTTTATAGGGAAAAAGCTAAAAAAGCTTTGAAAATCTTCTTCTCCAAAACTTCCTCTCTCAAGTTTGTTCGAATGGTTTAAGTTCGGTGATTTTTGGCAGAGTTACAGATAGTTGAACTTAGTCATCTGTCCAAAAAAGCATACTAAAATTACAATCTTAGAAACGGCTTGAGCTATCATCACCAAATTATATGCTAATGTTGGTCACATGAGTCATATCTGAAATTGAGGTATTGGTGGCGCCACCTGCATCGGCTTTTTTTTGTACGGGGGTCATCAGTGCCCATATCATACTGACAGCTACAAAAAAACTTCTTCTCTGAAACCATCTGGCCAAATTGTTTAATATTGCACAGAAATGATCCTAGGGTAGTGCTTTCTGAAGTTTGTTCAAATGGTCTCAGTTCGGTGACTTTTGGCTGAGTTATGGGAAGCTTAATTTAGTCATATGCCATAACAGAATTTAGTCATATGCCATAACAGCCCATTTTAGCTCAGCGGCTACAAAGATCTTCTTCTCAAAAACCACTAGGCCAAATTCTTAAATCTCACACATTATTTATCCTTAGATGTTGATAATTCAAGTTTGTTCAAATGGTTTTGGTTCAGTGATTTTTGGCTGAGTTATGGGAAGCTTAACTTAGCCATTTTGCTTTATTTTCCCATATGAGTTATAAACCTGCAAAACGTTTTTTGACTGATGCCACTGAGGCCAATTTGTTTAATATTTTACAAGAATAATCCCCTGAATAATTCTTATAATATTTAATTACCTTTTTTGGTTCCAAAGAATGAATTTTGGCTGAATAATAAAGATTGAATTGAGTCATTTTACCATATATGTTAGCTGTGTGAAGCAGATACATCTTCCCTGGAACCAGTTTATCAGCATCCGTTACATCATGCCTCTAGACATTTAGATTTCAGGTTATCTTTGGGTAATATTGACAAGAATGTTTTTTAAAAACTTTTAAAAAAATGTAGATTTATGATTTTAGATATTCCTCATGCCAGGCAATGTTTACAATCACAGGTATACGTTAACTCATACGATTGGATTGACTGGAGCTAGCATCATGAAATTAATACAAAAAATTAGCCATCTGAAAAAATCTGCATTTTCTCAGATTTTATAGAGAAAAAGCTAAAGAACCTTAAAAAAATCTTCTCCAAAACGGTCAAGCCAATTTGTTGAATATTTAACAGAAAAATTTTTAAAATCATCTCTCTCAGGTTTGTTCAGATGGTTCAAGTTCAGTTAATTTTTGCCGAATTACAGGAAGTTGAACCTAGTCATCTGTCAGAAAAAGCATACTAAAATGACAATCTTAGAAACGGCTGGAGCTATCATCACCAAATTTTCTGCCAGTGTTGGTCACATGAGCCATATATGAAATTCAGGTATTGGTGGTCACCTGCATTGACCATTTTTTTTGTATGGGGGTCATTGGTCATCTGTTCATTAACCCATAATTTCTCAGAATAGCAGGAACTACCATCCCCAGATTTTATGCAATAATCTGTCATATATCAAATGTTGTGGGATTCAGCTTATTTATGAAAAAACTGCTTTTATTATTCTAGATATTTTGATAAAAAATTTATAAATATGTCAGCTTGAAAAAATGCATTATAGCCAAAGTCCTTCAGTATGTGTAAACAGATTTGCCAACAGGCTAAGATTGTGTCTGTATATTTAAATAGGTTAAGAAACTGCCAACTGTTTCAGATTTGGCAATAGATCAAGAGTTCAGTCAGTGCAGCCAGATATAGGTCAAGAGTTCAGTCAGTGCAGCCAAGCACAAGGCATGTGATCCCCTCATGGGTGACATGTGAAAACCTCTTGGGCACCATGTGATCACCTCATGGGTGTCATGCCTCTCAGGGCTGCATGTGGAGCCAATCTATTTATAGCTTTGGCAGACTGCCAACTGTATCAGATTAGGTAACAGGTCAAGAGTTCACTCAGTGCAGCCAGGTACAGGTCAAAAGTTCACCCAGTCTAGCCAGGTGCAGGTCATGAGTTCACTCAGTGCAGTAGCCTGAGCAAGCAAATTTGTCACACTTCACTCTGCAACTGCCTTTCTCACCTAAGCGTGGTCAGCCCCATGCATCAGACTTAAGGTAAATTTGATGTATTGGCCTGATATTTTGACCTGTCTATGCGTCTTTGATGTATTTCTTGTTCACCAGACAGGTGTCACCACTGCAGTGACTTTTGCACAGTGTGTGACTTTTGTGCCTGCTTATTTCTATAGAGGAATTTGATATATCATCCTGAAATTGGGCATAATATATATTTTGTAAGGTTGTTCTATCTAGGAGATGTTTTAACTTGCTTAAGATTAGAAGTTTGTTCATTGCTTAAGCTGCAATGTAGTTTATATGTTCTTGCCATTTGCAATTATGGCTAAGGATTATTCCTAAATGTTTGTGCATTTTGAGTCTAGTTATTATTGTTTTATTTAGGTGTAAGTCAGGGAGGTTTACAGGTGCTGTTTTCCTTGAAAAGAGTACCGATTCAGTTTTTCCTGCATTGAAAGTGACTAGCCACTTCCTTGACCACTGGTAAATCTTTTCAAGGTCAGCATTTAGTATCTGGGCTGCTCGGATGGGATTTTCTATGGCTAGGTATAACATTGTATCGTCCGCAAAGAGACGAATATTACTTGTGAGTTTTTCTCCTATGTCGTCGATGAAGACTAAGAAGAGTAGGGGTCCTAGGATCGATCCTTGTGGTACCCCTGCCTGTAGGAATTTCCATTCCGAGGGAGCATTTTCTATAATAACTCGTTGTTGTCTATTTGTTAAATAGTTGTATAACCATCTGTGCAGTATTCCTGTTATACCTGCTGAGAGTAGCTTACTGAGGAGGCCATCTGTCCAGACTTTATCAAAAGCCTTACTTATATCTAGAAAGATTCCTATTCCTTCTTTTCCATTGTCTAAATCATAGGTGATAATATTGTACAAGTCTGTTAATTGATACACTGCAGAGTCTCTAGGTAAAAATCCTGATTGGTATGCTGATATAATTCTGTTTTCTTTAAAGAAGTTAAGCATCCTGGCAAATATAATTTTCTCTATTATTTTACATATACAGCTTGTTAGTGATATGGGTCTGTAGTTTACTGGTTGTTTAGGATCACCACTTTTAAAGATAGGTGTGACATTTGCCTTTTTCCATAGGGTAGGTAGTTTTCCTGTGTTAATGGAAAGTTCAGCGATTTTTTTTAATAGGATATGATAATTCTTTATAACATGTCTTTAGAATGACATGTCTTTTAATGATCAAATCTCACAATGTGGTACATTCCCCAAACACTACATCGACCATAATGCAGTATACATGAAACTATATTGGAATAAACCTGTCCAAGCACTCTATCCCTTTAGAGTTTGGAAATATAAAGAAGGAAACTATATTAAAATGAAAGACATGCTCCAGAAAATTAACTGGGATAATATTGTAGACAAAAAAGAATATATCGACATAGTTTACGAAAAATTTACGTCCACAGTCCTCTGTATATCAGAACAATGCATCCCAGTAAAAACAGTTAAAAACATAACTACCAATAAAAAATGGTTCACTCATGAACTAAAATTAATAAAACGCAAGTGCTTGAGAATCAGATCCAAAGCAATGAGAACCAAAAATACAAATGATTGGGAATTATACAAAAATTCACGTAACAAATTTAATGCCGAGGTCAGAAAAGCCAAAAGTAAATATCCTTTAAAACTAGCAAATGATCTGAAGGAAAATCTTCATAACAAGACATACTGGTGGAAAACCATAGACGGCCTTATGAGGTAATGAATTGTATTTTACACTACCCAAAGAAAAAGCAGAACTGTTAAACAACCAATTTATACAACAAACAATACTAAACCACAATAGCAACTATGTTCCCTTAACACCAAGAAAACAAATAACAAATTAGGAGAAGTACAATTCGAAATAAATGATATAGAATCAATTATGAAATCCCTAGATACAAGTAAATCTAAGGGACCAGATGATATACATCCCTGCTTATTTCTCAGGAGGGGTTTGATATATCAGTCTGAACTTGGGCATATATATATATATATCTCTGATAGCTTCGTTGTATACAAGACTGGTGGTGCTAGCTACAATCATTTTTAGCTCAGCTGACTGTAAGTCAACTGAGGTGTAGGAATAGCGCTTTGTCTGTCGTCCATACGGATATCCGGCCGGCCGTTAGCAGGGAACAAATCGTAACAGCTGGTCCAAGAAACTTCTAAGTGATAATCCAGGGAGGTCAATAAAAAATCTCCTTGGGAACCTGAAATTAGGTCACTGCGACCTATATCCTTTGAGCTACAGGGCTTGAAAGTACCCCCCAGAATTGTAAGAAATTTGATACAAAACCTCCAATATCTTGATTAATTAATGCATGGTTTGTCATGAATCTTGCCTTGAATATTGACCATGACTAGTTTTGTCAGTTCCTGAAACGTGGTGGCACCACCTGTATTTGTTCTATTTTAACGAATATTTTTCTATTTATTTACTAAAAATAGACTGGCTTCAAACTTGATTAAATAATGACCAACCACATAAGTAAATTCATTTTGATTACCAGGGTCCAGCGATCTAAGTTGAAGGTCACAGAAGCCACATCTTTAAAAAGATTGTGGATGCACTATAAATCAAACTTTTCATCCTGAACTTTCCAACGTTCACACATGGCTTACTTGCCTAAAGTGAGGAAACCTGTAGAATTTGAGGTTATCTGGTCAGAGGTCAAGGTCACTTTATAAAAGATTGTTACAATAATCCTAATGCTGCAAGTTCAAGGATATTAAGTTCTAAGATTTTGTGGTCACAAGGTCATTGGTTAAGGTCACAGGACTGTCATTCTGAAAAATTTCTTTAAAAATATCCTTATAGACAAATTCAGCTGAGCGTTGAGACCCATGGGTCCCTAGTTGTGTTGTGTGCACCCATGCCAGAATTTCAGCAGTGATGTTTGTGAAATTGTTTCTTATTCAAAATGTTTAGTACCTGCATTGTTCATATACATGAGAAGTAATGGTCCAGCATTGAAGCATTATACCTGGTTTATTTCCCAATGCACAGGTTCGCATTAGGCCTGTAGGCCTTGTTATTTTCTTTATAAGTTTACCTAATCACCTCCCTTTTTTATTATCCAATCATTAATATCCTCTGTTTTAGACATAACAAATAAAACTTCAGCACATTTTTTAGCCACCCGTTTCTTTAAAACGGTATCTTTGAACCCCATCATATGTGCTAATTTTACATCCATTTCTAATGAATATGTATGATCGCAAGATGTTTCATCGGAAATGCAATTCCCATTCGCATATTTTGTTTTTTATCTTTGGAAGACCTTGACCCACCTCTTGTAAATACGGAATCAAATAACCGAACCAGTTGAGGATTAATATATTTGGTCCCGCTATCACCTTTTTCTTGTTCAGAACCGGCTAAATTTAATTGATCTTTTTGGGCATTTAATTTCGTAAAACAATCTTCTAAAGCTTGCCATAATCCGACCCCTCTAGCTTTACTGAATTTATTACTTTTATCTGTTTCTTTTCCGTACATGAATAAGCGGGGATAATAGCCTGCGGGGACATATTCTTTAAAAGAGTATTCATCCGTTTTGGTTTTATGAGTCAGTTTTACCCAACATTCATTTTCATGGATATTGAACCAGGCACTCGGATGACTTAACCGGGTTAGAGCCACTTCCCAATCACCCGCCCGGGGATGCAACATCAATTCCGGTTCAATTTTAAATTTAATTACATATCCTTTAGTAATGGAATCATACACAGGATCTTGGGCTTTTAAGTTAAAAAAAAGGTTGGGTTTGGATTAAAGACGGGTAGGACGCCATTTTCCATTCACATCTCACACACCGTTCGTTTATATAGGAAACAAGACAGGATATCAAAGCAAACATTTTTTTCTTTTTTCTTTTCATAAACACACATGCAAATGATGATCAAGCACAAAGTCAATAATCGTCATCAGATAAAGTCGCTGATAACATAAACTCAGGATGGTTCCCGAAAGCCAAAGCGGCTTCAATATTGCCATGGTCTTCTTGACAGGCGATCAGATTCACAATATCATCAAAATGTTTCACAACTTCAGCCCATACGTCGATAAACAATGCTGCTCCAGTTTTACTGGGGAACTGTTTGCCTTCTTTGACGTTGTAGTACTATTCTCGGATGTTGACGATGTTCGGCCAGGCACTTCCGCAGCTGACAGCGACGATCCGTGTATCGGGAAAATTAGGGTTGCCCGGTGATAAGGTGAAGCGGTAATCTTTATGGCTATCGTGGAGAACTTCAATGACAGTGTTATTGACTTTATCAATATTGGTAGCCAATTTTCGGAGTTCTTCAGGTGTTAAAGTCACGCCCTTTTTAGCCAAAGGCATGCCTTTACTCCAGCACCCGATTTTCACATTGTACCCTTGAGGTGTCGCAAACCACCAGTTGTTTTCACTACCGCCCAGAAAGACTTTTCGGGAAGCCCATCATTCATCGTGAACCACCATACTTTCTGTTGCTGGTGCCGGTGGGGGCGGTGTCAGCTTTAACTTCTTAGCGGGCCGTGGGTTGTTCATGACGGTAGCCGTAGTAGACTGACTCTTGTCACATGATACCCCTGTATTAATACTGGCGAGGACCGTATAAAAATTCCAAGACACCGGAAATACTTTACACAAGAAAAAAAGAAACCGGAAATACTTGATAAAAAATATAGGGTATAAATTTTTCTGGTTTTACTCATCAATAATCAATCATGTGGCGTAACACACACAAATCAGAAGTATGGAATGGGTGTTTAAAATCTGTCTGGACGGATTCACCGTTTATCGGGCACCGGTACGGGCCTATAGAAGAACCTTTCCAAGTCTTGGCCAGCATCTACTTCAACCGGCAAAAAATCCAACCCGCTACGGTTTTTGCAACCGACAAACACAGCTGTGCCTGTTTGATTTGTAAAAAACGAGCAGCCAATGTCTTAACGGGATGCCACACTTTTGTATGCAATTTTTGTATCAAGTACAGACTAATTACTTTGGAATCCGAAGATAGAATGTATTTGACATTTTGCCCGGCCTGTGGAAAATATACTGCAGTCTTAGGGGTTATTGTGAGAGAATTTTGTACGACCCGCTGTTGCAACGTTCCACCACTCCGTGAAGAGTTCCGGCCATATTTACACCCGGAAGATTTAACGGAAGAGACATTACAAAAACAGCAAGAAATTGTTGATGGGTTTTACGCAAGTTTAGGCAGTGACGAGCCTTTTAACAGTGTAGTGTGTGCACGAGGGATAGAGAGTGATCCTCCACCGGTTTTGGAATGGATGAAATATTTTTTCGATGAAGAGCAATCATGTTCGAACCCTGCCGACATTATGTGCCGGGTTTTTCTTCTTGATAATAGTGACAGGTACAAAGTTATTTATCCTAACCGTGGGATATGGAAAATGTGCCCATCGTGTTACAATGACGTCATTGGTAGTAAGCCTATTGTTAGCGCATTCGAGACACGTGACCCCCCGGCAATTTCAAACGATGATGCGGTCGTCTCCGTTCGCGTTATGTGACAGCACCGTGTGTGTAAAATTGAATTTTTCAGACAGAAGGGAACGGATACCCGATGACAACAATGTCGACTTTTTATCTTTGGACGACCTCCCATCCGAAGTCTCGCAGTTTTTTTATGGAGTATGGGTTAAGGTATTATACAAAATATCTCCCTTTTCCTTTTGTATTCACATCATGGCAACATAATTCAGGAGTATTTGATGCGCAGTTTCCGGAATTTGTTGATTGTTTTTTGTACATCTGTTACAACGGGGTGATGTTAACGCAAACGATCCCTGCCCCTCCCAAGACGTTACCGGCCCCCACATACCCGCTGGTTGACTGGAACGGACAAATGTGCTACCTTGGACACCAACTGTATTTCGTGTTAAAGAACTTGAAAGAAAACGAGCATGTACCTTGTTTTTATTCACGCGTGTGTACCAATTACGTGTTTGACAAATTCAAAATCACGGGCCGGGAAGAAATGATACGCCCGTTAGATTTATTGTCTTCAGAATGTTGGCAATTGATCCATGACTATTTTTCAGAGTCGCGTAAAATCCACAGTGTGGCCATGAACTAATTGATTTTACGGGCGGGGTACGAACAAGAATTGAAACTGACACTGTCAGGCCTTGTAGAATCGGATCGAGTGTCTTTACAAAGTTGGTGTTTGAAAAAACTCCCTCAAGGATTTGAAAATTTAAAACAAGCGTTTGAAGAATACATGGGAGAATATGGCGACGTGATTTTGTTACAAGCACAGCTGGAAAGAAAAGCATCGATGGTCTGGTGTCAACTAGGGGACGGGCGCAAAATCTTTGCGTACGATTCGGCGCTTCCGATTTCGTGTGTTTATCCGAAACCTCCAGGGATCATTGAAACGGAACCGGACCAAATCAATTTCTTTGCCAAGATCAGGAACAGCGATGGGATGATGATTGAAAATCCCCAGTCCATGGAAAATAAGCACGGGAAATTAAATACCGTATCGTGTTGTTTAGTGTTTGCCTGTGAGATGAAAACTGAATGTGCACCCGACAGTGGAAGTCGAATGTTGATAAAAATTCAGAAAACAGATTCAAATAATAATATAAGTGTGACGCGGTCCATGGGCTTCGGCAGCAAGTAAGTGGATGAAGATCATTGTGTTTCCTCGTCGTCTGAAGATGAAGGTGTGTTCGATGATGAACTCAATGAAAATGTTGTTCAAGGACAATTGAACGTTTACCAAGTGGGCGATTTCAATGAGTAACAAAGACTACTGAACTGTAAAATGTAAACACGCATTAAGAAGAAATGAAGTAAAGTTAAATAATGATAAAAATACATTCAAAGATAAAATCACTGAGTGTAGTAAAAAATAATAAAAATATAATTGCATTTAGTAATATGTGACGTTTTTTAAATAAAGGATTTTAAAACTTGACGTGATTAGTCTATTGTGATTTCACCATCCATTTCATACTATGCAATGAGTGTGTGTTGGTTTGTGAGTGTGGTTTCAAATGCCAGTTCCATTCTCAATACCCCTACAACCGGATCCTGAATATATTTTTCATCCGATGCTAATGTCGGTGAAAAATCCACTGCAAAAAAGGTGTACCCTTTCCTGTAATCTTGGTACGAAATATCCACACCCAAAGCCCCTCTCACTATTCCGACCGTATTTAATGTATCAATATATTCCCGTTTCCAATCCCTACTCCATTTAGGTTCATATGGGAAAATAGGTACAGAAAAATTATTCATGTACACTTGTATTTTATTGGCTTTTAATTATCGAAGAAATAAGGGTTTTCTTTTTCATTCCTGCGAACCGCAGAACTTTTAACAAACCCAAAAATCATTTGTCGGGGCATTAGACCTTGTAACATATTTACAAGATTCGC
The DNA here is from genome assembly GCA_026874595.1 of Sipunculus nudus. Classification (NCBI taxonomy): domain Eukaryota; kingdom Metazoa; phylum Annelida; class Sipuncula; order Golfingiida; family Sipunculidae; genus Sipunculus; species Sipunculus nudus. The sequence goes on along the minus strand of CM049318.1, from coordinate 8,234,799 downwards.
TTCGGTGCCATTTGTCGGTAAATCATAAGTACGCATAAAGGAATGTTTTAATGGGTACCGAATCGGTAACCCCTTACTTAAATTAGCTTCCACAGCTTGTTGAAACCGGAAAGAAGGTTTAACTTTACGTATATCCTAATACATGTTAGTTATTTTCAATTCTCCTTTTTGTGCGACACCAGTGTTTGTAGAATCCCGCATAATGTAAAATTGTGGATTAGATTGAAAATCAAAAGTCACTTTAATATTAACACCATTAATAATAAATTTACTTTGAGTGGTTAAATCTGCATGAATAGGAGCTTTAAAAGTTTTTTTCTTGTAAAATTTCAGTATTTTTACAAAAAAGGATCATTATTAGGGAAAAATTGTAAAAACCGGTTTAACATCCCGTAATTTTTATCCAACGAAGCGGTCAAACTAGAATATTTAGCTTTATTATCTTTTATTTCTAAACCCATAGGTCCCAACGCTGTAAAAATAAACCGAACTTTAATTCAATCGGAATCTTTACTAAAGAATACTTTTACGTATGGACGCCAATCACTACACACAATTTTATTTTTGTTATTTTTTTGCACTACACTCGGTGTTTTTGTTAGCTGCATCACGTGACCAAGCATACAAATCTTTGTTTGCACCATTATCATTATTTTTTTCACCCTTTATCGTTTCTTCCCAATGCTTGTTTTTAGTCTTAAAGTTAGTAGTATCTGGAAACGCATTGAATTTTCCCGGCGTATCTTAAAACCACCCTGTCATGGCCGATAAACTAGTTTCTTTAAATTCTTGATTAAATGAAAGTAAATTTTCTGAATAGGCTCGAAAGGCATACATGTTATCCAACGTATTCAATTCCGTTCCTTCCATTTCCATTCTGACTTGTTTCCATAAACTGTGAACAATATTGTTCACGGGAGAAACAAAATCGGCCAGCCATTTTTGACATGGGTGACCCACCTGCGTGGTTTTTTTAATTTAACGGTCATAAAAGAACTGGCCAAATCGATATATTCATTACTATCCCCATTGATAACAAATTCAACGGGACCTCCATTTTTAGCTCAGCTGACTATAAGTCATCTGAGCTATAGTCGTGGTCCATTGTCCGTCGTCCGTCCGTCTGTCCGTCCGTCCGTCCGTCCGATCGTCCGTCCGTAGATGTGGCACGTTTTGAAACCGTAAGACCTAGGAATCCAAAATTCGGCATAATGTTAGATGTCCCCAAGATCTCCTACCAAGCCGAAAACTGGGTCTTTGCAACTACGTTCCTTTGAGAAATTAAGGAAAAACCTCAATTTTTTATTAAAAACCTATTTTCACACTTCAGGACTGCCTAATATCAAAACCACTCATCTGTTTTTTCCTCATATTTACCATAAATATTCCTCTATATAGTTCCTATGTACATGCCAGAAATTATGTCTGTATTATTTAATTTAAAAAAGTTATGGGCCCAAACATAATGCATTTTGTAAAAAATCAGGAAAGATATTTGATCACTTAACACAAAAAATGTTAAAGCTTTCGACCTTTTTTCCAGTAATATAACTTTAATTAATCAAAATTAAATTGTACACCCAAAATTAGATGAAAATCTTTTAAATTTTCTAAAATATTAATAAAAATAAAAAATTGGTACCTTAAATTTTGCCCAACTTTGACCATGGCACGTTTTTTTCCTGTAAGTACTGTGGATTTAATTTTCACAGCATGTTTTTGTTAGCATTTCAACTGTTAACACCAAAAATTTGAAACAAGTTGATCAAAAACTGTAGATTTTAATAAGTTTTCAAGCACCATGTAACATATTGTTTACATCAAGCTAGTGTTATGCAGTTTGCAAGAGCTCAGCTCCCAAGCTTCAGCTCTTAGTTCCTTAAATTCGGCATACAGTTAGATGTCTCCAAAATCCCCGACCATGCCAAGAATTTGGTCACTAGGACTTAATACCTTCAAGATATTAATGAAAAACTTCATTTTTCCATTAAAAACCCATTGTTACACTTCAAGACTGCCTAATATCAAAACCACTGATCTGACTTTAATCATAAATAATATACATATTTTTCATTCTCTATGCACATGCCAGAATGATGTCAGTATTGCGTAATTGTTTTAGGTTATGGGCCCAAACATAATGCACTTTGTAAAAAATCAAGAAATATATTTACTCCCTTAACAAGGGCATTGCTGAAGCTAGAGATTTTTTTGTCAGGGATGTAACATTATTTAATCAAGATTCAATTGAATACCCAAAATTAGTTCTGAATTTTTCAAATTTTATAAGTTATTAGTATAAATATAAAATTAGTACCTTAAATTTTGCCCAACTGTGACCATGGCACGTTTGTGTCCTGTGAGCACTGTTGATATAATTTTCATATCATGCACACATTAGGATTTCAGCTTTTTAGTTTAGAAAGCTGAAAGAAATTGGCCAAAAATTGTAGCTTTTATTAATGTTTTTTATGAGACCCTGTCAGACTTAGGCTCTCTCCAGCCCCTCTTGAGTCACCTGTATGTTGACCTTGTTGACCTTTCATCAAATTATGCACGCTTGAGGCGAGGCATACAGGAATCCAGGCAGCTTATGGCCAGCCACAGTTGATCCAGGTGTCCAACCCAACTCATCTAGTAGTTTTAACCAACAACATAACAATAAACAATAAATTAATAAATTTTTATTGTTTTTTTATAACAAATTAAAGAAAAATAGAAAAGGAATTTGTTAGTTTATAATAACAGGAAATTAACTTGCAGTTCCTGATGATATAAGAATCTTGTATCGATGGGTAGAATGTCAAATATTCCAAATAACACCATGCAGTCACCTATGGCATTTTTCAGTTCAATTTAAATGATAAAGAAGTAAATCATATTATTCATTACTAATCATTAGGGATCATATGAAGGAAATTAATGATAGACAAAGATGCAGTTGATAATATTAATCTATATTCCTACTGTGTCTAGTGTGTACATTGATGTGAAATTGGTCCAAAATGAACTTTTTACAGTTATTTTTTAATATAAATAAAAGCCATAAAACCAGGTACTTATGATCATTATTTAAATGTGTGAATTTTGTATATTCTGGATTCTCAACATCATTGGTTGGTGAAACTGAATAAATACCAGACATGGTGTGAATACTTTGTAATTGTATTTAAATACGAATATGATTATGTACTCCATTATATGTTTCTTGCATAAAGAATAGGAATTCAGGTAAAAATGAAAGTATATGAATACTCGTGCAAATACTTTCAAAATGTATTCATGAATGCATTCATGAATATATTCTTTAATATTATTTTAATAATCATATCAGTTATATTTCATTTAAAAAAATCATATGATTCTCTTATTATTTTTTATAAAAATTATATTTGGGACAATATTTGTAATTTTTTTTAATAAATAGTTAAACTCTTATATTATTGTACTGCTTATAAGTTATATGGCCAAATCAAAATCTGTGTGACAATAGTACTCCGTTTGTTAATGAAATAAATGAAATCAATCCTCTTCCCTGTCTCCAAAGGTACTATCAAAATCATACATAAACTAAACAACAACAACTCATAATACAGCTTATATAAATTTATTACCACACAAAACCAGCATGTGCCTCATTTCTAAATATTATTTTTTTATCATATATAACAGCTGAGCGTCGTGACCCATAGGTCCCTTGTTGTACGAAGGGGTTAAAGAATCGATTTTAACTATTCGTCCTTGTGAGATAGAACCTTGTTTCGTGCCTCCAGTAAATAATGCCGTGTTTTGAACGAGATCGCCACCCCCGTCCATGATGGAACCAATTCATTTGGGAAATGAAAAATGCCTTTAATACTTTTTAGGTATACGATTTTAATACTTCTCGTGATTGCCCAATAGTCACTTCCCCATCCATTTCGTAGTAAACGATGACCATATGTTGTTCAGCCAACGCTGTTTGGTCTTTGAACCCTAAATCCATTCTTTATACCCCTACAGTCGGGTCTTGAATGTATTTTTCATCCGATGCCAAAGATACCAAGCCCGCCACGGACCACTCCGATATTATTTAAAAAATCAATATATTCCCGTTTCCAATCTTTATCCCAGTCTGGTTCGTACGGCTGTGACGGAACGGGATGGCCGTTCATATACACTTGAACTTTATTGACACCTAAATCTTTTAATTTACAGGGGTTTTTCGTTTCATCTCCAGCTAAGGCTTTACTTTCCACAAAAGCAAATACCATTCGACGTGGCATTTGCCCTTGTTACATATTGGTCAATGTCGCCTGAGTACCACTTACGGGTAAAGTATGGCTTCTCATAAATGTATGTTTCAAAGGATAGCGAATAGGCATATTTCTGGCTAAATTCGCTTCAATTGCTTGTTGGAAACTGTGAGACGGTTGCACTTTTCGGACATCCAGGTACATATTCATAATTTTCAATTGATTATTTTTTCCTCCTATTTGCATGATAGGAAATTCGGTGGATCCGGTAAAATCAAATTCAAGTGTCAAATCAACACCATTGGGTAACAGTTTTTTTCTGGTTGGTAATATCGCTATGGATTGGGGCTTTAAAAGTAATTTGTTTAGACGGTTCACTGTTCGTGAACAATTCATTGTTTTTAGGAAAAATTGTAAAAACCGATTTAATATGCCATAATTTTTTCCTAAAGCCGCCGTTAAAATTGATTCTTTAATGGCAGTATTTTTAGTTAAACCAATTTCCCCGTTGGCGGACGAAATGATCACCGTCTGGGAGATTTCCTTCCCTGCGCTCGTCGAACTCGACGTGGCTTTGTCGAACGAGTACTTTTCGTATGAGGTTTTCCCCCGCCGTCGTCCGTGCTCCTGTCGTGTAATCCGTCGGTGCCGGCGGTGGACTTTGTAATCTTTGTAATCTTTGCTACTATCCATCGCACGTGGCAATTCATCGAATTTACCAGGTGTATCTTTAAACCAATCTGTCATGCCGGATAAACAGGTTTCTTTGTAACCTTTATTGTACCCTAATAAATTATCCAAATACGCCCGGTACATGTACATGTTATCTTGTGTATTCAATTTTATATTGACTTGCCGCCAAATACTATGAATAATATTATTGACCGGTGATACGAAATCCTCAGTGACCTTTTCACACGGGTTGCCGGCTTGGTTGAAAATACCCATTTTCACCACCAGCATGGTATCTGTCAAATCGATATACTCGGACTAATTCCCGCTGATAAAAAAAGTGATGGGCCCTCCGGTTTTGTTCGAAGGTGTTAAAGGATCGACTTTGACCCATCGCCCTTGTGAAATAGAATCTTGTTTCGTTCCACCAGCAAACAAGGCGATGTCTGTGGCGGCGTCTACCATCTTGATTGACAATGATAAAACTGATACCTTATGCTATTTATACTATTTCATCCATTACCCCGGCGAAATATTTTAAAGCTAAAATGATCAAATCCGTAAATTCTTGATCTTGAGTATTTTGTAAAATCACCCTTAAATACCATGTCCGACCCGATGGGTTTTCTAACGATTCTCGAGCCACATCGATGGTTCTAGCATTCACCGATTCCCATTTCCAGATACTGATTTCTTTACGTAAAATTTGATCCATTAAAATGGTTTTCGGTTGTGCAGCTAAATGTTTTAAAATACTAGCATTCCGACGGAACGATTCTTTAACATCACTTTTTAACACGTGCGCATTCGGGGGTGGGATACCTAAGCCCGGTCCCGCTTGGGTCCCGCTGTCGATTTTATCCCCGGGATCTTCAGTTTGCGTGGCTATACCTTCACCCACTGTCGGACAGGTTTGAATGGCCATTTCGTTGGTAGGCACTAACGATTGGGTCCCGACTGTCGCTCTCACGGGCATATCTGTTTGCATTTCGATTTCACAGTATCGGTTTCACTAGATCTTGTTTTTGGAGGGACCAATGGTTGCGATTGCCGTTCTTGCACGCTCATTATTGGTAACATGGTCGTACTCACTAACGTGTTGACCGGTGGAGGAATAGGGCGGATTAACGGTTTCGGAGGAGTCGGTAACTGTAACGGGGGTGGTGGAGTCGGTGGTTTAGGTGGTGGTTGAGGGGGTTTATCTGTAAAGAGGAGCCGTTTTACCGCATCACTCGGTTTAGGTTTTTTAATGCTAATTTCATTCGGACCCCGCTTTTTCCTCGGACAACATTGTCTCCTCCGGGGATTTTAGGAACTAAACGGGGTCGGTTAGTTTTAGGTTGTGTTTTAGGAGACGGCTTTGCTCTGCTTAAAGGAGAAAACCGGGCAAATGTGACCGGAACAGGTTGCTGTGAGACCGCAGGGTCAGGTTTGGGTGGGGGTTTTTGATATGGTGGTAAAGGTTTACCTGGTTGACGTTCTTGAGTCCGGTATAAATTTTCGGTTTCTTGAACAGTACTCCCATGCAAGTAAAAATCAATTTCACTGAAATCGGTCGTTGCCGTTTCAATTAATTTTTAGCTCAGCTGACTACAAGTCATCTGAGCTATAGTCGTGGTCCATTGTCCGTCGTCCGTCCGTCTGTCCGTCCGCCCGTCCGTAGATGTGGCACGTTTTGAAACCGTAAGACCTAGGAATCCAAAATTCGGCATAATGTTAGATGTCCCATAGATCTACCAAGCCGAAAACTGGGTCTCTGCGACTTCGTTCCTTTTAGAAATTAAGGAAAAACCTCAATTTTTTATTTAAAAACCTATTTTTACACTTCAGGACGGCCTTATATCAAAACCACTCATCTGTTTTTCCTCATATTTACCATAATTATTCCACTATATAGTTCCTATGTACATGCCAGAAATTATGTCTGTATTATGTTAATTTAAAAAGTTTCGAGCCCAAACATAATGCATTGTGTAAAATATCAGGTAAGATATTTGATCACTTAACACAAAATATGTTAAAGCTATAAACTTTTTTCCAGTAATATAACTTTAATTAATCAAAATTAAATTGTATACCCAAAATTAGATCAAAATCTTTTAAATTTTTTAAAATATTAACAAAAATAAAAAATTTGTACCTTAAATTTTGCCCAACTTTGACCATGGCACGTTTTTTTTCCTGTAAGTACTGTGGATTTAATTTTCACAGCATGTTTTTTTTAGCATTTTGTCTGTAAACACCAAAAATTTGAAACCAGTTGATTAAAAACTGTAGATTTTATTCAAGTTTTCAAGCACCATGTAACATATTGTTTACATCAAGCTAGTGTCATGCAGTTTGCAAGTGCTCAGCTCCCCAGGTTCAGCTCTCAGTTCCTAAAATTTGGCATGCAATTAGATGTCTCAAAAATCCCCTACCATGCCAAGAATTTGGTCACTAGGACTTAATACCTTCGAGATATTAATGAAAAACTTCATTTTTCCATTAAAAACCCATTGTAACACTTCAAGACTGCCTAATATCAAAACCACTGATCTGACTTTAATCATAATATACATATTTTTCTATACGTTCTCTATGCACATGCCAGAAATGATGTCAGTATTGTGTAATTGTTTTAAGTTATGGGCCCAAACATAATGCACTTTGTAAAAAATCAAGAAATATATTTACTCCCTTAACAAGAGGATTGCTGAAGCTAGAGATTTTTTGTCAGGGATGTAACATTATTTAATCAAGATTCAATTGAATACCCAAAATTAGTTCTGAATTTTTCAAATTTTATAAATTATTAGTATAAATATAAAATTAGTACCTTAAATTTTGCCCAACTTTGACCATGGCATGTTTGTTTCCTGTGAGCACTGTTGATGTAATTTTCATATCATGCACACATAAAGATTTCAGCTTTTTAGTTTAAAAAGCTGAAAGAAATTGGCCAAATATTGTAGCTTTTATTAATCTTTTTATGAGACCATGTCAGACCCGAATCATCTAGTAGTTTTAACCAACAACATAACAATAAACAATAAATTAATAAATTTTTATTGGTTTTTAATAAAAAATTAAAGAAAAATAGAAAAGGAATTTGTTAGTTGTTAATAACCGGAAATTAACTTGCAGGTATTTTTCAGTTCAATTTTAATGATAAAAAAGTAAATCATATTATTCATTACTAATCATTAGGGATCATATGAAGGAAATTAATGATAGACAAAGATGCAGTTGATAATATTATTATCTAGATTCCTACTTTGTCTATAGTTAGTACATTGATGTGAAATTAGTCCAAAATGAATATATTACATTTTTTTAGCGAACCTGTGAGCTTATGCGATGGTGTGGCGTCGTCCGGCGGCCGTCGTCTGTACGTTAACCCATACTATCTTGAAAACGGCAAGAGGTAGCATCGCGAAATTTTATGCAAAATATTAGTTATCTAAAAAACTATATCGGATTTTGCTTACTTTTCGGCTAACTGCATTTTCTTAGATTTTATAGGGAAAAAGCTAAAAAAAGCTTTAAAAATCTTCTTCTCCGAAACTGTTCAGCCAAATTGTCCAATATTTCACAGAAATGATTCCTGTAATAATCCATCTCAAGTTTGTTCAAATGGTTTAAGTTCGGTGATTTTTGGCCGAGTTACAGGAAGTTGAACTTAGTCATCTGTCCATAAAAGCATACTAAAATTACAATCTCAGAAAAGGCTGGAGCTATCATCACCAAATTTTATGCCAATGTTGTTCACTTGAGACATATCTAAAATTGAGGTATTGGTGGTGCCACCTGCATCGACCTTTTTTGTACGGGGGTCATCAGTGCCCGTATCATACTGACGGCTACAAAAAAACTTCTTCTCTGAAACCATATGGCCAAATAGTTTAATATCGCACAGAAATGATCCTAGGGTAGTGCTTTCTGAAATTTGTTCAAATGGTCTCAGTTCAGTGACTTTTGGCTGAGTTATGGGAAGCTGAATTTAGTCATATGCTGTAACTGCCCATTTTAGCTCAGTGGCTACAAAGATCTTCTCCTCAAAAACCACAGGGCCAAATTCTTCAATCTCACACATTAATTATCCTTAGATGTTGATAATTCAAGTTTGTTCAAATGGTTTTGGTTAAGTCATTTTTGGCTTAGTTATGGGAAGCTAAACTTAGCCATTTTGCTGTATTTTCCCATATGAGTTATAAACCTGTAAAAATTTTTTGACTGACCCTACTGAGGCCAATTTGTTTAATTTTTAGCTCAGCTGACTGAAAGTCATCTGAGCTATAGCAATCACTCTTTGTCCGTCGTCCGTCTGTCTGTCCGTCTGTCTGTCTGTCTGTCTGTCCGTCTGTCCGTTAACCAGGCACAAATCGTAACCGCTAGAACTGGAATTTTCGTACTTGACATTCTGGGAGGTCCATGAAAAATCTCCTTGGAAACCAGAAATTAGGTCTCTGTTACCCATATCCTTCGAGCTATGGGGCCCCAAAGTACCCCCCAGAAAAGTCCAAAATTTCATACAAAAACTTCAATATCTCATTAACTACTTGACTGATGGTCATGATTTTTGGCATACATATTGATCATGAGAGGTTCCATCAGTTCCTGATGACTGGTGGCGCCACCTGTATTTTTCGATTTTTTACGAATTTTTTTCTCTATTTTTGAGACCTTTAAAAATGTGAACATCTGTTAACAAGGAACAAATGGTAATGACTGGACTTAGAATCTTCATTCTCGACACACTAAGAGACCTATAAAAAGTCTCCATGGAAACCAGAAATTAGGTCTCTGTTACTCATATCCTTCCAGCTATTGGGCCCCAAACTACCCCCCAGTAAAGTAAAAAATTTCAAACAAAAACTTCAATATCTCATTAAATACTTGACTGATGGTCATGATTTTTGTCATACATATTGATCATGAGATGTTCCATCACTTCCTGCAGACTGGTGGCGCCACCTGTATTGTTCAATTTTTTACGAATTTTTTTCTCTATTTTTGAGACCTTTCAAAATGTAAACATCTGTTAACAAGGCACAAATCGTAAAGACTGGACCTAGAATCTTCATTCTTGACACACTGAGAGACCTATGAAAAGTCTCCATGGAAACCAGAAATTAGGTCTCTGTTACCCATATTCTTCGAGCTATGGAGCCCCAAATACCCCCAAGAAAAGTAAAAAATTTCATACAAAAACTTCAGTATCTCATTAACTACTTGAATGATGGTCATGATTTGTGGCATAACTATTGATCATGAGATGTGTCATCTGTTCCTGCAGACTGGTGGCGCCACCTGTATCGTTCAATTTTTTACGATTTTTTCCTCTATTTTTGAGACCTTTAAGGATGCTGTCATCTGTTAGCATGGCACAAATAGTAAAGACTGGACCTAGAATCTTCATTCTCAACACACTAGAAGACCTATGAAAAGTCTCCATGGAAACCAGAAATTAGGTCTCTGTTACCCATATCCTTTGAGCTATGGGGCCCCAAAGTAACCCCCCAGAGTAGTCAAAAATTTCATTCAAAAACTTCAATATCTCAATAACTACATCACTGATGGTCATGATTTTTGGCATACATATTGATTATGAGATGTTCCATCAGTTCCTGCAGACTGGTGGCGCCACCTATGTTATCTATCAAGAGGGTACAAATTGCAGCAACTGGACCTAGAAACTTCATTCTTGTCATGCAAGGAGGCCCATGAAGAGTGCCTGTGGAAACTTGAAATGAGGTCTCTGTTACCCATATCCTTCAAGCTATAGGTCTCTGAAGTATCCCTAAGAATAATTGACAATTTGATACAAAAGCTGAAGTATCTGAACAACTAATACGGAGATCATCATGATTCTTTGCATGGATATTGACCATTAAGTGTTTTTAGCTCAGCTGACTGTAAGTCATCTGAAGTATCCCTCAGAATAATGGACAATTTGATACAAAAGCTTCAGTATCTAAACAACTATTGCAGTGATCACCATGATTCTTTGCATCGATATTGATCATGGAATGTGTCATCAGTTTCTGCAGTATGGTGGCGCCACCTGTATTTTTTTTTATTTTTACGAATTTTTTTCTCTATTTTTTAGACCTCATAATATGCGGTCATCTGTTAACATGGCACAAATCGTAACAACTGGACCTAGAATCTTCTCTCTTGACATGCTGAGAGGCCCATGAAAAGTTTCCATAAAAACTTGAAATTAGGTCTCTGTTACCCATAACCTCTGAGCTATGGGGCTCCTAAGTACCCCCCAGAATAATGGAAAATTTGATACAAAAGCTCAAGTATCTGAACAATTATTATATTGATCACCATGATTCTTTGCATGGATATTGATCAGGAAATGTTTCATCAGTTTCTGAATTCTGGTGGCGCCACCTGTATTTTTTCAATTTTTTGCTCAGCTGACTGAAAGTCATCTGAGCTGTAGGGATCACCTTTTGTCCGTCGTCCGTCCGGCCATCCAGGCGTCTGTCTGTTAACAGGGCACAAATCGTAACCGCTAGACCGGGAATCTTCTTACTTGAAATCCTGGGAGGTCTATGGAAATTCTCCTTTTAAACCTTAAATTAGGTCACTGTGACCTATATTCTTCGAGCTATGGGGTTCTGAAGTACCCCCCCAGAATAATGCAAAATTTAATACAAAAGCTCAAGTATCTAAACAACTAATGCATTAATCACCATGATTCTTTGCATGGATATTGATCATGGAGTGTTTCATCAATTTCCGGAGATTGGTGGCGCCACCTATATTTTTTTTATTTTTTACGATTTTTTTTTCTCTACTTTTGTGATCTTTAAACATTTGGTCATCTGTAAACAGGGCACAAATCATAATGACTGGACCTAGAATCTTCTGTCCTCATCTCCAGGGAAGCCCATAAAAGGTCTACATGGAAACCCGAAATGAGGTCCCTGTTACCCATATTCTGTGAGCCATGGGGCTCTGAAGTACCCCCCAGAATAAAGATTTGGTCATATATTAACAGGGCACAAATCATAATGTCTGGACCTAGAAACTTCTGTCCTCACCTCCAGGGAAGCCCATAAAAGGTCTACATGGAAACCCGAAATAAGGTCCCTGTTACCCATATCCTTCATGCTCTGGGGCTCCGAAGTACTCCCAAGAATAAAGATTTGGTCATCTGTTAACAGAGCACAAATTATAATGACTTGACCTAGAATCTCCTTTCTTGATATGCTTGGAGGCCCCTGAAAAGTCTCCTTGTGCACCTGAAATTACATCTCTGTTACCCATATCCTTCATCCTATGCGGCTTTGAAATACCCCCCAGATTAAACATTTGGATTTGTTAACAGGGCACAAATCATAATAACTGGACCTAGAATTTTATTTTTTGACATGCTGGGAGACCCCTGAAAAGTCATCTTGTAAACCTTGAAAATAGGTGTCTGTTACCCATATCCTTCATGCTACAGAGCTCCATAGTACCCCAATGAATATTGGATGATTTTATACAAAAGGTCAAGTTTGGAAAAAGTATTTCATTCAAATTTGACATTCAGATGATAAAATTACTTTTGTCAATGTCTTCCTGGTCAGCTGAGCGTCATGACCCCTGGGTCACTTGTTTACAAGAATAATCCCCTGAATAATTCTTATAATAATTGTCTTTTATGGTTCCAAAGAATGAATTTTGGCTGAATTATAAAGGTTCAATTGAGCCATTTTACCATATATGTTAGCTGTGTGAAGCAGATACACAGATACATCTAGATACATCTAGACTGGCACCAGTTTATCAGCATTTATTACATCATGCCTCAAGACATTTAGATTTCAGGTTATCTATGGTTAATATTAACAAGAATGTTTTTTAAAAGCTTTTAAAAATGTAGATTTATGATTTTTAGATATTCCTCATGCCAGGCAATGTTTACAATCACAGCTATACAGCTCTCTGTGGGTATATAAAGACGGCTGTATAAGGATTATAAATAATCTGTATCCATAGTCAAATTAATTCAAGATTTTGCCATCAGTGAGATGTATCTGTATTACAATTTTGCATTCAATATGCATCTGTATTAATTTTTAGTGAACCTGTGAACTAATGCGATGGTGTGGCGGCGTTTGTCTTCTGTACGTTTTCCCATACTATTTTGAAAATGATTGGAGCTAGCATCATGAAATTTAATGCAAAAAAATTAGCCATCTGAAAATTTTCTTAAATTTTAAAGAGAAAAAGCTAAAAAAAAAACTTTAAAAATCTTCTCCTCCGAAACACTCAAGCCAAATTTCACAGAAATAATCTTTTATACCATCTCCCTCAATTTTGTTCAGGACGTTGAACTTAGTCATCTGTCCAAAAAAGCATACTAAAATGACAGTCTCAGAAATCACCAAATCTTGAGCCAGTGTTGGTCACATGAGTCATATATGAAATTCAGGTATTGGTGGCGCCACCTGAATTGACCTATTTTTGTACGGGCGTAATTGGTCATCTGTACATTAATCCATAATTTCTCAGGAATAGCAGGAGCTACCATTCCCAGATTTTATGCAATAATCTGTCACATATCAAATTTTGTGGGATTCAGCTTATTTCTTTTTGCTATCTGCATTTACTAAGATTTTATAAGGAAAAAGCTGACAATATTTTAAAAGTCGTCTTCTTGTAGACGGTCCAGCCAAATTGTTAAAAATTTTACATAAATGATCCCAGAGGCAAGCCCTCTCAAGTTTGTTCAAATGGTTTGCATTTGATGAATTTTAGTGGAGTAACACAAATTTGAACAGTCATTCGGCCAAGTAAGCATACTGACATAGTACTCTCAGAAATGACAGAAGCTAGCATTACCAGGTATTGTGCTAATGTTGGTCACATGACTCATATTTGAAGTTGTAGATTTAGTGGTGCCACCTACATTGACCTGTTTTTTTGGGGAAAAAAACTCATAATTGTAGCCTCTTTTAGCTTAATGATGAAACTTTCAAGTTGAATTGTTCAATTTTTCAAAAGAATTATCCTAGGACATGGTTCTTTCAATCATATCAGAATATACTGAGTTTGTTGATTTTTGGTTGAGTTGTGAAAAGCTTAAGTTGGTCTTATGGCCATTATTATGTCTTTTTCAAACTGAGGACTGTAATAGTGTTCTTCTACAAAATTATTATTTCAATTATATCTTCTGTAACATTGCACAAAAATTATTCTTAGGTGGCCTTTGTTCAAGTTTACTAGAATTATTTTTGGCAGAACTATTGGACGTTTAACAATCAAAGTACTGCATCTTTTATTATTCTAGATATTTTGATAAAAAGTTTATGAATACTGTGGTTGGCTTCATATTCGCAAGGCTGAAATTTCGCGATTTCTCCATTTTGAATGACTCGCGAAGGTTTCATTTTCGCGATCTCTCCTGAACCTATATAAAAACTTTAGTAAAGCCATACCTGTTTGTATTTTAAAATGAGAATAAGTCATGAGTTTGTGATATTCTACTCGTATAACGATGCAAGGTACTGAAGAGTGTGTTTCTGTCTCAAATTTATTTTTATTTTTATTTCTTTATTTTTATTTATTTATTTATTTATTTATTTATTTTTGCTTTCCTGATAGTTTTTATTATTGTAAACTGCAGTTATGGTCGCCGGGGAGAAATGAATCTTTCTTGCAGAACTACGCTGAGTATACAAACCTTCAAATTTTAATATCTATTTACTACAGTGCTAATTTTTAATGTAATTTTAGCATCTGCAGTAATTGAACCGCCTTTGTTGATATTTGCAACCGGTGGCGCCATTTGTCAGAAAAACCCTCCCTTCTCAGAAGGGTATGATTCGACCCAGAACGATTCAGGATTAGTGGTCTGTCCTACCAAGTACGTGCTGTAGCGACCCACGTTTCTCAAAGAATGATATATTATAGTACCCATAATAAACCAGAACACATATTGAGGGCAAAGCTTGTTGAAGGCGAGAAAACCAGCATCGTCACTCGTGGATTTGCTGAAGGTAGGCGTAATATCTGTCTTATGTAATGTCTGAACTTACACGTCGGCGCATGATGTTAATGGAAAAATATCAAAGCATTTAATCTTTATATGATATGGAATAAACACAAGGGTGATAATAAACAAAATAAATATGTTCAGAATTTATTTTAAAAAATACGCTTTTGCAAAGAAATATTAACATTTGTGCAGTTGCCAACGCACTTTGTGTCTCTTCCTCTGGTGGTTTACTTATGGTGTATATATTAGTATACGCTTGTCTGTAGCTTAAAGTAATATAGTTAAGAGGTTCTATAATATGATCCACCACAGATGAGATGATTCATTAGTCGTTCATCTGAGTTTATGGTTTGAGTGGTGGTATATTTTGATAAAAAGCTCATAAAAGTAAAAAAAAAAAAAACGTACCGTAATTTGATAAGCTTCAGTAATGAATAACGCTCAGACCAAAGAGTGGTTAATTTGATTGTTTCTTGAACATGATCCGGAATTTAAAACAGCCCTAGCGGTGGACTGGTTGACAGACAACTTGTATTGGACGAATCCGACCTTATAATGATGTTATATTGGCAAGTGGTTTGACTGGGGAGCACGAGGTAGCCCTGGTCCACCAGAAAGCACGGGGGATTCCCCTAAATCCACAGAAAGGGTCATTTATTGATTTAACTGTGACACTCTCTTAGGTGGCGCCTTCTTTTATCCTTTTCTTGTTTTCGTGGCGTTCAATATCCCCATCGTTGCCACTTGACAGTACTGTGAGCATTATAAGTCAAAAACTTTGATTGAGCTGACATTGTGCATGTCCATTGATCTTTGATACCTCCATGTTTTATTCAAGACTGGTGGAGCCATCTGCAATGGTTTTGTGTGGCGTCCATCCGCACGTTTGCTTTAAGTTATCTCAGGAGTGGCTCAATGTATTGGTCTAAAGTTTGACACGTATATATATCTCGAGAGTATCTCGTAAAGTTGACAGGTGGCGCCACCTACCTTACCGTTTTCATAGTATGAATTAATGACCTTTTCTCAGGAATGATTTACCGTATTTGCCTGAAATTGTGCTTGTCCATATATCTTGTATACTTCCATCTCATATGCAAGACTTGTGGAGCCATCTGCTATCGTTTTCGTTTGGCGTCCATCCGTTCATTTGCTTTAGGTGAAAATTGCTCATATCTCAAGAGTCGTTTAATGTTGGTCCGAAATTTGGCAGGTACAACCATCTTGGAGTTTTCGCGTCATCCAGATAGGTAGCCCCACCTACCTGACCGTTTTTATAGTATAAATTAATCCCCTTTTCTCAAGAGTGATTCACCGTATTGGCCTGAAATCGTGCATGTTCATAGATCTTGGATACCTCCATCTCATATTTAAGACTGGTGGCGCCATCTGCAATTGTTTTCGTGTGGGGTACATCCGTACATTTGCTTTAGGTGAAAATTGCTCATATCGCAGGAGCGGATCAATGTACTAGTATGTACATACATTTTTGAGAGTTTTCTCGTAGACCAGACTGGTGGCGCCACCTACCTTCCCGTTTAAATAATAAATAAATTCCCTTTTTTCAGAAGTGATTTGCCATATCGGCCTGAAATTGTTCATGTCCATAGATCTCGGATACCTCCTCCATCTTGTATTTAAGACTGGTGACGCCATCTGCAGTTTTCTTCTGGTGGCGTCCATCCATCTATTTACTTTGGGTAAAAATCGCTCATATCTATGGAGTGCCAAGAAATTCTAGTTTTGTATGAATCTAAGAGTACAGTATTGCATTTTCGTGCAACTTGGTTTGAACTTTTATCTTCGGAGTCAACTTTGCGAGGAAAAGTTTTGCAATATTACTTTACAGTTTTAACAGCATATGGAATGCTGCATTCGTGCCCCATAGGGGTTAGGTTTTCCGTCCACATCCGTAATATTTCAAGGAACTTTCAAAATATTACCATGAAAATATCAAAGATTTTCACCCGAATTTCAGACCCGTCGGATATGAAATATGGCTTCTAGGCAGCGATTTTGGTATTTCTTTCACACTCATTATCTTAAGAACCGTTTAAATGATTGCCATGAAGATTTACCGTTGATTGTAACCAATGATGGAAATTTGCGCTATCAAAATTCACACCCATCGGAAATTCATATTGGCAAATATTATATTATATATTATTGAAATACATTATTTGCTGCCTTTTGGGGGATTTTTATATCACGGGGTCTTAACTGAGGATCTTGAGGGTCCAATTCATGTTTGTGTATAGGGATCACTGATGCATGCCAAATTTGGGCTATCAAAATTCATACCCGTCGGAAATACATATTGGAAAATATTATATTATACATTATGGAAATACATTATTACCCATCAAAATACAGTATTGCTACAAAGCTGTCTTTTTTAGGATTTGACATCACGGGGTCTTAATTGAGGATCTTGAGGGTCCAATTCATGTTTGTGTATAGGGATCACTGATGCATGCCCATATGTGAGTCTTGACAATTTAGTCACATAGGGGCATCCGTTTTTGTGACACGAGGAAAAGAAAGCCTTTCAAGTTAAATATTGTGGGTTTTTTTTGTTACACCTGTTTTTCATCATGGTGGATCTGTTCTGTTTTCACCACAGACGTATGTATTGGTTGGACATTGAAAGCACACCAAAACTTATTGAATCCAGGATGGATGGAAAGCTTTTGCGGACTCTAGTTTCAAGTGGACTAGAACAGCCCAGACAACTATCTGTTGACATATCGTCAAACCGGCAAATAGCGACTGATCAACATTTTCTATAGAAGAACTGGTTATATAAGTGGCTAAAGTGTATTGCTTTGAGTTTAAATTATACATGAACCATCGTTGTATCTTTTTAACGCAGGGTGTATTGGAGCGACCCACCATTGGGGGTATACACGAGTTTCTCAAGTTTATCTTTTACTTGCAAGTTGTATTGGAGTGACTCCGTGCAGTCTACTATCATCTCTATCTCGATCGACTCCCCAGATGATAAATCCGTCCTCATCGACCGACAAGGGCGCACCATATGGGGCCTGGCAGTTTTTCAAGTACTTCTTTCATTAATTACTATCCAATCTACAATTCCCTCTTTCTATTATATCTAAACCTGTATGTAACATGTCAACAGTTTGACTGTAAAGTTTATAGAACTTTCCACAACCCTTCTGTTTGACGGTGGGCGTGTTCTGTTAGAATATTGAAATTCAAGGAAAAAATACATACTTTGATGCCATAATTTAATTTGAGCATGGTTCATATTTTCATTAGCTGGTGCTTTGTGAATATTCTGTAAATCATGTTGAAGTAAAAGAGACTGTTAGCACGCAGCTTCCTTATATTGTTTACTCTCCTTATGCAGTGATTACAAAGTACACTTCCTAGGTAGTAGTTATACGCCGCAATCGTTCTGAATCTCCTTCTAAGCAACCACTGCTCGCTATAGTATGGATTGCTGGGTGTGGCCACCAGGTGATTGACACAGGGCCAAGAATATACAAACCAGTAAGAGCGGGGGTTTTGCATTGTGCATCCAAGTCTGTATTCCATGATATCCAACCCTTCTTGATCTTAATTAACGTAATAGACTTGTACTTACCTTCTGGCGAAACCCAGCAAACATTGATATACTAAGCAATGGCTACATTGAAGGGGTTGTAAAATAACCACTCAGTAAGAAGTGTATACATGAAGGTGGTGTACTCTTTGTTTCTTTATCATTCAAATGTCCTCGATATAAATGTGTCATACTAAATGATCGAATGATTTGATATATGCTGAATGTACTTTATGTGGATTTTTTTCAGGGGATGGTTGCTTGGACAGAGTCTCGGCCGAAAACGGCTCTATATTGGCAGCGTATAAACGGCTCCACCCGGTCAAACCTGCGCATCAGCTCTGGTAACGGATATGACGTCACAGCATATGTTGAAAGCCCAGCCTATTAAAGGTTGTACCGCTAAATATATCCCTTTTGCCTTTGTTTACTGTTTTGCAGCTCACCTAACAATTTAAAAAACAAAGTAGAAGATGTTACAGAAAATAATAAGGACAGGTTCTTGGCCTTGTTGTTGGCATTGTCTTTGAATTTTAGGCAATTGACTAAACGATATGAATGCTGAGTTGGTATTATTAGTCATGTAATGTCAGGTTTTACACGCACGGGGCTTAGAATAGTACATAAGTAAATAATCTTAAAACACTGGTGTCATCTTTTTTTAGGTTCATTCGATATATCACTATTTTGTCTTTCAGTAACCAGCGGGTCAATGTGGGATTCTTAGCTCTAAATTCAACCCCTTGACCACTAGGCTACATTCCCAAACTTAGAATCCGTTACTTTGTTTAGAATAATTACGACTTATCAAAAGATTTTCTAATTTGACTTCATAAAAAATGCTTGAACGTGGCATGGTTTTACAATTCGATAAAAGGGTTTTAACAGGTGTTCTAGAGTGTGAAAAAAACAATGTCGGGTACTAAGCTTAAGTCGCTAAATCTCTGCTTTTAGATCAGAACACCATTTGCAATTGAACTCATTCAAATTTTACCCCACTCTGATATTTGGTAATGTATGAACTCTCACGCTGTTAACAGAGGAGATTTTTTTCCTGAAGAATATTGAAGACATTAATACGATCAGTCATATTTCCGTTAACAAACAAGATATTTCTTTTGACAATAGTTTTGTAAACATAATAAGTAGACTAACACTAAAAAAGATTAGTCGTCAATCCGGACATGAATCAGACGTTTCTAAAAGTAGGCATAATTTATTAACTTCCTGTTTTAAAGTACTATTACATATAGGGCCGACACCTTGCGACAAGAACAACGGTGGTTGTGAACATCTTTGTCTGCCTATTGGAACCATGCGTAAGGTCTGCAGGTGTTCCTATGGTTTCTCAGTACTCGCAAATAGCTCATGTATCACACGTGTGTGTGTGAGGGTGTGTGTATGTGTGTCATAGTATACAAGGCTAAATTAAGGCGGAAATAAAGTAACAACAGTGTTCATAGAATAGATATTTGCATTGCATTTTTCCAGTTTAACATCCAAGGTTTGCACTGCTTTTTGGCATTAACTGAAATGCGCCAACAGAGATTGCAGCCACAATTGTTTTAGCGATAATAATAAAAAATTAACTATAAGGGTCACTTTGTCTTTCTTTCATCTCAGGACAGCTTGAAGAATTCCTGTTGATAGCAGACACATATCAGCCCAAACTCATGCAATTGGACCATGAAAAGAGTATGGTGCATTTATTAAACCTGCCGCTGCTTGAGAACCCAATAGCTCTTGAATGTGACCCCAAGGAACAAGCGTGTATACTGGAGTAATGCTCAGGAATTTTTTATCTATTCTGCATTTTTAAATGGAACTGACAAAAGAATGTTATCGACCGTACACAGTAAGTACACAGTAAGTGCAATTATCATTGCTTGTCCTTATCTTCATATCTCTTTACTTTGTTTGACTGTTACATCGGTCAACATCGGTCATTGGACATTGCCAGTGTAATAATTATTTCTTACCATTACCATCTTTGTTCTGCAAACTTTCCTAGATCATTTTAAAGAAAACCATACGTATATGTTATTTTCATGGTTTTTTATTAGCTCAGCTGACTTTCAGTCATGCTGAGCTATAGCGATCACTCTTTGTCCGTCGTCCGTCTGTCTGTCCGTCTGTCCGTCCGTCTGTCTGTTAACCTGGCACAAATCGTAACCACTGGACTTCGAATTTTGTAACTTTACATTCTGAGAGGTCAATGAAAAATCTCCTTGGAAACGAGAAATTAGGTCTCTGTTACCCATATCCTTCAAGCTATTTGGCCCCAAAGTACCCCCCAGAATAGTAAAAAATTTCATACAAAAACTTTAATATCTCATTAACTACATCACTGATGGTTATGATTTTTGGCATACATATTTATCATGAGATGTTCCATCAGTTCCTGCAGACTGGTGGCGCCACCTGTATTTTTAGATTTTTTACGAATTTTTTTCTCTATTTTTGAGACCTTTAAAAATGTGAACAACTGTTAACACGGCACAAATCGTAAAGACTGGACCTAGAATCTTCATTCTTGACACAGTGAGTGACCTATAAAAAGTCTCCATGGAAACCAGAAATTAGGTCTCTGTTACCCAAATCCTTTGAGCTATGGGACCCCAAAGTACCCCCCAGAATAGTGAAAAATTTCATACAAAAACTTCAATATCTCATTAACTACATCACTGATGGTCATTAATTTTTTGCATACATATTGATCATGGAATGTTTCATCAGTTTCTGCAGACTGGTGGCGCCACCTGTATTTTTTGATTCTTTGCGAATTGTTTTCTCTGTTTTTGAGGTCTTTAAAAATGTTGACATCTGTTAACAGGGCACAAATCGTTAAGACTGGACCTAGAATCTTCATTCTGGACACAGTGAGAGACCTATGAAAAGTCTCCATGGAAACCTAAAATAAGGTCTCTGTTACCCATATCTTTGAGCTGTGGGGCTCCCAATTACCCCCCAGAATAATGGAAAATTTGATTTAAAAAAAATGCAACATCTCAATAACTACAATACAGATGGTCATGATTTTTGGCATACATATTGATCAAGAGGAGTTCCATCATTTCCTGCAGACTGGTGGTGCCACCTGTATTTTTTCAAACTTTTACAATTTTTTTTCCCTATTTATGAGACCTTTAAGGATGTAGTTATCTGTCAACAGGGTACAAATTGTAATGACTTTACCTAGAATCTTTATTCTTGACACACAGGGAGACCCATGAAAAGTCTCCATGGACACCTGAAATTAGGTCTCTGTTACCCATATCATTTAAGCTATGGCACTCTAAAGTACAGCTCGGAATAATGGAACATTTGATACAAAAGCTGAAGTATCTGAACAACTAATGCAGAGATCACCATAATTGTTTGCATGGATATTGATCATTGAGTGTTTCATCAGTTTTTAGCTCAGCTGACTTTCAGTCAAGCTGAGCTATAGCGATCACTCTTTGTCCGTCGTCCGTCTGTCCGTCCGTCTGTCCGTTAACCTGGCACAAATCGTAACCGCTGGACTTAGAATCTTGTAACTTTAGATTCTGAGAGGTCAATAAAAAATCTCCTTGGAAACGAGAAATTAGGTCTCTGTTACCCATATCCTTCGAGCTATGGGGACCCAAAGTACCCCCGAGAAAAGTAAAAAGTTTCATACAAAAACTTCAATATCTCATTAACTACTTGACTGATGGTAATGATATTTGGCATACATATTGATCATGAGATGTTCCATCAGTTCCTGAGGACTGGTGGCGCCACTTGTATTTTTCGATTTTTTACGAATTTTTTTCTCTATTTTTGATATGTTTAAAAATGTGAACATCTGTTAACAAGGCACAAATCGTAACGACTGGACCTATAATCTTAATTATCGACACACTGGGAGACCTATGAAAAGTCTCCATGGAAACCAGAAATTAGGTCTCTGTTACCCATATCCTTCCAGCTATGGGGCCCCAAAGTACCCCCCAGAAAAGTAAAAAATTTCATGCAAAAACTTCAATATCTCATTAAATACTTGACTGATGGTCATGATTTTTGGCATACATATTGATCATGAGATGTTCCATCACTTCCTGCAGACTGGTGGCGCCACCTATATCGTTCAATTTTTTACTAATTTTTTTCTCTATTTTTGAGACCTTTCAAAATGTGAACATCTGTTAACAAGGCACAAATCGTAAAGACTGGACCGAGAATCTTAATTCTTGACACACTGAGAGGTCCATGGAAAATATCCTTGGAAACCAGAAATTAGGTCTCTGTTAACCATATCCTTCGAGCTATGGGGCCCCAAAGTACTCCTCAGAATAGCGAAAAATTTCATACAAAAACTTCAATATCTCATTAACTACATCACTGATGGTCATGATTTATGGCATACATATTAATCATGCGATGTTTCATCAGTTTCTGCAGACTGGTGGCGCAACCTATATTTTTCGATTTTTTACGAATTTTTTTCTCTATTTTTGAGACCTTTAAAAATGTGGACATCTGTTAACAGGGCACAAATCGTTAAGACTGGATCTAGAAGCTTTATTCTTAAAAATTCTGAGAGACCTATGAAAAGTCTCCATGGAAACCAAAAATCAGGTCTCTGTTACCCATATCCTTCGAGCTATGAGGCCCCAAAGTACCCCCCAGAATAGTGAAAAATTTCATACAAAAACTTCAATATCTCATTAACTACATCACTGATGGTCATGATTTTTGGCATACATATTAATCATGAGATGTTTCATCAGTTTCTGCAGACTGCGGACGCCATCTGTATTTTTTTTATTTTTTACGATTTTTTTCTCTATTTTTGATACCTTAAAAGATGCAGTCATCTGTTAACAGGGCACAAATCATAACTGGACCTAGAATCTTCATTTTTGACATTGGGGGAGGCCCATGAAAAGTCTCCTTGGAAACCTGGAATTAGGTCTCTGTTACCTCAAGCTATGGGGCTCTGAAGTACCCCCGCTGAATAATGAAAATTTGATACAAAAACTGAAATATCTGAACAACTAATGCATTGATTACCATGGTTCTTTGCATGGATATTGATCATGGACTGTTTCATAGGTTTCTGCAGACTGGTGGCACCACCTGTATTTTTCGATTCTTTACAAATTTTTTTCACTATTTTTGAGACCTTTAAAGATTTGAACATCTGTTAACAGGGCACAAATCATAACAACTGGACCTAGAATCTTCATTCTTGACACACTGGGAGACCCATGAAAAGTCTCCATGGAAACCTGAAATTAGGTCTCTGTTACCCATATCCTTCATGCTGTAGGGCCCCAAAGTACCCCCCAGAATAGTCAAAAATTTCATACAAAGAGATCATGAGATGTTTCATCAGTTTCTGCAGACTCCCTAGAAACCTGGAATTAGGTCTCTGTTACCTTTATTCTTCAAGCTATGGGGCTTGTTACACATTTTTACAATTTTTTTTCTCTATTTTTAAGACCTTTAAGGATGTGGTTATGTGTCAACAGGGTACAAATTGTAACAACTGGACCTAGAATCTTCATTCTTGTCATGCAAGGAGGCCCATGAAAAGTGTATGTGGAAACCTTAAATTAGTTCTCTGTTTCCCATATCCTTCAAGCTATAGGACTCCAAAGTATCCCTCAGAATAATGGAACATTTGATTCAAAAGCTGAAGTATCTGAACAATTAATGCAGAAATCACTATGATTCTTTGCATGGATGTTGACCATTAAGTGTTATTATTAATTATTAGTTTCTGCAGACTGGTGGAACCACCTGTATTTTTTTTTAAAGTTTACGCATTTTTTCCCATATTTTGAGATATATAAATTCAGAAACAATCTTGGCTTATTCTTTAATCTGTTTGATGCTTCAGTTGAATGGGTATATACTACCATTCAGATGATAAAATTTCCTTTTGCAAATCTCTTCCCAGTCAGCTGAGCGTCATGACCCATGGGTCACTTGTTGCTGTTCTTCCCAGATTTATTTCCAAGAACCGTAGCGTAAAAATATACAATTATAGTATCATTTGCGTATGATTTTTCCCTTACATATTTATGGCTGGCAGGGATAGCGGCTGACGGGTTAGCCATTGATCCCACTGCTGACACCTTGTATTATACAAATGTTGCTGACGGGACGGTGGGTGTCATGCCATTGAGGGGCATTAAGACAAAGACTCTTATCTCCAGCGGACTTTCAAAACCTAGGGATATCGAACTGGATATCGGAAGCGGGTGAGATTAAATGTAACGTTTCATTAAAGATATCAAGTATTTACACTTTAAACTCACGAGGCCAGGCCGGTTGAATAGTTGTCAGTACTTTATGTAACATGGCCTGATAGTGTAACTCTGTGTGATGTTCAGAATACTTTGTTTGGCTTTATGTTCTACAGGGTTTCATATTCGCGATATCGAGAATTGAAAATTATAGCAAAAAATGAAACGCTACTCAGCGAGATGCTATATACACGGGTCAATAATCAATAATGCTGTAACTTTATTGGCATCTCGTAATATTATGTATAATATTATGATCTTTCCTGTTGTC
Source organism: Sipunculus nudus (assembly GCA_026874595.1). Taxonomy (NCBI): domain Eukaryota; kingdom Metazoa; phylum Annelida; class Sipuncula; order Golfingiida; family Sipunculidae; genus Sipunculus; species Sipunculus nudus. The sequence continues at coordinate 8,209,793 of CM049318.1, read as the reverse complement.
TGTCCATAATGAAAAAGAATTTAAACTCTTTTGATGTTCCCTGCAACTTTAACTTTCTCGTCCAATATTACCGGTGATCCTAATTAAATTCTCAAGATTATTAAATAGTTCATGAAAAAATTTAAAGATTATTAAATAAATCATTTTATTTATTATAATATCCTGTATGGGGAAATGTATGGCGAGATCATGAAAATGGAATTCACGCAATAAAATTAATATTCGAAAATAGCGAAATACCTTTTATATGAGAGGCCTCCAGGAAGTTACGACCACAGGGCTGGAATCTTTATTTGTGAGTGTCATTTTATCAAGAATTCAAATAGGAAACACAAAATGTTCCAAGCTGTGCTCCAAAGGAGTACATGGTCGTGCCGTATATAGTTCCCTCGTATATTGGTGCGGTTGTCACAAAATGGGTGAACATTAACTACTCCTTTTTGTCATTTTCTCTTCAAAAGGATTTAGGCGACTGTGTTTTGATCCAGGATATACAGATAATATAACCTCTATACACCTTCCTAAGGCTTTTGACTTCTAGGTAAACATATACGGTTTAAAATGTGTATCTACGTTGACCTGTATTCGTATATGAAACATTTAATTTTCAAGCGCAAAAGCATATTCATGCAGTCTGAAGAATTTATTTGCCTTATACTCTATGTTATATGCGAACAAACAAAACAAACTTTTGGAGCGTGTTATCTATTCATACCAAACATTTGATCTAAGTTATCCCAGAGGATTTATTTATATTCATCTAAACACACCTTCCAGACAAACGTCTCTATTGGTGCGATGCTTACAATGACAGAATTGAACGGATAAATCTGGATGGGACAAATCGGAGAGTAATCTTCAGTGATCCAGGGGCCCATTTCTTTGGTATTGAGTACGACATGGGTTTCCTGTATCTGACGGACTGGTATAACAGGTTTGTTAAACCTTCTGATCACTGCATTTATTTTGTTTATATACAGTGTGTATGAGTCAGATCTTTACCTTTCACGCATCGCAATACTTTCATCATCACAATGCTTATAAACTAAAAACGTACACCAGAGGTCATTTTAACTGGATCAGAATTTCTTGTTTTTTAACGTTATGCGTGCTGCCAATACACTGTCTTGTTGGTGACTAACCCAAAACACTCAGTTTTGTGTCACTTTATCCAGTTTTTCGTTCCGTTTGTATTTTAACATTTCTATCTCAAACTATTTAAACTACAATTTTGGTTTAGACAAGTCAAACTATAGACTAGGAATTGTACTTCATAATTAAATAAACACTTTAAATGAACAAATGCACATCCGGTAAAACCAGATGTTTTACTGCTTTTTTTACTATTTTTATGTAATGATCTGTTCATAAGACGTCTATTTTTAGAAAGATAAGAGGCATGAAAGCAGATGGCACTAATGCACAGTATATTTCACCGGCAGTCTTCCCAAGACCAAACGACTTCAAAATATGTAGGTCGTCACAGGCTCAGGGTTCGTACATCACCTTTAAAATATAATGTATATCATATTACACTAGGATATCAAAGAGGTATACGATCTATTTTGTTGCTACATACAATTCCGCCTCCTGGTGTCAGATGTGGTAATAAGCAAAATTACGCTGATGTTTTATTATTTATAATTTGATGTGCTCGCAAAGAATGCATTGAGTTGCTGCCTCCATAGCGTGTCACATGTTTGTGTAGACGAAAGATGCCTAAAGGCACAGTAATATATCTCAATAATGCAGGAGAGTAAAAAATTTTTCCCTACCAAGTACAATGCCCTTATTAGAACAACAATCATAAGAGCTTTTTAATTAATGGAAACCTGTGTGACTGAAAGTTTCCATCTACCTTACCAAAATATTTTGTCTCCATGAAAATCACAAATTGCTAGCAAATTGCAATTTTAAAAGCAAGACCCGCTTTCTCCTTGTCGCCCTGCGGGGACCAGATCTGTCTCGCAAATTGCTAGCAATTGTGGACACCCCTCGACCTTTTTTTTTCAACATCAAGATACGTCTCTGCGGAAACCCCAAAAGCACAGGGCATTCAGGAAAAATTGCCAGTTCCCTTCTTGCCTCGGATAATCAATGTATAATGTCGGTATTTTAATTAATCGCAACATTAACAAAATTCACAAATAAATGTACACTGTTCAGTTAAGATCCAGATGAAGGAAATTCCACATCAACTTTTCAGTCGTTGAGTACACAAGTAAAGGGCAGATAAAAATTAATCCTTAAAATCTTTAAGTAAAGAGAAAACGGAAACAGCATTTATTATTTAATTTGTATGCATTTGATGATCTACACAAGCGTTAACCTCTTCCAACATGTGCTGTACACGTGGTACCAGAACAGGTAGAAACATTATTACAGGTGCCGGGAATATATTTGACTTCGAAATATGCAGAGTTTGCCTTATCCACTTTGATGTCTAAGGCTACAGTGATTTATCTTGGGTGTGATGTGAAGTGTTTATTAGAAACCTTTTGTTTTATTAAAAAGATATTCATGGGACAGGGTAGAATAATATCAAATAATAAATATACTAAATGTTTAATGTAGAAACAAGCGCGTGTTCCAATGGTCACGGTGGGTGTAGCGACTTCTGCCTGCCCACACCTAATGGTTACCAGTGCGCATGCCCCGACAAGGTTGGCTTAAAGAGAGATGGGAAAACTTGCAAAAATTTAAAGAGTAGGTTTGCAATTTTAATTCAACACTTTATTCCTTCATGGCCATTGTATTCTGTCCGATTGTATTAATATTTGTGTTTATTGGATTAGGATTAATTTTCGTGATATTCTAGTTATTCTTAATAGTACAAAGGACAGTATTTTGTTTTTCAGAAACAGATGGTTGTTCAAGAATATATATTAAGATCAAATGTGCTTAAATAGAACTTGCTACCTCTGAGTGCCTTTGTCCTTTTCACAGCTATCGAGGGTAACACCACGCTGGGTGATAAATCAGGTGGTATTCCGGTGTTTATCAGGGCCCCAGTTGTGGCCCATGTCGCTGTGGTTCTTGCAGTGGTGGTGACGATCACTCCTGCGTTTTCCTAGAGGAAAAGGTAGCAGTATCCCGCATGTCTTTGTCTTTCTAGTTTTATTGGAACAGTTATAACAAATACAATATGTAAAAATCCAGCAAAGGAGTGGATGAGAAGAGCAGAATATGTAGAACAAATCTTATATCGTTACCTTTATGGGAGCAGTAGCAATATACTGCATATATCTTTGACTTAATGTGTATAAGTACAAAGGGTAGAACACTGCTGCATATATTAAAATCCGTATCATTCACAGGCACTTGACGCAATGTATTCACCAGATGAGTGTATTAAAATCACCTCCACATAAGGCCTAAAAAACTTTTAAATTGAATTTTTTTTAATCTTTAGTTAGAGATGATCATAGCATAATTTAGGTTGATGGGCAGTAAAAGTAAGGGAACCTTGTTTTTTTGTGCTAAGGTTAGTTAGATAGCCGACATGGGGAATGGCCCAGTGATTTTTGTTATATCTCTCACCTGGTAATACATTGTGTCAAGTGTCTGTGGTATAATTACAGTGATAGGTGGTTACTAGTATCTTGTAGTGTTTAGTGGTAGTTCATTCATGCATGCTCTTTTTTCTCTTTTGGTTATTCTTAATGTTGCTTTGAATGAATTTGTGTCACAAAGATTAACTGGATGATAAATACGACATTGATTAAAGAGGGCACTTTTAGTTGACAGTATATAAAGGGTATGGTTTAATCAACATACATTTTTCTGTATCTTTAATGAATGGATTGAGAACCGAGTTTAACCGGGATGTCAGAAAGTTTAACCAGATGATTAAATACGACCTTGATTTTGGCGGACACTTGAGATGTTAGCATTATCAAAATTTTAATCAAACATACTTATCCTTAATGAACGGTTTGTGAAAGATTCAATAAAGAAGCCAGGATCCCTGCAGAAAATTTGATTTGGTAAACTGGTTTAATTCCAGTGGAATTTTCAACGTCTTTTTTTATCCTGCATTTTCTCGACATAACGCGTTTTATTTACAGATAAAATAATAAAGGTCCCTTTAAATAGTAATTATATGATACAGGGGAAATTATAATGATATATATATTTATATATATATATATATATATATATATATATTATCCATTGTAAAAATAACTGACCTGATGACTACACGATGCCTATGACGGATCGAAAAGAGGCCCGGAAACATGTATTCGAACATCTACATATGTAGGGATGCATGTCATGTTCGACGTGACAAAACCTGCTGGACTGCTTGAATAATACAGTAATATATTCAGATTAATAAATCCACGACTCTCTCCTATTCTTACCCGATTGGTCCACCCACGATGCACTCCAATATATTATATGCTTGTAGAATTGCAGTAACAAGTGACAATGTCGCTTAAATATACAATGATTTTTTACTTCAGAGTGCTTTATTGTTCCTTGTATCAATAAGTGACTGCGTTTGGTCTATTGATGCGGTAATCCCGGTTAAATACCAAAGATCAAAGACACGATTGTGTAATATTGTATAGATGTAGACCAACGTAGACCTGTGCATCAGAAATTTGGGGAAGTGTTGGTTTCCTGTAGTAATATTTCTCTGGTAGTAGCTCTCAGATAGACATATGGTTGTCGTAATTCAAGATACAATTATATTTAATAAAAGAAACCACCGTTTAGTTAGGCTAACTATTATTTTTGTTATATATACCCAAGGAATTAATTGCTTTAAAACTGATGTATATCATGTCAGCAACCCATGTGGGCATATGCGAGAGAGAATAAGAGCGAGAATGGCAGTGATATATATATATATATATATATATATATATATATATATATATATATATATATATATATAATGATTCTTGTCTGAGAAGGATGATTAAGCCAGGAGATGAATCATAATCATTTAAAAGTTTTTTTGTTAAGTTGAAGCTCTATCATACACAATTCTTTTCCTTCCGGTGAAGATTGAACCTGCAGCCTAATGGCTTTCTCAGGATACGCGAATAAAGCAAGGTTATCTGATTGGTGGAAAGGTTTCCATTTCAGTTCACTGAGAGCTTCTTTTGCTACGTTTCATTTTGAAAAAAATGTGTTATTTAGTTACGAATATTTCATATTGCGGCCCTACCCGATGCATGCAGAATTAACAATTATTTATATAAACATTATTTCAGTAAGGAAGACAACTCGAGGCTTCACATGTCGTACATATGCGACACATGTTGAACCTATCACAAATCAAAGCTGCTCAACCTGACACCATGTCGGTACCATCTTAATGATATTTTACTTACCGCAAAAACTTATTCGTAAATGCTGGAAATACGGCTTTTCTGTTCTATCTCTACGCTAGTCTGGATTGTTCTACGCATTATATATATACTGTAGATTCAGAAATATTAGTTGGGATTTTATTTTCGTGGTTTTCGTGGATCAAGATGAATCCACGAATTAATGATTCCAACGATCAAAAAATCACACGGTCAGAGGATATACGTTTCTTAACGGCAGCTGGTGGTCGACTTAATATATATATTTGTTACCGCTGGCTGAATTTTCAATAAAGATACAAAAATTGTTTATCACTATTTTATGATTATTTTGATACATTTATTAAATGCACTGAATTGCTTTTCGTAAATTACTATAAAAATACGGGATTTATAAATATCCTTTTGTCAATTAAATTATTTCCCCTAATATCGTACAAACACGGCCCCCTGATATCTTTACAATAAAACAATATCAAAGTATAAAACGTTTTCCCACATTTCCTCTTATCAACATTTCGAGTGAAAAAATTCAAGAACAATACCAAATTTCTGTCGCGCAAAGCGGTAGTTCTGACACGCCAAAAACGGTACACAAGTTCCAGTGTTCGTAACCGCAGCTACCGAGGCACGGCTTTTTCGGAACCGGCCTTTTCAACCTTCTTTCAATAGAGATTAACCGAGACTTACGCCACCTATTGGCCGTGTAAACTCATTTGCATTACCGCGATTACCGCGGGACGCGAAAGAGCACTTATTCCGAATATTGCGACAACAGTTGCGTGCATAACAGTGAGCCATTAATAATACATGCAAGCGGTACTTCTTCCGCGTAATATTGCCGATAGTTGTAAATATATGTTAGCGTAAGTAAGCGCTACAGAATACTATTAGGCAAATTATTCCTTTATAATCTCCAAATGTAGCTGACATAATGAATGACGAACGAACCGTGTCTCGTCTCACCGCCCCGTCAGGGATTTACAGGTGCCACATGTGACTACCGCCTAGATTTAAAAAAAAAGTTAAAAACATTCATGTGTACGGTCCCGTTTCATTTTTCTCCGGTCAAGTGATGGTTTACGTTTTCTGTGAACGTGGTGTGATCGAGTGTTATAACTGATAGCCCATGTATCGGGTGTTACAACTAACAGCCGATGTATCGCCCGGCACGTGTCGGTCACGGCTGATTAATTCTTTGTTAGGCTCGGGTCGGGCGGAGCATGTTTGTTCATACCCGATTGACCGCAGTACAGGCGCACCGTGTGATAAGCATCAAAGCCGAAACACCTGTGTACATCGGGCTCGTCGTCCTTGCGCACATTGAGGTATTAATAAACATAATTTCCTAAAGTTTTCTTTATCTTTCCACGAATTCAAATACCCCACGATATGCGTTTTGTACAAAAACCACGAAATTTTAAGCCCACGATATTATCTGAATCTACAGTATATGATTAGGGAATCCTAATTGAGCCTAACTTGTTGGTTCTCGTGGTAAGGGTAGATGTTAAGGGGACCCAATGCGACCTTTATAAACTAACGATAATCACTTGGAGCTTTTATAAGCCAGAAGCCGGGACTTTACGAGATTACGAACTTATGCTTTGTGCGATCCGGGGGGGGGGGGGGGGGGTGGCATGTGAAAGACTGACACTGGTCCTATTGTCCTAGGGGGCATTATAGGATTGGTTGGGGTACACGTGCGATACTGGAATATAACAGGGCAAAGGGGTTTGTTGTTGTTTTAATGTTTATAATGTTTTTATTGTTAATATAGTAAAGTATCTTTGTATTATATATAAACATTAAAACATCACCAACATTGTAAAGTCTCGGCTTTTCAAACCACGCCTTTAGTTTCATTCTATCCACATTCACTCGATGATCGGGTCGCATCCCGTGAAACAGACTGTAATGAATTTACAAGGTTGTTTTTCTTCAGCGTTAAATATATATATATATATATATATATATATATATATATATGACGGTTGTATATCATGTGTCACAATAGGATCCAAGCAAACATATTTTTATATTTAGTGCAATAACTGAAAGAGCATGCATCATTAAAACATTTCTTTTGAAATTTGAAGAAATTCATTTGACAAGTACTTCACAACTACTTGAAACACAAAAATGCTAATGGCATCAATCTAAGCTGATAGAATTTCTTACTGTCACAGGTATGGGTCACTGGTATTTCGTTTTACTTTCACACACTGCCGGCTTCTTCCTCTCCACGTGGGATACCAGATACCTCCTCTTGCCTGATAATTTTTGCATGCAGACCCCGTCAAAAGGATCCAAAATCTGGTCCTTATATGGTCAAAAGTTTATAAAGTTCATTTTTTGTCCGGTAGTTCTCCACCACCATATTTAGCGCGATTCCCATTAAAAGTGCCATATCCTGATGTTATATTGCAGTACTTTAACTGTGATACATCTAACCCTGTAACTGAATTTAATGTGTTTCAATTAATAACTCTTGTAGGCATTTTATATTATTTCAGTTCCGCTTATGGCTTTACTAACACGAAGAAATAGGAGTGAGCCAAAATAATTAGGTAGATTTTAAAGCAGTCTTTATATAATAACATTTGCCATGACACCCATACTGCTCAAGAAAATATGATTGTATCTAAAGTTGTTTTCCTCTGTGCATTTTACAAATGAGTAATCGAACAGTATAATAGCTTGAAGTTCGAAATATGAAGAAGTAATGGAACTTGACAACGTTAAATTATGTCATCCTATAGTTAATCTCATTTTCTTTGTTACTTATAGGTTCTGAGATATACAAAAATCTTTTGTATTGTCCTGAGTTAACATCCAATGGAAGTGTCTGCTTTCTTCCTTGGTTTCAATGCTGACTAGACCTCCGCCATCTTGGTTGTTCATCCATCCCGCTTTTTCCAGCCCACGATATGCAGCAGCTTATTTCGTAATTAACGTTACTTTTATTTGACAGAAATGTTAGCATCGTTGTCAACATATAGAAGTAAGGAAACGAACAAAGGGTAACAAGAATTCTGATATTACGGAAGATAAAGAACTCAGATGTCGGTATTCGTAATCTAATTTGCTCCGAAACCTTAATAGACACATGTACCCAGGGGCATCAATACAGGGGGGTTGTCACCCCTAACTTAACGTGAAAACTTTACAACGGATATATCCTATAAAACCATACGATGGGTTTACGCTCGCCACTTGATTTCACTCATCAAGAAATTAGATCCCGGCCATTACAGGTGACATTTCCAGGTTCTTTTAAGGACGTGTATTAAAATACCAGACAATCATACACCTAGATCAATAGAAACTATGAGACATCAGGGTAAATTCACAAATATAATTCAAGACAATACTTACAGAGACACCAATGTGAGTGTGTGCGTTGATGTGTCAATACGACAGTTCTTCACATTAAAATTACAGGATATTTTACTGAGTCCATGGTTTGTATAAAACAATAAAGTCCAGTTCCTTCAGAGATCTCTGGTTACTGTTTTGTGTAGAATCTAGCGTATGGTTAGCAGCATATAGTCTTTCTGAGTTTAGCGATCTTCAACTGATCTTGCTTGTCAGCGACCCGGGTAGGTTTACGATCACATGAATGCAATAGCGCTCTTTGTTTACGTAGAGCTTAGAGTCCTTGACCTTGCTCGTGTAGCAATGGTTTCACGGCTTACGGCGGTTATGTTTCTAGGTCAAGCTGAACTAGGCCGGCAGGTGACGAGCGCGCTCTCTCACTTTATCGCCAATACGAAGCTCTGTCGGCAGCACGGCTGAGTTCTCATGAGCTGGGTCCTTGCCTCATGTAGAAGCTTGCTTCTATGCCGTTCCTGGCGTTTCAATGTTCCTATTCCCGTGCGTGCGTGCTGCCACCTCAAGCTTCAAGACCCAACTGAAGGCAGCTTCCAGCGTCTCTCCCTGAACTCTGACGTCACAATCGTCGTCACAATACGGCGATCCGGTTCTCTGATTGGCTTATTTCTCAAGTGTCCCATATAAGGATATATGTGACCTAGTTTGACTGTTAGCGTCACCATGGCGACCCACATACCAAATGTAATAATTACACACGATGCGTGACACGGATAAATCAGCTGATAGCCGATGGGATTCCATACAAGAATACACAATATATATATATACAATCAAGACCTGTCATCGCTTTAGGATGACGCTTCAAGTCAATATCAATAGAGAACAGACTTCGTTAAACTATGATACAAAACACCGTACATATTGTCACCTATTGTCTGGTGACATCACCCCCTCCTTTTAAAGAAAATACACGGTATTTTCTCGATACATCGTATCGTTCTATCTCACAGGGTCCAGCTAAACATATTTACATATAGCAATACATAAAAGTCATGTAACAAGTTGTCATTAGTACATGCCCACATCAGATGCATCACATTTCAAATAAAATCGTTTACTGAAATCAGGTAGCTTCAGTATGGGAGGGTCTGACAGTTTAGCCTTTAGAGAACAGTACGCGTTCTCGTGTACGGGTTTCCAGTCTAGTTTGTTAGGTTGACCTTTACGCGTTAGATCAGTCAAGGGCACCGCTATTTCCGCATAGTTTGGCACGAATTTTCGATAGTACCCTGTAAGACCTAGGAATGCTCGCAAAGCCTTCTTTGTCTTAGGTCTATCAGTGCTCTGTTTCCCCGTCTACACCGTCAGGATCATGTATAGAATCAGGTGCGCCCTTGGCTACCGCTGCCAGAATATGCTGGGGCTCGTTTCTAGCATGGTACCGTTTCAGCATATTCACGTGGAAGGTTTTAACCTTATCGCCAATCTTAATCCGATAGTCTAAGTCCCCAACCATGTTTACAATAGTATAGGGGCCTTTCCACTGTACCATTAATTTGTTCCGCTCCGTCGGGAGTAACAACAATACTTCGTCTCCGGCCTCAAACCTGCGCGTGCATTTACCTCTATCATATAACAGTCTGTGTCTGTTCGCTGATTTGTTCAACGCCTCTCTAGCTAACGCGCATGTGTCGCTTAGTTTGTCTTGTAGGTCCAGGACGTATTGGTACGTGGTTTTAGTCTCGACGCTAGTATCTCGCTTGGTCCACAGATCCCTTAGAATCCGCATCGGTCCTCTAACGATCCTACCATAGAGCAACTCAAAGGGTGAGAACCCTGTGCTCTCATGTGGCGCTTCTCGGTACGCAAAAAGCACGGCACTGAGGTACCGATCCCAATCTCGCGGTCTTTCCTCGCACATCCGTTTCAACATTAACTTTAACGTTCCATTGAATCTCTCCACCATTCCGTTGCACATAGGATGGTAAGGAGTAGTGGTGAGCTGTCTTACAGACAAAACACGGCTAACTTCTCGCATGAGGTCTGACGTAAATTGTGTTCCCATGTCAGTAAGTACCTCTGACGGCACTCCTAACCGCGCATAAATATCAACTAGCGCATCAGCCACAGAGACTGTATCTATGTTCTTTAAAGCAACAGCCTCCGGATATCTAGTGGCATAATCCATAACGGTCAGAATATACCTGTGACCTCTCTCAGACGCTGGATGGATCGGCCCAACCAGATCCATCGAAATTCTACGCCAGGGCTCTATCAACTAATGGCATCTGGCCTAACGTAGCTCCAGGCACCTTGCCTTTCGGTATGGTTTTCTGGCAAATGGGACAGGACTTGCAAAACTCAGCAATGTCATTATACATCCCTTTCCAGAAAAACTGAGTTCTCACGCGGTCGTGCGTTTTGTCTATGCCCTGATGGCCCGCCATAACCGCTTCGTGGCCCATCCTCATTACGTCGTACCGTAACGTCTGAGGTACCACCACTCGAGATCCATCTTGATCTCCCCGTTTATCACTCACAACCCGAACTAAATATCCGTCCTCAATTCTAAATGGACTATCATTTCTAGCCTCTCTAGCTAGCCTCCAATACGGCGCTAAAGACCCATCCTCCTCCTGCGCCTTCAAAAATTCGGCCGGACTCACATCGGCAACTGGGCTTGCAACATTCAAGCTACGCGTCGGTATCTGTTTCTCTCGTGCAGCGCTCCGTGTCTCCACCGCTGCCAACACCTCCTTTTGTGACTCTACACCGTCACACACTATGCCGGAGGACCGCTCAGACTTCCACGTCGGGTCCGGATCATACGGATCACGCGCTCCCGCTACGTTACCTAGCGCTAAATCACATACAGCATCCCCGACCACCATTGCCTCGATAGTACCGACAAAGTACGCACAGTCCACATTAATCCTAGCCATAGGAAATTGTCTTACAGACCCGTCGAACAACCTACACTCGACCTGGTGTCCGGTGAACTGATTCGGCTCCACGTACGACTCACGTATTCCTGCCGAGGAACATCCCGAATCCCGCAGCACCCTCGCTGACTTACCATTCACCAGCCCTTCACACACAGGTAACGAGATTCCGCCTTCTGTCTGGGCAGCAAATCCTAACGACTGACTCGGACTCTCTACTTCCGGTTTCACCGCACCGACTGTCTCCGTTTCCGCCTCGACTACTGCCATTGACATAGTCTCCGGTTTCTGTTTTGGGTTATACGGGGGGCTAAAATTAGTCCTATACCTCTGCTGATCGCCAGCAGCACGCCCTACTTGAGGGGAAGACCTAGGCCTCGACCGGGCACTAGTCTTACATTCACGCGCCTTATGTCCCAGTTCATTACATAAATAACATCTGATGCCTCCTGATGGCTTAAATGTCTGACCACCCGGACTGCGCTCAACCTCTCGCTTCTCTCTAGGCTGAGATACCGGTTGCGCTGGACGCGGCACATTATTGCCATAACGAGGACCTGCTGTAAGGCTGTGTACACCGTGAGCCTCCGTATAACTCTCGGCTAAGTCTACCATACTATCAAAGTCACGACACCGTCTCTCTTTCAAAAACATAGAGAGATCCCTACTACAGCAGTTTACAAACTGCTCACACATCAACAGGTTAACTACCCCGTCGTAGTCACCTCCGACCCCTGCCATCCCTATCCAATGGTCTAGGTATCCACTCAGTCTCACCACAAACTGACTCGGCGTTTCGCCTCGCTCAGGCCTACAAGTCCGAAACTTGTGTTGATAACCCTCTTCGGTCATTTGGTATCGCTTTAACAAGGCTAACTTTAACTTATCGTAATCCATGGCCTCACTAACCGATAACTGTGTGTAAGTCCCTAGCGCCTTACCCCGCAGTAACGGACTCAGTTGTAACGCCCAATTCTCCCTATCATAGCCTTGACATACAGCTAATCGTTCAAATCGCTCAAGAAACGCATCTAGCTGATCGTGAGCCTCATCAAAAGGTGGAAGCTGGATTTTCGGGAATACATCCCTACTTCTCTCTTCTTTAACCCCAGAGTCAGACTTTAACCTTAGAACCTCTAATTCGTGGGCTCTAGCCTCTCGCTCGCGCTCTAATTCCCGCTGTTCCTTCTCTATTTCACGTTGCCTAGCTCTTTCCTCACGTTCCTCATCCGCACGCCGTCTAGCCTCAACATAATCTTGTAAAGCCTGGTCCTTAAGCCCCAAGGCCTGTCCGCATCTAACAAGTGACTCTAACGTTTCCATGGTAACGCTCTAACCTAGTAAGATTCCAGTATCTAGTAATATCCGCTCTTAAAAATCCGTAAATACGTACTGTTAAAGCCAACCTAACGAACCGGCGGTATCCGTACAATAACACTACGGTAGCTCTACGCATCAAAATCTACTTATACGGACGGACGGACGGAAGGTTGGACGAAGGGTCAGACGGATGGACGGATGGATATCAAGATATCAATAAACACCATGCACCTATGATTACCATGCCAATCGGGAGGGGTAAAATTACCTGTCAAGAGACCCTACCACGTGACCAATCACAAACTAGTGTAGAAAAAATTATACCAGGGCGTATCTAACAACATCAAAAATTTTCACTCTAATCTGGGTTTATATCAACCCAATAATGATGTCCAGGTATCACTGAGCTAGCATTACTCGCAAAACATGCATGTGTTCTAGCCAAATCTACAAGGTATATGCCGATCTTGAAACAATGTTGTGCTTCAGGTAATATTCTCACTGAATAAATATTAACTCCTAACAGTGGGGTAATTTCATTGTGCAAGTATACACTACAATATCAGTTTGGTGTCATTTCCAATTATTAATTCAGATCAACTCTAGATTGAGTATATGAATGTCTGGTATCAGTACTGTTTTCTCAGTTCAAAACTTCTGAAACTTACTGTAATTAGCCAGTTTTTTTAAGGCTAATTATATCCTGGCACGCTCGCCATACAATGTCACCCCTTAACTTAACGTGAAAACTTTACAACGGATATATCCTATAAAACCATACGATGGGTTTCCGCTCGCCACTTGATTTCACTCATCAAGAAATTAGATCCCGGCCATTACAGGTGACATTTCCAGGTTCTTTTAAGGACGTGTATTAAAATACCAGACAATCATACACCTAGATCAATAGAAACTATGAGACATCAGGGTAAATTCACAAATATAATTCAAGACAATACTTACAGAGACACCAATGTGAGTGTGTGCGTTGATGTGTCAATACGACAGTTCTTCACATTAAAATTACAGGATATTTTACTGAGTCCATGGTTTGTATAAAACAATAAAGTCCAGTTCCTTCAGAGATCTCTGGTTACTGTTTTGTGTAGAATCTAGCGTATGGTTAGCAGCATATAGTCTTTCTGAGTTTAGCGATCTTCAACTGATCTTGCTTGTCAGCGACCCGGGTAGGTTTACGATCACATGAATGCAATAGCGCTCTTTGTTTACGTAGAGCTTAGAGTCCTTGACCTTGCTCGTGTAGCAATGGTTTCACGGCTTACGGCGGTTATGTTTCTAGGTCAAGCTGAACTAGGCCGGCAGGTGACGAGCGCGCTCTCTCACTTTATCGCCAATACGAAGCTCTGTCGGCAGCACGGCTGAGTTCTCATGAGCTGGGTCCTTGCCTCATGTAGAAGCTTGCTTCTATGCCGTTCCTGGCGTTTCAATGTTCCTATTCCCGTGCGTGCGTGCTGCCACCTCAAGCTTCAAGACCCAACTGAAGGCAGCTTCCAGCGTCTCTCCCTGAACTCTGACGTCACAATCGTCGTCACAATACGGCGATCCGGTTCTCTGATTGGCTTATTTCTCAAGTGTCCCATATAAGGATATATGTGACCTAGTTTGACTGTTAGCGTCACCATGGCGACCCACATACCAAATGTAATAATTACACACGATGCGTGACACGGATAAATCAGCTGATAGCCGATGGGATTCCATACAAGAATACACAATATATATATATACAATCAAGACCTGTCAACGCTTTAGGATGACGCTTCACGTCAATATCAATAGAGAACAGACTTCGTTAAACTATGATACAAAACACCGTACATATTGTCACCTATTGTCTGGTGACAGGGGTATTAACCCCCCCCCCCCCCCCACACACACACACTTTTAAGCAAAGGGGATGATCCAGGTAAGCATCCCCTCGTGATTCGGAGAAAATATTAATTTACTGAACTTGAAATATATCAGAAATTAAAATTATAAACTTTGGTCTTATATATTTGTAGATTTATATGAGTGTGTTTATAAAAAGGTTGTCCAAGCTTTGATTACCCTCCCACGCCCGCGAGTCTCCCCCCCCCCCTCCCTCCCCAATCCTTGAAGATAAATTGACGCCACTGCATTTACGTGTACTAAAATATAGTGCAGTGCCGTGTCGTAATGATGCTTTTACACCAAATGCTGCTTTCTGAATGACACGGTATATGGCATGATGCGCGCTTACCGGTGTTAACCTGAAAATGCGCATCCCAGATTCTCATCGTAAAGAAGACGGGCTACGTGAATATATTTACATATAAAATATTAACTTTAATTCTTTGCTATGGTTCGCTAGCAATATGATAATGTACATCCTCAGAATAATGATAATAAAAGTAAGTTAACTATAAGAACTTCATACAATTTATTTTCTCAATAAACAAAAATTGACCACATTCATTCTACGCCTCTGCAGACTGGGATAGCATTTCATTTGACTGGAGCTTCCTTGTAATGGGTTTTCCCATGAGTTCAAGATGCTTTTCCTCCGGACATTTTTTTTAACAGAAACAGTAGCAATTTTGATATTATCCTGTCACGGCGATTGTATGACTCCTGTTACTGGCCTGGCTTATATCAAGCCGTTGCCTATCAGCCCAGTTTACCAATTTTATAACTGTAATAAAACATCTTTCAGAAAAGGAGAAATGGATTACAATATATACAATCCGTTCAACGAAAGATACATCATTACATACATTTTGTAAACATCGGATATTCACCGCTTTTGGTCTCCGGCTGCATCAGGGGATACAGAGGAGCCCAGGGGGGGTTTTCATTAGCGAAACTGTGAGCTTATTCGATAGCACAGCGTCGTCCGTCGTCCGAACGTTAACCCATACTATCTAAAAACCGACAGAAGCTAACACCACCAAATTTTTATCCAAAAAAGAATTAGTCATCTAAAAAAAACCTCCTTAATTTTTGCTATCCACATATATTTAGATTTTATTAAAATCTGTTCCGCTGAAACTGTCTATCCAGATTGTTCAATATTTCACAGATAATAGCTCCGAAACAATCTCTCTCAAGTTTCGAATGGTTCCAGGTCGGTAAATTTTGCCGAGTTACAGAAAGCAGAATTAGGTCATTTGACCAAAAAAGGATACTACAATTACAATATCAGAAACGGCTGGAACTATCATCACTAAATTTCATGCAAATGTTGGTCACATGACCTGTATATGAAATTTAGATATTGGTGGCGCCACCTACATCAGCTATAAGTCATCTGAGCTATAGCCGTGGTCCATTGTCCGTCGTCCGTCCGTCGGTTAGACTGGCACGTTTGGAACCGTTAGACCATCGAATCCAAAATTCGGCATACTGTTTGAATCCCCAAGATCTCCTACCAAACTTTGTCACTGCAACTTCGTTCCTTCAAGAAAATAAGGAAAAATCTCAAATTTCCATAGAAAACTATTATCAGACTTCAGGGCTGCCTAAAATCAAACCACTGATCTGTTTTTATTTAATATTTACCAGAAGTATTCTAATATATATTTTCTATATACATGCCAGAAATTAAGTCCGTGAAGTGTAATTTATTTGAGTTATGTGCCCGAACATAAAGGACATTGTAAAGAATCAGGAAAAATATTTCCTCACTTAACATGAAAATTCCTTAAGGTCCGTTAACCTGGAACAAATCTAAACCGCTGAACCTCGGAATCTTCTACCTTGACACTTCATGGGCCTCCGTGGAAACCTGGAATTACGTCTCTGTTAGCCATATCCTCCGAGCTATGGAGCTAGTAAGTACACTCCCCCCCCCCCCCCCCCGAATAATTAAAAATATGATACAAAAGCTCCAGTATGTGATTAACTAATGCTTTGATCGCCATGATCCTTTGCACGTTTATTGATCGTGGTGTCTTTTATCAGTTCCTGCAGACTCTTAGCTCCACCTGTATTTTTTTTAACTTTTTACGTATTTTTGTTCCATTTTGAGACCTTCAAATAAAGCCTCATTTGTTTACATGGCACAAATCGTAACCGCTGGACCTGGAATCTTCTACCTTGTCATCCACAGAGGTCCATGAATGATCTCCTTGGAAACCTGAAATTACGTCTCTGTTACACATATCCTTAGAGACAGGTATGTGAATAACTAATGTATTGATAATTTAGAAAATCGTCATGATGTTTTGCATGCATATTGATTATGGAATGTTTCATCAGTTCCTGCAGACTGGGGCCCCCATTGTTTATTTAGAATTTTTACGCATTTTTTTCTCTGTTTTTGAAACCATGAAATAAAGCTTCAACAGGGCACAAATCGTCACTGTTTTACCTAGAATCTTCTTACTTATCATCCGAGGAAGTCCATGAAAAGTCTTCATTGAAACCTGAAATTAGGTCTTTGTTGCCCCTTTCCTTCAGGCTGTTGGCCTTGTAAATATACCCCAGAATAATGGTATCTGCCAAAACAGAGTTTTGCGGATGCTATATTTTTGCAAGGGTTCCGCTGCTGTCACAGCCACCGCTGCGCTCATTCCGGAGAACTCTTCGGAGGCCCTTGGGCCGATCTACCGCAACCCGGCATAGTTGTTTCCTCTCTTATGTAGTTATGCGTTACAAAGACAGGTGACGCCACCTGCGATCCTTTTTTTTTGCACAGTATGAATCTTAATTGGTGTCATTTAGATAACAACCCATATCTCAGAAGTGGTTCAATGTATTGAGCTGAAAATTGCATGTCCATAGATATTGGATCTCTCCATCCAGTAATCTCGACTGGTAGCGTCCATCTGTGCCCTTGCCGTCTGTTCATCTAAGTGGTTCTTCAGTGTACTTGGTTGATATCGTGCATGTCCATAGGTTCTCCACAACTCCATCTCGTAAACAAGGTTTGTGGCGCCATCTTTTTCGCATGGCGTCCATCCGTATATTTACTTTAGGAGAAAATCAATCTATGGAGTGGTTCAAGGTATGGTTCTGAAATTTGGGACGTCCATCCATCTTTGAAAGTTTTCTCCTTCCCTTTTTTGTAGAATAAATTAATGCCCTTTTCTCAGGAGTGATTTGCCTACCTGTTTCCATAGAATTGATTAATGCTCTTTCCAAAGGAGTGGCTGAGTTAGCACTCAGCAGTTGAACAAGAAACTTCCGACTTAGCATCTTGGGAATGCCAGGTCAAAGAGCCCACTGAAACCCATTTTTAAGGACTTTTCACAAAAAATCATGATTTTTTTTTTTTTTTGCACTCTGGCAGTCATTTTGCTCATTGTTCAATGCTCCTTGAATTCCGGTGACCGTCATGGCCCATGGGTCACTAGTTCCCTCATTCGCCGATGCCCTGTAAGTAACACCTAACGGTGTTCGTTCACAACACTGTCAAGCCCACGCTTCACTAAGCTCGCACATACACACACAGCGTTGATTCTGTAACTTTCTCATCAAGTTATTACTTGTATACACTGATGTTTGGAGTGTCGTTCAGGATGGCTTCAGCTGCGCAGTGGATCCTAATCTTGTCCGTTGCTTCGTTTTCCCCAGCACCAACGTATTGTGAGTGTGTTTCCTAAACTCTACAATCAGAGTTTTGGATTTAATGATTAATTGTTTGATAATGGTGTTGGGTAACTAAATTTTCCCTCTCCATAATACATCTCCTTGGTTTCATAATTCATTTTATCCTTTATTATATTTCACCGTATAAGACCCTATGCAGAAGCAATGATTTGATACAGATCCCTTTAAATTTTTTTTTAAACAAAAAAATGTGCATGTATGTGATACAAATATTAACCATTTACAGAATCCGATACAATCCAACACTCCAATATTAGGAGTACTAGCAGTATACACTAAATTCCGACTTGCGACAGCCGCATTTTAGTCTGTACGCAAAACGGGAGCCACCATGAGTAGTTTCGAAATTAGAATATGACAGGTAAGTACTTCGAGGACAGTCTAACGAGGATAATGTATATGCGGAGGTGTGGTGGGAATTAGACCCGTATCTGCCAAGTTGAAGCCGGAGGTAGGCTCTGGAAATGACCACGCCCTCACCCCGAAAGTTATAAAATGATAAAACATGCGACAGCAGATTATACACATATTGAAATGTGTTACAGAGACGAAGACACCTAGGAAATTCTCTTTAAAATTGACGAATTTTATTTTTAAGTGAAGAAAGCGAATTGTGCTATAATAAAGGTATTCATTACATACATCCTGTGTATAACAATATGTATATGATATGGTGCAATGGAATTGGAATGGAATTCTCGGTTAAGACGTTTTGTAACCCTACCACAGTCATGCTATTAATATCTGTGTGCATATCAAGATGGTGTTCCAAGAAGGTAAATACACCTGTACATAAAATTTTTGTATAAAAATTAATACATAGGGTAAATTGTCAACCGTTTAAGCCGACTGTTCTACTTTAACCAAAGAATATAGGATTACAGAGATGAGCCGATATAATTAAAGTACATTACGAATCTGGTTTTTTTTAACTTTGAATTATTGTTAAGATTTTTATGCGTAACATTACGGTGAATTTCAAAATTAGTTATGCATACAAGATGAAACCTTGTACAACACAGTAAAGCACACGCACCAGTTGTCTCGCTGGGAGATGCACAGGTGTAGCCTTACAAACCGTTACTTCCTCATTCGTCTACAACACGCTTCCACTCCTCCCATACACCATACAACAAGAAGCTAAAAATACACTATGGCACAAGACTTTGGCAACCTGTACGATTCTGATCACTTACTTTGCGTCAGACTGCCACATATTTATATATATATATGTGTGTGTGTGTGTGTGTGTGTACTCTAGAGACCTTTGTGAGGCTCCCTCATGAATCTATTGGTTTGTGACCAACTTTAAGTTCTGAAATGTACGTGTCATTGTGTGATACTCAGCATCATGCTTGTCGAACTGGCATTTCCCCCGTTTCTTGCAAAACGATAAACCAGATTGCAATGTAGGTTTCGTAACTTGTAATAATTCTGTATTTTCAACCTGTAAGCCTATATGCGTTTATATGATGCTTTGATATAAGTCGGACGCATTTGGGATTTTGAATGATTTATTATATTTGGACACAAATGGACATTACTTGGCCAAGGAGATTTCAGGATCTTAGGAAATCATAGGTTATTTTGTTAAATGTGATAAGAGAAACAAAGGCTTACACCGTTTTTAGTGACTGTAATTCATCTGAGTAATAGTCAAGGTCCTCTGTCCAGGCGTCCGTTAAAAGGGCACGTTATTGAAACAATTTGACCGACGAATCCAAAAATTAGCATACAGTTTGATGTCCAAAAATATCCTACCATATCGAAAATTGGGTTAAAAGGACTCAGTTCCTTCGAGATATTAAGGGAAAACCTTAATTTTCCATTTAAATCCGTTGTTACACTTCAGGACTGCCTGATATCAAACCACTTTTCTTTTTTTTTTTATCATATTTTATATATCTATTTCTTTATACAAGTGTTATGTACATACCAGAAATAAAGTCAGTATTGCACAATTTCTTAATGTTATGGGCTAAAAATTATGTACTTAATAAAAAATCAGGAAATATATTTACTCATTTAACATGGAAATTGCTGAAGCTAGAGACTTTTTTTCAGGGATATAACTGTATTTAATCAAGATTCAATTATATACCCTTAATAAGATCTAAATTTTGCATTTTGTAAAGTTATTAGCATAAAAAATCAATACCATAAGTTTTGACCAACTTTGGCCAGAGCACGTTTTATCCTGTTCGGACTGTTGATTAAATTTTCACAGCATGTAATCATACGGTATCAATCTATATAAATCTGAAATTTAAAAAGATATGACTGAAAAGAGTTGCTTTAATTCAAGATTTTAGACACCATGTGAAGTATTGTTTACATCAGGCCAGCCCAGTTTAACAGTGGTGGTGATGGAGCCCACACTGCCTTACCTCTGTCATGTAATCACTCCACACTCCGGGAAGCTAAGCTTAGCTTGGTCAAGTGATGTATTGCAATAAAAGTGTGGATCATTCCATCAATATATCCTGCCATGCATACCACTGGTAGACTCAATCTATAATTTGGGCAAACTTCCTGAAATTTAATATTTAGCTCATTTTGCAATTTGCAAATTTTATTAATTACATTTACATATTTTTGGTTTATCAAATAACCTTTGGTATAAGTCTTAGGCCCATAACCCTTTTCCCCTTATTGCATGATTAAATGGTTTCAGGTACATATTACACAATACACTATATACTTATAAGATAGAGTTTATGCTCATTTGAAGATGTACAGTTCTAATGTATTATTATACAACAGTTCAACAGTTTCATCCTTATTCTCAATTTAACAGGGTTTCGTATATTCCAAGTGGGTATTATAAACACATATTACTTTCACATAGGCAAATATTTGGCTCCTGCATCTTTGATGTAGTCCAAAAAGGGCACATGTAGTATTTGTCTTGCATTCACATATTTAGTGTTTGATTATCACCAAAAAGCAGGCCATTTCCTCTTGGATTACAAATGCTATCATGTAAAAAATATTAATAAGTTCATTTTGCGTTGCTAGTATTTTACAAAGTTCAGCTGAGCGCTGTGACCTCTGGGTCCCTTGTTGAAACTGTCAATTTAAATGTTGTACTATGTACAGTTTTAATGAAACTGTAACAGCAACATGGAGGTATATTTTTATATTGTAAAGTAAGTAAAGACATCTCTAGCTTAAACCAATCAGATCTAAGTTCACGTGTTGAAGCAAGAAAACACAAGTTTACAATTACGTTTGTCCTTACTTCGATTTTGAACATTATATCCTGTTTTGACCTCCCTCTGAACAACCGCAATATCACCACCTTGTAGCGACTTCCCTTTGTGGAATCAGCATTGTATGTATTCATTGTCTGGCTGAAAAATTGAAGAGCTGAGCTCCATGTGCCGGCATTTGCCCGGGCCTCACGACGGATCCACATGTAGCTCCTGTGCAATTCATCCCAGGTTTTGTCGCATCGGGAATGGCATGACACGCTTGTGGCACTGGTGCATGATTGTAGACATGTCCTCCATGGTTGTCACTTGGCATGATGTCCTATTAGAAGTAGACTAATATTGCATCCAAATTTCAGTCGGCTGGATTCAGCGTTGCACCATTAAAAATGTATAAACCTCAGCGCTTCCTATCTATCTCCTCTGAATTTCTCCTAAACCTTCGGCCCCACAGTTAAACCTTCACCCAGCTGTCACCTTTATCGTTGCCCAAATGCGAGTGTCAGCACAGGCAACACCTTTAGGCAATTCCAGACAAGCAAGAATTTTGGTTTAGGTAAACCTTGATATGAGGAATTTGCTTCTCTTTTTGATATTTACACAGTTTTTTTTAACATCAATTTTAAAACCTATATCCCTACATGTATAATTACTAAAAGGCCCTAATGAATTGCTAAATTTAATTCCCCTTTCCCTAATATCATCCATAAAAAACAGATTTCCAGGTTCTCTGTGCCTGAATTTCTTAGGATTGGAAGCCCCTTTACTAGCCGTTATAACCACCCCCGTTCTAGGTGAGTAAGCCGACAAACTGTTCGCCATGTACCGTGGTTGAAACCGAGGTGGTGTTCCGGGCCCCCTTAGACAGGTATTGGTCAGGTAAAAAAACTGTAAGGGGCGTACCCCACCCTAATTGTCCGTATTTTTGTTTATGATAAAAATTCTTAAAGATATTCCACCCTTTTGGAACTAGCAAATAAAACCGGACATCCTACATTGAAAGGTACTCAGCAACATTTTGGTTCCTTACTGTGTATTCAGGAGCTCGCGAACCCCAAATTTCAAAACAGCTTCCATACTTCCTCATTTGGATTATCAGACCGACATTTATATATACCATTATGTAAATATTATTGGCTCTTTTTGATCTACCTGTTCTCTATCAGAGAGTGTTTTCCCATCGCCTTCATATCGGACGTACAAGTCCTGCTTCCCGGGACAACTTTATCCGGTAGCATTTAGAATTGCTGCTTGGTACGCCCTAATAGTATTGTACTTCAGTGACCTAGAAAAAATTATTTGTCATGCAATATATTTCCTCAAGGCCAGGCAAAGGATTTGAATTAAATTTAAATCAGCATTTTAATCTCACCTTGGCGTATTTTAATATGCTTGGATTCTAATTTCGCCTATATTGTACACTGAAAACCCTATAATAATTTTTTACAGATTTGAAAACCACCCTGAAATTTCAATTTCGTGATAAGGAAAACATGATACTTCCATGATATAATCTCCAGCAAACAGATTTCATATTTTTACAATAGGCAACATATGCCAAAACTGTATGAATAATTGATACTGTTTACACATGAAGCGGCATGCACATTATAAAGTTTCTTCGTCTTCACTTAATGTTAGGCGTGCCTGATACGAGTTACATTGCTCAAATTTAATCAGGTTAATCGGTCCACCTCCATGAGAGGTCATCCGAAAAGATGTTTATATATGAATGTAGTAACATAAATCAGCTAAATAGGTCATCTTAGGAGGCGTTTTGTACTATCCAACCGAAAAGGTTTCTTTCCGTATGGCTTGTCATGTGTTATATAATTGGCTAGGCCAAACAACACAGACACTTCAGATGATGATGTCGAGGTTTGTAGTAAGATCTACGTCTCAAATATAGACAAAGACATATCAGATGAATCTAAATAAAAAGGGTTTATGACGTCAGCCATGGATGGTTTGTGAAGTGTAACAAGCAGCAAGACACTGAAATATTTATGGCTCTGGTAAATTCCAGTTAAGTATGTTCATATCCTTTTCATAAGCCCAGCTAAACTTTAAATTACTAAGGAGTTTTTAACAGTTACAAGAAACAATATGGTTTATACTTTCACAAAAGAGGTCAAATGGTCCGCTACACAACAGTTAGGGATACAGATTCAGCCGAGCAAAGCCGGACAGAACACACCACTTAATAAAACAACAAACACTGAGGTCCAGTCCCTTTTTACCTCAGTTGACTTTAATAGGAATGGCGCTTTGTCCGCCGTCCATCCGGTTGTCCAGCCGCCTGGCTCTCCGGCCGTCTGTCCGTCTGTTAGCACGGCACAAATCAAAACCGCTGGCCTAGAAACTCTTAAGTAAAAATGCAGGGAAGTCAATTATAAAAATCTCCATGAAACCCTGAATTTAGGTCACTGTGACCTATATCCTCCGAGCTATGGGATTTGTAAGTACACACAGAATAATTTAAAAAATTATTTAAAAAAAAACCTTCAGCATCTTGATAATTAATGCATGGATTGCCATGAATCTTACCTTGAATATTGACCATGACCAGGGGTCTCAGATGCCGAAAACTGGTGGCACCACCTGTGTTTTTTTATAATTTTTGCTATTTTTTTCTATTTTTGAGACTCAAATTGTATCAGTTTCTCACCTGTGGTTTCATCCAGTGTCCCAAAACCTGGTGGGTTTATTGATTATAACTGGGTTCTTCGGTTTCTAAAGACTGGTAGCGCTACCTGTATTTTTTTTCATTTCATTTTTGATTACATTATTTCTTTAATTTTGAGATTATCAAATATATTGATACTATCAGATTCGCAACTGTGTTTTCATCTAGTGTCCTGACACCTTATGTGTTAAATAGGATCCCGCCTGATGCCCTATAGTAATCGCCCTGTCTGGCCATCTGTCTCCTTCAGAATGTACATCAAATTTGTTTCCTAATGGTAACTCTAGTTTGGATTGCCATATTGTTTTCAAACTTAATTTATATATGGCCAACCATGAAAGCAGGAAACCCGTATGGTATTGGGACCATGAGGTCAAAGGTCTAGGTCACGGGACTAAACTAGAACGATTGTGCATGCATTATGAGCCCAACTTTTTGTCCCAAACCTTCCATCTTGCACATATAGCAGGAATGCAAATAGGGGAAGAACATGATTGATATTGGGGCCACGTGGTCTAGGTCGCAAGGCCGATCCATTAAAAAATTAGATTTTTGATGATAACTTCAGTTTTGGTAGACAGATTGGCTTCCACCTTGATCACAGGACCCACATTTTGAAAGAGGTCTTAATCATGTCCATAAAGACAAATTTAGCCGAGCGTTAAGATCCATGTGTCCCTAATTTTGCGGGATGAGACCAGTCGACATCCTTTTTCGTGCTGTCCGCTAATATGTGTGTTACGCGTATGATGTAACACTGCTTTTTTAATGCAAGATATTCTTTTTCTTCAGTGAGATTATTATCCTGATATCTATGCAAGGTTCTGAAAAGTGTCTCTCTGTTTCAAATATATATTTGTTCACTGTTTTGCTTTCCTGATAGTTTGGGAATAAAATCTTTGGTTACTCTTTCTGTAAACTGCAGTTGGGTTCGCCGGGCAGAAAGGAATCTTTCTTGCAGAATTACGCTAAGTATATAAACCTTCAAATGTTAATATCTTTCTGCTACAGTGCTTGGTAATGCTAATTTTTTAATGTAATTTTAGCATCTGCAGTAACTAAACCGCCTTTGTTGATATTTGCAACCGGTGGCGCAATTTGTCAGAAAAGTCCTCCCTTCTCAGAAGGTTATGATTCGACACGGAACGTTTCAGGATGTATGCTCAGTGGTTTCTCCTACCAAGTACGTGCTGTAGCGACCCACGTTTCTCAGGGAATGTTATTTTATAGTACCTATGATAAACCAAGACACATCTGGAGAGTAAAGATGGTTGACGGTGAGAAAACCAGCATCGTCTCTCGCGGATTCGCTGAAGGTAGGCGTAATATCTCTTATGTAATGTCTGAACTGACACGTCTGTGCATTATTTTAATGGAAAAATATGAAAGCATTTTATCTGAATATGACATTGGATTGACACAAGGTAAATAATGAATAAAATAAATATGTTTATAATTGAATAAATGCAGAGGGAATAAATGCAGTTGTGCAATTGACAACATACTCTGTGTCTCTGCCTTTGGTGGTTACCGGTTTACTTATGGTTTACATATTAATATACGCTTGTCTGTAGCTTAAAGTAATATACATATATAAAAAAATTATATAACATGATCAACCACGGATGATTCATTAGCAGTTCATCTGGGTTTGTAGTCTGGGACGTGTAATATATTGATAAAAGGTTCACATCAGTCAATATATCACGTACCATAATTTGATTTCATTAATGGATAACGCTCACACCAAAGAATGGTTAATTTGGTTGATTCTGAAACATGATACGGGATTTTAAACAGCACTAGCGGTGGACTGGTTGACAGACAACTTGTATTGGACGAATCCGACCTATGATGTTATATTGGCGAGTCGTTTGACTGGGGAGCACGAGGTAGCCCTGGTCCACAAGAAAGCAGGGGGGATTGCCCTAAATCCACAAAGATGGTAAATGTTTTGATTTAACTGTAACACTCTGATAATTTATACAAACCTTTAACATCCACAGTGGTTTTACATATCTTCAACAGTTGAACTAGAATTGACTAGTTATTGTTTGCTATTCCCTCTCCATCGATGGAAACGTCGTTTTAGGTCGCGTCGCCTTCGACATTCTTTGATGAAATACTGCACATATTTTCTTCAAATTAACAAATTTTTCCTAGTTCATGCACTTATGATAAACTTAAGATGTTTTATTTATGTTCTCTTTTAAAGTGTTAGGCTTTTATAAATTGGTAAAACTTTGTAGAAAAAATCGATTCCGTGGCCCTTTTACAGGAGCCAAAAATACTGGAGACTGAGAGATTGATATCCAGGATTAAATGTACGGAACTATATTGTATGATCTTAAAAAATGTATGCATTGTCGTGCAACTTGTTTTGAACCTTTTATCTTCCGAGTAAACTTTACGAAGAAATGTATTTTTCAGTATTACTTTACAGATTTAACAGGTTAAAGAATACAGCAGTCGTGCCCTATTGTGAATAGTGATGTTTTCGTCCACATCCGTATTACAAGAAATGTTTAGAATATTGCCTTTAGAATATCACATATTTTCACCCGAATTTCAGACCAATCGTAAATAGAATATGGCTGCTAAGCAGCGATCTTGGTATTTCTTTCACACACATTATCTTAAGAACCGTTAAAATGATTGCGTTTACGATTTTACCAGAGATTGTATCCCATGATGGAAATTTGTGCTGTTAAAATCCACAGCGGTAGAAAATACATTATTGCCACCATAGCAACATGTAAATTTTATTGGGCATTTTATCAAGAACTGTTCACATCATTGCAATGAAATTTGGACTTTAAATTGATATCCATGAGAGGATGCCTGTTACTGACTCATGATAATTCAATATTGAAACAAGGCTACAATTTTGGGCTTAATGGAGGATCTTGAGGGTCCTATACATGTTTGTGTATAGGGTTCACTAATGCATGCCCTTATGTTAGCTGTCTTGACAAATTAGGCACATGGGGGCATCTGTTTTTTGCGACACTGCAAAAAAAATCATTCAAGTTAAGTATTGCCTTTTTTAACCCTATTTTTTATCATGGTGGATATGTTCTTTTTTTTTCACCACAGACGTATGTATTGGGTGGACGTTGAAAGCACGCCGAAAATTATTGAATCCAGGATGGATGGAAGGATTTTGCGGACTCTAGTTCCAAGTGGACTCACACAGCCCAGACAACTATCTGTTGACATATCGTCCAACCGGCAAGTAGCGGCTTATCAACATTTTCCATAGAAGAACTTATTATATCGGTGGCTACAGTGTCTTGCCTTTCGTTTGCATTATACAGGAACTATCGCTTTTAGTCAGGTGGCTTAACGAAATCATCGATACACGCCGGATAAAAGCACCAAATTTGGTATGAAGTATCTACAGGTCAATCCTGATCATTCTGAAGGGGGTGCCCACCCGAACTCAGTCTTTGATTCCTTCAGCAGGCCCAAATCCAAAATAACAGGATTTTACATAAAATTTCGCAAGTTTACAACAATAAACGGAATGTTGTAAACTAAATTAACTCTAAAACTCATTCTAAATTAATCAATATACATAATTAGAACACCATTATGAAATATCATGAATAGTTATCGTAGAAAGTCCTGTAAAAGTATAATAATAGAGGTCAAAAGGTCATGTCACCCGTTGAGGTAAAACTGTGTCCTTTGCGTTTAAATGCCCTCATGTTCTGAAGTGAAAATATTTGAAAGTTAAGAAATATATCATTAAAAAATAGAATTCCATAATGATAAAGATTATAAAGATTAAACATCCATATGATTAAAAAAAATATATAGGGAATATACTAGTATATATACACTTTTCCAGTGAAACCATCCCTTTCGAAAGCTATATCTGAAGTAAACATCTCGATTATAAATATAGTAATTTCGATAATTAAAAAGGTGTCATGAAGCAATATTTGTTTACACTTATCGAAAATAATATCTGTATGGAGATAAAGGTCTACAAGCAAATCCATGCATTTATATAGTATATAATAAGCAAGTGGTTGTTTCTTTAACATCTGTTGGGTATTAAATATGTTTGTAATAATAACATTTAAAAGAAATTAATATCATGCAGTAAAATTATCGATGGTAGCAACTGAGATCATGTTTCAATACGATGGAGCTTCCAGTGGCGTTTAGTCGTCTGATGTTGTACTTTTATTGGTTGAGAGAGGATTATGGTTTGTACATATGTTAAATAAATACTTACAGCGCTGATAAGTTTATATAACTACCTAATTTTCTAATTTATTAAGAAATTATTTTACTGATAAAAACTTTAATGTGCCAGGAAATGACTAAATCAAAGAATTCGGTATTTAATTACATTACATTTTATTTACATTAAAAAAACTAGTTCATACTAATATTTTTTTGCAATGAAGAAAATGTCTGACTCTATTTACAATATTGATTATAATTATTTATGTAGGTAAAATGGATATGCTAATGATGAACTATAGTGATGAGACCACCATGTTAACGAAAGTTTAAAGTTATGTAGGTAAAACACTATATTTTCAAATGTCCAAATAGTAAGGTAACTTAACGGAATTTTTGTTACATGTCGAACAAAAACACCAAATTTTGTAAGAAGTATCTTCCAGTCTGTCCTTCAGGTGCCCATTCAGCAGGCTAGAGTCCACAATAGCAAGTAAAAAGAAACGACCTTTACAACTATGAAGGGAACGCGGTAAAGTCGGCTGAATCTATATTTCATTTTCATTTAATCAATATACATATTAGGAACACCTAAAATATCAAACATCTGTTTGTTGCAGTAAACATGACCAAAACCAGTTCAAAGGTTGAATATAGCCAGCTTCATTTCAGACGGTCACGTCATCCGTTCATACTTTAATTGGCCCCACGTTTTATATTACGTTAAATATTGGAGCCAAGCTTTTAAGAATATATATATATATATATATATATATATATATATATATATATATATGAATATTAATCAATACTGTGTAATTGTTTAGCTGATAACGATCATACTAGTATAGGTGCGATCTAAGCAGCTCAGTGTATGAAATGAGAATACATTCGCAGTCTACATGGACTGGACCATTGTTTTTTCCATATTATTTTGACAACACCTGTATAGATAGTAATTTTGGTGGTCGCACATTTTGATTAAGAATTTAATGTGTATCATATCAACACTCGTCGTCTATTCCAACAAGACAATTTGTTTAAATACTGTGTCTGAATACGTAGTTACAAAGAACAGGTTATTGAAACAATTTGTTGAGCTGCCTAAACATTTGATCATTGAGGGACTGTGCATTAATGCATCTCAGTCACAATAAATGACATACAGGCAAGTGAGACAATTAACAGAATTGTAACGTAAAGCAGCATTTGTTTACAATTATCCTAAATAATACTTAACTGAAATGACAAATTTTGCTTGTGGCTTTGTTCAGATCTATGCATTGTGAGACTCTGGATACCTTTAGAGTACGAATTAAGTTAATGAGGACTTATAAAGATCAGCTGGGTGTTTTATTCGTTTGGAAAAAATGTCTCTATAAAAATAAATGTCAATAATATTATCAAATTGCATTGTTCAGACCAAGTTTTACATTCTAAAATGTTTAGACATAGAAGGAAATATCCGATTGCGTTAACGTAAATTGTTTATGATTGTAATATTATATAATGAATATGAATATGCTTAAGTTGTATTATAATGCTGAGAAGCCATTTTAGTGTTATAGTCTAAGGTTTTGTAGAATCAAACACGATATATCTATCAGGAAAAGGGGTTTTGTCAAAAGTTTACCTACATATTGTGTTGTTCAGAGGTGTTTGTCAATGTTGGATTCTTAAACCTATATACCTTAGGGGTTGATTTCAAAGTGTTTGGAGATACAAATAACACATATCGTATTTGGAATATAATTTGTCGATTTTGTTATTAAGACATATACTATCAAGCTTTCATTTATTTATAGACATCTTGTTTGTTATTAAATCAGGTCTTAAAGATATTTGTTACCTAATAGAATTGTCTGAGAAAATGATTTAACCGCAGGCTTGCATATAATATAGAAAAATGAATCATATATCTATGGTATTCATTTTAACATTCCCAAGATAAAAAATAAAACAGGGCTTAAGTTTGAGTTATGGGATGCAGGAATACTAAAAGAATACGAAATGTAGGCTAATAAGCTACAGGACATGGTCTCTAGATGAAATAATAAATAACTTGATAACACCATAAATTTTAAGCCACTGTAGAAAACCACTTTTTAAACAAGACAGTTTGCTTCATTACAAAAATTCAAATCAGATTTATTGTAAAAAGTACTACAATATACGAAAAAAGGCTAAAAGACAATATATTGAATTAACTGCAATTAAATCTTGAAAATTAAGAGCGCATATTTTCCGGCTCACAAAAAAATATGGCAGGATAATTGTAGACTGATAACGTTTATATTTTGCTATGGCATTTACGCGTATGATATGACTATTTGCGAAATCTGGATCCCAAATCCCAAATAAAGTCAGCTGCCATGACCGCAAAGACAGTTATCAATAATTCCTAATAGACAATACTCTTCAACTCAGACAAAAGATATAAAGAATGATTAAACAAACAAACTATGTTAATAAATGTCCCTCTTCACTATAACATTTTGCGTCAAATTTTCACCATGGTTGATGACCTGTCATGAACACGTGACATTTTGGTGTTAGTTTGGCTTTTTGTGCACATTAAAAAAATTAAACATATTAGACTGGAACTTATTTTTCTTTTTCTTTAAGTTGGTATATTATTTGCAATATTCTATCCAGATAAAACGGATCTAAAGTGATTTTTCCTTTCCCTGACCCTCCACATTTTTATGTTAATTTTGTTATTTCGGGGAGCAAGGGCTAGATAGGTTTTAGGCGCTAAACTTTAAACAGGTGATGTATAAGTGGTAATTTGTCAACATATTATTAGGAATGTGCTTGCACTCTTGCAACATGGCGACCATGATAGTTAATAAAAATAATTCTAATAAAAAATCATTGTGCTGGCCAAGAAGATTACGTTTTAAATTTGCAATGATTTACAGAGGACAGTTGCAATGAATAACAAGAACAAATCAAAATGTGAATCTTAGGTTGATCTTGATCGGAAATACGGTTTATCGATCATATTTAGTTAAAATATGAGTAGCCGCTAAGGCAACTATCCGTTATTATACTTTCAAAAAAAAACAACCACAAACTCAACAATAGTAAACAAGAAAAAAGTTGTACATTTTTTCGTTTATACACTTCATATCTTGGTTAAATGTTTGCATATAACTTTCCCAGTCCCGAAATTGAGAAAAGGTATGGTCACGTGATCATTCTACATTTTTTTGGGCTACAGGTGTATAATATTACAATATAAATGGTAATGATAGAAAGAACACTTTTATGGCTTTCTTTTGGTATAACATTTACTATATGTTAATAATAGTGGATCTAAGGTTATTTTTTCATTCTCTTCCCCAGATGGTTTTCAGGCTCTGAATCTTATCTTGTGGGTACTAAATGAGGGCACCCCTCTGAAATATTCCGTTTTGTTATACTATACCCATATACAAACTTGGAGCGACACACCATTGGGTAAATACATGAGTTACAATTTCATCTTTTACTTGCAGGTTGTATTGGAGTGACTCCGCGCAGTCTACTATCACCTCTATCTCAATCGACTCCCCAAATGATAAATCCGCCCTTATCAACCGGCAAGGGCGCACCATATGGGGCTCGGCAGTTTTTCAGGTACTCGTGTCATAAATTACAATCTGACCTACCATTTCCTTTTTATATGCCCGTCTGTGACGGGACGTATACTGTGATTCCAACCGTCAGTTAACTTTTAATTTCGCACTGATTATGTAAAATGAATATAATGAATTTTGACAAAAATATTAATTAATATTATGTCTTACCTAAATTTTACTTCCAAAAAAAATCCATGCATAATTGATGAGGACATAGGTAAAAACACTTTGCTGGCACCACCCTGACTTACCAAAAATGGATTTTCATATAACTTATGATGAGTATTAACTGATACAGTTTTCACCTGAATTACATTCTCAGCAAATTCACGCATATTTAATGAGGTCAGAGGTCACAAAATATGCAACGGGCGTATTATGCACCATTTGCGGTGTTCTTGTTCTATTGTATTTTACTTGAATGTTATATATATAAACAGTTTGGCTGTAAAATTTATGATACTTTCTGCAACCTTTCAGTCTGTCGGTTGGGGCGTCCTGTAAGAATAATGTTATTCAACGAAAAATGCAAGAAGTTTATGCATGAAAGTTGTGGGCTCTTTGTATCTTAATCATTCAAATTTACTCGAAATAAATAGATCATACTGATTTGTTATATGCTGAATGTACTTTATGTGGATTTTTTTTCAGGGGATGGTTGCTTGGACAGAGTCTCAGCCAGAAACGGCTCTATATTGGCAGCGTATAAACGGCTCCATCAGGTCAAGCCTGCGCATCAGCTCCGGTAACGGATATGACGTCACAGCCTATGTTGATGAAGCCCAGCCTGTTATAGGTTGTGTCATTAAACATATCTCTCCATATCCTTTACCGTATATCAGCTGACCTAACAACCTGAAAAACAATGTAGAAGCTTTCAATTTCATTAAAAAAGATTGGTCTATTGCCTTATTGTTGGTACTGTAATTGAATCAGTAGGCAATTGACCAAATGATATGAATGCTAAGTTGGTATTATTAGACCCTTGATGTCAGGCAAACATGACATGTACGGGGCTAGGAAGAGTGCATAATTCAATAACCGTAAAATCCTCGTGTCATAATTTTAGGTTCTTTCAAGACATCGCTATTTTGTCTTTTAGTAACCGGCGGGGTTCTAAGGGGAGGCCTTTAGCTGTAAAGTTCAACCCTTGACCATAAGGCTTTGTTTTCTCTGCTGTTGCATTTGGTATAATGGCCATTAATTAAAAGCTTTTCTAATTTGTCTTTATAAAAAGATTCTTGAACGTGGCATGGTTTTAGAGTTTGATGAAAGGGTTTAAACACGTGCTCTAGAGTGTGAAAAAAAACCGTGTCGGGTAGTAGGTTTGAATCTCTTATCCACTTTCGGACCAGAATACCACTGGCAATAGGAGCTCATCCAAATCAGTTACATTCCGTTGGCTAAAAATATTTTTGTTGACATTATTAATGTTATTAAGATAACTAGTCTAAAACTAGTTAGGTTCGGCAGAAAATAGACGTTTCTCAAAGTGGTCATGTTTTATTAACTTCATGTTAAAAAAAACATAATAACTTGTAGGACCGGCTCCTTGTGGTCTGAACAACGGTGGCTGTGAACACCTTTGTCTACCTACTGGATCCATGCGCAAGGTCTGCAGGTGTTCCCATGGTTACTCAGTACTCGCAAATGGCTCCTGTGTCACACGTGAGTTTATATATATATATATATTTATAAAGAGAGAGAGAGAGAGAGAGAGAGAGAGAGAGTTGTATGAATAGTCATGCTGGTTCATTATATAGAAATTGATCATAAATACACGGAAAATATATAGAAATTGGTCAGGGATCTGCTGAAGCTTAGTGGATAGAGATTATTTGTCTAAATGTCAGATTCGAAAAAAAAATATGTTCTGTTTAAAGTTGATTGTAAGCTATATATGTGCATTTTCAGTTTTTCTGGTCTCTAGGTATTTCTTTTTGCATAAACTGAAAATGGTACAATTTCTTAAATTACGATAGGTTAACGATGTCTGAGTTCATGATTACAGCCAAAAACGTTTTAGTGATAACTAAAATGGTCACTTTGTCTTTCTTTCACCTCAGGACAACTCGAGGAATTCTTGTTGATAGCAGACACATATCAGCACAAACTCGTGCAGCTGGATCTAGAAACGAGGGTTGTGCATTCTTTAAAACTGCCTTTCCTTGAGAACCCAATAGCTGTTGAATATGACCCTAGGGACAAGCGTGTATACTGGAGTGATGTGACAGAAATTTCGATTTATTCTGCATTCTTAAACGGAACTGACAAAAGGGTGTTATCAACAATAGTACATCGTAAGTGCAATAATCTTTGCTCGTTGTTATCTTCTTATCTTTTATATCTGTCAACCATTTTACATGGTCCATATAATTCTTCTAATTGCTTTCCTGCCATTGCCATCTTTGTTTTAGAATTATATCTATTACAGAAGGTGTTATAATTTTTTTTTTCTGTAAACGTTTCAAGTTCATTTTTATGAATACCGTACGTATATGTTTTATTCATGATTTCTTGATGCTGTTCTTCAGAGATTTATTTCCAAGAAACGTACATTTAAATATACAATAATAGAATGATTTGCGTTAGTATGATTTTCTCACACATATATATGGCTGGCAGGGATAGCGGCTGACGGGTTAGCTCTAGATCCCACTGCTGACAACTTGTATTATACAAACATTGCTGACGGGACGGTGGGTGTCATGCCATTGAATGGCATTAAAACAAAGACTCTCATCTCCAGCGGACTTTCAAAACCTAGGGATATCGAATTGGATATCGGAAACGGGTGAGATTAAATCTTACGTTTCAGTAAAGCTATCAAATGTTTACACTTAAAATTTACCAGGCCAGACACGACGTAAGAATAGCCGACGATACACAAGGTAACATCGACCTGATAGTGTACCTTTGTATGACGTTCAGAATACTTAATCTGGCTTTATATTCGAGAAGGTTTCATATTCGCGATATCGGAGAATAAACATTATGGCGATAATAAAACCCTTTTATGCATGATAGGCATTAATGCTGTTGTGTAATTGGCATCTCATTTTCACCATCCATGTATGAATGTAAAGCCGAAAGTCGAAAAGCAAGATATTGATTACGTTATGGATAAAAACACACCCGTTTTTATTACCCTAAATCAAAGATTGATATACCATATTAGTCTTTCCTGTTGCCAGTCCATAATGAAAGAGGATCTCCTCCATTATATAGTCATCTTCCGATATTCTCGATGGTTCTAATTAAATTGTCAAGATTATTTAATAGTTCATGTAAAATGGTTTAGATTATCAAATTATTCGAATACTAAAGAAAGAATCCTGTTTGGTTAATTGTATGCCAAGATCAGGGAAACGGATCCCTCTCGAAACAATGAAATGCAAACATCCATTTTATATGACAGTGGCTTCTTGGTAGTGAAGATAAGTCAGGTAATTCTTCTTTGGCGTGTCATTTTATGAAGAGTTCAGATGAGGCACAAGAATTGTACCAAAGCGACACCAGTGTAGTAGATTAGGGGATTTCGAAGGTAGCGGTGTCACAGATTGGTGAAAAATCACTACATGTTCTCTTACAAACATTGATTTAACCTACGTTACATCTTTTTATTGCAAAGCCTTCATCGGTTTGTTCCTTTTTTCCTAAAATAAGAAATCGACCGAGTGTGTAACGATCCACGACATACACATGGCAACATGGAGCGTTTTATTTTATGTAAACATGTGCATCTCAAAACGTGAAATTTGCATTGACATTAAAATGCTTAGATTGCATTTGTATAGAAACATTTGGATTTAAAAAGCAGCAGTTATCTGGATAACCCAGGGTTAACTTGAAATAATCAGACAAATGCTTTTATGAAGAAAAAGTAACTTTATACAATATGTCAGTCGCCTGAACACTGCCCTTTTCTGACTTTCAGACACATGTATATATCCGAATGGGAAGCTCCTGCACGGATTCTGCGAGTCGACATGTCAGGCCAAAATAACCAACTTTTTGTGTCAGGCAATATGCGCTGGCCCAATGGTTTGTCCATCGATGTTACAGGTATAATGACGTCCATGGTTGCTTTTTAGCTCACATTACTGAAAGTCCGGGCTGTCCATTAATAGGGAAAAAATCGTAACTGTTAAACCTAGAATCTCCTAACTTGACATCCCGTACAGGTCCATAAAGTATCTCCCTTAACTCCAGAAATACTGTCACTGCGACCTATTTTCTCCGAGCTATTTGGCTTGTAATCACCCAAAGTATTATTAAAAATTGATAAAAAAAAACTGTTTCGCAATAATTAATGCATGGAATGCCACGAATCTTGCATTGAATATTGCCCATGACCAGCGTTATCAGTTCCTGAAGACTGGTGGCGCTACCTGTATTTTCCTTTTTTTTTCACGCAATTTTTCTTTAATTTTTTAGCTCAGCTGACTATAAGTCATCTGAGCTATAGTCGTGGTCCATTGTCCGTCGTCCGTCCGTAGATGTGGCACGTTTTGAAACCGTAAGACCTAGGAATCCAAAATTCGGTATAATGTTAGATTTCCCCATGATCTCCTACCAAGCCGAAAACTGGGTCTTTGGGACAACGTTAGTTTGAGAAATTAAGGAAAACCCTCAATTTTTTATTAAAAACCTATTTTCACACTTCAGGACTGCCTAATATCAAAACCACTCATCTGGTTTTACTCATATTTACCATAAATATCCCTCTATAAAGTTCCTATGTACATGCCAGAAATTAGGTCTGTATTATATAATTTAAAAAAGTTATGGGCTTAAACATAATGCATTTTGTAAAAAATTAGGAAAAATGTTTGACCACTTAACATAAAACATGTTAAAGCTAAGGATTTTTTCCAGTTATATAACTTTAATGAATCAAAATTAAATTGTACACCCAAAATTAGATCAAAATCTTTTGAATCTTTAAAAATATTAGCAAAAAATAAATTTTTGCTTGGAAATATGGGCAAAAGCGGATCTAGAATTTTGGAAAGGGGGGGGGGGTCTAACCCAAGAAGTCTCATAAGAAGACCCAGAAAGGGAGGGGTCCAGTTCGGAAAAAAATTGGTTTAAATCCCTGAAAAAGGTAGGTGCGGCTCGAAAGGAGGGGATGGACCCCCCCCCCCCCCCTCCCCCCCCTCCAAAATCCGCCACTGATGTGCCCACATAAAAGCCAATGATAAAATCACGTCTAAGAAATTAAATCGCCAATGCTACAATGTAGTTAAATATTTTTGTTTGTCTCAAGTACAATGTTATATGCAAGTAAACATAACAAACCGTTTAGAGCATCTTAACAGGTAAACGTCTGTATTGGTGTGACGCTAGTCTTGACAGAATTGAACGGATCAATCTGGATGGAACTAATCGGAGAGTCATCTTCAGTGATCCAGGGAGCCATTTCTTTGGTATTGAGTACGACATGGGTTTCCTGTATCTGACGGACTGGAATCACAGGTTTGTTATACCTTCTGATCAATGCATTGAATGTTTTAATATACAGTGTGTATGAGTTGGATCTTTATCTTGCACTCATCACGATACTTTCATAATTTCATTATTAACTAAAAGCCTATAACAGAGGTCATTCTAAATGGATTAGATTGGGTTACATCCATATCCGTAACCGTGCTGCCAATGAACTTTGTCTTATCTGGGACAATAACCCAAAACCGTTACTTTATCCAGTTTTTCGTTCCGTCTGTATTTTAATTTCTCAGTTAAACTTTTCAAACAACTTTTTTTGTGTAGACACGTCAAACCATAGACTAGGACTTGTACTACAAATAAAATTAACACTTTAAATAAACACATGCAAGTCCAGTAAATCCCGATTTTTACTGCTATTTTAATGGGATATATATATATATATATATATATATATATATTTATATATATATATATAAGCTGTTTTTATGTAGTGAAATGTTCATAAGACGTCTAATTTAGGAAAATAAGAAGAATGAAGGAAGACGGCTCTAATGCACAGTACATTTCATCAGCCCTCTTTTCAAGACCAAATGACCTCAAAATATATAGATCGTCACAGGCTCAAGGTTCGTACAACACATATTAATGTGGTCGGGCTCGCAATACACTGCGCAGTCATCAACACACAATACGCAAGATGCCAATTACGTAGACGGAACACTCACTTTATTTCCCGGATCAAAAACTCTGAAACATACAAACAGTATGTTCAGTTCACATAAGTTCAGTTAACATTGACTGAGTTCTGTTTCAGAGTAGAAACAATATGCATGGTTAACACTTATCATGGAACCACGCCCATAATCAATAAACATCACTCTGACAATCAACAGTGATAAATGAAAACCTCAGCTTGAGAAAAATACATTTACAAAATACCATAGGAGACTTATGACAGATTACGGCATATAGCCTGTAATAACAACTTGCTATTGTTACAAAACAATATATAAACTGGTCACAGTTATGAACACAACAGCCATTAAGCATTGCGGCTATCTCCATGACAGTTATCAACATGACAGTTACTGACCTTACAGTTATTAAGCATATTGGTCTCCATATCCGACAACATATGACACACAATAATGATGAGAGTACATAGCAGTCATGAGCTGACATAAAATATTACAGAAACATTCATAACAAGCAAGTTACATCTAACTGATCATCCATGAGATTTAAATTCAGGGGTATAATTCACCATAATCAGGAGAATATCTGTGCCCAGTACCATAACAAAGGAAACTTACCATGGTTGACATGGGTTTGTTGCCACACTGGTTCAGAAGTATGGAATGTCCTGCACCAATATGCAATGTCTCCTCTCTGACATGTAAGATGAGGCCCATGCATCGGTGTGCATTCCCTATAAACAATGCTTTAAGTTTGGCTTATACAGTTACAACAGCGCCATATACTCATATGTGCTTAGCCAAGACTTGATGAAACACTGATGTAAACTTAGGCTCACTAACTCAATTACTCATGATAAGAAGTAATGCTCAATGGTCAACTAAACATCTCCATAAATGTTATGCACAGAGTAAACCTGTATAGTTAACTATCAAATATTAAAAATAATATACAGTGAAGGGTATTACATATCCATATGACCTACTAATCTGTAATGTCCTCATGTAAATAACCAGCTCTTAAAATGTGGGTTTTTAATACAGAAGTAACAGGGCATTTAATACACAAGTAACAGAATTACCATTACATATGAAAACATACAACTCTCACACCCTAAGTTAAACTCCTTGGTGCCTTACATCCTATCAAACTAGTGGCTTGCTCTACCCCTCTATTTTATCAGTAAACAAGACACTGGTAATGCATCAAATAATGTTCCATATAACAGCGTTAAATCTTCAAGATGGTATCTCATGTAAACAAAGCACAAACGGTGACGTCATAAACAACTTCCACCCAGCGTTAATACAGCAAAAATGGGGCTCCCTGCGGACACAAAAATGACCCCCTAACGCGGGTAAATTCGCCATTTAATCCAAAAATAAATATGAAAGCTTAACATCGTTCTGCCCTCCCAAATAAACTACACGTGGTATTCAAACTCCAGTTACATGCATTACAGATCCTTCAGGAACGAAATATGATATAAATCCCAAGTTATAACAGCTTTCAGGTCTAAATTATCCAAAACAACGTTCTGTTTAACAAAACCTCTGCTTACTGCGTTCCATACATAGCTTTAATTCTGCCTTTCAGATGCCGCTATTTTCAACCAACGATTTTTAAGTCTAGGCTTCATGACAACTTAAAAATCCTACATCACTAGCAAGAAGGACATCTAGCAACATGTAATAACAGCACCTACCGGAAACAGGCTTGTTATTTCCGAGAGACTCTGAAAGTCCTTCCCTGAAAAAAAAACGGCTGTGTCGCTCACATGGCATCAGAGCAACGGCGGATATGATCTGGTGCGCAGGCGCACTCGTTACCTGACCAGCTAACCACAGTTCATGACCCGCGCTACCTAGGGCTATTCTAAACAATTATCTAGGACACTACAGCGCGTCATTACAATTTTACTGACTCTAAATGCTGCCGCATCTCGCAAGTTTAACAAAATCAAGGGCCCCTCAGTCACACCTACCACATCCATCCCCCCTTGTGGTTGCTACGTCCTCGTGCAACTACGATAAAACTAGGTGACTGAGGCGATGGACTATACGTGTGAAGCATACAACTATCAATAGGCTTAACACTTTCTTAAACTAGCTATGAAACAGTTTACACAAATGAACATGAATAAGTCTCTGACTGGCATCAGAATCACGTACAGACTGAAATACTTTGCCCCTATGGGATACTGATCTCGGCTCCCTAAAAGGATTTGAGTGGAACCCTTTTCCTTGCCGTTGGCTTCGTCTTTGAACTTGCATCTCCCGTCCTGCGGGTGGTTTACCAATCTCTTGCTGGGGCTCCTCGATTTCTTGTGTAACGGGATTCGGTCTATGACAGACCCGGAGGGGCTCTTCCACAACAAAATACTTTTCAGAGAGGGGTCTCCTCTTCCTGCCTCTCGATAATTCGTGTCAGCGCTGCAGCTGGGGTCTCACTAGGGAATACCATTGGCGGCGGACAGACTTTTAACTCGCGACGAGTGACCCACTTAGCCGTCCGTAACCCATGCGCTGGCTCAGCCTGATAAACATCTTGTTCTCCTCTCCGATCAGTCACTATATACACTTCCGGCAGGAATTCGTCCTGTATCTTATTCCTTCCAATAGGGTGGTTCCGCAAATATACTCGGTCTCCGACTTGCAGTGGTCCTCCGGTCACTTTGGCATCATGCACTTCCTTACGGTATGCTGCTGCTTGTGTAAGCCTCTGCTTCGCCAAGGTGTGAGCTGCATGCAGCCTCTCTCGGTGTCCTCTGACCCAATCAGTAAGTGCTTGTTCTTCAACTTCAAATCCACTGTCCCCGGTAAAAGCATCAATGGGCAGTCTGGCTTCACGTCCGAACATCAAAGAGAAAGTACTGAACCTGTCCGACTGTGAGGGGTCGTATTGGATATGAACACGATACTATTTAAGTGTTCAGGCCATCTTCTTTTCTGAGCAGGCGTCAAACTTCGAAGTAAATCGTGGTGTGTCCAATTTAATCGCTCTGCCTGACCATTTCCTTCAGGGTGCCAGGCAGTGGTGTGGGTTTTCCATACCCCGTACAGCTTGCAGAGTTCCCTTATGAGACGAGATTCACTATCTTTCCCCTGATCACTATGTATGCGAAGAGGCGCTCCATAACGGTGAAACCAATGTCGTACTAAGATCCCAGCAACTGTGGATTCCTTCTGGTCACGTGCCGGTACTGCCACCATGAACTTAGTTAGCACATGAGTGATGACTAGCACATTCTCATATCCTTGGGCTCTCTCCAGCATTGCGAAGTCAATGGCGATCACCTCAAGTGGCCGCGATGCCTGTATTGTCCCTAGTGGTGTCCGTATCTTCTGCTTCTTAGCTAAGCTACAGCGAGGACAATTGTCAATCCAAAGCTGGATGTCTTTCCCCATCAATGGCCAATAAAACCGTCGTCGAACTATGGCTTCAGTTCGGTCAACACCTTGATGTCCGTGGTTATTGTGTACTGCTTCCAGGACTTCTTTCTTTAAAGATTCGGGGAGAACGATCTGCCTAATCTTGGCCTTATTTGCATCTATGACCTGCCTGTATAGCACATTACTGTCCAGAACGAACCTATCCCACTGGCGTAAGAGTAGTTTAACTAGTATTGACTGCTTTGACCTTTCAGAAAATGATGGCTTCCTCCCTGAAGTCCAATAGCTTTTTCAGAAGGCTGATAGCTGGATCCCTTGTCTGGAAATCACAAATATCAGAACATGAAAGTGCTGGTAGTGGGGTTGCCCTCATCTCAAACATAGCATAAGTGTGCGGGTCGTCCTCATTTGTGAAAGTCTCCGTTGCTTCCACTAATTCTTCAGGCAAAAAGACTCCAGAACGAACTGACTGCAGTAGAAAGTCTCTCACACTGTCAAAGCGACTACATTCCTTCCCTTCTCCTGATGCGTCATCTTCATCAGAATCTTCCCAGGGACGACGTTCTAACCTGGAGCTCCAGCGTTGGTTCTCCCGGGGCGATACAGAATCTGGAAATCAAATCCAGCGAGAGCCGAGGCCCAGCGCTGCTGAAGAGCAGGAAGTCTTTTGGTTCTCATTAAGTAAAGCAGTGGGTTATTGTCAGTCCAGACCGTGAACTTGCTATGTTTCAGGTATTCGCGTAATTTATCGCACACTGCCCATTTAAGGGCCAGCAGCTCCAGCGTCTTGGAGCTGTAATTGACAGGGTTGCGTTCCCCACGACGCAAACTACGAATGGCATAAGCGATCACACGACGTTTACCGTTTTGTACCTGCCTGAGCACCGCTCCAAGGCCTTTGCCTGACGCGTCGGTTTCTAACACGAATGGTTCATTAAAGTCAACGAAGCCCAATATTGGTGCACTAGTCAGGTGCTCCCGTAACTGTTCAAAGGCTTCTGTGTGGGTGTTTGTCCAGTATGGGGCAAGAGACATACTCTTCCGGGTTTTCCTTCCATTAGACCTGAGGACGTTTCCTACCAGCTCATGAAGAGGTGCCGCTACAGAGGCATATCCGGCGACGAACCTACGATATTATGAAGTAAAACCAAGGTAACTCCTCAGGTCCTTCAGTGTTCTTGGTAGAGGCCACTCTCTGACCACCCTCGTTTTCTCTGGGTCTGTCTTGACTCCGTCAGCCGACACAATGTGTCCAAGAAACTTCACTCTTGGCTGCAACAGAGAGCACTTCTCTGGCTTCAACCTGAGGTGATGTTCACGCAGATGTCTAAAGACAATCTCCAACCTTTCTAAATGTTCTTCAAAATCTCGCGAGTAAACGATTATATCATCTAGGAAGACCAGCAGAATATGCATGAGCTCCTTCCTAAAGACATGATTCATCAATTTCTGCCAAGTTGCCGGACTGTTAGCCAGCCCGAAGGGCTTGCGCAGACATTTATACAAGCCCATCGGAGTCAGTCTTGTGTACATCCTCTGGTGCAACAGCTACCTGGTTATAGGCCGAAGCGAGGTCTAACGTGCTGAAAAAACACGAACCGTTGAGAGCCTCCAATATTTCCTCTATCCTTGGGAGAGGGAATACGTCACGGCGCACCTTCTGGTTGAGTTTTCTGTAATCTATGCACAGGCCAAGGTGATGCGTAATCAGACCGGCTCTCTCTAATCACACCCTTTCGTATGAGCTCATTAAGGTGGTCTTGTACCTCTTTCCACTGTGGCGGGGGTATTCGCCTGTACGGCTGAGTGACTGGTACATTGTCTAAAGTAGGGATAGTATGCTGAATGGTTGGGGTACACTCCAATTCTTCCCCTTCCGTAAGGAATGCATCGTCGTGTCTGCTGAGCAAACTTATCAACTTCTCCCGTTGTATCTCTGTTCCCTGAAAACCTGACAGGTCCACTGGAAGCGCCTTACTTCTCTGTCTCTTTCTAGTCAACATTATCTCCTGGCTACACAGCGAGGTCGTGACATTTAGTTCACCTTCTTTCCTTTCCAAGGTTATGTACGGGGGCTGAACCTCCACTGGAAACATCCTTCCCAACTTGGCTCGCGGTTTCAGTGTTACTTGTTGTGAACCCCAGTTGATGGCGTTGACTGTGGGCACATGTCCTCCATTAGGGTCAACTATTGCCGGTGCAATCACAGCTTTTCCTCATATGGGTTGCTCAAAAGGCTCCACTAGTAACGGACCACTACTTGCACATTCTGCAGGAATGTATACCTGTATTCGTTTGACACTCAGTCCCGGGACAACCACTGCGCCAATGTTCCTAATGATGCATGGTATCTCTGGCTCTGGGCCTTCGTCGTGTTTTGCCATCAAACCAAAAAGACTCCAACAAGACTCCGACATCTGAAACGTTCTGTCCATTCACCTCAACGGGCAAAGTTACCATACCAATGTAGGGGATATCCAGGCCATTGGCCGCTCTGATAGCAAACCACTTCCCTGTTTCCATACTGTGATGCTCCGACTCCAAATACTGACGGTAGAAAGCTTCGGTCACAGTAGTGACCTGCGAACCTGTGTCAATCACACAATTGATCTCCACCCCTCCGAACTTTGCTGTAACAACTGGCTTGCTCCCGACAAACCGGGTCAGCATAACCTCGAGACCTGGACCACTGCTGTTCTCCGTTGTGACCTGCTGCGCTTTGGCATCAGTCTGGGTTGTATTACCATCTGCC
Organism: Sipunculus nudus; assembly: GCA_026874595.1. NCBI lineage: Eukaryota > Metazoa > Annelida > Sipuncula > Golfingiida > Sipunculidae > Sipunculus > Sipunculus nudus. The sequence goes on along the minus strand of CM049318.1, from coordinate 8,165,273 downwards.
TCTGTGGGTCGATTGGGCTGGTCTCGCGGTTGTGTCGCTCCAGCACCTGGCTTCCAGTTACCACGCCTCTAATGTCTACTGGTACCATTATTACGATTTTCACGTTTGGGTGATACATGCTGCCAGAGACTAGGGCTCGGAGGATGACGAAGAGTCTTTAGCTCCTGTGCTAATAGCTTAACCTCCTGTCGGCTCTCACGCAATTCCTTGGTTAGTAAGTCTATTGAATTCTGTTGTCTCTCATACAACTGTAGAAACAGTTTCTGGGTCTCTAGGGCTTCTCCTGCAACATCCCGGTTGATGCTAGACCGTACCTCGGGTTGGTTGCTGAAGGATACCATATTGGTCTCTACCCTCGCTGTTGATGGCTCTTTCTTCAACATCTCGCCACCATCCTCCATCCAGCGGTACGCTTCCTCTCTAATCTTGTGAAAAGTCCGGTCAGGGTCACGTCGTAAAGTGTATGTGAGTAGTCATCGGAGTTCCCTATACTTTACTTTTTGCTCAAAGTTGTCCCCCAAGGCTTGGTCACGGTTCAAAATACAGTGCGGGTCCTGCTGCAGGGCACGGTCCAGCAGTTCCATTAAACTCTATGAAAACTCCTGTAGGGACTCGCGTTCCTTCTGACTCCTAGAACAAAACAGATTTAGCAGCTGTGTGGCGGTCATGCGCTCACCATATACTCCCCTCAATAAATCAAAGACTCCCTCTGGAGTTGCTCTCAATTCGGGGTCTGCATATCGCACCTCTCTTCTCGCATTACCATCTAAGTAGGACAGCAAAGATTCAGCAGCCTCTCTCCCTTGCAGGTCCTGTGTGTTAATCGATGCTTTGGCCTCTCGTATCCATTCTTCCAGTTCTGTAGGGTCTCCCTTAAACTTTTCCAGTTTCTGGGGTGCATACATCTCACGTACTGGTTGGGGGTTTTGTGCTTCAGCATTACGTTCATTACGTTCCAATGCCTCCAACTCGTGGACTCTAAGTCGAAGTGCGTTTAGCTCGTCAGCAAGATTGTCGTTACTGTCGGCCATGTTGGCTGAAGGCCGCCGAAATCAGTATTACAAAAGTGCACGCAAAGAAAAAGTTCAATAGATGTTAATTGGTAGTGTTTGACACAATTCAGTTAGATGGTCATTACTGTCAGGTATGTGAACTGACTACCCCTGAATACAATGTATGTTAAATGCACAGTTGACAATCAATTCATATAATGCACAGCATGGTAAAACGGGTAACCACGGAATGTCAAATACATATACAGTAATAGAATACGGCCAATCGGTACACCTGACTCTCACAAGTGAAATTAGATACGATTCAGGAAGGGTACATTGTCCTTATATGCAATGACATGTGAATGAGCAAGGTTCAATGGCAGTTCATGCAAATTAAACATGCATACCGACCTTTTGGCTGTCCAGCCGATGTGTATTGGTAGCTGCAAGATCTCTGTGTAGTATGTATTCACATTAAAACAATACAAAGTCAATTAGTGTCTATACTGAGCAGATCTAGACCGGTGCTCTGCTACTCGGCCAATCAAATGTCTCGGTCTAACTGACATACAGTCTGTGCAGATATCCTAAAGATCTGGTGACCGTCGTACAGCCAGCGAACTGTAGGCGAAGGGAACTTGGGTAGGCGTTGTCCTTGGGTACGAGCGCTGAGTAGTGTGTAGTCTAAGTTGATGGCATCCCACCGCTGCCACCATCTGTGGTCGGGCTCGCAACACACTGCGCAGTCATCAACACACAATACGCAAGATGCCAATCACGAAGACGGAACACTCACTTTTTTTCCCGGATCAAAAACCCTGAATCATACAAACAGTATGTTCAGTTCACATAAGTTCAGTTAACATTAACTGAGTTCTGTTTCAGAGTAGAAACAATATGCATGGTTAACACTTATCATGGGACCACGCCAGTAATCAATAAACATCGCTCTGGCCATCAACAGTGATAAATGAAAACCTCAGCTTGAGAAAAATACATTTACAAAATACCATAGGACACTTATGACAGATTACGGCATATAGCCTGTAATAACAACTTGCTACTGTTACAAAACAATATATAAACTGGTCACAGTCTATCGCTGAACAGTCCATTACTGAACTTAGTCATTAAACATCATAGTTATGAACACAACAGCCATTAAGCATTGCGGCTATCTCCATGACAGTTATCAACATGACAGTTACTGACCTTACAGTTATTAAGCATATTGGTCTCCATATCTGACAACATATGACACACAATAATGATGAGAGTACTTAGCAGTCATGAACTGACATAAAATATTACAGAAACATTCATAACAAGCAAGTTACATCTGACTGATCATCCATGAGATTTAAAGTCAGGGTTATACTTCACCATAATCAGGAGAATATCTGTGCCCCGTACGATAAAAAAGGAAACTAACCATGGTTGACATTTTCCTGTTGCCACACTGGTTCAGAAGTATGGAATGTCCTGCACCAATATGCAATGTCTCCTCTCTGACATGTAAGATGAGGCCCATGCATCGGTGTGCATTCCCTATAAACAATGCTTTAAGTTAGGCTTATTCAGTTACAACAGCGCCATATACTCATATGTGCTTGGCCAAGACTTGATGAAACACTGATGTAAACTTAGGCTCACTAACTCAATTACTCATGATGAGTAGCAATGCTCAGTTGTCAACTAAACATCTCCATAAATGTTATGCACAGAGTAAACCTGTATAGTTAACTATCAAATATTAATACTTGACATATACAGTGAAGGGTATTACATATCCATATGACCTACTAATCTGTAATGTCCTCATGTAAATAATCAGCTATTAAAATGTGGGTTTTTAATACAGAAGTAACAGGGCTTTTAATACACAAGTAACAGAATTACTATAACATATGAAAACATACAACTCTCACACCCTAAGTTAAACTCCTTGGTGCCTTACATCCTATCAAACTAGTGGCTTGCTCTACCCCTCTATTTTATCACTAAACAAGATATGATGTTGTAATCAGAATTTAATCTGTTCCAAAACTAACAAGACACTGTGGTAATGCATCAATTAATGTTCCATATAACAGCGTTAAATCTTCAAGATGGTATCTCATGTAAACAAAGCACAAACGGTGACGTCATAAACAACTTCAACCCAGCGTTAATACAGCAAAAATGGGGCTCCCTGCGGACACAAAAATGACCCCCTAATAGCGGGTAAATTCGCCATTAAATCCAAAAATAAATATGAAAGCTTAACATCGTTCTGTCCTCCCCAATAAACTACACGTGGTATTCAAACTCCAGTTACATGCATTACAAATCCTTCAGGAACGAAATATGATATAAATCCCAAGTTATAACAGCTTTCAGGTCTAAATTATCCAAAACAACGTTCTGTTTAACAAAACCTCTGCTTACTGCGTTCCATACATAGCTTTAATTCGGCCTTTCAGATGCCGCTTTTTTCAACCAACGATTTCCAAGTCTAGGCTTCATGACAACTTAAAAATCCTACATCACTAGCAAGAAGGACATCTAGTAACATGTAATAACAGCACCTACCGGAAACAGGCTTGTTATTTCCGAGAGACTCTGAAAGTCCTTCCCTGATAAAACCGGCTGTGTCGCTTACATGGCATCAGAGCAACGGCGGATATGACCTGGTGCGCAGGCGCACTCGTTACCTGACCAGCTAACCACATTTCATGATGACCCGAGCTACCTAGGGCTATTCCAAACAATTATCTAGGACACTACAGCGCGTCATTACAATGTTACTGACTCTAAATGCTGCCGCATCTTGTAAGTTAAACAAAATCAAGGGCCCCTCAGTCACACCTACCACATTAAGTATAATGTATATCGTTTCATAAGGATATCAGAGAGGTATACTATCTATGGTGTTGCTATCTGCAGTGCCGCCACCTGGTGTCAGACGTGGTCCGTAAGCATAAAGTGTAATACACAGATGCTTACACATAAATTGATGGGCTCACAAAGAATGCAATATATCTTTTCTCCTATTAATCAGATACCAAAGGCACCAGGAGAGTTTAGTATGTTGCCTGCTAAGTACAATACGCTGAGTAATAAGAGTAATAAGACATTATGAGTGTCCCATAAAAAGATCACCTTTTAACCGTCACTTAATACACGTACAAACAAAAAGTTAAGTTTCCATACGATTAGATATTAATGATCCTTTAAAACTAATATGCAGCCCTGTATTCCTCATTGTATGCGACATACGTCAGGAAGGGAACAACGGTGTCCGAGTCACGTGACAAATAGAGCTCAGTCATTAAAAGAAACGAACAGAAACATCATGTTTGACTCTGAATATGCCTTCTTTAATTATTTTAGCTTACTGTGAACTTTTTATGATTGTAGTATCGAGTGTGTATCACGTACCTCTTTCGCTCAGTTAAAAAAAAATTAATGGGACAAGGTAGAGTAATAACAATTAATAAAAATGCTTAATGTTTTATACAGAAACAAGTGCGTGTTCCAATGGTAACGGTGGGTGCAGCGACTTCTGTCTGCCCACACCTAATGGTCACCAGTGCGCATGCCCCGACAAGGTTGGCTTAAAGAGAGATGGGAAAACTTGCGAAAATTCAATGAGTAGGTTTACGTTGTTAATTATGGCCTTCATGGCCATTGTATTCTATCTACGCTCCCGAGGCAGCGGAAATCTTGCGCTTCTAAAGAAGCAACTAATTTTCACGCTGCCAGCTTTGACCGTTTATGATATATTTAGACACCAGATGGCGGTTCGTTGTCCGCTGAAATAAACGTGCGTATGATGTGACAAGCAGCCAATCAGATGCCAATAAACAAACAATGACAGGCATCCTGGCTCCGCCCATTTCTGCGCTTCAAGCGCCGCTTGATGAGTTTCTGGTCGAATTTAAATTGCTCCCTCTGCATTCTCGCATCATCGACCGATTCGATTATGACATTATGACTGTGTTAGCGTAGCCATGTATCTATTGTCTGCAGAACTGAAACAAGCCAGCAAGGTGTGCACGCAGCCTTTGTTGTTACGCTTCTTTTGAATTGCAGCTCACCGGCTGAGAATCCTATGTGCCCAAGGTCCTAAGCAAACCACGTCAGGGGCAATTCTCTCTGAGCCTGCGGCCTGTTCAGACGGTTACGCGGGGCGATGAGCTGTCACTCAAAACGAAATAAACATGATTGGCTCCGTGTATTCCTCGCTTGGCTTTGTCTTCCAGCACAAGGTCTCATCTGATTGGACAAAAATACAGTGCTCCCCTCTGGTGTAGCAATTCAAAATACGAGGTCATAACAAACAGCGCCTTACGATATAGGTAGTAGCCCTATAGGTAAAGCGCTGTGTAAAGAGCGTATATTCTATACAGTTATATTTGTATTTGGGTTTATTATATAAGTAATAAGATATTATAAATGTCCCATAAAAAGATCATATTTTAACCGTCACTTAACACGTTCTAATAAGAAGTTAGATTTTAATGATCCTTTATAACTAATATGCAGCCCTGTATTCCTTATTGTATGCGACGTGCGTCAGAAAGGGAACAACGGTGTCTGGGTCACGTGACAAATGGAGCTCTATCATCATGTAGACGTTCCTCTGGTCAGTCATGTGACTTCTCATGCTTCCATGGTTACCGTAAAAGGCTGGATAAGGTCACGTGTGTTGACGGTCTGTGGAATGTTGATTTAGGAAGTGTTTGTCTAGGTAAGACAACTGGTGTTCACCATACTTAACGGAAACAAAGCCAGCTAAAACAAAACGTTTAATGGGGAAAGACTATTTTCCAAAGGACGAAAGACAATTTCATGGTTATTTATTCATAACTTTACAGCTACCTCGTTTATACGATTATTTCTCAGTAAGGAATATTATCAAAATCAGTCCAACAGGACCACTCTCGATTCATTGGCGCGTTTTATAATGTTTGAAACTCTTCAGCCTTAAAACCTCAAGCCAAGTTGTACAACACTTTACTAAATTGTACTCGGTTAAATTCCCTCATATCTACATTTAGAAGGCGTGCGCAAGCCCATGATGGAAGGGTAAGATGCTCGTCAAAATCAACCGCCGGGTCAAAATGGGAACATAGATATTTAAGAGAATATATTAAGATCAAACCTCCTTATATAAAACTTGCTACCTATGAGTCTCTTTGTCTTTACACAGCTAATCAGGGTAATACTACGCTGCATGATGAATCAAGTGGTGTGCCGGTGTTTATCTGGGCCCCAGTTGTTGCCCTTATCACTGTGATTCTAGCAGTGGTGGTAACGACCACTGCTGTGGTTTTCTACAGAAAAAGGTAGCTGCATGGTGCATTATTCTAGGCCTTTCTGGTTTTATTGCAACAGCTAGAAAAATACTGTATATGTTACTTAAGTGTATATTTCCCTTCATTTGTCAAGTATAATATGAAGAAAAACTCTGCTTATATTGTTACCTACATGGGACCAGTTGAAAATACTACATATATCTTTGCCTAAATGGGTATGGCAGGAAACGTCAGACAACTGCTGCATTTACTCAAATCGTTATCATTATAGTGGCAGGTGGTTATATTTTAGTGTTTAGTGGTAGTAAATTATTGCCTCGTTTTCTCTTTTGGTACTTTATGTAGCTTTTGTATTAATTTATGTCAGAAAGTTAACCCGGCTCATACGTACGACTAAATAAAGCGGACAATTTTAGATTGAAGTATAAAGTGTTTGTCTTGATCAAACATACTTTTTTTCGTTACCCTTAATGAATGGATCATGAAAACTCAATCATGATGTCAGGTACGGGTCATGAGTCCTACAGAAATATTACTGGGTAAACTGGTTTAACTCCAGTGGGTGTTTGAACGTCTCTGTAAAATCCTGTGTCACTTTGACATAACTTCTTTTATTTATCGGACGTAATAAAAAAAGTCGTTATATGATACATATGGCAGACATTATATGATACTTATGTTAAATCTATTATCTGTTTCAGAAATAACCGGCCTGGTGACTACACGATGCCTATGACGGATCCAACAGAGAGCCCGCAGCATGTATACGAACATCTACATATGTAGGGATCCTGTCATGTTAGACATTATAGAGATTGCTTGATTGGTGGAATGATGAAATGATATATGCGGCTAATTTTATTCGCCAAAGCGAAGTTTTGCGGACACTATGTTTTTGACCGGGTTCCGCCGCCGCCGCAGCAGCGTTCGTTTCCGGAGAACTCCTCTGAGACTACTGGACGTAATTTTTCGAAACTTACACCAATTATGTGAACTGGTGCCTAACCAATTGGCCTTGACCTCTGACCTTTCCTCTCTGCCCAGCGTCCGTTTGTGCGTCTTTTTCGACACCTGGACCCACATATCACGGAAACCGTTTGAACGATCAGGAAAATATTTTGTTGAAATGTAGCCCTTGCATATCTTTATAACATACACAAAAAATGGTGGCGCCACCTCACCTGCAAACATGTTTGCACAGTGTCCATCTGTTCATCTGCCTTGGGTTAAAATCACTCATATCTCTGCAGTGGTTTGACTTATTCACCTGAAATTCGGCATGCGTATACATCCTAGATAGCTTTCCTGATTTTTTGACAGGTGACGCCACCTACATTCACGTTCACGCTGCAGACATCCAAGCTCATATCTCGGGAACCGTTTGACCAATCAGGAAAAAAATTTTTACACAAATGTAGCCCTTGGATAGCTTTATAACATACACAAAAATGGTGGCGCCACCTGCAGCCATTTTTGCACAGCGTCCATCTGTTTGTCTGCCTTGGGTTAAAATCTCTCATATCTCTGCAGTGGTTTGACCAAATTACCTGAAATTCGGCATGCGTATACATCCCGCATAGCTTTCTTGATTTTATGACAGGTGGCGCCAGCTTCATTCACGTTCACGCTGCAGACATTAATGCTTATATCTCCGGACTCGTTTGACCAATGAGGAAAAATTTTTTACACAAATGTAGCCCTTGGATAGCTTTATAATATAAACAAAAATGGTGGCGCCACCTGCAACCATTTTTGCAACAGCGTCCATCTGTTTGTCTGCTGTGGGATAAAATTACTCATATCTCTGCAGTGGTTTGACTTTTCCACCTGAAATTTTCATGTGTATACATCTTGGATAGTTTCTCTCGACTCTTTCATAACCCGCTTGGTCCGCCCAAGATCAACTCCAATATAAATGCGAGTAGGGATTGCAGTAACAAGTAGCAATGTCACTGAAAGACACCATAAGTTTTACTCCAGAGCGCTTTATTGTTCCTTGTATCAATGATTTGCTATGTCTGGTCTTTTGATGTCAATCCTTTTTAACATGGATTCCAACAAGATCAGATACCCGGTTGTGTAATATGGTGTAGATGTTTAAAACGCAGATCCGCTTGTGCATTAGAGATTCGGAGACGATGTGGTTACTTATAATGATATATATATATATATATATATATATATATATATTTATAAATATATATATATATATATATAAATATATATATATATATATACATATATACATATAATAGCTTTCATATAGAAATATGACTGTCGTATTTCAAAATGCAATTTTATTTAATAAAAAGCACGATTTAGTTGGGATAACCCCTAAATTTTGTATTTACCCAAGGATACGCTTGTGTAAACACTTATGTATACGATCTTAACAAGAGTGGGCATTTCATTTAACGGGTTACCATATGTTTGTGTGAGAGAGTGAGAGTGAGAGAAAATGACTGTGGTGGACTGATTTTTAACTGGGGCAGCCAAGATCAGAATCCTAATCTAATTATCTGAAATTAGATAATACAATCAACATTTACTCCTGATACACCATTGTTTAGAGCACAAAACACACAATGAACAAGATCATTTAAAATATTTTAGTGTGACTGTAATGTGCTTCTTTGGTTTCATCTAATCTTCAAGCATGCATGTTCACATCTGCTACACCTAAACTAACCAGCATCATCATAGTTTTATAATATGTATCAAGAAGGTCTGAGACATCTACTTAACTTAATAATAAAAAACTTAACTGTGATATCTGTTCTGAAAATCAAAATTACAAGGGCAATAATAACTATATACATACATAATTAAATACCAGTTTTATTAATTCCAGTTTTGTTAATTTACAAGTAAACAAAAGTGATTTATCAGTCTGCATGCTTATATATGGGTTAGTAGTATGATATTGTGCCCTAATGTGGGGCTAGGGAGGGGTTCGTGATACCATTACTGTAATTTTGCAATATCGAAAATCCACAGCTGAGATTGCTGTCATTATAGGCGATCTCAAAAATAGAGGGGAACATGCGTGGACATGCTTAAATCTATAAGTATGCAGTATGGTGACAAACACGTTCATAGTTAATAACCTGAAAAAATATAATCTGATAACTAATAACTGATTTAAATGAAGTGTAGTTAAATAATGTAACAAAAATACCCTACCTTCAATATTTAAAATGATAAGTCGGTGAATATTGTTCCCGATAACTAAGTATATTATGTTCTGGTTAATAATCTATACATATTAGCCAATATAAACCTCGTTTATGTACCCTAGATATATATTTCTGTATGCTAAGTTTCAGTAACCTTAATTCAGTGACTTAAGTCCAAGTTTTTAAAAAGATTTTTTAAGGGCCTTACTTCATGAATATTTAGTTTTAAGTTCTAGGTCAACATTTTAATATGTGCACAATTTTTAATGGGTGGCTGGACGGAAAGATGACAGACCAAAAACCACAACCTAGTTTTCAGCTGTAAAATACCAGTGTTCAACATGATTATTTTTATCAATTAAATATTAGTCATTTCACATAAGATGTATAATAATAAACCAAATATGACAGGAGTCCAACCAATGGCTTTTTCATAGAATATGAAATAAATCAATAAAATATTAATTTTTAGTGACTTGCAATATTTTGCAAATTCTTTGAAGTAATTAAATTCCAGATAGGTAAATATAGTATAACAGAAGCCACTCTATAAGATTAGATTAAGATTCTGATCTGGATTGGTCCAGTTTTAAAAATATCAGTCTACCACAGAACTGTTAACTGGACTGGCCCAGATCATAATTCTGATCTGGGCCGGCCCATTTTAAAATCAGTCCAGACCAGATTACAATCAAAAAGTCTTCACCAGAGGGTTGTAATCTGGACCGGCCCACATCAAAATTAATTTTAATGTAACAATACGTAATAATGAAAGGCCCCTTAAAAATTCCGTACAGGGCAGCATTCTTTAACATACCTATATATGCCTAACGCCTATTTATGTACTAGAATCGTTAATTCGGGTGAACTTGCCTATAAATCACGCCTGGCCTTAAATATTAAGAGCGAGTGAGAGAGCGCGATTCAGAACTAGAGAGACAAAGTATAATATGCAGTAATTCGCATATATCCGTGTAAGCAGGTTAGAACCAAATAACCTGATAAATAGAAATTTCACGTATTTATTTATCCTCCAGATACATTTCGTGGATTGAGAATATTATTACAAATGCATTATTTCGTAAAGTTAAATTTTAACGCTGAAGCCACACAGATAAACACTCTTGCGGGCAGATTAAAAATGTGTTCTTCTTAAAACATGGGCTCAGTTTCAGCGGGGGCACTTTTTCATTGGTGAGGGACAAAGTAGCAATGGGGTACCTTTGAAAAAGATTATTGTTATTTACGGTAACTAACACTTTTGCTTCTCAGCGCCATATTGTATTCAAACGTTGGACGATTTAAAGTTTAAGGTAGCTATTTTGGTTGTTGTTTAAACGTTAACACTAATCATATTTCAACTGAGTAAAACTTTAGGTATTTTCGTTGGCGATCCACTCAAATGTATAAGAATATACAAACGAATTATTCAGTTTTGATGCCTTACTCAAAATTCTGCCTTTCACAAAATGAGCACAAAATGGCGCTGATATGAAATATCGGTTAACTGTAGTTAAAATGAAGGTTCCACATTGTCCTTTTCATTTTTAGTGGAATAAAAACAAAATTATGAACACAGCAATTTCGAAATTATGTTTTCATTAAGTGTAACGTTTCCTCATATTTATGCCTCAATACTCTTAAATGATTTTCTATCAATCGTGTTCTTTCAGGACTTTAAAATATATGGTATGCTTCAAGGATCTTATTGAATCATCATAAATATTTGCCTGTAGCATGTACCAGAATCAGCAAATCAAACGTAAATAATTATTACAAACAATGTTGAAAACTGAGCAAAATTTAGTTTAGTAACACACATTGACATAGTTCCTGTAGGCCAAGAGTCGTCATAATTACGAAGATATTGTCATCCATATTGTGCCTTACAGCGTGGTTCTTGTCAACACTTAGTAGGGGATCGAATTATTCCCTTATGTAAAAAACACAATTCATAGTGATATTTGCCAATACTTGTATTTTGAGACTTCTGATAGTGTACAGGCTGCAAATGAAAAATGTTGCATTCAGTACCCCCCCCCCCCGCCCCCCCCCCCCCCCCAACAAAATTAGATGGGTGTGTATCCCCTGCGAAATTAAACAATTTTGCCTGTTTCTCCCTCAACCTAATTTGAAAATCGATTTTGTTATCAAATTTTCACTGAATCTTATATTAAGTTAATAATTTAAACGTTTACTGAAAATTCCAATGTAAAAATCTTTTTTTAAATAATGAATCAAAGATTAATCATGAAGATACCATGTTGTGGCATTATGTTTTTAGGTAATATTTTCTTTTTAAAAATCATTTGAATTCAGTTTAAACATTTTCTCACTTCAAATGTAATAAAATATATGTGTATGCATAATTTGACATGTTGTGAGCCAAACTAAGGGTAAATAATGATGCAAGTTACAATTATAAATTCATTTATATTTCAGATTTTTTAAATGCAAATTTATAAAATTTGAAAATGGAAAATTTATATATTTTACTTATTTTATTTTCATGCATATTACAGTCACTTAGTTGAAATACTGAAACTTTTACAAATACATGTTTATGGTTATGAGAGGCTCCTGCATCTTTCATTAAGTCCATAAAAGTGCACAGTCAACACAGCCACTAGGAATTTATACAAATATTCTCAGAATCAATTTCGACTGACCGCCTAGGCAAACAGGTCCCTTGTTTAAATTTCAGCTTATTCAGCAAGGCTGTGCCAGACTGCCCACGCCATCTACAAATTCTCTGTTTTTTTAAGCAGTTTCAATCATATTTTTCAAATTTAAACATTAGTGTATGTAGACATTTCACAATAGGAGCATTGCAAAGACATTCTTTATATTAAATGCATAAATTAAACAAGAATACATCATGTATACATATTTTTCCCCTATTACTATGGAAAATTTAAAGAAGATCTATTTGACCAGTATTTCACAACTGCTGAAAACACAGAAAGGCTGAATGAAGGCAGGAGTCTAAATAGATAGAATTCCGCAGTGACACAGATAAACTGAGCTCCCTGACCCCTGGTTCACTTGTTATGACCTAATGGGCATTTTAATCGCATTTACGTTTTACACACTGCAGGCTTAGTCCTCTCCAAGTGGGTTGCTATATACCTTAACTTGCCTGAGAATTTAAGCATCCTGACCCGGCAAAAGGTTCCCAGATATGGTCCTCAGATGGTTCATGAATTTCATTTTTGGTCCGGTAGTTCTCCACCACCATATTCGGCGGATTCTATTCAAGGTGTCATAACCTGATGTTATATAACAGTTCGTTATCTGTGGGATATCTAACCCTTTAACTGAATTCGATGCGTTTCAATTAATAACTCTTATAGCCATTTAAGCATATAGCATATATGCTTAAAGCATGATTAAAGTGAAGACATATGGGTGAGCCACACTCAAATGGTCGCCTTTAAAGCAATATCTCAAATTGCAGTTCCCCTGGCACCCATTGTGCTTAAGATAATATTATTTTATCAGAATTTGTTTCCATGCATTTTACAAAGGAATACTCGAATAATACAAAAACTTGAAATTCAACCTTATTATGAAAAAAATATATATATTCATAATATATATGAGAAAATTAAAATTTGGCATCTTGTAGATATGGGGAGTGACACAAATGTGCTACCTGCCTAGTGTATGTCAAATGGAATTTCATAAAATAATGAAACAAGTTAGGGAAAACATAATTTATGCGGTGCATTAACAGGTCAGTTCATATTAAATTGGAATATAAGATCATAAAGTGTAGTTGGGGAGACGGAGTTAATAATATTTGGTAAAGTTGTCAGCTGTTGTTGTCATCCTGTTTGTTTACATCCGTGCTGACTACGCTGGTGGATTATTCAATAATATTTTGTTTATTATGTAAGTAAATGGACTTACTGTACAATGATTTTTTATAACTAGATGACAGAAGGTTCTAGAGAATTCAGGTAATGTGTAATTTCCAATAGGTAAATTCTAGAAAATCCTGTAGGTGCTAGTCTTGACAAGAAACGACTTGATTATTCTAGAGACGTCTAGAAGTTTCGGTTACCCAGGTATAAATAGGGCGGTGTCAAGGCCGGTCAGGGAAGTGAATGAATTTGGAAGTTAGCGTCAACTGGTGCCGGGTCGTTTTATATCAACGACGAATTAGTTGAACACCGAGCTGGGTGTGATATAAATTCCGCGAGGACCAGGGGCGTAGCCAGGATTCAGGTAGGGGAGGGGGCCATCATCAGTGGTGGATCAAGAAATTCGAAAACGGGGGGGGGGGGGGGGGGTAGGGGCGCTAATATGCATGTATGGACAATAGGAAAACGGTTATTGTACAAGTATATTCATGGTCGACCCCAACCAGGACCCGGTGCTCGATCGATCTGCAGTTGTTCAGCAGCTACGCCCCTGAGGACATTATACGTCCTGGAGAGAGTATAGATTGTTGGAGCCGATCAGGGCGTTAGAAGATATACGTGATTTGTATTGTTGAAGACGTTGTTATTCGGTGGTCAATTGTTGGATGTTATCGGAATAAACCGTGTTCTTCGATTCAGACAACAAGTGGTATTTTGGACTTTCCAGAGTGAAAGAACTCAGGGAATATATGTCCGCTGCGTGTGTGGTGTGACAGGGAGGTATACAAATACCTTTTGTATTGTCCTTAGTTAATGTCCCATGGATGCGACTGTTTTCTTCCTTGGTTTCAATGCTGACAAGACCTCCGCCATCTTGGCTGCACATCCTTTCCGCTTCGTTCCAGCCTATAAATGCAGCAGTTTATAACAGGATAGGGTCTAGCTGCTGGTCTCTCTAAACGGCAACGCGTATCCGGGACTGCATTTTAACTCTGAAACTGATGTGTAACGATTAAAGTTACGTTTATTTGACAACAATGTCAACACACAAGTAACGAAACGAACGGAAGGTAACTGGAAATCTGACGTTACTTAAATCTGAATATAAGTTAAAAGAACGACGGAGAAGTCGTTTTTCGAAATCGTGAGAAAGTTCAAAATCTTATAGATACATGGACCTGTACTAAACTCAAGAGCAGTTTTTTGTCGTGAATAATATGTGTACACTAAATGTCTCTACTCTGGATGCACGGTATATCCGTGTTAACGTTAAAATGCTCCACACTGAGGGCGCGTTTCCAGTTGGTAAAGAAGGCGGGATTAGTGAATATACTTACATATATAATATTCACTTTATGCCCTGCAATGGTTCATTGTAGTAATCTGATAATGTACATTTTCAAAATAATAATAATATCATTATAAACTAGGCCTATAAGGATTCATACGCTGTTTGATCTCAATAAATCAAATACTGACAACATTCATTCTGTGTCTCTGTGGTTTGGGATAGCATTCCTGCTGATTGAATCTCCCATTAAGTTCAAGGTGCTTTTCTTCGGGACATCTATGTAAACAGGAACCGCAGCAAATTTGATAAGTTCTCCTCATTTCTGATGGAAAATGACTCGCGTTACTGGAATGGCTGTCATCAAACCGTTTACTCTCAGCCCAGTTAACCAAATTTACAACTGCAATAAAAAAAACTCCTAGATTGTATAAAAAGGAAAAGTCTATTATAATATATGCAATCCGTTTAGAACAAAGATACACCGTGATCTACCTTTTGGTTCACATACGAAATTCGCCACTTGAGGTTTTAATAATCCCGCTTCAGCCGCCGCAACCTTTTTCAGGTCTTCAACCCTTTTTTTCGACAGAGACCCAATAGTATGGAAATCTGAGTTGACAGCTAGCACAAGTTCATCTGGAGAGTATGGGTCTTAATTATATAATTACACAACAATTACTAAGTGAATGCACAAAAACACACACACATGTATATATACCAAGTATATATTGTATAATATTTACAATCATCTCAGATTGCACAGATGTACCCGCGTGCTCCATTTATCTGATTGAAAAACATTGTTTCCAGTTAATATTCAAAGACAAATCTATGTTTTACTGTGAAATGATGGAAGCTATTTGTCAGTTTAAAACACCAAATATTTGTTATTCATAGCGAATTTCAAGACAATCTTAAGCATTTAATAGACCAGTCAAAGTGAAATGCAATTTACTGTAAATCCGTTAAAAAAATTTAGGCCCGAACATAGAATCCGGTCTTCATTTACAACATGGGTCTAAACTGACTTGACCGTCTCATATTAGTAGTATTCAACATATGCCATGATATGCCTGAGGATATGACATCGACATGATTCGTACTTCTCCATGCATTACATGAATCCTAAAACATTACGTCCGTCCGTATACACCCATAACCTCGTCCATGTAGACCGGATTCTAAACTCGCTCCAAAATTTAAATAAAAATGGGGCGAAGATTAAGATTATTGGCTAAAAAGAGTACGAAACAACAGGAGTCCATAAAATATACCCTCTTTATATATATTAAATGATATAATGTAAACGTAAGTGAATCTGAACAAGACTATACAGAAAGATAGTACCAATGTTGCAAGTTACACTTTTACTATTTCATTTCAGTCCAACTGTCCATTTAAAGCGAATCGAACAATTGATTCTGCACCATTTTAACTTGCCGTTGCTTCAAGAATTAATACAATTAGGTAATTTAAACATTAAATGTATTGTTTCTGAAATTACAACGGTTACAGCATCAAAGCTACCAAATATAAGAAATTTTACTTTAACATTGCCATAGATCTGACGTGCCGTTTACTGGTCTACTTATATCCACCAATAGGAAAGACCAGTTGGCTAGATAATTATATATATGAACACACATAAAATCTATAAACATCTTTAAAATTTCTTGCAGCCTAAAAATAGTCTATTGTTGACTCCATTAGTGTAACGTTCATGCACGCCCGCCGTGCGAGCTGTGTTTGACAAATGCACAAAGTATGGATAAAAATCGATCTCATGAAAGATGAATGAAGTCTTGTACCAAAGCCTGAGAAAAAAATGCTCTGTTAAGTGTTTTTTTGTTCTACCGAGCTAGTTTTACGAGTATGTATTTGATAGACGGCCACTCTCACTCTTGGTGATACCCTTACAGAACCAAAATCATAACTGAATTCAAGGTTATACAAAGCTGTGGTTTGGGAAATCGTTTAAGATTCTTCTAGAAAAGATAATGGAACGAGTATAATTTTTGAGTGGTTTATAAAAACAGTCAAATTTTGAACATTGAGTTCATAAGTTGAACATGCCCAAATATGAGTAGTCATATCTGCTTACCTTGGCAGAGAAACGGGTGACACAACAAAGAATATTCTTAAGATTATTTATGAAACGTGCCGATTGTCATTTTGTTAAATAGTTTTTAGAGGAAGGCAAGGACAAATAACAACTTTAGTGATAAACATGTTGAAATCAATTTTGTGGGATTGAAATTATTCGCTGGAACAAGTTATTATCTGCAAATTAGTATTTCATGTTAGGAATCAGTATTACAGACAGAATGGTGAGGTTTCTTGTCCTGTATTTTTTGGACGTTGTGACGTTCGTTCCCGGGGAACTTGTGATGTTTCACACTCCTGCCAACCAAAACATTGCTCCCAGCACGTGCACTTCACTTAACGGGGAACTTGTGGTCATCAGTGACAGAGACAGGTATTAAGACGGGACAGAAAGCATATTTAATATTTCAACCGTAAGCCAATTATATTTTCATTAAGGTTAAATATTAACCATAATTCAAACACTAGAAAACTTATGTTAACCGTATAATTATGCTCGCCTCTCATGAGGAGGGGGGACATGTACTGTTTGGTCCGTCGCTGGCGTCGTCCGTTGACTTCGTCGACTGTGTCATTTCTTGTGCACGCGATAAATTTGAACCACTAAATATATTTCATGTAATTTGACCTTTGATTTGTTGAACCAGTCTCTCTGTACATATTCAAAATTCGGTGACCCTGACCCTTCAAATATGTCACAATATTTTGAACCCCATACATTTTGAAGTATTTCATTTAGTTCTCTCAGATTTGACACACAAGGTGTTTCAACTAAGTGTTCTGAAGAATTGTGATTTTGACATGGGTCATCAAGGTCAAAGCAACCGAACTATAGTTCATTGTTTCTAGGATTTCTTGTGAATGTGATGACTTTTGGAGCATTGGATATTCTTTCCTTAAACTTGATACACAAGTTGTTTCATCAAAGTTTTCGACAAAACTGGAAACTGCCGAAAAAAAATATTTTTGAACCCTATAACTTTTGAACCACTCATTCTTTCTTGACGTTTCGCCCGTTAAAAGGTTCGATGAATTCGAAAGCCCATGACCTTGTAATTTCTTCTCAAGGTCAAATAAGCCTAAAAAAAACAACATTTTAACCTCTTTGTAACATTTTAAGTATTGCATAAATTTCACTCCAATTTGAAACACGTTTATAAATTATTACCTTGCACTGAGGTCTAAGTTCAAATCTTTTGAAATATTTGATTCCTGTAAACACCAACACTTTTGTAGTAGAGTATATTTTATCCATTAAGTTGGGATGGGGGCATAGACAGAAGAGACCTAGCGTCAACTTGCACTGCCGGCACATTTATTTACCAGTGCTAGGGTTTTGACCTGCACCCCACCCTTTTTGTAAGACAATGTAACCTCCCCTTTAACTTTATTTAATTATTTTTTGGTAAACTTTATTTAATGTAAATGATTTGTTGCTTGAAAGGCGTCAAAGCGAACGGTTTCAGAAAGAGATTTATTTAAAGTTATCTCAAGAATAATGCACTATAAGTATATTCAATAGGGATAGGAATTAGTCGTAAAATCATATCCGATAATTGAAAAATAAAAACGACCGATGATCGATATTTAATCAATCATTTATGTACCATCTATATTACCGCGAAAGTAATACACTATATAGGTCGAGTTGTTGACTCTTACGCATTGTATAGTGTTTAGATTTAATGCTGCTCGCTGTTTTGTGCCCTGACTTTCCAATGTCTCTGACAGAATAAGAATAACGCATCGGGATAATATGACTTATTTGGATGTGCATATATAATCATTTCTGATCGACTATGAAAAAAAAATGCAATCGATTTAACTGAATATGAAAGAAAACGACAAATCAGCGATATAATCGATTAATTTGCACACCACACTTATAAATATATTGTGCCTGTTAAGTCTCTTTAAACTGTGTATCTGTAGAATATATTGGATGACGGCAAGCATCATGGTTCGCGGGGTGGCATTGGGAAGACGGCACCGTTTTGACATTCTCTCGTTGGGGGTACTCAGAACCTAATAATCCGGACAACCACAAGTGTGTGACCATGATCACTGACACCGCAAGTTTTTATAGCTGGTACACATTCGGATGCAGCGACCACTACCCCTGCCTTTGTAACATTACAGTTAGTGAATTTCAGACCCCTTTAGACATTTATGACAATTAAAAAGGGAAAAAATTCAGTTCTTATAGTAAATGAATATTAATGTAATTAAATATGTTATTCAAGAAACATAATTTCTACAATTTATCTTTATTTATCTTCCTTTCTCAATAATGCTCATAAAGTAAAACACAAAGTCTATAATTTGCACATTTCATCCATTCATTTTTTTTCTGAACTTTTTTCGAATGGCCTGTCTCCCTTTTCGAGATTAAGTATAATAATTATATACTGTTTAAGTAAATGATACCCTGGTTATTTGTATTTAGGTATGGAATCGCTCATTCAATTCAGCCTATTGTTTCTCTCTATATATGTGCACATATTTTTTCAAGCATTCTCGAGTATTCCCGAGCTCAGGCTGATGCTAACGGAGAATGCCAGTTTTGTTTAAACTTGATTTTATATGTAAATAATTATTTTAAAGTGCGAGAGGGATATCCAATCAAAATGGCCAAATCCAAATATATTAAATGACTGATTTAATCACTATCAGTTCAGGGGGGCACAGCAGCAATGGGAACCTCACCGGAAGAGACATCTGCGCATGGATCAACCACTGTCCCTGACCAATCGACAGGTCCAACGACAGGATCAAATTCATCAACCTCACATTCGTTGACAACCAGTCGAAACACAACTTTGACTCATGTCGAAACGTCACAGGAAATGACGTCAAACGATACACTCAGCATGCAATTAAAGACGACCAAGCCAACCATTGTTGCCGAATTGATGGTTACCACTTCTGGTGGACTTCTTACAGATATAACCCAGTCAGATCTCCGACTCTCCGCTATATGTATCGGATCATTCGGCCTCGTTGTGGTAGTCGTAATAATTGTTTTCATTATCTTGCTGGACCTTGATAATTAATGCAGCCACCATAAGTTACTTAAGAGAAACCTGGGTAGTTACGATATTCGAGATCTTTTTTCATGGAGCTTCTTTCATGTCTTGCAATGATGTTCCGCGGTCCTCTTGTTATTCCCGTGTATTGTATATGTGTGTGTTTGTGTGAGAGAAAGAGAGAGTTACATCTACTTCCGCTGAAGCTCAACGTTCCTACGGACTGACCATGTGAGAGGTTAAGACAGCTCAACCAATGTAGAATACTATGTATATAGTTAAAACCCTTGGGTGTTCCTACAGGGTTGTAAACAGTGTAACTGAATATAGGAGTGTCCAAAGCATAATGAAATTAATAATTAAAAATACTAAAAGGGTACAAAAATCAACAAATTTTAAACGTAAACTAAACTCATATTTTTGCATATTTTGGTTGCTGTTCGGGTTTTGATGCAGATGGTCTAGCCTAGGCTAGCAAGACTAGGTAAGTACTAGCATGACCATTTTGAAGCTTCCTTTAAGAGAATAAAGATACCGTTCTTTTATATTAATATTAAAGAATAACAAGCACTTGGGAATTTTCTTTTACCATTTATACTGTTTCTGATCACAGTATAAAATAAACACGCACCTTTTACATACTAAAATGAAGAGTGAATTGCGCATGGTCAGATTTGCATTATTTGGTCAGCGTCATGAAAAAAGTAATTAGGCCATAAAGGTCCCTTTGATTTTTATATACGGTAAAATTCTTTATCGCTTATCTAATCTTATCAATTTGAAAAAAAAATGTCCCATTATAGCTTGAAATTATTTACTCAATCCTTTTTCATTAGAGTAATGTCCATTGGTGAGAATTTCTTGTTCCCTCTACTTTTTTCCTTGATATCTATTCATTTATATTCTATTAATCCTTTCGCAACCGTTCTGTATGTTTCGTTTTAACCATTTCCTTGCTTGTCTCCGGAGCTTACGAGAATCACTGACGACGACAGCAGTTATAATGGCGACGAGGACGAGGACCCAAAACAAACCGATACACAAGGCACTGGGCCGGAGGTCTGAGACAGTCATGTCCCCTGGGAGATACGAAGAGTCGCTCTCAGGATGACTCGAAAACTCAAGAGGTTTTCTGGTCATGGAAAGCAGACGGTCGACTCCTGAAGACAGAGGTTGACTTCCGCTCATGGTAGATTGATCATTATCTCTGGAGATTTCGAGTGCTGATGTCGTGAGTTTGTTCAGAAATGTTACCGACTCCGAGGGTGTCCAAGAAGAAACATCTTCTGGCCCATCTGCTGACGGTAAACTATTGGACTGTTGTGTGGTCAGTCTATTCGGGTTTGTGACCGGGTCCGAGGCTGTCGTGAAAGTAACAGATTCTTGTTTATCTGATGAGGGTAAACCATTGGAATGCTGTGATGGATCAGAGGTGGGTTGTGCAGGCCAATCATAGGTAGCCAACCTGCTGGTCCATGCGGAGGTTGGTTGCGGCGTAGTTGTCACTGGTAGTCTTTTAACAATACCAGTGGTGCCACCGACTGATTCTCCTGCGGCTAATGATAAATCAGCGTTTGACATTCTGAAGATTGAAGTCCCAGCTGAAGCTTCAGTGAAACTTACTGTATCTCGAAGTGGCAAGTCGGTGGACATTGGTCCATTATATTCTGTTATTGACTCGGTGTCCGTCGTTACAGGATGTTCAGATGTAATTTGCGCTCCGCCTGTCAGTGTCTCCTGTAATGTTGTGGTATCATCAACACTAGAAGGGCCACCCATTTTAAGTTCTGCCGAATTAGTTGAGATTATTAATAATGACGCTGATTCGAAAGTGACTTGATATTCTTCTGGAGATGCAGAATCACCGGCTGACCATGTTTCCCTTGTTGATATGGTAGTATCCACTTCAGATGTTTGTCTCAAAGTTGCGCTGACGAGTTTAGTTGAAATTGTTGGACCATCGGTCGCGATGGATGGTGTCGATGTAGATGGTCGTACAGATGTTGTTGTAATTTTTGTCATTGTTGTTTGTCCTAGAGTATCCTGTACTGTCGCTGAAACAAGCGAAATGCAAACATTATGCTGTATTTTACTGAACCGTGTGTCACTACAACCATATTTATTCACTGTAAAAAATGTCTTTGATGTATAATGATATCTTGAATGTCATTGGATGATTTTAAATTGAACACGAGAAGTTGAGAGGGATATTGAGTGCATGGATGTATTGAATGCTTGACTGACCTCAAAATTACCGTCACCTTACTGTTAAGACTGCGGTCCTAATAAATGTAAACAACTTAACTGCATAAACAGCCAGAGTAACATCTTACACAGGAGAAGCCATTAGTTGTAAGAGAAAACTTACACGGTACGTCGCATATGAAGGGATATTCACTATAACACCTAGCGGAGTACCACTGATGTGTGTGTAACTTCATCACTACGCAGGATTCCCTGAAGCCTCGTTCTGGCTGTCCGTCGGCCCATCTGCTGTAGTTCATGTGTGTCCAATCACTCCAGTACCACCATTCATGTGAATTTTGTCTTTTACCTCTCAGTCCGATCCAGATTACTCTAGAATATGATAAAGTCCGGTCATCATGCTTTAGCCACACTACGCAGAATCGGACTCATAAGAGTACATCAGCGGCGTAAGTATATATCGAATGAAGTGTGTAACGTAGTCCGTTCAAATACGTTGGATAAGATATGTTTCAAGGAATATTTACATAAAATGGGCGTATTTTTGGTATGGACTTCACGAAACAAGAAATATTGTGTAAGCATGCACATGTAAAACGTTAACTGAAAGTTCAGTGAAATGTAACAAATTTTTATTTTGAAGTTTTACAAATAAGACAAGTGATCCCGGCATTCCCAACAATCCAAAATTGGATGAGGTTTGAGTAGTAAAGTCCTCTTGCTTAAGGATATGCTTTAGAACGGAATCGTATTGATGCCACCTGGTAAAATAAAAATAAATTATTTCTTTCGTACGTACGACATACTGTCTCATATTATCTCGTACGTACCACATACTATCTCGTACGTACGACATATTATCTTTTACGTACGACATACGATCTTACGGATCTGATTCGTAGACTTGACAATATGCCAACAGATATATGAATAAGAAATATATATATGTATATATATATATATACATATATGTGTGTGTGTTATAATATATGTTTTCACATTTACTATATATACAACATCTCCACCTCCTTGCACCTCCACCGTTGAAACGAACACACACACACATATATTTATTCATTTATAGTATACAGTGAAAACCCCGCTAACGAGACCACCTGCGGGACCAGGCAAAGTGGTCGTGTTAGCGGGGTGTTCGTGTTAGCGTGATGCTTGTACATTAATCTGCCAATATTAACGTAGGCAAAAGTATAGGTATTTAAAGTTAACGTTAAGTTATTGTAAAATCCGAAACTGAGTGGCTAGTTTTCTTTGCCTTGTAAAGGGCTGAGTCACGGCGGCCTTGATAATTTCTATCTTCTCCTTGAGGCTGACTGAAAGTCATCTGAGCTAGAGCGATCACCCTTTGTGCGTCGTGCGTCTGTCCGTCTTTCCATTAACCAGGCACAAATCGTAACAGCTAGATCTGGAATCTTCTAACTTGACATCCTGGGAGGTCCATAATAAATCTCCTTGGAAACCTGATATTAGGTCTCGTTACCCATATTCTATGAGCTATGGGGCTGTGAAGTACCCCCCCCCCCCCCAATAATAGAAAAATTTGATACAAAAGCTCTAGTATCTGAACAACTAATGCATTTATCACCATGATTTTTCGCATGGATATTGATCATAGAGGGTTTCATCAATTTCTGCAGACTGATGGCGCCACCTGTATTTTTTTCGATTTTTTACGAATTTTTTTTCTATTTTGAAATCTCGTAAGATGCGGTCGTCTGTTAACAGGGCACAAATCGAAACGACTAGACCTAGAATCTTCTCTCTTGACATGCAGAGAGGCCCATGAGAGGTTCTGAAAATAGGTCTCTGTTACCCATATCTTCCGGGCTATGGGTCTTGTAAGTACCCCCCCCCCCCCCCATAATGGAAAATTTGATACAAGAGCTAAAGTATCTGAATAAATAATGCATTAATCACTATGATTCTTTGCATGAATATTGATCATGGAGTGTTACATCAGTTCCTGCAAACTAGTGGTGCCATCTGTATTTTTTCTAATTTTTATGATTTTTTTCTATTTTTGATCCCTTTAAGAAACTGTCATCTGTTAACAGGGCACAAATCCTAACCACTGGACCTGGAATCTCCTAGCTTGACATCAAGGGAAGTCAATGAAAAGTCTCATTGAAACCTTAAATTAGGTCTCTGTGAACCATATCCCCAAAGCTATGGGGCTTGTAAGTACCCCTCAGAATAATAAAAAATTTGATACAAGAGCTGCAGTATCTGAACAACTTATGCATTGATCACCATGATTCTGTGCATGATTATTGATCATGTAGTGTTCCATCAGTTTCTGCAAACTGGTCGCACCACCTGTATTTTTTTTTAATATTTTTAATTTTAACGACAATTTTTTTCTCTATTTTTGAGATCTTCAAAGAAGCTGTTATCTGTTAACAGGGCACAAATCCTAACCACTGGACCTGGAATTTTCTTACTTGACATCCATGGAAACTAATAAAAAATCTCTTTGGAAACCTGAAATTAGGTCCCTGTTACCCATATTCATCGAGCTATAGGGCTGGGAAGTTCCTCCAAGAATAATTAAAAGTTTGATACAAAAGCTCCAGTATCTGAATAACTAATGCCTAAAGAGCCATGTTATTTTGATGTACATTGGTCATGGAGTGCTTCGTTAGTTCATACAGACTGGTACTACCTGTATTTTTTTTCAAATTTTTACGCATTTTTTTTTCTATTTATGAGACCTACAGTGGTCATCTATCCAAAAGCCTACTGTAACCCATATCTGAGGACAATTCACAAAAGTTATGATTTTTTGCACACTGACAGTCATTCTGCTCATTGTTCAAAATTCCATGAATTCAGCTGAGCGTCATGGCCCATTGGCCACTTGTCACGAGTAGGCGTTGAAGTCAGTCTGACAGCATTGGGGTAAGACGAAGATGGTCTAATGTCGAACACGTAGTTAGAACAGAATGAACACATTATATTCTAAGTGTTATTTATATGGTTCCTGCTTGGTCGTTGAAATGTGATTTTTCACTTAACTCACCTGAATGTGTGCATGTGGTGTGAGTTATTTTTTAATCCTTTTTGATAAGTATGTTAAATTGCTAATATAACAGCCTTACTCAACAAAAATGTAACGGACAATGGACCAATATCTGTTGATGTGTATAGTTTGGCTGACAGGTTAGGCGGCACTACAAACAAGCCTAACTATGGCTGGGCAGATGTAACCGAGCTTTCCCACGGCCTGGCTTATTAAACACAGACTTTTATCCAAGTCCAAGCTGGGCGATGAGCCTGTCACTTGCTCAACTGGCTCGCCACGGGCCAGTATTCGTCATACGGCTAATTAATTACGGGCTATTATCTAAGTCTATGATTGGCGATGAGTGTGTCATCTGCTCAACGGGCCGCGGTCGCCACGGGTTAGTGGTCGTGATACGGGGGCTCATCTGAAGGTCGGGACCAAAAAAGGTGGTCGTTGGTCGTGATAGCGGGGTGGTCGTGTTATCGAAGTTTTTTTATATGATAATTTATTATGACAATTCTGGGATCAAGAAAAGTGGTCGTGTTAGCGGTTTGATCGTGTTAACGGGGTGGTCGTTATGCGGGACTTCACGGTATCTTTAAATGCTATTCAATTTATGATTTGTTTGTGTCCAAGTTTCTGAAATATTTCAACAAGCAATATATATCAATTTGTTGTCTGACAGTCATATACAGAACTCTCATTTTCAGAAAGGTGATTAAATAATGTTAGCAGTATATGATGTTATAATAGTGAGCTCTTCATAATGTTAATAATAAACAAAACTTGCCTTTGCCAAACTGACCATACTTTTTAGAGAAAAAGGGTTCGGAAAAAAGGTACAGCTCCCAAACAGCCTGATTTTTAGTAATTGAGAATGGATATTTTTGGGGCAGGTTTCAAATAGTCTAAACTGATCTGTCTAAGAACTGGATTTATACATAACGCACACTGTAGTATACAGCCAATGATATGATTGGTGGGTAGCTGAGCAGTCAAAAATCCATTTTTATTGGGTACATATAATTTTTATTTTGAACTTAATTACAACTTGTATTACACTGTATTATTACATCACAAATTGAATTACAACACCTCTATATTGACACCAAAGGTTCATATTCTATTGTAATAATATGTGTTTTGTCTCACGTTATTAACTCATTTTGGCTGAATACGAAAGTTGTTCAGCAAATCCTTGCCGATATTATGGTTCTGTGTGTGAGTAAACACAGTTCACCTTTGTCTGTTCAATATAAAAAGACCGCGTGCCCAGAAGCAAGATCTTAGTCTAGCACACGCGACAATTACAAAAAAGAGAAGAAACATGAAAGAAGAAACTCCAAGTAAAAACTTGAAAAACCTTCATTTGTGAAGTTGATTTTTACGGCCACCAGGTGGCGTGAGCGCTGTTTGTTTTTCGTCATTGATCGCGTCCGGGGCAATTTTTTTTTCACTTGTATACAAGAGAAAGCAAACGAAGAAACAAATATTGAAAGACAGCGTAATAGTTTAAGGAGATTTACACTGTATTTCATGTATACTCAATATGCCTGGTATGTAAAATGTAAATAGGTCCTTTTTTAATTTAAATTCTCTACCATACAATCGACTCTGTGTGTGTGTGTGTGTGTGTGTGTGTGTGAAGAGACTGAAAGCCTTGGAATATATTACCAGCGCTGTATTAGATTGGTTCAGCGGGTGGATACTATTAATGTCGCTAGTTATAATTTTTCTTATTAATATTATGACAGGCTCATCATTTTATGACAGGCTCATCATACACTGCTAACATAATTTAATTACCTTTTTTTAAAAATGAAAGTTCTGTATATGACTGGCAGACAACGATTTGATAAATTTCACTTCCTTGAAATATTCCAGAAACCTAGAAACAAGAAGACAATGATAATCGAATAGCATTTAAATTTATAGTACATAAAAATAAATAAATACATAAATGAACATAAGTATTTTTTTTTCTTTTCAACGATGGTCCGTCGGTTTGCAAGGAGGTGAAGATGTTGTGTAGTTAGTGTATGAACACGCATTATTTAACATATATATTGCTTATACATATATCAGTTGGCCTGTTGTGTATTTTGTGAATCAGATCCGTAAGGTTTGTTATGTCGTACGTACGAGATAATATGTCGTACGTGCGTGATAACATGTCGTTTGTACGAGATACTATCTCGTACGTACGACATGCTATCTCGTACGTACGAGATAGTATGTCGTAAGTACGTACGAGATTATTAAATATTTATTTTTATTTTTACCAGGTGGCAGCAGTACAATTCCGCACTTTAGATTGAACATGAAAACCACGACTAAAATAGATAACATTCATAGGGTGCATTGTCTCAACGATTTCACCTTTTAAATCTAGCTAACTTTTCACTTCATATCCCAGGATGGCCTGTACTCACAGTACAGTACTCTCACAGTACTCGTTCCAGTTACTTGTTTGGAAAATATGTACAGATAGAAAACCATAAATTAACACTTCTTAACAACTGGCAGCAGCCAAATTAATCATTTTATCAATTTGGTCTTTTGCTTTAGAGAGTTTTTTAATATATAGAAAAAAGTCATGAATAAGCATGCCACATTACATATGTCAATAAATGGAGAGATGTATGCATAACCATGCTGACTCACTCTATAGAGATAGAACATGAATACACTAAAATGCGGTTAATTCCGTACCCCATGTCTTTCCGACTGCTGGTGGTTAGCTCTATTCGTTTTCCGTACGGAATGTATATTCTAGTATACAAAAGATACAACAATAAAAGTGCAGCACAGGTGACCTGCCTTAATGTGGCTTATATACTGATTGTCTGTCCTTATTTTCTTGCTCCAACTTAGAGCTCACTTGATGATTCCATCAACATGCACAAATTTTATAAGATTCACATAAAAATAAGACAAGACTAGAATCAAAGGAAAAAATAAGTAAGAGTAATGCCAGTTTGCGGTAGGTCACCTATACTGCACTTTTCCCGAAACAACTAATAATACAACAAAACAAATTAACCCTGCAAACAAATATAAGCACAATACTTCATGATAGAGGTATAATGATGTGGCTACGTTTATCACATAATACAAACATTTCGAAACATTTAAGAATCAAGACTTACGGTTCGTTCATGGCGCCCACAACTTGTAAATGCTTCTCGTAATCTTTTATCACCACGAGCGACCCGTTATAGGAGGCGCAGATGTCCTGCGCGCAGGTACGATTAGCAGGCGTATTCCACAACATCAGATCTCCGCGGACCATCACACATAGATTCCACCATACCAACAGCCAAAGAATTCTCAACAGGCTCATGTTGAAAATATTAGCCAAGGCCTAAATAAGACCAGCTTAAAAAGAAGTGAAAAAAGGGGGAAAATCACCAATGAAAAAGTAAGAAATTTTGGCGTTTTAATACGAAAATGTGCAAATGATCGTGTACATTTTTAAGAACGCGCGTTGACGAGCATCTTATTGATAAATATATGTTACCAAAAAAACAAAACTCAATAGGCGTTCCAATTAAACAGATAGGATAATGTCAATAAATCGAGACTCTAGATATTCCGAAAATATCACCGTGATGATAATCCGAACTCATACGACCAAGTCGCTGTGGACATATATTCAGCAAACCGATTAGGATACTGATTTTTTCTCAAGAATAATTGTAAATATTAATAACTGGAAAGGTATTTACCATATATAAATGAATAATCACATTACTATTAAGAATATTAATTATGCACTTACGTGATATACAACATAAAAAATTGAACCGAAAAGGTCTTCGTGTTGAACGTATATATCATTAAATACCTGGGGTTATGTAAGCCCTGGATCTGCCTTTACCACAAGCGCAAATTTGGTGTATAACAGTGTTGCTGGCGCCACTTCTGAGGCATAAATGCATGATAAAGACATGACGATGTAATGAGTCTTTGATGACTTAACATTGATTTAATTGTTAAGCACTAATCTGTTTAAAGCGGTTTGCAAACACTCTTGAATAAGCTCATAATGCATACTTAGTATTCTTGAATATGATAAGTGGTATGTATTACCTAAGGATTTCCTTTGACGTCAGTATAGATAATTATATACCTTACACATATTATCAATAATTGGAACATCTTAAGAGTTGGACGTGCCTTCCACTCCAGCATCTGCTGCAAATGATCTATTAATATACATTTTTTTGTCATAAAGATGATTGTTATACAAGCAACGGTTGGATTCCGGAGATTAAAACTTTCCGGTTTCTAGAGAGTCCATGCTGGTGACCTAAAGTGGATAAATTAGTATCTATGGAAACACTAAGGAAAGGTGTACTGTAGAATAAAAAATAGGAAATCATTGATTTACAAGGGGACCTTTACTCTAAGTTTATTCATCTCTCAGTGTTACATATACAGGGGCGGATCCAAGATTTAGAAAATGGGGATTAAACCAGGATAACTAATAACAAAACCTAGAGAAAGTCAAAAGGTCCAGAAAGATGGGGTCTTAGGTTGCGACAAATGAAAAAAAAGTTCCGGACCCCCTGGACACCCCCCCCCCCCTTATAGCCCCTATGGATCCGCTCCTGATAATTGTCCTCGAATATTAAGCAAAAACTCTTTTGATGGTGATAAGTCTTTAATTGTTCGGTTCTAACATTTCAAGAGACCATCTTCATATGCATGACGAGGATACGTTACACGGAACGTAGAAGACATAATGAACATTGAAAACAGAAACTCGTGAAAGCTTATATAACCGGTCAAACGTTAGGGAAAGGCAGTTAAGCCAAGGCTCTTATTTTGATCATTTGTCTATGACACCTTTATAACTAGCTTTGACACAGTATATGAAATAAATATGGTATTAATGTTATTTGAAAAATCATTTACAATACATGCTATAAAAAATGTGATGTTTTCAAGAACACGTGCTGAATAAACTGTCAGACACTTCTAACCAAATTCCTTTTTGTATGTTTTTGGAAAACAAAACTGCATTGTAATTGTAAGCTAATATAAACAGAAACGTTTATTAACATAAATCTAAGGTGGATTTTATATTTAAGTATAATATGTTATGATGAAAAGTGCGCCCCAACGCAGCGCTATACCAATAGGCCTACCAGCTTCTTTAGAAGCGCAAGATTTCCGCTTCCTCGGGAACATAGATCGAAAAGAATCAGAATGTCATTTGAAAAATCGACTTTCGTCATGTTTTTACTGTCGTTCATAGCGTTCACAATATAACTGAACTTAAAAAAAGACGGCGAGAAAAAAACGGGCTTTTTATGCGATTTAAAAGAAATATCGAATAAGTAGGCGCCGATTTTCTTTCAAGCTCTATCATGAAAGAAACACTCCATTAAGCACTCGGCATCCCGCTCGTATATTGTAACATTGTACAAACATCATGGCCTGAAGCATGGCAACAAACAAAGTGGGCTTCATCGTTCTTTGTTTTACATGGCAAGTCCTCGACACGGGACAAATATCAATATATGTAAAAATTCTCGTTTGAAAATATCCGACATGCTATTCCAGATCTCTTGGTGTACCTTGGTCAAACGTTTAAATGTAGCACACTGAATCACACTCGAGGCTGCATTCAATACTTGTGGAACAAAACATAAGTCAAGCATTCATAGCAAATCCATTCGCAACGCAGCTTTCTCTCTTGGTTGGTTTAATTCGTGTATCAACAGTAATCTCTGAAACAAAAATAAAGTATTTTTAAGATAAGCAGTCTGCTCTCCCTTTATTAACCGGCCAGTTTATCGGCCTTTCGCCAAATATTGACCAATTCCCGATTTTGCTTCTTTATATTTATTGCATGTAGGAAATCTTCGATTTCGGCAAGGATGTTGGTAAGTAAGGTCAATATAGGTAAAAGGTCAAGTCAAGGTCATCAAAAAACCGTAAAATTATATTTTCCTCATGACTTAGTCAATATGTGTCCCATCTTCACAAACTATAGCTCTTTGCGTTCCCTGTTAGGTGATCTGGTCATCTGCCGTTGACATTGTGTCAGTTTGTTTGTATATCAGTCTGTTTTTTTCGTCTTACATATAGCATTCTATAGGCCACATTGTATCAGAAATCTCTTTGTAACTTTATATATATATTTATTGTAAACCGGAAAGATTTCTGGAAGAAGCATTTGCATTTTTCAGACAGGTCAAAGTTCAAGGTCAAGGTTATAAAAAGGGCAAAACCTTATTTTCCACATTACTTTGTCAATATTGGTCCTATTTTCACAAAATTTGGCTCATTCTTTCTCTTTGTCTTTTACATGATTTGGTTTAGTCATCTAACCTCCACTTTGTGCCATTCTGTCAGTTGTGCAGGAATCACGTAACTTCTAGATATATCACATGTTGGAACAATTTCTTGAAGCTGTAATCTTTGTATTTTTAAATAGCTCAAATTTCAAGGTCAAGTTCATTTAAATTTCAATGTCTTATTTTCTTCATAAATTTGTCAATATTGGTCCTATCTTAACAAACTATGGTCCATTTTCTTCCCCTTCGGCATTGTTAACTTTAAGTGGTTCCGGCGGCATCTCTTTTTCCTCGCCGACGTTGTCGATTATTTTACACCCTTGCCTATCGCCAACTTTTTATTCTGATCCCGAAATCGATGAATAAACGGGAGTATATTGTTTATTTTGGATGTAGATTTAAAAATACAAAATAACACCAGTAGTAACACCACTTTTATTTCAAGATAAATCGAATTATGACACCGACGTTTCAAATGGTCAATCTGTCCACATGTAATGCAATGTACAATTTAGACTCCTTTATTCTTCACGAGTGTTATATATTGATTGTGCAGTCATTAGTGGAACGAGAGGCCCATGGGCCATGACGCTCAGCTGAATTTGACACACTTGTGACGCAGGAATTAATTATTGATGTTGAGATCTGGTGAAAAAGAATTGATAAGAAACCTTGAACAATGAGTAGAATGAATTCCAGAGTGCTCATTCCCATGTTCATTGCCCATAGACCTTAGAAAATAGATTAAAGTGACCTTATTTAGGCTTTCAGAGATTTAACCAGGCACTCCCTGGATGCCAAGTTAGAATTTTCGCAAAATATACGTCAGTAATATTATTTTATGATTCGAAGGAATTTATACAAGAACCTCCCCGGATCGTATTACATTAGAAATTTTTAGGTTCAACTGGTCTGAATCATGCAAATTTGTCATATAGGTTGCTTAAATCTTGTTCTTTCACATATATTGCAGAATATAGGTCACTATGGACTTATTTCAGGTTTCCACGGAGATTGACCATGGACCTCCCTAAAAGTTATGTTAGAAATTAATGCGTATAAACTAGATAAAAAAATAATAAAGGTGGCGCCATAAGTCTTTTGGAACTGATAAAATACTCAATGATCAATATGCAGGGAAAGCATAAAGGCAATCAATTTAATAGTTGTTGAGATCTTGGATCATTTATATTAAATTTTTAATTATTCTGTTGTGCAATAACGGGCACGGTACTTCAAAGAGTATAGGTAACGATGACCTTATTTCAGGTTTTCAAGGAGATTTGCTTAGGACCTCCCTGGATGTACATGAAAGTCATATGAGCTAAATACACTACTTAAGCAGCTATAGTACTTACAGCGGTAATGCGAACACTGATTTTAACCTTGGTTTAATCGAGTTCACTAACACATTCATGAGTTCCAGCTATTAGAGCACTGTCTGTTAATGTAGCCAAAATTGTGGTTTGATAGTACATTAGAGTGTGTTTATCTGGTTCTTATCAATGACCCGATATGGATTTCGGTTTGTTCAGAGGTCAACAGTGAGGTCAGCAATGAGGCAACAATGGTCCCTGAACTGAGCCTTGTTCATAAAAAATGTACTAGTATCTAAAAATCCAGCTGTCAGTTAAGGAGTCATACAGAGTTTATTTATATACAAAGACTGTTGTAGAAATCTGTGAGATTTTTCTTCAGGTATTTGAAATGACTCCGTAGCTTATCCAGATCTAGTACGATGACTATAATAAGCATGATGATCACCATGGTTACGGCAAATACTCCTAGGCATATGGCGCTGATGCGAAGATCTGATGGGGTTATATCAGAACTGGCACTGTGAAAGCCATTAACTTGGTCAAATGTTCCAAATACATCGTCCATTGAGGGTTTGCTTGATATTAACTGAGAACTAATCTCAACCTCTGACGTAATTTCCTGCGTGGTAAACGTAGACGCCATTGTCATTTCGGTAAGCTCTGTTGATTGCAACGTTGATGTCTGCTGTGTTGTTGTCCGCTGTAACGTTGATCTCTGCTGTGTTGTTGTCTGCTGTGCTGTCGAAGTGTCATTCATCTCTGATGATATTTGGTCATGCCCGTTTGTTGCGACAGCGGGATCAGGTTCTACGTAAATATAAGACTAATTTAAACTTGTTTTGCTGATTGGACCCGTCTTTTTCCTTACCTAATGTTAGTGAGATGTTATTTAAGAGCTGCTGTTTACAGTTCAACATATTAGTTTATCTCTGTAACAAAAAATCCCTGGCCTTACGAAGACCATTGTTGTATTTTACCAATACTTTAAAGAAAAAGAAATTTGTATTAATTGGTGACAGTCAAACTTAGATTTTGCATATACATTTCCTTAACTTTTATTGTTTACAGGTGGCAAACATTAAACCGGGAATCAATGATGTAGACCTCGAGTCACCTTTTAAAGGACTCGGACTTTGACTCAAGGATCCTGGACTCGGATTGTATACGGACTCGGAGGCAAGGACTCGAAAAAATCAGTCCGAGGCCATCACGTGTCCAATAGAAAACTCTGTCAGATTTTAAATAAAGATTGTGCATTTGTGTGAATTAGAAACAAAAAATTAAAATAATAAAGACTAATACATGCATAAGGGAATAAATGTAATTAAAAATTCAAGTAAAGGGCCAATGTAAACTTATAAATCAATACATGATTATCTTAAAGATCCTTTGAAATTTCTTTTAATAAGACGATTTGGACTTGGACTGGTTTTCCAAATGACTCTTACTCAAATGTCATGTTGACTTTAACCACAAGGACTGGGACACTGACTTGCACTTGGACTCGTATGGTGTGGACTCTACTACATCACTGCAGCGAATCGCTTTTGCATAATTTTCTCGTATCCAATAAATGGGAAACTTACGGGAGGCGTTGCAGAGGTAAGGGTATGAGTCGCCACAGATTGCTGTGTACCACTGCGCCGTGCTGGTGTTCATAATCACACAGTCTTTGCTCCCTGTGGTATCGGGTTCCGATGCCCCCCAGCGGGAGAACCCCAGAGAAGATCCATCCTGCCATTTCCAGACATCGGCCTGATATTTTAATCCGATCCAGTAGGCTCTGCACGGTACAGAAGTAAATGTATTGAGCAGTGAACATAAGAAAAAAGTATATTTATTCATGTGCATGACTTATCATCTTATGCGCCCGACTTAATTTATTTCGTGCGCAATAGTTTTTACCCCGTTGGCACAAGTTGTAATGTCCAGTATTAAAATGGTTGTTCAGTCTACTCAAACTCTTTCTCGGACCAGCTTTGCATAATTTAACTAGCCACTGTGTAAGCTGCGCCAAAATGATGCAATTTCTCTCTATATTTTTTTTTAAAGATAACGCTCAGAAATGTAACTATGGTATAATAATATACATTAACACTGAAAAAAAAATAATGCCTGAACTCAAGAATCACAATATTTACACAATAGATGAAGCTTGTAAGTAGATTTTTACAGGCATTTTAACACTTATTTAATACTAAAGCGCAGTATTCGGAATACCAATGCGTAGTGTCTTGCGTACGAGATAATAAGTCGTGCGCAAGATAAATAATTTTTTTTATCAACAATACAACCACTGTGCTTCTGTCAATCAACATTGGATCCGCCGGGTATCTGTCCATTATTATCGCATCCCTCTGTCTATCAACATCGAATTTTATGCGTTTGTAAATCAGTAACGCAAGGGTGCGAAAACAAGTTTATAAGTGTTAAGAAATAGTTGAACAGCAGGGACGGGATAGACTGCTTATATTATTACCCATATTGTTTATGTGTCGGGTCCGAAGAGTTATCAGAAGAGTTCAACTCAGCCGGTAACGATTTGTGGGCTCTGAAATCGACGTGCACAATGCTACCGGGCGTCTAAACAAACACATGGTTTTGATACTTTTTTGTACAAAGGAATTCGGTGTTTCCATGAAATATTTTTTTTTAATTTAAAGTTTGACGGCTGAGATAAGTAGTCCCCGCCGTCCAGTGGCTCCTAACTGGAACAAGGTTCGTTTGAAGTAGAAACGCCCTCGGGCGGAAAGGTGGTTACGGCCGAACACTCGATAAATTTGGTATTTATGTCAATCAAAGACGATATATTTGCTGGACGGCATGTCACGGTCTATTACTACCGTTAACAGATGACCCATTGTATAAAGGGTCATGATAACTGTTTAAAGTAACACTCACGTTTCGGTTATCTGTTGCGTGACTTCGTAATACCTATCAATATCACTGATCACGGCCAGAATTCCGTTTGCATTTGCGCACGCGGTTACAGCGCGAGCCTGATTGTCGGCAGTTTGGTATATGACCAGCTCCCCGTTTCCTGACATCACGTAGATCGTGAAAACCAGCACAGTGAAGAGACGACCTTGGATCATCATGAGTCTGCAGGACCACGAATGGGAAAGGATTGAAAGAACAAATCTATAATTTTTCAATTGAAATAGAAGAAAAACACTACGATTTATGAGACCTTTTATTTCAATAAAAATAATAAAAGAAAAAAGGAACCAACGTTAGCGTAGTAACATTCATTTATTTAGGTGCTCAAACTTGTGTAGATAGCTTTCTGCCTAGAGTATATTACCTGATAAATCGCGTGACATCACTACTTCATCAAGGCGGCTTGCTTCTTCCGGTTTATTCTAAAAAAAAACAAAGGAAATTCTAGTAATTAGTACTTATCATTCTTCCTTAAACTTGTCCTTGTGATCGGGTACAGTGCCAGAGCTCTTTAAACGATCAGTGGTTATTCCTGTCCCGAAAAAATCTCATGCATCATGTCTGAATGACTATCGTCCTGTTGCATTAACTTCTGTAATTGGCAAGAGTTTTGAGCGACTGGTGTTAAATTATCTCAAATGCTGTATTTCAGAAACTTTTGATCCTTTTCAGTTTGCCTATCGCAGTAACCTCTCAACAGATGACGCTGTATCATTCACACTTTACCGTATTTTAAAACATCTCGACTTACGAGAATCTAACTATGCAATGGATTTATTCATTGATTCCAGCTCAGCCTTTAACACTATCCTTCACCATAAATTAATCGGAAAACTATCAGAACAGGGTCTTAATATTAACATGTGTAACTGGATCTGAGACTTTTTAACAAATCGGCCTAATGTGGTTAAGATTGGTAAAATTATTTCCGAAGAATTGGTCTAAAACACTGAAGCAACCCAAGGCTGTGTGCTTTCGCCAAAATTGTACTCTCTATTCAATTATGACTGTGTCTCTACTTCTGATGATTGCCTCATTGTAAAATTTGCAGATGACCCAACATTTTAGGGCTCATCCGGGGAATTAACGAAAGTGTTAACCGCAATGAAATTAAAACGTTAATTTTTTGGTGCTCTGAAAACAATCTGGAGTTAAATGTAAAGAAAACCAAGGAGATGATAATTGATTTTAGACGGAAGTAAACTGAAATATTACCCTTTGTAATTGACGGGTCCAAGGTTGAAATCGTTGACTGTTTCAAATTTTTAGGAATTTTCATTTCTTTTGATTTGTAGTGGGCCGAAAATGTTAATTACTGCGTAAAGAAGGCACAACAAAGTTTATTCTTTCTAAGGAACCTGAAAGATTTCAGGCTCAGTCCACCGATTCTATAAAAATTTTATCGGGCGGTAATTCAGGGAGTCCTGACGTTGTCAGTCACTGTATGGGGAGTTAGTATCACTGTCGAGGAAAGAAACCGTCTTTCTAGGGTAGTTAGAACAGCTGAGAGGATCATTGGAGTTCCTTTACCCACAGTTGACTCCATATTTCAAAAACGATTATCATAAACCAAATTAATTGTTCACCTCAGATTCTTT
Source organism: Sipunculus nudus (assembly GCA_026874595.1). NCBI lineage: Eukaryota > Metazoa > Annelida > Sipuncula > Golfingiida > Sipunculidae > Sipunculus > Sipunculus nudus. The sequence continues at coordinate 8,128,124 of CM049318.1, read as the reverse complement.
ACAAGGTGGATTCTAAAAAAATACCTACCCGAGTACCAGGTTGTTATTCTGACCGTTGGTGTTTTTTTTAATATATTGAAGATGTAAAGGAATTATTGCCGAAAAGCGATGGGCGCCCCTTGGTGGGATGAACTTCAGGTTAAAGCTACGTACCTGTTATACGCGACCTTAAAGTCATTTCATGAGGTACATACAGTGGGCACCTGTAGAAAAAAGCTGAATTCCCTGTGGATATGTAGTTTCCCTTTCCCGAACTGACTTAAAAAAACAGAACGAGATTTCGATGCTCTTAAAACCAATCCACATTCAATTCTTTGTACTTAAAACGATTCTCTTGCATAAGTCTGTTTATGAACGTAATGCAGCACGACTAAAATGTTAACGTAATGAATAAATATCAGTTGCAATGCATAAATATTAACCTTCCAAGTGCACTAGACAGGATGGTTTACAGATCTGCCGGACTCCGATGTAATGTCAATTTGTCTTAGCTGTCATACAATAACTGCTTCTGTCTATTTGCATTTTAATTCATTTCTTCTGAACGCTCCTCAGTTGGGCGCGAAAAGCTTGTCCATTCCGTAGAAAATGCATACAGTAAAAATTCGATTTTTTTTTCAGAAATAATTGCATCACTATGCGAGCGACAAAAACCAATCGTTAACACTCCACACGCTGCATTACGGCGTAAGATGTGGGAGAGAAAATCGTTCATCATTCTCGCCATGTAATGCAGGCCGTTCCATTCAAAGCACGAACTTGTATGCATAGTTTCAAGAGGAAAGGCTTTTCCTTGATAATCTATTGACTTTTCCATGCACCAGAGCTTGTTTATACATAAAGAACTCTTAACATTTTATATTTTCTTTACGTCCTTGTTTTCAAAGCAAAAGAGTGTTTGTTTCTTATCATATGTATCCACTATAGTCAGTGTCAGTACTCGTGTCCGCTTGTTTTTTCCAGGATATTTTTTTTTATACAAGTGAAGCAGTGTAAACTTACTGGCCCAAAGCTTACAAGGAGCTACTGCCTGCCTTAAAATAATGTCCTACCTTTCTTTGATTTTGTATGATAAAAATAATACAAATTATGACAAAACAGGTTACAGCGTTTATCACATTTTCATCACCGGAGAACTGATAATAAAAAGCCAGACAATATCATGACGTCAATCAATTGAATGTGATGCGCGGCAGATCTTTGTGACGTTATTGTTACGTCACTGTCAGTGGCGTATCTAGGATTTTCAAAAAGAGGAGGCGCAGCCCTGAAGTATGCAAAGGGAGCTGTTCTGCGTCTTTTAGACATGTCATATATATATATATATATATATATATATATATATATATATATATATATATATATCCTCTGTAGTTTCACCAAACTAATCTTCGGCTTTCATACGTTTACACAGGTGCATTTCTCCAGATGTTTGGGTCGAATTGTGGTCGAATTTGGCTTCAGAATCACATGTGAAGGTTTATAATTAAGACAATGATTCAAGTTTGCTTTCATCGTATATAAAAATTGTTCAGTATTTTTTGCCCTACACACCCCTCAATAACAATAGCCTACTGTGTATATGATCGAGGGTGCAAGTAAGCTTGAAATATATTTTTTTTAATATTATACTCGGAAGGCCAATTTTTGGTTATTTACAGAAATAATTAAATCGAATAAATAAAAAGGATATTAACTTTCATGACAAGTTGCAAGCAGGACCGAAGGGCATTTATAAGACGCATACAGTTTTGGTCCCCTAAAAATATTAATTTTCGATTTGTAAGTCTTTTCAGGCAGAAGTCCAGGTATATATAATGTTAAAGGCAGGGTTCAACAATCGAGCAGAAAGCCCCACTTGCCTGAGGACAAGTAAAAAATAAAATCTTTATAAATACCTCACGTAAAACCGGAGGTCCTTTAAATTTAGTTTGCCATTTATTAATTGATATTCTAGCTATTTTAATTACCAATTCACTAGGTATTCTGATTCGTGTGAAATCGCTTTATGAAATCCAATCATTGGAAGATCCAAATTTTTATTAGATGCATGAGAAATCCAAATCATCGTGTGGTGATTGTATGCCATCGTCGGTAAATAATAATAAATCAATGAAAACACTTTTTTCTTTTTTTATTTTATTTAACAAGGGCATGACGTATTAAAAAGTTGCTACTTTTCATATCGGTGAAGCAGGTCAATTTTCCGACTGCATCTTTACATCTATATATAAAAGAAACTGATGGAATAAAGCTGTTCCTCTATAAACACAATAAAGCATACTTGCGTATATATAATATAATATAATATATATAGTCCTATATATGTATATTCATTTGTGTGCATGTTGAAAAAAACGGCCTTGGTTAATAGTCCGAAATGTGCTCAAACGCACCACCCCGTGCCAAGACCACACTACGCCCCTGAATAGCAAATACATAGAATAAGCTTAATGAGTCAAAGTTTGCTGCTTGGAGAGGACACGTCAATAGTGAATATTCGGGGGTTTTTTTTACCCGTGTCCTTTCGAATCACAAACTCACATGGAGTCTAAAGAAATGAAGAAAAAAGGTTTGTTACTCACAATAGAACTTTTTGCGACGTTCAGAATGAGATTAGCGCAGCACATGCGTTGAAGTTAATCAAAGGAACCATCAGCCAACTTTCCAAGAACAGCCGAACTGAGGGTTGTCTCAAGAATTGACACCACGTGGCCGTGTTTATAGTTACCATAAACATAGCCGTGCCTCGTTCCTGAGTAAAAACTTCATAGAGCTGTTGACTTCTTTCACCAAAGATGTTATTCAATAGAACTGATATATACTGTGTCTGTCGAAATAAACAGAGAATAGCACTTTCCTTATATATACACATGCCTGATTAATAAATAGGATCCCTGCACAGGGTTAATCTGTATCGTTGCTCACCATGCATATGAAGCTCCTGTATATATATATATATATATATATATATATATATATATATATATATATATATATATATATATATATATATATATTTAATTTAAAATTGAATTCTTCGTGGTACTTATCTCAGCTACGCGTTGACCGAGTTGGCGGGCTGCGTTGTTGGACGTCTTATCATTGTTTAGTAATGATGGATATGAAAATGGCGCCACATGTTGGGCAACAGTGCTTAATTTAACTTTACCAATTACGTCTACAAAAAAATTATATATTTATTGTTTTGAAAAGGAATTGACGTGATTTCTGGCTTCCTTTGTGAATATATTAATGATCTAAGGGTAATTCTGGTTATGAAAATTTTTTTAAAGCCTCTGTGAAGGATGTATGAACTTGTTTATCAACAACGTGTTTGTAAACACAGCTTTGTTGACAAACGGGAAAAGCATGTAACCTAAGTCAGTAGGTTGCATATATGTGGAGGTAGAAAGGTCTCTTGCTGCAAAACATCATTTGCAAAGCTCTGGGTTGTCTACTACGCTAGATGCCCCTGTTTAATATGTTTTGATTATTTTGGCAGGCCCTTGTATATTGATAACTACAGTGATATAAACAAAACAAGCAGCTTGTGTGCGGTGATTTCCACGTCTTCTAACCTATTTTTATAAACGCTCCAAAGGATTACCTTTAGTTTATTAAGTTCAGATAGTTTATTGGTCCCTTTTAAAGCACTTTCATTCCGCCCCTATGTTTCTACACTAACAAAATTCCTTAGATATCCCTATTAATGGGAAAATAATGGGGGTTTTTTTTGTGTGCCTGTCATTTCTTAGCAAAATCAGTCGAGTTGGATTTCCATTGAAGTTTTCCACAGCAGGTGCGACATCTGTCGGCGACAAGTGACTCTTAGTGTCGAGTGAGAAACAATCGACACAAATGGATTGTTTTTAAGCTCTTAAATGATAAATGTTAAACAGCCCTTTCCGGTTCTCATATGTGAGCTTCTCGTTTCCTGTGTTTATCTAATTTTATTTTACAAAAAAATGCAATGCTGAGTGACTGAACTCCAACATAGCAGAGGACCGTAATCACTATGATATGTTAAATAGAAAGCTATCAGAAGAGAATGCTGTAACAGACACGATGAGCAGATATCAGGCATGAGGCTGTTATTTGTTCCTGAAAAAAATCCAACATGGGCACAAACCCATGAATGTCAAAGTTTACTGTAAACTAAGTCAAAATTATATTACGTTATTTAGTTGACAGGCAACGTTGTGAAGCATTGATACAACGTTTTATAATTTTTCTTCATTTATTTATTTTTTTATTGAAAGGTGGCATAAAATGCTTCCTCCTTCTGTTGGATCATTCACATTTAGGCCAAAAAATAAAAGGTATGGTTCTCAGGCACCACCCGCGTCAATTTTAAGCGCCCCCCCCCGCATCAAAAATTTTTATTTTGATTTTTATCTTTCAAGAAGAAAAATAATACAATTCATGTAGTGATTTAACATGATTAGCAAAAAAAATGTTATTTTCTTGTTTTTTCTTGATCATATGACATTTTTATCGAAACATTCAAAAAAAGGTCAAAAATAAAATACCACCCGCCCGCACTGATTTCTAAAAAAAGTGCCTAAGAACCATAACTTTTTTTTCTGGCATTATACTTAAAACAATTTTAAGGGGTCAAATCACCTATGAAGCATCCCTTAAGAATCTGTACCTGCCAACATTTTGCTTTGGAACCGTTTGCTTACTCCTGTAAACGAGTTTTAAAAACAGTTGACCGGGCGCGATCACAGGTGTCAACATAAACAGCGCGTGGGGCCGCGTGCACCGTGCAGCCACAACACGTGTCAGTGAGCAGATGCGCTGTCTGACATAGCCTAAAAAATGCCATACATGTTTCCACTGGCGAAAACACCACTCGTTGCGGCTTACAATCAGACCTCCGGTCACATGGTTTGTTATGCTGAACAGAAAGGTGTGAACACAACACGCAGAGCCATCACAAGTTGTTAAACAGTCGTTGGTGAGTTACTTAGACTGTGTGTTTGGATGGTTTTGCTGGAAACTTTTGTATAAAGCAAAACTGAACTGAAAATGTGAATGAATAGGCATAATATTGCGCCTGATTAGTTCGCTTTAAACTTACGTCATTCCTTCAACCTTAACGCCAGTGAACCTTTATCTAAAATTTAAAAGAAAGCCCACGTTGTTAGGCATTGATAAAATGGATAGCGTTTTATTAGTGACAGATTTATTATATTTATATATTTTTTTTTATTTCAGTTACTGTGTACTGGATTATGGAAATAAAGCCAGGAAAATTAATGGGTTGCTGTACATTACATGGTGAGCTTAGAACGAATTTCAAGGGAAAACAATTACTGTTTACCCAGACCTGTTAGGACAGTTAAATTGGGAGTTCAGACAAAATGGATTATTACAGTGATAATGGGTAAGGAAAAAGCTTCACATATTCCGTCCCATGTGGAGTCAGACATGGGATGTTCTGGGAAACCTTGGTCCAATGAAAATGTGGGAAACATTGAAAGTACACTTCCAACTCTAACGTAATTGTCACATACTTTAATTCATCCAATAAGGAATAGCTTTTATGGCGACATCTAGAACATATGTATGTCTCAAATGTCACGTGGCAACTCTGTATCTAAAACGTTGCATGGTGTGCAGTTCTCTCAGAGAAACCGAGACGGCACAGCGAAAGAGGGAGACCAGTGTTGTTATAACAACTGATACAACAGCTGATCGAAATTAAAGGGAAGTGAATAGCAACCTTTGTGTCTCTCTTATCCTTTGTTACAAGTGAACACGCCCAAAATCACATTTGAACAAAACACTTGTTATTTTAATTGTCTGATGTTATATATAAATAAATGGATATGTCTTAAGATTTATACTATCTATTCAGAACGAGATATTAATTGCTTACAGCAAATAATCAGTCAATCTGTTTTCACGCCGAACCTTTATTCTCATTGACGGTGACACTTAATCCGTGTCACGCAGATCCTTTGTTGCCACACTTGTGAAGTTCCCCATTTTGTGTAGAGGTGTCGGGAACGATGCCAGGTGTCCTAGTGGGGTCATTTTCAATATTGCCCAATAAACCCTAAGAAATTAGACATTATTTGTGAATTTTCGCAAAGAGTAAACCCGTTCCGGACCTGTTTCAACGCAAGAGCGAATGATACTCTTATGATATATCAATCACTTAACTGACATCGTTTACCATGAAACTGTTACAGGGGCGGATCTAGGATTTAGGTGGGGGGGGGGGGGTTCAACCTGGGAGGACTAATGACAGAGGTAAAGAAAAGGTCCCTAGGCCTTAAAAGGGGTGGGGGTGTCATAGACCACATTGCTGAAAATATTTTTAGCTCTCAGATTATGTCTAAGTGGTACCAGCGCAGCAGTTAAGGGAATATTTAAGTAAAATTGAGGTAATGTGTAAGCAGACTCCATACCCAAGTTTTATAATTAATAGTAACGACAAGTATGAAAAACATTTGAAACAGACTTGATATGTTCTTATCATTTTGCACATACATTGTTGTATGAAAAGGGGAACTTTTTCTCTGATTATTTATTTGTCCGCGAGAGTTCATTTTCGCGATATTCGGTAGAGTCAACTTACTGAGAAGATACGACATCGTGAATGTGAAGGTCAGGCTTTACACGTTATACAAACAATTATTGTCTAATTGGCTTTTCATATAATTCATTCTTGCCTGTATTGTCTTAGGTCGAAAGGCAAAATTATCGATATCACGCATTTAAACTGGTCTTGAATTTGCTTGATATTGACAAAGAATTTTCAGTGTTCTATGATTTTGTGCACCTAATAAATTATTTGTACAATATTTTAAATACTTTTTTACTGTTAAGTAAGACCGCGAAAATGAATCCCTCGCGAAACAACGAAAACTTGAAAATCACAAAAATTAACCCCGCGAATATGAAACCAACCATAGTATATCAGCTCCCAGGCTAATCTCTAATCATGTTAAAGGTTCATAAGCATTTACAATATCAAAAGTAAGTCTCACGCTGTAATTTCCTTTTGAATAAGAAATAAGAAACCTCTCAGCAAACAATCTCGGCACGGAATTCCCCTTTTTTATACACGTACTTTTAGTTAAAGTTCTGTGTGTGCGAGTCTTCGTGTGTCTGATAACCATTACAGACCAGAGGACCGTTTTTGAGCATGCGCGAGAACTCCTAAAGCATTAAAAAAACATGAAAGAAGACAAACAGAAGAATCACTAGTTCGAAGCTTGAAATAAGAAGTTACGTGGTACAGCCAACAGATGGCGGGCGCGCAATGTTATGTTCGCCAAGGATGCAAGCTTATTTCCACACGTGTACAGGTGTAACCGGAAATATTGACAGAAACGACATACTTTAAGGAGAAAACACTATATTGTATGAATATTTAATATACCTGGTTTGTGAACAACTTCCTTAAAAATAAACATGTTTAAAATAGCATACCAGTCGCAGGCAGGACTATAAATATGTATATGCATACGTTCCTTCAAAATTCTCTAACTCACGTCATATCATGTCTCAACCACTTACTATTAGGACACTTTTACAGTTTAAGGCCATTTAGAGTCTTAAACACAGTTTTATTAAGAGGATCCAAAATACGACAGTTTTACGTTGCCACACAGTTTCACAATTCATGCCAGACAAGTCACGCGGCCCTCATGGTCAGTCAAATCATATTATCAAAACCAACGATGCTCACGAAATTCTTCATTTCCGCACTTTTGCCAAATAAGGTCTATCACCTCTTGCGGAAAGCTGGCTCAGCCATATTTACTTAGCGTCAGCTGATGAATTCAGCCCATCAAAGTGCGCTTTGTGCAAACATTTTGTCCCGCCGTTTCATGACCAAACCTCTGTTGAAACTTAGCAAAAATAATCTGAATTTTTGGAAAACACGTTCAGTATAGATAATATTTTATTTGTAATAATTAGCGCAATAAAGAGTATCCTATACAGTAATATCGTGGAATAAAAAAAATCCGAGTATACAGCGACCACCCGGTTGTATCATTTGTGTCCCTGCAGGGCAAATAACAACTTGTTAAACTCAATAGTAGAACGACATTTTGTGTCCTCTCGAAATTTTGTAGTGCAAAATTTTGGTCTGCGAGGACGCGCGTTGATTTTTGGATCGTAAGCATTATCCAACTTTTTGAAGTCTAACCATCCGGATTTTATTTTTTATTTAAATACAGTGAATGTTTGCGATAAATCGTATGACTAACATGAAGTCTCGTACTTGTCTCTGTCCCAGAAGTGAGCAAGGTTTCTCTTTAATAATCCAAGATGAGACCTGAGGCTGGTTAAATCCATCACGAGGATTAGTGCAAGCATCGAACCAACCATCACTATGCCAAGGATACCAATGGCTCGGGCGCTCGTCCGGAGATCCGATATCGTCATATCCGCCGGAAGTACCAACTCGGTGGTCTTTGCGGTTGGAGGATTTGGCTTTTGTTCAGGCGTTGTTGTTTTCGACGGGGTCGGAACATCCGGCAACTTTGTGGTGGTTGGCCGAATGTTATTTGGCGTGCTAACCGTGGACGGCATTTCAGATTCTGCCATTGTTTGAGGTCCAGGTATATTTTGTGTTGTTGGGCATGAGATGTCAGTTGTAGATTCCCCTGTCATTTGGTCTGAGCTTTCAAAAGTTGTTACAGTAGTTGGTTGTGTTGTGGTTTCCATGGTAGTTGGTTTTGTTGTGGTTTCCATGGTAGTTGGCTTTGTTGTTGTGTCCATTGTTGTAGGTAGTAATGTGGTTTCTATGGTCGTAGGTTGGTTTGTCGTTTCCACTGTTGTTGTTGCTACATATTGGAAAGTGACGCATGGGTTAATTAACGCTGACTCAAATGACATTATATGCTAATGCTGTTATCTATGGCTGATTAAGTATAGACACAGACTGTAAATGTAAGCCGCATGTATAATAAAATTAATAACAGATATTTGACGATACGTTTGTTTTAATCAATTTGACTAAATTTTACATCAAAATATTATTGCTTTCTACGGGAGGGTACGTGTTCATAACAGTTTGCGCGCGCGCGTGTGTGTGTGTGTGTGTGTGTGTGTGTGTGTGTGTGTGTGCGTTTACAACGTAACACGCAATCAAGAACTAATTCTCATGAAATTTCAGGGCATTTCGAGAATGGGCCAATGAAGGAGCGATTAGATTTTGTTGTGGATCCGGAATATGATTCGGATTCAGAAATGTCATCACGGAATATTCACAAAAGTACAGTCACTTATGCACGAAGAAACCTTGTAATCTGGGCCGAATTAGTAAAGCAAACACGGGTTGGGAAGCTTCCAACAATGCATTCCTGAGAATGCGGATTTCAGTTATGGAACATCTGTTCTGTATACCTACATGTATCATTCTCACAGAGGAAAGAATATACGCTTGTGCATGGTTTTGTGTACCACTCATTGGTAAACTTCCCCAAGGCGATGCATTTTTCCGTATCAGCATTGTCCGGTTCATTGAAAATTGTGCTTGCCCAGTTACTGTAGGACATGGCCACCCCATCCACCCATGTGTAGCTCTCCCCAGTTCCCGGCGCTTCGTTTTTGAGGCCGATCCATATGTAGGTAGATCTGAAAAGGAAGTTTGAACGAAACAGATAAAGGAAGCTAAATTAAATGGATTCAGAGGAACATACAAGATAAGTATATGGAGCCCCCCCCCCCCCCCACACCCCACCCCCAAAACCGACCCGGACAAAAAAAAAAGAAAAACGAAAACAATCTACTTTTCACTCCAGTATTACTATTAGTACCCATTAATGCCAAAACAATAATTCAGATAAAAGATTTAAGAATTATTTTCCATTTGTTCGGTACGCGCACTCATGAACAGAAGTATGGTTGTTGAACGATGAGAGTGATTTGAACATGAAATGCACTAGTTTCACAGATGTTTTAGTGATTTAATTTTGTTCTTTGTTACCATATTAATACTAACATCAAGGTAACTCGAGATTATCATATTAAGGACTACTAACGCCCCAGTATTTGAGATTTCTAACACACTGTCGCTCATTTGCTCGTCAGGAATGATCAGCAGCCGACTACCATTAGTAGTACACGTATCGCTGGCCGTCTGCCAGTCAGTGTTGCTGGCGGTGTACAGGACCATCTCACTACCAGCAGAGGCAGCAAACATCACCAGTAACAGCAAGCTAGGCAGCAAAACCATCACAGCATCTCTTCCCATGTTGATGAAGGTCAACCGAGACATTCTCTGAAAAGTTACAGAAATGTTATCAGTCTCTTGACTCCGCCGTAATTATTTGCGATTCCTCAAAGTCCGACAACATGCTACTGGAATCAACCAATAACAGCTTGAATTATCTTATACATAATAGAAATAACAAATAAGACAAAAAAATTATTACAAACGTAAACTTATTTTCCATACCTCGAGAAACACCTGTGCTCAAATATATTGTATAATATTTGAAATTATACAATATTGGTGTGCAACTGGTGACAGTATTGACGTGCAGTTGGTGACGATATTGGCGTGAAATTCTTTCCCGATTGTCGCGAAACACTGGGACCACAGTATATCTCTAAACAAGGTATACCTAGAATATGGGTGATAATTTTGCCAAGATACCGACTCGTTTACTGCATAACAATTTAAGTATTAATAAACTAAGCCAGAGACGTATTATTTTAAGAGCATACTGGGCAATTACTCCGTACTATTAGGGATCCCAAGATCCAATGTAAAAGCTATACTGTTTATATTTACATGTACATAACTATATATATAACATATATATATATATATTATATGTATACCGCATATACATTTAATATTCTCTTTCTGCAATGAAATGATAAATATTATCCTGACAAACACACTGTGATATAATTGCAAATTTCTTTGCTCATGGCCTACAAATGTTCTTAAGATGGCCCAAATTAGAGCCTCTGGTACTCGGTCACCCATCATAAAAAAAAAAAAAACTTCCACAGTTTTCCCTTTTCAAAGGTATTTTTCTCTTAAAGCGTCGCAACTAAAGACATTTTAGAAACAAAAATTACGATGGTTTGCTTCATATATACGGGTTTCACATTTGGCAATTTTCACATAACAATTTTTTTTTTCGCGATCTGCCCATTGTGCAAACTACATAGTGTATATTTAATAAAATAGCATGACTAAGTTATATTAAAAAACTTGTACGCAGATCGTAAAAAATAAGACGACGACTCAGGGGATTATCAAATAAGTGTAAATTCTTACTCATTATCAGCAGAATATCTGACACATTTGGTACCATTTATTATAGCAGTCTTAGAATCAATGGTAATATCTATCGTTATTAAATTATTAATATTTTCCTTTACAACATCGCTTCGACGATGGAGCCTGTAACAATTAATAATGTAATAATAATCTTATAGTGTAACATTTATCGATAATGAAATAAAAAATTAACCCAAAATGTAACATAAACTGATATGTAAATAACAAATCAACTGATTATGTATAAAACCGATAAATTAATAAAAAATACCCGATAATGTTTCTCTAACCAATAAAGTAAAACAAGTTAACCGATAATGTAACAACATTTGCTATTTAATCACGTAATACGAAATTACCCGATAATGTAACAAAGTTTCCTAACCGTACTTATAAGCCCCACAGCTCGGAGGATATAGGTCGCAGTGACATGTTTCAATTTCAAAGAAGATTTTTTTATTGACCTCTATGGATGTTCACGTTGAAGCTACATTCAGCGGTTACGATCTGTACCTTGCTAACGGACGGACAAAGCGCCATACATATACCTCATTTGATTTTTCATTTAATTGTATCCGCCAAAACAGAGTTTTGCGGATACTATGTTTTCACCCCACCGCCGCCGCCGCCGCCGCGTAGGTGTCCGGAGAACTCCTCCGTAACCGCCGGGCGGAATTTTACCAAACCCGGGATTATGTTCGGGTCACATGTGAACTGCTGCGCCCCGATTTTGTTTTGACCTCTGACCTTTCCTCTGCGCTCTGCGTCCGTTTGTGCGTCTGTTTCCACACATAAACCCACATATCTCGGGAACCGTTTGACCGATCAGGAAAATTTTTTTTTGCACAATCGAGCCCTTGGAGAGCTTTATAACATACACAAAAAATGGTGGCGCCACCTGCAACCATGTTTGCACAGTGTCCATCTGTTCATCTGCCTTTGGTTAAAATCACTTATATCTCTGCAGTGAATTGACTAATTCACCTGAAATTCGGCATGCATATACATCCAGGATAGCTTTCTTGATTTTATGACAGATGGCACCACCTACATTTACGTTCAAGCTGATCACATCCAAGCTCATATCTCAGGAACCGTTTGACCGATTGGGCCAAAATTTTGCATGTGTATAGATATCACATTGCTCTTTATCATACGCAAAACTGGTGGCGCCACCTGCAGCCATTTTTGCACAGCTCCCGTCTATTTGTCTGCCATGGGATAAAATCACTCATATCTCGGCAGTGGTTTGACATATCTGCCTAAAATTTTGCAGGTTTATACATCCCCGACAGCTCTCTTGATTTTATGACAGGTGGCGCGACCTACATTCTAGTTTATGCAGCAGACATCCAAGCTCATATCTCGGGAACCGTTTGACCGATTGGGCCAAAGTTTTGCATGTGTATAGTTCTCGCATAGCTCTTTATCATACGCAAAACTGGTTGCGCCACCTGCTGGATTTTGTGGTAGGTGGCGCAACCTACATACACAATTTGGCTGCAGACATCCATGCTAATATGCAACACTTCACTCTATTTCCCCTTGCCACTCAATCCATGCCTCACTTCACCCGTTCCATTCTGATTTAGGCGGATACACGTAGTCGCTTGTCGACTACCCGTATTCTAGTTTTTCTAATAAAATTAGAGCAGCCAGTCCTTCAAACTGTTGACTAGAAAAAAGAGAAAATTTACAATTTTGGCCTGTTGATGTATGTACATTATTATTACAATGCATCTATCATCAAGGACGTTAATGTATCTATCACCATGGACATCAATGTATCTATCACCATGGACATTAATGTATCTATCACCATGGACATTAATGTATCTATCACCATGGACATTAATGTATCTATCACCATGGACATTAATGTATCTATCACCATGGACATTAATGTATCTATCACCATGGACATTAATGTATCTATCACCATGGACATTTTGAAGAAAATCTATCCAATGAGGTCACATAGCTGATGCAGACAAATTTGGCAAAAAAAAATAAATCATACTCAGATATCTCAGTAATTGTTGCATGTTATATTTTGAAATTTGATACCTTTATCAATTCTGGAAAGCTCTTCCCTTTGTGGAAGGCTCGAGGTGTCATCCATATATGCTTCTTTTTCACGCATTTTGGTTATATTGTTTGTACTCAGAAATTACGACTGGTCCTTTGTCAACAAGGCACAAATCGCAAACGTTAGACCGTAAAATGTCTTACATAATATCATGGATAATTAATAGTAAATATATTTGCATCCATACAAGTAAACAGGTCATTATGACTTATATTCTGCAAGTTTACATATTTGTGTGTTGTATTAGCACTTATAAATAAACTTATATCAATGTTCTTTGCTGAAAAGAAATATTAGATTAACCCCCCCCCCCCAAAAAAAAGAAACATACTTCATAATCTGCACATATAACATTGTTAAAAAGTGAAGAAATTCGGCCAAACTAGTGCCTAGGAACTTTGGCAGAAACAATTGTGCAATTTTAATATTTGAATGAAATTTATACATGTACTTCAAATATGATATCTGAGTTTTCCTGGACCTTTCTGAAATGTTCTGATGTCCTAAGTTGAGCATAATACACGATATTGAAAGTGCGACGCAAACGGGACTGATTTGTGCTCTGACAGGGTTATCACTAAAGCTCGGATGATCGATGGTCAACTGAGCTAAAATAATGTATGTAATTGACTGCTAGGACGGGTCAGGTTCGACAAAGTGTTATTACATTACCTGTTAATTTTATTTTACATTAACGGTCAGGGAACTTTGTTAAATTATAGGGTGATTTTGTATTACGTTATTGGTTAACAAAAATTGTTACATTATCGATTGATTTGTATTACATTATTGGTTAGTGTTACATTATTGTTTTTTTTTTTATTACGTTATCGGTTGATATTACATACACAGTTGGTTTGTTTACGTTATCAGTTCGTGCTACATTTCTTATTACATTATCTTTTAATGTTACATTATAAGATGATTATTACATGATCAGTTACACGTAACAGGACCTCTTATTCACGAGGATTATAACTAACTATTGTTTTCTCTATAATTTCCCTTTTTGAACCGCAGTCTGTCTTGAATCTTTTACTGAAATCAAGAATACACTGTTTCCGGAAGCTTTGCGAAAGATTAAATATTCTAATATTAATCACAGCGCCATCTATGTTGACGGGGGACTTTTCATTGAAGCCTTTCGGAGCGATATTTACTTTCAAAGTAAGTTCTATGAACTTATGGTTTTAAAAGTCTATGTCAACAAAGAGATTATGTAACCAGTTATACTCTAGTTGACTCGTTTTATCGAACTTTTTATTAACTTTAGACATATAAACCATTTTAAAGTTTGCAACAAGGATTCACCATTTATCATTTATCAACTGCTTATAGCAACCTGCTGTGTCTAAGAGCCTTGGGGAATCCCCTTCCATTGCATTCACAAGGGATAGCTTATGTCTTGCGTAACCGGTGACGCCAGCTCGAGTACGCTTGGTCACACTCTGATTACCATTCACATAAACAAATCGTCTTCCCCGTGACTTCAATCATGACAAAGCCAATCAAACATAGCAAATGTGTGAACTGTAATAAGGAAAATGCTAGTGTTCGAATAAGAATCGATGATGATCTATACTGTTCACAGTGTGCAAATAAAAAATGGCCAAACGTTTATGGCAACAAAAATAACCAAACCTCTGCTCTGTCACAAAATGTTGACAACCCCTCTACTCAGTGCAAGAGCGATATTACCACTGATACGACAACAGATGACTTACAAAACAATCTAATATGTGATATTCGCAACTGTAAATACAACAATATCTCACAGGGAGAGATGATCAGGTGTTGTTCTTGTAACAACTGGTTTCACTTGACATGTATGAACATACAGCCTGGGGATGAAGGCCTGATATGGAATTGTAAAAACTGCCGAAACATCCCAACGCAACTTAAACACATTCTTTGTGAACTTCAGTCCCTCAGACAGGAAAACAAATTAATGAAAGAAGAATTACGAGAATGTCTTAAAGTACAGTCAACTACTGAAAAACTCCTCCGAGAATTGTCTGACAAATCCTGTAAATGTGCAGAATTGAACCATCGTATATCCAAAACCTCCAGTGAGAGACCTAATATGTCGACAACTCTGCAGGATTCATCAAACAAACAAGCCTGGTCTTAAGTTGTATCATCCCACTCAAGACGTCACTCTACTGGGACTATCAGAAAACGTGACAATTCTTCTGCTAATAGAGCGAACACTTCTTGTGACGATTGGCCATCTTTGAACGAGACCTTCCCTGTACCTTATCACGCAGAGAAACAAAAAAATGGTGACACTAACAAAGCAACACCTACAGAAGACCTTGGTCTACAAAGCTCAGCAGAGTCAGGTTCTTCCGCTTATGTCAATACAAATGGACTTATTGATATTCAATCAAAAAGTCGTGTCTTAATATTTGGTGATTCCTTAGTGAGAGACTCCTATTCCAGTGTGGCTAACCATTTATGTGACAAGAAAATTTCTGTGTTAAGTACTAGTGGGCTCACACTTGATGATGCTTTGTCCAAACTACCAAAAACTGCAAAAGATTTGTCAAATGATGATTGTTTAGTGGTTCAAGTAGGCACAAACAACGTTTACCTTGATGACACCCTAACCTTTGTTAACAAATACACTGACATGCTGCAAAACACTAGAAGCAGCACCAACTGTAAAATTGTCAGTTTGGCAATCCCTAAATATTTACATGACAGCATTGTAAATAGAAAAATCACCATTATAAACAATGAACTGAGAAAGAGATGTGAATCCCTTGAGAATATCATATTTTGTGACTGCTCACCACCTTTGTAAAGGTCATACTATCGATATGATGGTATACATTTTAGTAAATTCGGCACAATTGCAATGACCAGACAAATTGCCTCCAGCGTTCGACATTTTCAAAAATCGATGTACACTAGTGAAGACAGCCTAATGGAATCTCAAAATTTTCACGGAGATCAAACAAAAACATCCATATAACAGATGATTATTTACTAAGGAATTCAGTGGATGTGTACCCTGATCAGGTTATAAGTCCTAACGTTAGTATTACAGAACAAACAAGCTCTCACTTATCAGATATTTATCAAGCATTACCTAGCACCAAACCAATTACACCCGATAATGAAATTCCACCCTCTCTTCCTTCTATTTTGTCTCAAAACCCAAGTATATATTCTGATTTTAAGCAATATCGACTAGCTAACCAGGGTACCATATAAGGTCATCTTAACGTTCGTAGTTTGCTACCCAAAATAGAGGAGATTCGCCTCTTGTGTTCTAGTTTAAACCCTCATTTTTTATCATTAACAGAATCATGGTTAGATAACCACGTTTTTGATTCAGAGATACAAATTGATGATTATACGATTTTTAGATCAGACAGGAATCGGCATGGCGGAGGAGTTCTCACGTATGTGTTATCGTCGTTAAAACCGGAGTTGATCACTTTAAACTCAAATGTCGTTGAATGTGTATGTGTTAAAATAATTTTGGGGAGAAAACCGGTCTTAATCGGTTCTATATATAGACCGCCTAATTCCAGTTCCAGTTAAATTGATGAATTACTCGATTTACTTGCTTCTGCCCTTAACTCATTCAAACATGTTGTATTACTTGGCGATTTCAATGTAGACTGCTTACGCTCTGAAACTTATATTGCTAGTAAACTGGACTTGCTCGAAAAAATCTTCGGTCTTAAACAACTTGTAACAGAGCCTACTCGTATTACTCAGCTCACCTCTACAATGATCGACTTGATATTTTCTTCACATCCTAGCATGCATTCAAATGTGAAAGTTCATCCTTTATGTATAAGTGATCATTTTCTTGTGACTACCGTTTTGAATAGACCACCTAGGGTCACAGTTACAAAATCCGGATATTACCGTACCCTTCGTAAATTCAATGAATACAAATTTATCGATGAATTATCGAAATCCAATTTTTTTCAAGAATTATGCAACTTTCTGATGTAAACTTAGCCTGGGAAATGTGGCGCTATGAATTTCTGAGAATTTCTAATAACAACGCGCCTTTTATTCGACGTCGCACCAAAGCTCGCGAAAATAAATGGTTCAATAATGATTTACTTAATGAGATTCACTTGCGTGATTATGCACATCGGAACGCATTAAGAACAAATCACAGTAATGACTGGTCTGCGTACCGACATCAGCGAAATTATGTTACAAATCTTATCAGATCCACTCGTAGCCAGTATTATGCCACGCTGATACAAAAAAAACCTCTTCGAAAACCTCCTCGAATAAAGAAAGCGGAAAGATTGACCCTGATAAATTTAACCATTACTTTACTTCTGTTGGAAAAAATATTAACGATAAATTTCCAAAAACAATATTTACCTGCGATCATCTTGTTAACCAGAATTTGGAATCTTTTGATTTTAATTCAGTTTCGAGTCAATTTGTTTTATCACAGTTGTTGAAAGTAAACTCCAGTATGAAAGAAGATATACTGGGAATGTCAGGATTTTTCCTTAAGATAGCCGCACCTTATATTTCAGCTCCATTAGCCCACATATTTAACACCTCACTTCAAACCGACGATTTTCCAGCAGATTGGAAGACCGCTAGGATCACTCCTATATACAAAGGATCTGGATGTAAGGATGATCCAAATAACTACCGACCGATCTCAGTTATAGGCCATGTGCCCAAAATAATAGAACAGTTCGTTAAATCGCGCCTCATTACGTTTTTTGAAAGTAATAATCTGTTTTCGGATAAACAGTTCGCTTATCTTCCTAATCGTTCAACTTCATTTGCCTTGCACAGCATAATTGACGAATGCTTAATCAGTCTTAATAATAATAATGTTACCGCTGCATGTTTCCTCGATGTAAAAAAGGGTTTTGATAGCCTTGATCATACTGTCTTACTTACAAAAATGAGCGACTATGGCATAAAATGTATACCACTTATGTGGTTCGAAAACTACCTGTCTAATCGTAAGCAAGTGGTTTATTCTAATGGATTGCTTTCAGAACCACGCACCTTGGACATAGGTACCCCACAGGGCACTGTCCTTGGACCTATATTTTTCCTTTTTTATTTAAATGATCTTCCAATGTTCCTCAGTGAGAAATGCGTCATTTATGCTGATGATATTTCAATTTATTCTTCAGCGAATTCAGCCGCTAAAGCTATAGAGTCATTACAAGTAAATCTCGAAATAGCACTTAAATGGTTTAGAGAGAATCGACTGAGTATAAATCCCCAAAAATCATCATTCATATTATTTGGCCCCAAGTCTAAAACCAATGGAAATCAACTGAACATTTCCATGGATAACATTACAGTGATGCCGGTTGAACACACAAAGCTTTTAGGTGTTATCATCGACGCTGGTCTTACATGAAAAAAAACATATTCAACTGGTGTGCGACAAAATAGTATCAAAACTAGGTCTCCTTTTCAGATTAAGTAAAACCTTAGATGTCTTTAGTTTAAACACACTTTACAATGCCTTTATTCAGAGTCACATTGATTATTGTATATCTGTCTGGGGTAATTCCTCCAAAACGTATTTATTACAACTCCAAAAACTTCAAAATAGAGCTGCTAGAATCGTTACTAAAACTTATGATACCAATATATCCTCTACATCATTGATTGCAACATTGGGTTGGATGTATGTTAAACAGAGATACCAATATTTTGTTTCTTTAATGGTCTTTAAATGTTTGTCTGGTAATGCCCCTCCCGCTCTTACGCATACGTTCAACTGTGTTAATAGTGCATATAATACTCGTTTTTCTCAGGGCTTCAATTTATCATTACCTAAACCAAACAGAAAATCCTTCAAAGCAAGTCTTGCGTATGCTGGTCCCATCCACTGGAATTCTTTACCTGTAAGTGTCAAATCTACAACCAGTCTCTACCAGTTTAAATCATTGTACAAGCAATTTATGCCATATAATTTTTCATAGCTTGTTCACGGGTGCCTTTTCGTCTTTGTATTCATCACCTATATTACTGTGTCATTATGTAATATATTTATTGTGAAATCACGATCTTACTTGTTTTAATTTTTAGTCAGGCCTCTTATTTAAATTTATTTACTCAATATTCGTGTATATCATTTAAGAAGAATTTTTTTTCTATGATCATTTTAAACCATGTATGTATAACTGTTTTTATGTATGCATGTATTTTAGTTTCAGTTCTTTCATATTTGCTTTTTTAACTGTGTACTTATCGATATCATCTAGACCAGGACCCTATTGAAAAACAGCTTTTGCTGAATAGGCTATCCTGGTTAAATATGTATTATAAATAAATAAATAAATAAATTAAAACTATATATCTTGTTCTAACAAAACTAATTAGTTCTTACAGGCTTACAATGAGCATAACCTAGAAAAGGCACATTCGACGAGGTCCAAATTACCCCCAGACTTCGGTGTTACCATTGTACATTAAATACTGGTAAGCAAGACGAATGAGAATGAATTGTGTGATTTATACTCAAATTAGGTCACATTCCAGTCATGCAAAATCTGTAGACAATAGACATGTGTATGTCAGGCATACGATGCAATCTAAGTTGTGTGATTTTCACCCAAGATAGACGCATGGAAAGGCATAGCATCCCACCAAATCATTTATTCACTAGTTAACAGATGCATATGGGATCCTTAAAACCAACGGTTTAGAGTATATTGGAAACAAATTGAGCACCGGCGTGGTACGGCAGAAAACAAAGTATCAGCAAAACTTTGACCAGCAATTATTAACTTTTAGAAAAGGAACATGTCAAGACAGCTTTTTTCCCAGAGGAAATGCTAGCGCCAGATCGGCCCTCTGACATTATGGCCAGATTACTGGCTTGCCAGAGTGCCTGGACACCTAACTCTGAGGATCGCATTATAAGGCCCCATGAGGATGCAAATATTTTCGTCATTTTTGACAATGCCTCATTGCTTACAAGTATCGTGTCACTTCAAATAAACCCACCAGCCCTTTTAATAAGTTTCTTATCTCTGCAACGACACCTACCATGTGTGTGAAATATTCCGTTATAACCCAATATATTCGTATATTGTTCTGCATGTATGGGAGATTTCTGCCTGCGGTCTGCCAGCTGACTGTATGCGGAGATACGGTTATAAAGCGTGGCGTGGACTTGCAGGGCGGTTCTAAAATTGGCTTGTGTCACGACTCAGAAGGGGGCCCTATAGCTGAGTCGTGTTTGTCACGGCTAAGGAAATGCCACTTTATTTAATATACAAAGTACTGGAAGTGCAATTTCTTCTAAAAAAATTGAGAAACGTTACAGTAATTATTTAAGAAATATATCTAAAGCAACTTCAGTGGCTGCTTTGACTTAATGTAAAAATATATTGTAAAAAAAAATATATAATATTTCATATTTTTATTTACTTCATTGTTTTTTTTCAGTTCTTAAATTTAATCAGGATACGACATTCCTGTAACATTCTTGAAAAAATTAATGATATAAATTTATAATACATTAAAATTATTATAATTAAAGATATTAAACGTTATTTTTTTTATAATACATTGATTTTAAGTCATTTCTTGTCACTCTAAACAGTCGCACCACTCTATACTTCCTTTTTTGTTACTTGTCGTCAACTATCAGTAATATTTGTGTCATTTTAATGGTTCGTTCCTTGCTAATTATATCCTTAAAAAAACTAAGAGTTTATCCTGCGGTTAGATCCAGTGAGATATCTTTACATAATAATCATGACATATTAAAGTATTTCATGTTCTTTTTCATTTGATATTACCACATGTAAAATATTACCTGGGATTAGGTTGTCACAAAACCATCTTTGCCTCCTCCTAGCAAAGCCAATGCAGCAAAGATTTACCAGCAGAATAGAGAAAGCAATCCTCCACAAATATATCATATAAAGCCTTGCCGTGACATATGATAAAATCTATAACCGTATCTGCCTGGGCTCTCCGTGGAGGCTGGAACCAGACAGGTGCGCGATCAGCTACGCACAGATTTTCTTTGAGCTTCCCGGGTCGGGTCTCGGTGTTCATCAATACATCATTAGAATTCCTTTTATTTTCTTTTAAAGATACGTCTGTTTGGCAGATCTGTAAAGGTTTTATAACGTGAGACAAGTAGAAATCTCCAGAGGACCAATCAATTAGGGGCCGTGCGGACATTTGTAATGTACATGATGTAAAATCGGACCAATGTATTGAATAACCCTCAACAGTCAGGGCCGAGGGGATCGTACCTGCCACGTTAGAACTGATCAATAGATCACCTGACAACGATCGATATCCTTGAACCATTCTTGTATTCTAAGTAATATTACCACACATGCAAATCACGATATACAATAGATTGATTCAGGCAGAGCTTTATATGATTGTAGTGGTGGGACAATATGCCTTGCAGAAATGCACTATATATAGTTTTATTTAATAGTATTGTACTACACTACTGTTTCGTGAGTTCGGCTTACCAGCCGGCTCCCTCTCCATATAAATATATGTATATATATATATATATATATATATATATATATATATATATATATATCAGAGTTGGGTCCAAAAGTACTCGTACTCATAGTACTCGTACTCATGAGTACTTTTTTGAGTACTCAGTACTCGTACAATGTTTAATGACCAAGCCTACTTAATGAATCAACAAAGAGATCCAGGGGTTTACCTCAAGCCAAAGTCTCCTGTCAAGTGCCCACTGGACCATGAAAGCACCCAGCATTTTCTAATCACACTACACTGGGCCCTTTACTGTGCTCTATCAACCTAATCAAACAAACACTCAATTCATGAGATGTGTTAGCTAGGGTTGTAATAGAAAAGTAATAGCTATTATTCAATTACTCGGGTTACTTTTACCATTAATAGTTCAAATTTCTTTTCTATCAATAGTAATATTACTCTTACTAACTTGGAAAACCTGTTATATTCTATTAATATTAGGTATTACTATCGCCTCATTCCTTGTTGTAATATGCCACTGATGTAACTGTTGTTAATACTCATAAATTATTAAACATGATGAATGACATGGTCAGTATGTCAGATATGTTGTTTTATACTCATTTCACATATATCGTTTGTCATTAAATATCTTCATTAGGCTACAGCCACATATTATTCATAAGTTGATATTATATAAATAATAACATATGGTTGTTATTATTATTGTTATTATTATTATTGTTATCATTGTTATTATTATATGATTACATACGGTTAACATATGGTTATATGCTTTATACAATGTCAGTGAGATTTCCTTTAACAATATAACTTTTATATATTAAATTTTGTATAACTTTTTATGATGTAGTTTCTGAACATTCCCACCACTATGGTAAATTGTATATCTTGTCCTGGCTAAGAAATACATTTTTGAGAACCTACGAGACCAGATGTTTCTTCAATGGAAACCCTCTACTATAGTAAGTTAATGCTTTGATATATTTCAACTGTATATATGGCCTGTTTATATGACCTAGAGTTTGCATCTCACCTTAGTATTTTGATTAAGCATAACACAACATTGTATAAATTTTTATTTTGTCTGGGGTGTTCATTAATAAAAATATTTTTAACTTTGTGAGTATATATTTAATTTAATAACATCATTAAACAAGTTTGGTTACAAAAAGTACTCATTTAAGTACTCATGAGTACATTTTGAGTACTCGGTACTCGTACTCGGGTACTTTTGAAAAAAAAGTGCAAAAGAACTCATACTTGTACTCGAGTACTTTTAAAGTACTCAGTACTCGTACTCGAGTACTTTAAAAGTACTCGGACCAAACTCTGATATATATACAGTCAACCCCTCCTTGTGGCCATCTCTATAGTGTGACCACCTCTTTTATGCTGCAACCTCTTCAAAATGGGCACTTTGGGGCAGTTAAAAGGTTTTTCTTCTCTTTACTATATTTTATTATCTTTACCTAATGAGGGCACCTCTTCGTTCATTGAAATGGACACTCATTCTCTGCTAATGAAGACATTCCATCGATTTTTTCCGCCTGGAGTATCTTCATATTTATACTTTCGGAGCCTTTATTAACGATGTTTATTAACGATGAGAATAAATGTTAATTATTAGATTTTTTTTTTCATTGAAAATGATCAAAGAGATGAACAAAGGTGAGAGGTGTTTCACTGCCTGCTTGCTTAATTAGATGATAGCTTTTCTGGCTCAAGGCTAGGCATGGGATGGCTACAATTCTTGAATGTGCCTGCACGTTCTCAGGACAGACCAAAGACCAGATTTTTTGTTAATGTGGTACTAAATACTCAGCCATTAATACACAACGTAGTAGACATTTATATGGACTGATATGCTTACTTTGATCTGATGATCACTAATGACTTTCTTGTTGGCAAAATGCTGCTTTAGTTGTAATACCATGGGTGGGTGTCCTGCTTATTCACCCAATCACAGGATTCTCTGTGATAAGGTAATAGGGTCCCCCTGGCCTAGTACAATGTTTTATTAACAGTTACTTCATAATGATCATTACGAAACACAAGCCATTTGCATGTGTCCTGCACTGTCATATTCACTGTTACTGCCCACTTGGAAAATGTCAACCCCAAATTAGGAAAATGGTTTAATCACAGACTGAAATGTTAAGTTTCAGCATTAATTATGCAAGCTATCCCATGCTGCTCAGTCAGGTCGCGCTTAAAAAATTAAAATGATTTAAATAACGGAATCTGTGCTTGTTAATAAATGCACGCTATCTTACAGAACATCGACTGCACACAGCTCCCATTGAGCACTGTGTTTGTGTTTTTCCATCTTTTTAGATTTCATGCAAGTTATGTCCACATAAACACATATTAACACCGACCCCCTATCCCACACACACTCACTGACATACATTTATATAAAACATTTATAATTATTTTCTTATAAACCTTAATGTTAACAAGGCCTAGATGCCTAATGCAAACCTGTGCAAAGTTTGGGAGTATAAATGGAGGTTTATTTTTAAAATTTAATATTGATCCTCTTACGTCCTGCATATCTACCTTAGTCATTATGATTTCAGCAAAATGGACGTTTCGGACCTGCAAGTTTGAGACTAGGACATTTTAAAACTAGAATATGGGTAGTCGACTAGCGACTATGTGTAGAAATCAGAGTGGGACGGGTGAAGTGAGGCATGGATTAAGTGGCAAGGGGAATAGAGTGAAGTGTGTTGCATATTAGCATAGATGTCTACAACGTAAACGTGAATGTAGGTGGCGCCACCTGTCATAAAATCGAGAAAGCTGTCCAGGATGTATAAACCTGCAAAATTTCAGGTGGATAAGTCAAATCACTGCTCAGATATGAGTGATTTTATCCCAAGGCAGATGAACAGATGGACGCTGTGCAAAAATGGTTGCAGGTGGCGCCACCAGTTTCGCCTATGATGAAGAGCTATGTGAAATCTATACACATGCAAAATTTTGGCAGAATCGGTCAAATGGTTCCCAAGATATGAGCTTGGATGTCTGCAGAGTAAACGTGAATGTAGGTGGCGCCACCTGTCATAAATCGAGAAAGCTGTCCAGGATGTATAAACCTGCAAAATTTTAGGTGGATAAGTCGAACCACTGCTGAGATATGAGTGATATTATCCCAAGGCAGATGAACAGATGGACGCTGTGCAAAAATGGTTGCAGGTGGCGCCACCATTTTAAGTGTATGTTATAAAGCTATCAAAAGGCTACATCTGTGCAAAACTTTTAGCCTCATCGGTCAAACGGTTCCCGAGATATGTGGGTTTATGTGTGGAAACAGACGCACAAATGGACGGTTGGCAGCCAGGAAAGGTCAGAGGTCAACCAAAAATGAGGGCGCAGCAGTTCACATGTGACCTGATGATAAACCTGATTCGCTTAAAATGCAAACAAAATTTTTTCAAACAGTTGAAAGATATGTTCCAATAATCTGGGAATTCTGCATATAGACATTGTGTCTGGACGTCTAGACGCTGTGTCTAGACGTCTAGACACATTGTCTAGACACCAGACAGAGCCAGATCAGTTGCCATGGTGAAGTCTGGACCCCACCTGGTTGTACTGAGTGACCTCTTGACTTGGCTGCAGAAACTGGGCATGTTGTCAAATCTGTTTTCAAACACAGAAAGCCTTTTTCAATTGGCTACACTGCTTTTTAAAAGCTGCATTTACCCAATCTATCCTTATAAAACTGGCAGAACCCTACCATAGAATAATTCTTGTCAAGTTTAAACCAATCAGCTTAACAGTTTCTTAAAAAAAACAGTGTATAAGCTAGAAGAGTCTAAACTTACATTTATGCTTGTAAAATACAGATCAATTTAGGTGGCGCCAACAACACCTCAATTTCAGATATGACTCATGTGGCACACATTTGCATAAAATTTGGTGATGACAGCTCCAGCTGTTTCTGAGATTTTAAGTTTAGTATGCTTTTTTTGCACAAATGACTAAGTTCAACTTCCTGTAACTCGGTAAAAAATCATCAAACTGAAACCACTCGAACAAACTATAGAGAGATTGTTCCAAGGAACATTTCTGTGAAATATTGGACAATTTGGCGGGCCTTTTTCAGAGAAGAAGATTTTTAAAGGTTTTTAAGCTTTTTCTCTTTAAAATCTAAATTACTGCAGATACCCAATAATAAGCTCCTGGGCACCAAGTTTTACATGTGACTAATTCTTACTTGTAATTTGGAGCTGCTAGCTCCGACGGTTTCTGAATTGCAGCCATGGACGGCGGAAAGCCAGCCCTGGACGGCGGACGGCATACGGCTGATAGCGGACGGACGACGCTGCGCCATCGCAGAAGCTCACAGGTTCGCTAAAAAGACAGGAGAAAGTACATGTATCATGAGGTTAATGCAGGTATCCTTTAAACAATAGTAACTATAGGGATATTTCAAAGTAGGAGACTGCATTGAACATTTCCGGCAAGCAATAATGCCTTACCTTGTTTTGATTGAGTATGAGACAAATATTCCATAATATGACAAAACAGGTTACAGCGCTTATGACTTTTTCATCGCCGGTGATATGATAATAAACAAGCAAGGCAAACTGATGACATCAGTCGAAATGAAGGTGATGTACTGCCGATCATTGTGACGTCTTTGGGACGTCACAATTATCTAACAAACACCGAAGGCAGCCATATACAAGTGTACCATGGAGGAATGTACCGTCCATAATAAACGTAAAAGAGTCGCAAAAAGTTAATACATTTTATATGATATATAACTACTTTACACAAAATCGGTGAAATTAGTATGTATATCTACTTTAGCCCAAAGCGCATTTTTAAAGAATGTTCTTAAAATAATATTCGCGAAACAAAACATGCGGATGAGGGTTTGGGAAGAACTTTTTATTCCATTCCACCAACCGTGACCCCCTAATTTTTCGCGTTTTCTTTTCTACCTGGAATTCTAATGTGTGTACACAGCGGTACGGTGATTGCCGATAAAATAACCTGATTTTATATGAATTTAGGGAAAATTTTCATGAACAACTTACATCCCGACGCCAAGGTTTTGTTTCTCTTTATGTGAGAAGTGCATGGCTATCCCAACCTAACTGCACTGTATTTTTAAAGTGAAATATACTGAACCCAGAAAGTATCAATTTTATAAAACATAACATGATCATAACCAACATATACCTGTACATGTAGGACATCTCTCATGGTACAATAAGACGGCCGCTGAAATGGGAATATCATACTCACGGTTAACTTACGGTTAAATTATTAAAATAAGTTTTATTCAAACAACAATCATTATTCATTCTTCCTTGGGATGTTCATTGGTTGTCGGTGATATTTATGAAATCTAATCCTTATCCTATTAATGTTCAGTATGTGAAAGATACAGAACAACATGAGCACAGGGGCAAGGAAACACTTTATATATATATATAGTTTTGATACTGAATCAGCCAACTTCAATATGTTTGTACCATTTTAAGACTGAAAACAAGAGGATAGGTTTGTTACCTGCATATGAAAGTGTAAAGTATTGAAACTTGAAGTAAAAATGACTTATTCTTTCATATATATATATATATATATATATATATATATATATATGCTTTAATTTTCATAGTTAATATTCCTGTCTCGAATGTTTCCCTAAAAATGTAATACAAAGTCGGTGGGGGTGGGGTGGGGGTGGGGGTGGGGGCATGGCCCTCTGCGGTACCCCGTGGATATGCCCCTGGATGGAACTGAGGGATATTAACGAAAAGGCTGTGGAGTGTACACCTTAGGAAATATTGTCAAGGTCAAAAATAAATATCAGTTGCAAATCTGTCACCTATTACCACTATTGTGCCCAAAGGTAAGTTTTTGAAAATCAGCCATGTTAGTGATCTGGGGCAAACACGGCGAAAGAAGGAGACTTTTTAATAAATGGTTTGGGGGGCATAAGAAAGTCGACCCAACAAAATAATGACCTAAAGATTGATATAAAACTCCTTCCAGGGAGGCTTAATTTAATGTATAGTTGGTGTCTTTTAGCTGACGATATAAACGATATGGCACCAAATACTGTCTTCATTAAATCAATGTCTGTAAAAACGTGCCGTTTGCCCTGTCTCTCCCGTCAGCAAATCTTGACAAAAAAGACATTTGTCTCAAATATTGATCTTAAAGCAAATCTTTCACTTAAACTCGTTTCGTGATATGGTGTTTGGTTCTTTCGGCAGAATATCCGGTGCACCTGCAACAGAAACTTGCAGGTAAATTTGAACAAAATGAGCTGAGTTTGTAAATATCCATATGACAGGCTATAAAAAAAGTTATAAATACCCTCACTAGGCCTCTTATGACCTCATATGTCACCATAGGCATGAAGAGGAAAGGTTGTAAGACTCTCACTAAGAACATTTAGTAAAATTCTGCCACAGGCACCGGGAAGGGCCACTGGGTATGTTTGCCGATCGCTGAAGACAACTACTGCCTAATCCGGAGTCCTTTTTTATCCAGGCTCGATGGCTACCAGTGTAGCCATTGATGTTAATATGACAAATAAAACACAAGCATCTGAAGGGTATCATGATTGTGAAAGAACCATACTACCCCCGCGTGCATATATAAAAAGAAATTCTCCTTTGTTACCTTAGGTCTTATTAGAATTCTTACAAATCTATGCATTCATGTCAGGGATCAATGATTAATTTTAATTTTAAATCAGAACACTGGCATTCAGCTATGATTATCCTGTAGGGACATTGACGGGGAATCGATAAGAAGGTATTTTTTTGTTTTTCTTGAGTTCTTTAAACAGCATAAAACATATCTCTGGAGGAGTTATAATAAACAGAAACTTCTTGTCTCAGTCGCCGTTTAAGCGTCGTCACGCTTGCCTCACCAGCTTGCAAAATATACTCAAACTCTTATGTATAATGGTTGCTTCTGTTGATAAAGGATTAAAATTTTCTTCCTGTAAGCGGGTATGTTTCACGCAAAAAATAATGCCTTTTGTGAACCCACATGTATGGGCAGTATATGTTTCGTTAGGACGGATGAAGATATTGACAAACGTGATGCATGACGGGAAGACCTACATCCTGTACAGCCCAGATGGCTCATTCAGTTGATGAAAGCTTTCCATGCAGGGGACGTATGGGGACTGGACTGCAAACATTGTTTTTTTTTTCTTAAAGAATCACATCATGCCAAAAATGTTGGTTTCTTATTCACCGCTGTCTTTTTTGTCAACCAACAAATAAATGTTAGATTTTCAGTCGAAAATGTCGGATTTTGAGCTACAGTCGCTACATTTCTATGAAAATAAAATTTCGATAAAATTTCGATTTGATATGATGTGCTTTAACCTATGTAGTGAAAGTTTCTGTTATCACCATGTCACCCCCGATGATATAATAATATAATACCAGTAAATAAATATCAAATATATAATAAAAAGCCGATTTCGGAATAAATGTCACAGATAAGAACTAAATCCAGTCGAGTTTAGAACTGGCCAAGGTCAGATATCAGTTGGGATCTGGTCCAGGCCGTATCACGATTGAGATCTGGTCTAGGCCAGATCTAAACTGGACCAGGCCAGATTAGGATTGGGATAAGGACTAGGCCAGAGCAAAACTAAGCTAATTAGGTGATATAAGAACATCATATCAGAAAATCATCGGGATTTAAAATAAAAATTACAAAGTAACTGAAAAATTGTTTTATTTTAAATACAGATCCTGTTATGTGCCTTTAAAAGATAAGTTACATTAACAATATCATATACAAATCTTTGATTTATAATTTAAGTTTTCATTAGAAAGTTAAATAAAGCACGTGACTGTCAGACATTTAAATTGTCAAGTCAATCGCTAATATAAGACTAAATGAATAAAGAGTGAAATCTCTTTACATTGATATGTCCGGCCCACTGATGCATCCAGAACATCAATTAACATTGAAAAACAGCCAAAGAGGACGCATGATTTGTTTTCCAAAGAGCACATACCATAGACAGTTCGAATCTCTGATTGCAAAAGAGTTGATGAGAAACAAACATTTGATCTTCCAACAATGTAGAGAGGAAAATTAAAGACAGAGACATTTTGGCTCGGCATAAATGGCACAGACATAATTAGAAATTGCTTTAATGAACCATAAATCTGATAAAAAAAAATTTACATTTACTTGTAGATGTATGTGCACAAATCATAATGATTGTCTTCATATTTAGAATAAAACAGAATTTTCAAAATTTCCTCAAAAAGGTTTAATACACAATCATTATATCAGATATCTTTTCATCAATGTCACATAAAGTTTTGGTTTAATCTACATTCTTATTAGACATTAACCTCTGTCAGTTAATTTAGAGTAAATGTTATCATCTAAAGTGTACAGGAAATGTTCCTCCTACAATGAATTATTTTGACCGCACAGTTGCATTGACTAGAAAACACTTTGTTCAGCACTTTATTCCTCAGTGAATGTACTTCGATCACTTAACTAGCAGGGTTTCTTCGAACATAAGAGGAAATATTTCTTTTTATGAATTATTCACATTGATCCTTGAAAGAAGACTTCTGATGATGTCAAATTGTTACATTTTATTGTTAAAATAATATATATAATTTATCTGGCCTGACCTAGATCAGATCAAAAATGAAAAGCTTGACTTTGATCTTGCCTAGTCCAGATTCCAATCGTAATCTGGCCTCGTCCAGTTTAGACCTGACCTAGATCAGATCTAAAATGAGAAGCTGGACTTTGATTTTGCCTAGTCCAGATTCCAACCGTAATCTGGCCTAGTCCAGTTTAGACCTGACCTAGATCAGATCTGAATTGAAAAGCTGGATTTTGATCTGGCCTAGTCCAGTTCCCAATCGTAATCTAGCCTAGTCCCGTTTAGACCCAGCCTAGACCAGAACTTAATTGAAAAGCTGGATTTTGATCTGGCCTAGTCCAGATCCAAACCGTAATCTGGCCTCGTCCAGTTTAGACCTGACCTAGATCAGATGTAAAATGAGAAGCTAGTCAAGATTCCAACCATAATCTGGCCTTGTCCAGTTTAGACCTGACTTAGATCAGATCTCAATTGAAAAGCCGGACTTTGATCTAGACTAGTCCAGTTTATACCTGACCTAGATCAGATCTAAAATGAGAAGCTGGACTTTGATCTTGCCTAGTCCAGATTCCAATCGTAATCTGGCCTCGTCCAGTTTTGACCTGACCTAGATCAAAACAAAATTGAAGAGCTAGATTTTGATCTGGTCTAGTCAAAATTCCAATCGTAATCTAGCCTAGTCCCGTTTAGACCTGATCTAGATCAGATCTAAAATGAGAAGCTGGACTTTGATTTTGCCTAGTCAAGATTCCAACAGTTATCTGGCCCAGACCAGGTTAGACCTGACCTAGATCACATCTCTATTGAAAAGCTGGATTTTGATCTGGCCTAGTCAAGATCCCAATCGTAATCTGGCCTCGTCCAGTTTAGACCTGACCTAGATCAGATCTAAAATGAGAGACTGGACTTTGATTTTGCCTAGTCCAGATTCCAACCGTAATCTGGTCTAGTCCAGTTTAGACCTGACCTAGATCAGCTCTTAAATGAGAATCTGGACTTTGATCTTGCCTGGTCAAGATCCCAATCGTAATCTAGCCTCGTCCAGTTTTGACCTGACCTAGATCAGATCTTTATTGAAAAGCTGGACTTTGATCTCGCCAAATCCAGATTCCAATCGTAATCTAGCCTCGTCCAGTTTTGACCTGACCGAGATCAGATCCTAATTAAAAAGCTGAATTATGATTTTGCCTAGTCCAGATTCCAACCATAATCTGGCCTTGTCCAGTTTAGACCTGATTTAGATCAGATCTCAATTGAAAAGCTGGACTTTGATCTTACCTAGTCCAGATTCCAATCGTAATCTGGCTTAGTCCTGTTTAGAACTAACCTAGATCAGATCTGAATCGAAAAGCTGGATTTTGATCTGGCCTAGTCAAGATCCCAATCGTAATCTAGCCTAGTCTAGTTTAGACCCGGCCTAGACCAGAACTTAATTGAAAACTGGATTTTGATCTGGCCTAGTCCATATTTCAACCGTAATCTAGCTAAGTCCAGTTTAGACCTGACTTATATCAGATCTCAATTGAAAAGCTGGATTTTGATCTGGCCTAGTCCACATCCCAATCGTTATCTAGCCTAGTCCAGTTTAGACCCAGCCTGGACCAGAACTTAATTGAGAAGCTGGACTTCAATCTTGCCTAGTCCAGATCCCAATCGTGATCTGGCCTAGTCCAGGTTTGACCTGACTTATATCAGATCTCGATTGAAAAGCTGGATTTTGATCTGGCCTAGTCCACATCCCTATCGTTATCTAGCCTAGTCCAGTTTAGACCCAGCCTGGACCAGAACTTAATTGAGAAGCTGGACTTTGATCTTGCCTTGTCCAGATTCCAATCGTAATCTGGCCTCGTCCAGTTTAGACCAAGACTAGTCCAGAACTTAATTGAAAACTGGATTTTGATCTGGCCTAGTCCAGATCGCAATCGTAATCTGGTTTCGTCCAGTTTAGACCCAGCCTAGACCAGAACTTAATTGAGAAGCTGAACTTTGATCTTGCCTAGTCCAGATTCCAACCGTAATCTGGCCTAGTCCAGTTTAGACCTGAACTAGATCAAATCTTAAATGAGAAGCTGGACTTTGATCTTGCCTAGTCCAGATTCCAATCGTAATCTGGCCTAGTCCTGTTTAGACCTGACCTAGATCAGATCTTAATTGAAAAGCACGACTTTGATCTTGCCTAGTCCAGATTCCAACCATAATCTGGTCTCGTCCAGTTTAGACCTGACCTATATCAGATCTTAATTGAAAAGCTGGACTTTGATCTTGCCTAGTCCAGATTCCAATCGTAATCTGGCCTCGTCCAGTTTAGACCCAGCCTAGACCAGATCTTAATTGAAAACTGGATTTTGATCTGGCCTAGTCCATATTCCAACCGTAATCTAGCCTAGTAAAGTTTAAACCTGACTTAGATCAGATCTTAAATGAAAAGCTGGACTTTAATCTTGCCCAGTCCAGATTCCAATCGTAATATGGCCTCGTCTAGTTTAGACCTGAATTAGATCAGATCTAAAATGAGAGGCTGGACTTTGATATTGCCTAGTCCAGATTCCAACCTTAATCTGGTCTAGTCCAGTTTAGACCTGAACTAGATCAGCTCTTAAATGAGAATCTGGACTTTGATCTTGCCTAGTCCAGATTCCAATCGTAATATGGCCTCGTCCAGTTTAGACCTTACCTAGATCAGATCTAAAATGAGAAGCTGGACTTTGATGTTGCCTTGTCCAGATTCCAACCGTAATCTGGTCTAGTCCAGTTTTGACCTGACCTAGATCAGATCTTAAATGAGAAGTTGGACTTTGATCTTGCCCAGTCCAGATTGCAATCGTAATCTGGCCTGGTCCAGTTTAGACCCAGCCTAGACCAGAACTTAATTGAAAAGCTGGACTTTGACCTTGCCTAGTCCAGATTCCAATCGTTACCTGGCCTCGTCCAGTTTAGACCTGACCGAGATCAGAACAAAATTGAAAAGCTGGATTTTGATCTGGCCAAGTTCAGATCCAAACCGTAATCTAGCCTACTCCAGTTAAGACCAAGCCTAGACCAGAACTTAATTGATAACTGGATTTTTATCTGGCCTAGTCAAAATTCCAATCGTAATATCGCCTATTCCAGTTTAGACCTGACCTAGATCAGATCTAAAATGAGAAGCTGCACTTTGAACTGGCCTAATCCAGATTCCAACCGTAATCTGGCCTAGTCCAGTTTAGACCTGACCTAGATCAGATCTTTATTGAAAAGCTGGATTTTGATCTGGCCTAGTCAAGATCCCAATCGTAATCTAGCCTAGTCCAGTTTAGACCCAGCCTAGACCAGATCTTAATTGAAAAGCAGGACTTTGATCTTGCCTAGTCCAGATTCCAATCGTAATCTGGCCTCGTCCAGTTTAGACCCAGCCTAGGCCAAAACTTAACAAAAAACTGGATTTTGATCTGGCCTAGTCAAGATCATAATCGTTATCTCGCCTCGTCCAGTTTAGACCAGACCTAGATCAGAACTAAATTGAAAAGCTGGATTTTGATCTAGCCTAGTCCAGATCCCAATCGTAATCTAGCCTAGTCCAGTTTAGACCCAACCTAGACCAGAACTTAATTGAAAAGCTGGATTTTGATCTGGCCTAGTCAAGATCCCAATCGTAATCTAGCCTAGTCTAGTTTAGACCAAACCTAGACCAGAACTTTATTGAAAAGCTGGATTTTGATCTGGCCTAGTCAAGATCCCAATCGTAATCTAGCCTAGTCTAGTTTAGACCCAGCCTAGACCAGAACTTAATTGAAAACTGGATTTTGATCTGGCCTAGTCCATATTTCAACCGTAATCTAGCTAAGTCCAGTTTAGACCTGACTTATATCAGATCTCAATTGAAAAGCTGGATTTTGATCTGGCCTAGTCCACATCCCAATCGTTTTCTAGCCTAGTCCAGTTTAGACCTGACCTAGATCAGATCTTAAATGAGAAGCTGGACTTTAATCTTACCCAGTTCAGATTCCAATCGTAATCTGGATAAGTCCAGTTTAGACCTGACCTAGATCAGATCTTAAATGAAAAGATGGACTTTAGTCTTGCCCAGTCCAGATTGCAATCGTAATCTGGCATCGTCAAGTTTAGACCTGACCTAGATCAGATCTTAAATGAGAAGCTGGACTTAAATCTTACCCAGTCCAGATTGCAATCGTAATCTGGCCTAGTCCAGTTTGGACTTGACCTAGATTAGATCTCAAATCAGAAGCTGGATTTTGTTCTGGCCTAGTCAAGATCCCAATCGTAATCTAGCCTCGTCTAGTTTAGAACTGACCTAGATCAGAACTAAATTGAAAAGCTTGATTTTGATCTGGCCTCGTCCAGATCCCAATCGTAATCTAGCCTAGTTCAGTTTAGACCCAGCCTAGACCAGAACTTAATTAAAAATCTGGACTTTGATCTTGCCTAGTCCAGATTCCAACCATAATCTGGCCTTGTCCAGTTTAGACCTGACTAAGATCAGATCTCAATTGAAAAGCTGGATTTTGATCTGCCCTAGTCCACAACCCAATCGTTATCTAGCCTAGTCCCGTTTTGACCTGACCTAGATCAGATCTGAATTGAGAAGCTGGACTTTGATTTTGCCTAGTCCAGATTCCAATCGTAATCTGGCCTAGTCCAGTTTAGACCTGACCTAGATCAGTTCTTAATTGAAAAGCTGGACTTTGATCTTGCCTAGTCCAGATTCCAATCGTAATCTAGCCCCGTCCAGTTTAGACCTGACCTAGATGAGATCTTAAATGAGAAGCTGGACTTTAATCTTGCCCAGTCCAGATTCCAATCGTAATCTGGCCTCGTCCAGTTTAGACCTGACCTTGAGCAGATCTTAAATGAGAAGCTGGGCTTCGATCTTGCCTAGTCCAGATCCCAATCGTAATATGGCCTCGTCCAGTTTAGACCTGACCTAGATCAGATCTAAAATGAGAAGCTGGACTTTGATCTTGCCTAGTCCAGATTCCAATCGTAATCTAGCCTCGTCCAGTTTGACCTGACCTAGATCAGATCTGAATTGAGAAGTTGGACTTTGATCTTGCCTCGTCCAGATTCCAACCGTAATCTGGCCTAGTCCAGTTTAGACCTGACTTAGATCAGATCTCAATTGAAAAGCTGGATTTTGATCTGCCCTAGTCCACAACCCAATCGTTATCTAGCCTAGTCCCGTTTTGACCTGACCTAGACCAGAACTTAATTGAAAACTGGATTTTGATCTTGCCTAGTCCAACTTCCAACCATAATCTGGCCTCGTCCAGTTTACACCCAGCCTAGACCAGATCTTAATTGAAAACTGGATTTTTATCTGGCCTAGTCCAGATCCCAATCGTAATCTGGCCTCGTCCAGTTTAGACCCAGCCTAGACCAGAACTTAATTGAAAAGCTGGACTTTAATCTTGCCTAGTCCAGATTCGAACCAAAATCTGGCCTTCTCCATTTTAGACCTGACTTAGATCAGATCTCAAATGAAAAGCTGGACTTTGATCTTGCCTAGTCCAGATTCCAATCGTAATCTAGCCTAGTCCAGTTTAGACCTGGCCTAGATCATATCTTAAATGAGAAGCTGGACTTTAATATTGCCCAGTCAAGATTCAAATCGTAATCTGGCCTCGTCCAGTTTAGACCTGACCTAGATCAGATGTAAAATGAGAAGCTGGACTTTGATCTTGCCTATTCCAGATTCCAATCGTAATCTGGCCTCGTCCAGTTTAGACCTGATCTAGATCAGAAAAAAAATGAAGAGCTGGATTTTGATCTGGCCTAGTCAAAATTCCAATCGTAATCTGGCCTCGTCCAGTTTAGACCTGACCTAGATCAGATCTAAAATGAGAAGCTGCACTTTGATCTTGCCTAATCCAGATTCCAACCATAATCTGGCCTAGTCCAGTTTAGACCTGACCTAGATCAGATCTTAATTGAAAAGCTGGACTTTGATCTTGCCTAGTTCAGATTCCAATCGTAATCTGGCCTCGTCCAGTTTAGACCCGGCCTAGACCTGAACTTAATTGGAAACTGGATTTTGATCTGGCCTAGTCAAGATCCCAATCGTAATCTAGTTTCGTCCAGTTTAGACCTGACCTAGATTAGAACTAAATTGAAAAACTGGATTTTGATCTGGCCTAGTCAAGATCCCAATCGTAATCTGGCCTCGTCCAGTTTAGACCTGACCTAGACCAGAACTTAAATGAAAAGCTGGACTTTGATCTTGCTTAGTCCAGATTCCAATCGTAATCTGGCCTCGTCCACTTTAGACCTGACCTAGATCAGAACTAAATTTAAAAGCTGATTTTTGATCTGGCCTAGTTCATGAACTAAACCGTAATCTAGCCTAGTCCAGTTAATACCCAGCCAAGACCAAAACTTAATTGAAAAGCTGGACTTTGATCTTGCCTTGTCCAGATTCCAATCGTAATCTAGCCTAGTCCAGTTAAGACCTGGCCTAGATCATATCTTAAATGAGAAACTGGATTTAATCTTGCCCAGTCAAGATTCCAATCGTAATTTGGCCTCCTCCAGTTTAGACCTGACCTAGATCAGAACAAAATTGAAGAGCTGGATTTTGATCTGGCCTAGTTCATGAACTAAACCGTAATCTAGCCTAGTCCAGTTAAGACCAAGCCTAGACCAAAACTTAATTGAAAAGCTGGACTTCAATCTTGCCTAGTCCAGATCCCAATCGTGATCTCGCCTAGTCCAGGTTTGACCTGATCTAGATCAGATCTTAATTGAAAAGATGGACTTTGATTTTGCCTAGTCCAGATTCACACCATAATCTGGCTAAGTCCAGTTTAGATCTGACTTATATCAGATCTCAATTGAAAACTGTATTTTGATCTGGCCTAGTCCAGATCCCAATCGTAATCTAGCCTCGTCCAGTTTAGACCTGACCTAGATCAGAACTAAATTGAAAAGCTGGATTTTTATCTGGCCTAGTCAAGATCCCAATCGTAATCTAGCCTCGTCCAGTTTAGACCTGACCTAGATCAGATCTGAATTGAGAAGTTGGACTTTGATCTTGCCTAGTCTAGATTCCAACCGTAATCTGGCCTAGTCCAGTTTTGACCCAGCCTAAGCAAGAACTTAATTGAAAACTGGATTTTGATCTGGCCTAGTCAAGATCCAAATCGTAATCTGGCCTAGTCCAGTTTAGACCCGGCCTAGACCAGAACTTAGTTGAAAAGCTGGATTTTGATCTGGCCTAGTCAAGATCCCAATCGTAATCTGGCCTCGCCCAGTTTAGACCTGACCTAGATCAGATCTGAATTGAGAAGTTGGACTTTGATCTTGCCTAGTCCAGATTCCAACCGTAATCTGGCCTAGTCCAGTTTAGACCCGGCCTAGACCAGAACTTAATTGGAAACTGGATTTTGATCTGGCCTGGTCAAGATCCCAATCGTATTTTAGCCTCGTCCAGTTTAGACCTGACCTAGATCAGAACTAAATTGAAATGCTGGATTTTGATCTGGCCTAGTCAAGATCGAAATCGTAATCTAGCCTCGTCCAGTTAAGACCTGACCAAGACCAGAACTTAATTGAAAAGCTGGACTTTGATCTTGCCTAGTCCAGATTCCAACCGTAATCTGGCCTCGTCCAGTTTTGACCCAGCCTAGACCAGAACTTAATTGAAAACTGGATTTTGATCTGGCCTAGTCAAGATCCCAATCGTAATCTAGCCTCGTCCAGTTTAAACCTGACCTAGATCAGAACTAAATTGAAAAGCTGGACTTTGATCTTGCCTAGTCAAGATCCCAATCGTAATCTAGCCTCGTCCAGTTTAAACCTGACCTAGACCAGAACTTAATTGAAAATCTGGACTTTGATCTTGCCTAGTCCAGATTCCAATCGGAAACTGGCCTCGTCCAGTTTAGACCCAGCCTAGACCAGAACTTAATTGAAAACTGGATTTTGATCTGGCTTAGTCAAGATCCCAATCGTAATCTAGCTTCGTCCAGTTTGGACCTGACCTAGATCAGAACTTAATTGAAAAGCTGGACTTTGATCTTGCCTAGTCCAGATTCCAATCGTAATCTGGCCTCGTCCAGTTTACACCCAGCCTAGACCAGATCTTAATTGAAAACTGGATTTTTATCTGGCCTAGTCCAGATCCCAATCGTAATCTGGCCTCGTCCAGTTTAGACCCAGCCTAGACCAGAACTTAATTGAAAAGCTGGACTTTAATCTTGCCTAGTCCAGATTCGAACCATAATCTGGCCTTCTCCATTTTAGACCTGACCTAGATCAGATCTCAAATGAAAATCTGGACTTTGATCTTGCCTAGTCCAGATTCCAATCGTAATCTAGCCTAGTCCAGTTTAGACCTGGCCTAGATCATATCTTAAATGAGAAGCTGGACTTTAATATTGCCCAGTCAAGATTCAAATCGTAATCTGGCCTTGTCCAGTTTAGACCTGACCTAGATCAGATGTAAAATGAGAAGCTGGACTTTGATCTTGCCTAGTCCAGATTCCAATCGTAATCTGGCCTCGTCCAGTTTAGACCTGATCTAGATCAGAAAAAAATTGAAGAGCTGGACTTTGATCTTGCCTAGTCCAGATTCCAATCGTAATCTAGCCTAGTCCAGTTAAGACCTGGCCTAGATCATATCTTAAATGAGAAACTGGATTTAATCTTGCCCAGTCAAGATTCCAATCGTAATTTGGCCTCCTCCAGTTTAGACCTGACCTAGATCAGAACAAAATTGAAGAGCTGGATTTTGATCTGGCCTAGTTCATGAACTAAACCGTAATCTAGCCTAGTCCAGTTAAGACCAAGCCTAGACCAAAACTTAATTGAAAAGCTGGACTTCAATCTTGCCTAGTCCAGATCCCAATCGTGATCTCGCCTAGTCCAGGTTTGACCTGATCTAGATCAGATCTTAATTGAAAAGATGGACTTTGATTTTGCCTAGTCCAGATTCAAACCATAATCTGGCTAAGTCCAGTTTAGACCTGACTTATATCAGATCTCAATTGAAAACTGTATTTTGATCTGGCCTAGTCAAGATCCCAATCGTTATCTAGCCTCGTCCAGTTTAGACCTGACCTAGATCAGAACTAAATTGAAAAGCTGGATTTTTATCTGGCCTAGTCAAGATCCCAATCGTAATCTAGCCTCGTCCAGTTTAGACCTGACCTAGATCAGATCTGAATTGAGAAGTTGGACTTTGATCTTGCCTAGTCTAGATTCCAACCGTAATCTGGCCTAGTCCAGTTTTGACTTAGCCTAGACAAGAACTTAATTGAAAACTGGATTTTGATCTGGCCTAGTCAAGATCCAAATCGTTATCTAGCCTCGTCCAGTTTAGACCTGACCTAGACCAGAACTTAATTGAAAAGCTGGACTTTGATCTTGCCTAGTCAAGATTCCAAACGTCATCTGGCCTCGTCCGGTTTTGACCCAGCCTAAGCCAGAACTTAATTGAAAACTGGATTTTGATCTGGCCTAGTCAAGATCCAAATCGTAATCTAGCCTCGTCCAGTTTAGCCCTGACCTAGATCATAACTAAATTGAAAAGCTGGATTTTGATCTGGCCTAGTCAAGATCCCAATCGTAATCTGGCCTCGCCCAGTTTAGACCTGACCTAGATCAGATCTGAATTGAGAAGTTGGACTTTGATCTTGCCCAGTCCAGATTCCAACCGTTATCTGGCCTAGTCCAGTTTAGACCCGGCCTAGACCAGAACTTAATTGGAAACTGGATTTTGATCTGGCCTGGTCAAGATCCCAATCGTAATTTAGCCTCGTCCAGTTTAGACCTGACCTAGATCAGAACTAAATTGAAATGCTGGATTTTGATCTGGCCTAGTCAAGATCGAAATCGTAATCTAGCCTCGTCCAGTTTAGACCTGACCAAGACCAGAACTTAATTGAAAAGCTGGACTTTGATCTTGCCTAGTCCAGATTCCAACCGTAATCTGGCCTCGTCCAGTTTTGACCCAGCCTAGACCAGAACTTAATTGAAAACTGGATTTTGATCTGGCCTAGTCAAGATCCCAATCGTAATCTAGCCTCGTCCAGTTAAAACCTGACCTAGATCAGAACTAAATTGAAAAGCTGGATTTTGATCTGGCCTAGTCAAGATCCCAATCGTAATCTAGCCTCGTCCAGTTTAGACCTGACCTAGACCAGAACTTAATTGAAAATCTGGACTTTGATCTTGCCTAGTCCAGATTCCAATCGGAAACTGGCCTCGTCCAGTTTAGACCCAGCCTAGACCAGAACTTAATTGAAAACTGGATTTTGATCTGGCCTAGTCAAGATCCCAATCGTAATCTAGCTTCGTCCAGTTTGGACCTGACCTAGATCAGAACTAAATTGAAAAGCTGGATTTTGATCTGGCCTAGTCAAAATCCAAATCGTAATCTAGCCTCGTCCAGTTTAGACCTGACCTAGACCAGAACTTAATTGAAAAGCTGGACTTTGATCTTGCCTAGTCAAGATCCCAATCGTAATCTAGCCTCGTCCAGTTTAAACCTGACCTAGACCAGAACTTAATTGAAAATCTGGACTTTGATCTTGCCTAGTCCAGATCCCAATCGTAATCTAGCCTCGTCCAGTTTAAACCTGACCTAGATCAGAACTAAATTGAAAAGCTGGATTTTGATCTGGCCAAGTCAAGATCCCAATCGTAATCTAGCCTCGTCCAGTTTAGACCTGACCTAGACCAGAACTTAATTGAAAATCTGGACTTTGATCTTGCCTAGTCCAGATTCCAATCGGAAACTGGCCTCGTCCAGTTTAGACCCAGCCTAGACCAGAACTTAATTGAAAACTGGATTTTGATCTGGCCTAGTCAAGATCCCAATCGTAATCTAGCTTCGTCCAGTTTGGACCTGACCTAGATCAGAACTAAATTGAAAAGCTGGATTTTGATCTGGCCTAGTCAAAATCCAAATCGTAATCTAGCCTCGTCCAGTTTAGACCTGACCTAGACCAGAACTTAATTGAAAAGCTGGACTTTGATCTTGCCTAGTCAAGATCCCAATCGTAATCTAGCCTCGTCCAGTTTAAACCTGACCTAGACCAGAACTTAATTGAAAATCTGGACTTTGATCTTGCCTAGTCCAGATTCCAATCGGAAACTGGCCTCGTCCAGTTTAGACCCAGCCTAGACCAGAACTTAATTGAAAACTGGATTTTGATCTGGCTTAGTCAAGATCCCAATCGTAATCTAGCTTCGTCCAGTTTGGACCTGACCTAGATCAGAACTTAATTGAAAAGCTGGACTTTGATCTTGCCTAGTCCAGATTCCAATCGTAATCTGGCCTCGTCCAGTTTAGACCCAGCCTAGACCAGAACTTAATTGAAAAGCTGGACTTTAATCTTGCCTAGTCCAGATTCGAACCATAATCTGGCCTTCTCCATTTTAGACCTGACCTAGATCAGATCTCAAATGAAAAGCTGGACTTTGATCTTGCCTAGTCCAGATTCCAATCGTAATCTAGCCTAGTCCAGTTTAGACCTGGCCTAGATCATATCTTAAATGAGAAGCTGGACTTTAATATTGCCCAGTCAAGATTCAAATCGTAATCTGGCCTCGTCCAGTTTAGACCTGACCTAGATCAGATGTAAAATGAGAAGCTGGACTTTGATCTTGCCTAGTCCAGATTCCAATCGTAATCTGGCCTCGTCCATTTTAGACCTGATCTAGATCAGAAAAAAATTGAAGAGCTGGACTTTGATCTTGCCTAGTCCAGATTCCAATCGTAATCTAGCCTAGTCCAGTTAAGACCTGTCCTAGATCATATCTTAAATGAGAAACTGGATTTAATCTTGCCCAGTCAAGATTCCAATCGTAATTTGGCCTCCTCCAGTTTAGACCTGACCTAGATCAGAACTAAATTGAAGAGCTGGATTTTGATCTGGCCTAGTTCATGAACTAAACCGTAATCTAGCCTAGTCCAGTTAAGACCAAGCCTAGACCAAAACTTAATTGAAAAGCCGGACTTCAATCTTGCCTAGTCCAGATCCCAATCGTGATCTCGCCTAGTCCAGGTTTGACCTGATCTAGATCAGATCTTAATTGAAAAGATGGACTTTGATTTTGCCTAGTCCAGATTCAAACCATAATCTGGCTAAGTCCAGTTTAGACCTGACTTATATCAGATCTCAATTGAAAACTGTATTTTGATCTGGCCTAGTCAAGATCCCAATCGTTATCTAGCCTCGTCCAGTTTAGACCTGACCTAGATCAGAACTAAATGGAAAAGCTGGATTTTTATCTGGCCTAGTCAAGATCCCAATCGTAATCTAGCCTCGTCCAGTTTAGACCTGACCTAGATCAGATCTGAATTGAGAAGTTGGACTTTGATCTTGCCTAGTCTAGATTCCAACCGTAATCTGGCCTAGTCCAGTTTTGACCCAGCCTAGACAAGAACTTAATTGAAAACTGGATTTTGATCTGGCCTAGTCAAGATCCAAATCGTAATCTAGCCTCGTCCAGTTTAGACCTGACCTAGACCAGAACTTAATTGAAAAGCTGGACTTTGATCTTGCCTAGTCAAGATTCCAACCGTCATCTGGCCTCGTCCGGTTTTGACCCAGCCTAAGCCAGAACTTAATTGAAAACTGGATTTTGATCTGGCCTAGTCAAGATCCAAATCGTAATCTAGCCTCGTCCAGTTTAGACCTGACCTAGATCATAATTAAATTGAAAAGCTGGATTTTGATCTGGCCTAGTCAAGATCCCAATCGTAATCTGGCCTCGTCCAGTTTAGACCTGACCTAGACCAGAACTTAATTGAACAGCTGGACTTGATCTTGCCTAGTCCAGATCCCAATCGTAATCTGGCCTCGTCCAGTTTAGACCCAGCCTAGCCCAGAACTTAATTGAAAAGCTGGACTTTGATCTTGCCTAGTCCAGATTCCAACCATAATCTGGCCTTGTCCAGTTTAGACCTGACTTAGATCAGATCTAAAATGAGTAGCTGAACTTTGATCTTGCCTAGTCCAGATTCCAGTCGTAATCTAGCCTAGTCCAATTTAGACCTGACTTAGATCAGATCTTAAATGAG
Organism: Sipunculus nudus; assembly: GCA_026874595.1. Lineage (NCBI taxonomy): Eukaryota > Metazoa > Annelida > Sipuncula > Golfingiida > Sipunculidae > Sipunculus > Sipunculus nudus. The sequence continues at coordinate 8,084,638 of CM049318.1, read as the reverse complement.
AAGTTGGACTTTGATCTTGCCTAGTCCAGACTCCAACCGTAATCTGGCCCAGTCCAGTTTAGACCTGACCTAGATCAGATCTGAATTGAGAAGTTGGACTTTGATCTTGCCTAGTCCAGACTCCAACCGTAATCTGGCCTAGTCCAGTTTAGACCTGACCTAGATCAGATCTGAATTGAGAAGTTGGACTTTGATCTTGCCTAGTCCAGATCCCAACCGTAATCTGGCCTAGTCCAGTTTAGACCCGGCCTAGACCAGAACTTAATTGGAAACTGGATTTTGATCTGGCCTGGTCAAGATCCCAATCGTAATTTAGCCTCGTCCAGTTTAGACCTGACCTAGATCAGAACTAAATTGAAAAGCTGGATTTTGATCTGGCCTAGTCAAGATCCAAATCGTTATCTAGCCTCGTCCAGTTTAGACCGGACCAAGACCAGAACTTAATTGAAAAGCTGGACTTTGATCTTGCCTAGTCCAGATTCCAACCGTAATCTGGCCTCGTCCAGTTTTGACCCAGCCTAGACCAGAACTTAATTGAAAACTGGATTTTGATCTGGCCTAGTCAAGATCCCAATCGTTATCTAGCCTCGTCCAGTTTAAACCTGACCTAGATCAGAACTAAATTGAAAAGCTGGATTTTGATCTGGCCTAGTCAAGATCCCAATCGTAATCTAGCCTCGTCCAGTTTAGACCTGACCTAGACCAGAACTTAATTGAAAATCTGGACTTTGATCTTGCCTAGTCAAGATTCCAATCGGAAACTGGCCTCGTCCAGTTTAGACCCAGCCTAGACCAGAACTTAATTGAAAACTGGATTTTGATCTGGCCTAGTCAAGATCCCAATCGTAATCTAGCTTCGTCCAGTTTGGACCTGACCTAGATCAGAACTAAATTGAAAAGCTGGATTTTGATCTGGCCTAGTCAAAATCCAAATCGTAATCTAGCCTCGTCCAGTTTAGACCTGACCTAGACCAGAACTTAATTGAAAAGCTGGACTTTGATCTTGCCTAGTCAAGATTCCAACCGTAATCTGGCCTCGTCCAGTTTTGACCCAGCCTAGACCAGAACTTAATTGAAAACTGGATTTTGATCTGGCCTAGTCAAGATCCCAATCGTAATCTAGCCTCGTCCAGTTTAGACCTGACCTAGACCAGAACTTAAATGAAAAGCTGGACTTTGATCTTGCCTATTCCAGATTCCAATCGTAATCTGGCCTCGTCCAGTTTAGACCCAGCCTAGACCAGAACTTAATTGAAAACTGGATTTTGATCTTACCTAGTCAAGATCCCAATCGTAATCAGGCCTAGTCCAGTTTAGACCTGACCTTGACTAAGTACCAATCGGAATCTGGCATAGGCCAGTTCTAAACTGGACTGGATTTAGATCTTGCCTGTGACACGCATACACACACTCACACAATATATGTATATATATATATATATATATATATATATATATATATATATATATATATGAACAAACTCATCAACTGGTAATGGTTTATCATAAAGGTCTCTGTCTCTGATGACACTGGTCTCTTGGCCGTCTTCTATATAGTTGGGTCCTGAAGCCTCATTTTATGCTGACGGAGAGCACTTGCTTACAAATTTGTGCAGTTAAATTTCCTTAAATAGTAGTACATATCGATCGATGCTATTGTTGCCCTACTATTATACTACCAACAGTGGGGATTTTTATAATTAAAATTACTGTTCAACGACTAAAAACATTTACCTTAGATATGAATATGATTCACATATTCTAAAGAAATTGAATTAAAAATACATGCACTGTAAATATGGTTAAATATGACTTTAACAATGCAGCGGTTAACGGCAAAATACAGAAGAATTGTTCAGATTGTGATAAAAGTATCAAATTTGGTGGAGATGAAGTTTGGATAATACATTTTCATTTTTTTATTAGTTCCACCAAATCTTCTCAGTGAAATGGGAGCGGTTCCTATGTTAAATTTGAGGTACTCAAATTTATATGATAAATACACGGAAGATTATCATAGTTACATTACATCTTATACATTCCTCATAGATACGGTAAAATTTTGGAATATTTGGTTCTGTTTAATTAACATCATCATGGTTAATGTAAAATTACCTTTGTGATTCATGAATGTAAACATTTGTAATAAAAAGATGACTATTTTCTATTCAACGACATATAGTTAACTGAAGTTAATTTATTGTTAAATATGAAATAAATCTTCTCTTTTAAAGTAAGGTATAATCACTATTCTCAATTCACATCTCGCCGACGTCTCCTTTGATGAATATAGGAGACGGTGGGGGAGGGCAATGAGGAGGGGGGTGGGTACTACTCACATGGTATGGGCTCACTGTATAAACATTATCTCATATTTCATCATACAATGTGTATGTTGATTTGGGCTTAAAAATCATGTACAGTTTTATTGTTCTAAGTGCAAAATATCTGTTGTTTGTATGAATGAGCTTATGGACATTTCTATATGAGCACTGAAATAAACCCCTGAACTTCCAGGGGCGGGTCATATCTAATTATCAGGGGTGGATCATATTTAATTATCAGGGTACATTCTTTTAAAATGTTATCGTAAATGTACAGCGTTTTAAAGTTTTATTTCTACAAACAAATCATGAAAACCAACAACTCTATCCATTTGCGTATACCTTCCCTTTTTATTCATCAAATAATGACATGAACATCTCAATCTGGCTAGCGCTTGTTTATGCTTGGTTTTAGTCACTCACAGTAAATATTTAAAAGTACCATATAAATTTAATTTAGTATTTACTTCAGATCAAGCGAGGAGCTGATATACATATTAGTTAATTAGTATAGATTTTTGCCTCTATACTCACCAGTTTCCGCCTAGAAACATACGGAAAACCACATGACCGCACAACCAACAGATTCCTGTTCCCACAGTGGATGATATTGAGCCACAAGAAGTTCGAGATCCAGTTCCATGTACGTTGACTTATTTCATAACAATCTATAAATATAGAGGTCACATGATCCGTCTGATGTTGATGATATCACGTTTTGTGTACATGGAAGAGACCTAAAGGCGTGAGGCGCTGTACGTGAAGTAGTTTACAAGCCCGGGAAGGACGGTAGTGACATCTGAAGAATTAGTAATTCAGGATTGATTCCATGTAAATCCAAACAAACCATTAACGTTGTCCTGAATGTAAATATCGCTTATTGTCTCAAATTACTTTATGTATTATGATTCGTCCATCTGTGCGTCGTGGTTGAGGGGGTGGGGGTTGTAAGTGTTGTAAAGTGTTGAAATATTTCGAAAATTAAGGATGCAAATGGCAAACTCGGGGATATTGGCGCATCATGATGCGAATTCCTCCTTTGTGTTGCAGTATGAAGTGCTAAATGTTCTATTTCCCAATTGTGGAAGATCGAAAAATGGAGGGGTGCCGCCCATGTGTAATGTAAGTGCGGGGTATTATGGAAAAGCGGCTGAGGTTTAATTATTTGTGTCACATATGTATTATCTCCATTAAATTGCTTGTTCTCTGTTTACTTATTTCATATATTACCTGTCCGTACCTGGCCAATCAGTTAATCTGGTTACCTGACCACACGTCATGAAAATGCGTAATAGTTGGGGCAGATCAAGTATTAAGCTTTATAACGTTAAATATTAAAGATTACAAATGTAATATTGTATGAAAATTTATACAATCAACTAAATATATTTATACAATCAACTTGGATATCTTTTCAAATCTAAAAATATGAAAAAATTTGAAATCATGAATCAAATGTCTTAACATTGTTCACCGTTTTACTAATTTCACCTGACAATGCTAATTGTTAGGACGTGAACATTTGAGGGAAGCAAATCGAAATTTGATGTCTTTATATCATGCCCCCCTTGATACTTCGGCACAGCCCGTGACCACCGCTAGTCTGTTTTCTGTTCCACATTGGCTACAGGCCAACTATGGATCTGCAAAAAAGTAAAGTTCATTCCCAGTTACACGTGTTTTCGATAAACAAATAAGAAAGAGATGTGAGCAAACATAGATAATCAAAAGTAAGTACCTACAGATAGATCACGTTCAATGGCCCGGACAGTATTTTGATTTCTCTCTGTCTTATTGACATGTCCGGTAAAATAATCGATATATTACATTTTCGGAGCATTTTTATATGCCTTGCAAATCTACCAAGCACCCAACTGGTTGTTTCGCCTTAAATTTGTTTCTGGCAACAAACTTAGGACATTTCTCAATGAACATTCCCATGTAAAGGCCCCCTCTCCGTGATTATTTCCCGCAATACACACTGATCTTGGTTCTTACAATAACTCATATTTATAAAAGTAATAATAATAATAATATTATTATTTATATTAATAATAATAATATTATTATTATTAATATTATTATTATTAAAATCAGTATTATTACTTTTAGAAAAAAGAGGTAATTGAGAAAGGAACCATATTACTACAGGTGTCATGTTTGATAGTAATTTATTTATAACTACAACTTTATCCATGTATTATCCATGTATTAGTGTGATACACTCCAGGGGGAAGCGGTGTTGTTTTCTGACCCAGAGCAGATAATATTAGTAAATGAAAGCATGAAAATCTGTTTTAATTCCGAGGTTCAAATCTGATATAGAATGTTTGCTTACCGCAGGCACAGTCATCGTATGACACCAGAAAGGGCCCAGCAGAAGATTGCACTAGATATTCAAAGTAACGTTTAAGAGTTTACAAAAGTATTTTTTCGGCCCTGATAGGCCAATTACGGACAATTACGAAGTATATTTGGTTGGCAAAAGCCATAACCTGATTTACAGTTCAACTGTCTCACTTTCTGGAATGCATATTGTTGATATCGAACCATTCATATTTAACCTGTATGTTCTTACAAATCCATTATTTAACCCCCAACCCACAACCCCCAACCCCCCCCCCCCCCCCCACCCCGTAGGATGGGGAGGCTTATAGGGCTTTATCAGTTAATTTCTATATCTATATTTGGGTAAAAAAATACTGGATGTACCTACTTAGGTCCCACCAAGTGCAAAACATTTTTCTTCCTTCCGGCATTTTCTGTTGGCGCTAGATCTCCAATATGGCTTTTTTTTCAAAAGCTGAAATCTTGGCACAATATTAGTCCTAATTAATCGGTTTGTACCTGATGCTCATTTTTAACCTTGACCTTATTCCCAAGGTCACACACTCCATGGTCGATTCCCGCCCAGTTCGGGCGGGGGCAGCCTGGTGACTGCAAACATCTAGTAACATATATATATGTGTGTGTGTATGTGTGTGTGTGTTTGTTTATTTATATATACATATCATTCAGAATTTTGAGCACAGCTGAGTCGAGAACTTGTCCTTTTTCTTTTTTATTGAAAAAGTCACGTACATGCAACATAAAATACATGTAAAACAAAAGACATAAGTACAAACACACTTCCATTACAGGACTATGTAACAATGATTATTTTTGAATTATTATTATGACTGTCAGATCGGTATGTATCTTTGTTCTCGAATGTTTTATTTTTGCAATTTAAAATATATATGAAATAAAAAATTTAAACATACTATTCTTTATGGGTAACCCTGTTGATTTGACCAGTTGTCTTGGTGCTCATGAAGTTTGCCTCTCTTTGTGGCAATGTTTCTTTCTATTGTAAAAACCTCACTGATATATGGTAAATAAACTCAGAATGATGGCAGTTTAATTTTTCAAGCATCTACAATTGTAAATATATTTTTGGTGACTAAAGTGAGCATGTTCAACCAGGCATATTAACTTTAACTTTAACACTACTTTAAGTGCATGGCAACTTAATTCATTCATTAGGAAGATGCTTTTAGAGAACTCTCAACAAGCACTACAAGGGAATTCGTATCAGTAATGTTTAATTTATAAAGAAAAGTGTTAAATCTGAGCCTTTTGTATAGTATTTTATATTGGGATATACGAAGTTTTGAAGATGTTGTTGTGTAAAGCTTCGAAAACCTTATTTTTACATTTTTATCTGAAATATTAAGATCACTTTTCATTCAATGTTGATATCACGTATCAGGAGTAACTATATGTATATTTACAATTTTTTTATGTTTCGTCTGTACCTTCCTGAATTTTTAAAAATGCTCTAAAATTAAGGTTAATTTCAATAGGTGCACTTAGATCTTTATTTTTCCCAGTTAAGATTGTCTCAATTTGCAGGCTAAAGCATAGCTAAGAAAATCAATTTTACATGGTACGTCAAGTTTTGTTTATTTGTCAATGCTTGAATGTATTTAACTTATGCTACCGTGTGGTTTGCGTGTGTGCGCGTGTAAGCACTCAGGATAGCCCATATACACACCATAACTTTACAATAAGATCTTATCGTCCTTATTACTATCAGTTCTTCTGCTGCTCTTGTGAGGTGGTGTTTTTACAATTCAAATATAGTATATAAAATATATATTTTTTCATTGAAGTAAATATTAAATTCAATATGTAAATAATCATTTTGATTTCGCGAACCAGAGGCCCGGTTCTCCTACAATTTTGATCAAATTCTACGTTTTATATTTGAAGGTTACGGTTTAATGTGGTGTCTTCGATGAGGGGCACAAAATGCCCGTGGTCGTGCTCCGCGTTCAATTTTTAATCTTTCCGTTAGGTTCTGTACACTGCGATCCTATACAATACGAAACCACGAGGCTATTGTTTTTATATTTTTAGAGTCATTTTCTGTCTTGAAATCCGGCCGACTTCTTTCAGCTGTTGAAATAACGTTTACGATTTCTGATTGCACTTATTGAAGTCCATGGCGGTTAATGGACCATGTTTATACGTTCAATGCGTTCTAACCGGAAATTTCATTGTTGTGTTGAGGTATGAAGGCCATATCAAGGATACAATACAGCTGCCCTATGATCAATCTCCTTTGACGCGAGCGGTGTTTGCTCAACTGTCATGCCTTGTGAGCGTATAAGGAAATACCGCTCTTTGCATATAAAGTGGGTATCTCAGAGACAAAGGGAGTCGGCTTTATTCCCACTAAGATTAATGGTGTGTTTTCGCGCAGAGTCTTGTATAACTACACAACCGAATCTACTCAATGAATGCGTGGACAATAATCATGCTTAATATTTCATAAACATTAACCAAACCAAAACTGACTCATTCTTTGGGGTTCTGACAGAGTCCATTCCTGAGACACTGATCCATACAAAGTTGCCTATTAGCAATTCGATACAAGATTAAGAGTATCTGTTAGCTGTGAAATATGCACATTCTTATAATCGTCACCCGGTACGATTTTACGGAGTTTTCAGTCTCTTTCCTGTTTCAAACATTTAGCCCAATGGTCGGTTAAATATAAACCAGTCATAAATCTTTATTGACCTGTGAGTTAATCAAAGCTAGAGATATATGTATCATGCACAAAATTAAAGATAGGCCTCATAAAATTATGAAACCCTGACTCAAACATTCTTGGCCTGGTGTGATCATCCGTGACCACACTTTGATCTATCCTATTCGGGACGATTGGCCAGGCAATGTTTGCTTTGTACTCAGTGCCCGCTTAATTGAGTTTCAGGTCACCCGTTGCGACTATAAGTGGTCGTAATACGGAAAAACGAGGTTGCCCGCTATTCCGAGGTTTAAATATATGATATATAGAGCGAAAAAAATCGGATACATGAAAAGTGGTCTTAATTTCGAGGTGGTTGCTATAAGGAGGTCTTCGTTAGACGAGCTTTTACTGTACCACCATATACCACTTAGGGTCAAAGGTCAGTGTAATACAGCCTCCAAACGTTTAAAATCATATTAATGGAACTGTTAGTGTTTCAGTTGCGAGTATGGACGGAGGCTTGCTTTTAGATCGCTCGGCGAGTGCGACCGCTAGTTTAAGTATCAGATGATTACAGACGAAAAACACTTAAGGAATTTAATTAAAAGTAAACTCACAATACGTTCACCGTAAATATGCTTAGTTTTTTGTTTAAATAAAAATATATCATTGCTACTACCTTGAGATCTTCTCACTGAAGTTGGTTTGAGGTCATGTTCAGCCATGTTCCTTCGCTTTTGATTCTGTCTATTTCTCTCTGGCTGTCTCTCTGTTTGTCTTTCTGTCTCTCGACATTTCTCTGTTTATATTCCTCCCTAACCGATATCTGTTTTTATGTCTGTCTCTACGTGTCTGCTTGTCTCTTTGTCTCTTTATCTCTCTGTCTCTGTAGAGACGTTGGTGTATATATGAGTACTATGACCATTATTATCTCAAACCATTATTGACAGTTTTCTAGAAAGGTGTAAGGAGCGGAGGGATTTGACAGGTCAATAAGTAATACATACGTCGATTTCATAAAGGTTTTGTTGGTCTAGATTTCAGGATTTGGTCTCTTTATATACGTAAAAATTTCAATATTTTGGCACTGATGCAGTTGTTTTTACCCAATGAAAGGTCTTGTACTTTGAGACATTTTTCAAGGTTTTATTAGAGGTAACTTGGACAAACTTTCGATTTTGGTGTGTGTCTGTGCTCTCTACATGAACAGCCTGCATGTTGTATATTAAATAAATTTGCTACTATCACTTTGCATTATTATTTTAGCAGTCCTATTAATAATCATGCTTGGATTGTCGTTGTAAAATACAAGATTTTACCTATGTTTAAAAGACTTAATAAATAACATTACAGATTTCAATGATGAAATTATACCGTAATAATGTTTACATTAAATATTATCTAATGTGCATGTATCGGTATGACTAAGCCGGTAATACTGATATTATGAAAAGCATCACACAAACATAGAAATCTTGTCAGAATCGAACGATTGTGCTGACGTCAATGACAGCTTTGTCCATTTATATTTATTGAAGCAGCTTACCTTAGCGTGGAGCCATTACAAAGACGTATCGGTACGATGGATAATAGCATAAGCCTTCTCTGAAATGTCTCATTCCGTTTGAAGTGTACACAACAAAGATGTTGGCAAAGTAATCTGTACATTGTTTTTGCAGAGTGACTTATACAGCATTACCAGGTAAACAAGCTTACTAAGAAAGACCATGAAAAGTGGTCGATGACGGTCGATTAAAACATGTTAGAAAGGATAAAAATATAACAATACGAGAAGTATTTTGAGGGAATGAGGGATCTGATATGTAGGGGTTTGTGGACATCAGAGACCAGTCAATAATGAAAACGTTCATTATAAATCAGAGACTGTTTGCAGCTAAAAACGCTCACATACAAGTACAAACTGCAATACTAGAGTACAAATTAAACTCAAAATTTGTACGCACAAAGAGTGGAGTAAACAGCTTAAATAGTATCTTACAGTTCTGAGAATGTCCCCTGTACCTGATTTCTATGATGTTAAATTGTTGTTGGCCCTTTAATAGTCAGTGGTGACAATGATCGGGCTTTTGCAAAAGCGAGGGTTACCTAGTCTTTCCTTAACAATTTATATGGTTATTTTGAAATTGAGTGTATATACCATAAATATCAGTGTTATAGTAGTCACACCAATAAAATTTGTCAAACGTTTAGGTTGAACCTTTAACCTTTTATTTATAACTTGGTTTTGTTTTTGGTTTGTTTGTTTGTTTTTTTTTTTTTTTTGCATTGAAAGTTTTATTCAGGGTTTCTCAGGTTTGACTTGTAGTGAAAAAAAAGATGTATCAGTCAGGATATTTCCGATATGTTCTTTTCGCTAGGGAGGGATATTTTTGGACAGATGAACGGACAATTAGGCACCATGGTTTCGGAGAAGAACATGATAAAATGTTTTTTAGCTTTTTCCCTATAAAATCTAAGTTCCTCTTTTAGCCTTGGTATTGAGTCACACCTACTCATGCATCCTGGCAATGGAGGCTCAGCTTTCCCCCAGGTCAGGGTACCTTATGTGCCACATGTTACCGCACCACTGGCTCTTACAGACTGAAACTTACCACTGACTCTTACAGAGTGAAACTTGACCTGTAGGCAGATCTAATGGTTGGCAGTCTGCCAAAATTATTTATAGATACAGAGCGTAACTTAAACTATTGTAAAAGCTTACACAGTTGGCAGGTTCTAGACGTCTAGACGGTGTCCCTAGACACATCGTCTAGACGTCTAGACTGTATCTTGACACCAGGCACAGCCAGGTCAGTTGCCATGGTGATGTGTGGACTGCACCTGAGTGCACTGATTGACCTCTTGACTTGATATGTTGAAAATTACCATGCTGCCAAATCTGTTTTCAAACACTGAAAGCCTTTTTCAATTGGCAAACTGCTTTTTTAAAACTGCGTTTACCCAATCTATTCTTATAAAACTGACAGAACAATACCATAAAACAATTCTTGTAAATTTTAAACCAATCAGCTTAACAGTTAGAAGAGTCCAAACTTACATTTTTGCTTGTTAAAAAACAGATAAATGAAGGTGGCGCCACCAACATCTCAATTTCAGAAATGACTCGTGTGACAAACATGCTTTAAATTTGGTGATGACAACTCCAGCTGTTTCTGAGATTTTAAGTTTAGTATGCTTTTTTTGCACAGATGACTAAGTTAGAACCTCCTGTAACTCAGCCAAAAATCACTGAACTGGAACCATTCAAACAATTTTGCTTCAAAAAATCATTTCTGTGAAATATTGGACAATTTGGCCTGAAAGTTTCGGAGAAGATTTTTATATCTTTTTTAATTTTTCCTGTATAAAATCTTAGAAAACCACTGAATCAAAACCATTTGAACAAATTTGAATTATAAACATCTAAGGATAGTTCATGTATAAGGTTTAAGAATTTGACCCAGTGTTTTTTTTAAAGAAGATCTTTGTAGCCACTGAGCAGAAATGGGCTGCTATAACATTTGACTATATTCAGCTTCCCATAACTCGACCAAAAGTCATTGAACAGAGACCATTTCAACAAACTTAAGAAAGCTCTACCCTAGGAGCATTTCTGTACATTATTAAACAATTTAGCTTTACGCTTTCAGAGAAAATGTTTTTTGTAGCACTCTGTATGCTTCGGGCACCGTGGACCCCGTACAAAAAGACCAATGCAGGCGGCGCCAGCAATACCTAAATATCAGATATGACTCAAATGACCTACATTAACATAGAATTTGATGATGATAGCTCCAGCCGTTTCTGAGATTGTAATTTTAGCATGCAAATGACTAAGTTAAACTTCCTGTAACTCGGTAAAAAAATCCCCGAACTGGAACCATTCGAACACATTTAAGGGAGATTGTTCCAAGGAACATTTCTGTGAAATATTGGACAGTTTGGCTGGATATTTTCAGAGAAGAAGATTTTTTAAAGGTTTCTAAGCTTTTTCTCTATAAAATCTAAATTAATGGAGATACCCAATGATAAGCTCTAGGGCACCAGGTTTTACATGTGACTAATACTTACAAGTAATTTTGAGCTGCTAGCTCCGACGGTTTCTGACTTACAGCCATGGACGGCGGACAACCAACCTTGGACGGCGGACGGACGTCGCCGCGCCATCGCATAAGCTCACAGGTTCGCTAAAAAATACATATGTTCAATATGTATATGATATATATAAGGCTATATGATATATCCTATTATATTTCCCTTTGATATATTTTTTGAGGATTATTTAATCATTAAACCCCCTGGTCCGTGAATGGCTTGTCTTGGGTGATGTCCATTTTGACGAGTTAAATATATGGCCCAAGTATAGAATCCGGCCTACATTTGCATCTGACAAGAATGGGTCTTAACTGGCTGGAACCATTTAATAATTGCCATAAGCCATCAAAGAATATTCAATAACTTAATCTTAAGTGTAATCAGTCCTGTCCTTAATATGTGAACTTCATATACTTGCTGTTTCTTGTCACCTCAACGTCAACTAACGTATCCATCCATCACTGTTTATGTCTCGCCATGTTGTGTTTCCTTGTGCACAAACTATGCTGACGTCATACACAACAATCCAAAGGGGGTGACTTCAGCGGGAGTGTGGGGCCGCCCCCATTTAATTTATTTCTACTGTCTTTTACCACACATTCTGCTTTTTATTTTGCTTCACATTCTCAATTACCATTTCAGAATTTTAGCGGGGGTGTGGGGGCAGCCAGCCCCCAATTGAAACACGTTATTACATGTACTTTGAGAATCCACCCATAAAACACAGCGATATCTGGTGGACATTTGAGCAGTTATTCATTCACAATAGTTTGAATAGGCTTAAATTTCCTGGCTTTTCTCTCGCTTGCAACTTGCCTTCGTGGCACAGTTAGTTACGCAGACGGCTTCTGGGCGTGCGGTCGGTGGTTCGAATCACGTTGTATGATCACATCTTTGCATGTTCTCGATGTACTAATAATTCACGTATTTATCTCAGTTTCAGATTGCACATACAACCAAGGTGAGAGAACGGAGGTCATGCAACATAGAAAATAACACAGAACACAGAATCACTCCAAAAAACTTTATTAATTATCCACCTTCACCGATGTAGGCCGGATTCTATACTCGCTCCAAATATATATATATTTAGGGTTATAAAAAAGGTTAGGGTGGAGATGCCGGATTTTGAACCCGGGGTCTTTCACATGCAAAGCGAACGCTCTACCGCTGAGCTACATCATCTCCGAAGATTTATCGTCCTTACACCTTCCCGTGGTACACATACCAAACCCAACGCAGTGAATCAAATTGTGTATACAGGTGTTACGGTTCTTTACGGAAACGTATTGCTGCCACCTAGTAAACCTCGTACGTACGACAAACTATCTCGTACGTATGACATAATAAATCCTACGGATCTGTTTCACAGACTACATAACAGACCAACTGATATATGTATAAGCAATATATATATATATATATATATATATATATATATATATGTTAAATAATGTATGTTCTCCACCTCCTTGCAAACAGTTTGAACACCTTTTAAACGAACGTATATATATTTCTTTATTTATTTATATATACTATATATTTAAATGCTATTCGATTATATCATTTTTCTGTGTCTGGGTTTCTGAAATTTTTCAAGGAAGCGAAATATATCAAGTCGTTGTCTGCAGGTCATATACAGAACTTTCATTTTTAGATAGATGATTAAATTCTATTGGCAGCGTATGATGTTAAAATGATGAGCCTGTCATAGTATTAATAAAAAAAATATTGCCTTTGCCAAATTGAAAACAAGAGGACAGCTACCAAATAGCCTAATTTTTAGTGTTTGAGTATTGTGCAGTTTTCTAATATTCATAGTTGATCTAAAAATTAGATTTATGATATAACGCACGGTGTAGTGGATCGTTAAAAATATTTTATGTATATTCAACCATTGATATAATATGTGAGTAGCGGAACAGTCCACAACCCATTTTATGCGGTACATATAATTTAATTTAATTTAACTCATGGAAATGCGATTAATCTGTGAAAGAAGAATACAAAATTATAATAAAAGTCTTTTGTTCATATGTCAGGCTGAAGTGGTGGTAAAGCCTACACCTCAGATCGGTTTGATTTGCGGATACGTATAAAATCTTATATGTGGTACATGTACGTGTAACTTGTCCTACTACTGTAGACACCATGAAGTTAAACTTATGGGATCAAGCACTCCGTTTCATAATTAACATAGGAATCATTAACCTCTCCTTATTGGCATCTTTGTATTACAGACACCTCTATAAGTGACACTTAAGGTTCATATTCATTTGCAATAATATGTGTATTAATTCACGCTATTAACTCATTTTGGGTGAAAACGAAAGTTGTCCAGCAAATCCATGCCGACACACGAGCTTAATATCTCCTGTTCACTGGTTTTATACGTTGTCATGGTTTTGTCTGTGAGTTAACACAGTCTTCGTGTGTCTGTTTACCATTACAAGACCCCTTGACTAGAGGCAAGATCTTAGTTGAGCACACGCGAAAATTATAAAAAAAGAGAACAAACATGAAAAAAGAAACACCCGGAGAAGCTAGAAAACCTTGATTTGTGGAGTTGGGTTGTACGTCCAACAGGTCGCGTGATCGCTGTTTGTTTTTCATCATTCATCGCACCCGTGGCAAGCCTTTTTCCACTTGCGTAACGGATTTTGCAAACGGTTTGAGAACGAAATATTGAAAGATACCGTTATATTTAAGGAGACTACACTGTATTTCATATATACTTAATATACCTGGTATGTGAAATGTAAATAGGTTCACTCTTCACGGATTTTAATCTCCACTACAATCCTCCTCTCTCTCTCTCTCTCTCTCTCTATATATATATATATATATATATATATATATATGTATGTGTGTGTGTGTGTGTGTGTGTGTGTGTATGTGTGTGTGTGAAAAGACTGAAAGCCTCGGGAGATATTGCCAGCGCTGTGTTAGAATAGCTGAGCTTGTGGATACTATTAATGCCATTAGTAATACGTGTAATGTCTATCAGTTCTTGTTCTTGTTTGACAAGATAAAATATCCCACATGTGCAAGGGACACAGCTATGTTATTGTCACTTGCGAGGGACTCCTATGCTTATATAGCAAATTGAATATGGAAATAGAATTTAGAAACGGGACTATGCACAAGTGCCAATGTTCATCTGTTTCAAATGTGATGAAACAACTGTCCTTGATCTGATAGTAACATCAAACATGAATACCTCTAGAAATAAACTCACTTTTATTAAAACACACATATATGTATATAGCCTTATTTTTAGCAATAGTCTGATTTATATACAATATGTATTGGTAGTGTGCCAATTAATCTGTTTAACCAATGATTGATCGCTACCTTTATAATCGATTAAATTCGTTACATATTTGTGTTCTTGTATATTTACAACGGGATTAGATTCTTTACATGTACACGCATAATCGTTTTAAATTTATATATATATATATATATATATATATATATATATATATATATATATATATACAGGGAAATCTTTCTAAAGTTGTGGCCTTTGATGTTGTCCGGGGCGAGTAATCAGTGTCCGCCGGAGATGGCTTAACGTGTCCGTATTTGTCAGGTTCATTTACTCTTAGAATGTTCGTTTGAGTTGCAATCTGCTGTCCGTTGTCCGCAGTAGCGATCGAGGTGTCCGCCTTGTAGAGGTTCTGCTTATACACAATATATACGGAATTTCGAAGGGGCTAAATTCTCTTGTCCGTTATAGCCAGTCGTCCGCCTAAGTGAGGTGTCCGTTAGACCAGTTTTCACTGTATATATGAGAGAAAGAGCCGATTGTAGTAGAGAGTTTAAAATCCACGAAAAGTGGCTTCTAACGGGAACTATTAACATTTCACATACATGGTATATTAAGTATACATGTAATACAGTGTAGTCTCCTTAAAGTTTACCGTATCTGTCAATATTTCGTTCTAAAACCGATTGCTAAATCCGTTACACAAGTTGAAAAGAGCTTTCCCCGGGCGCAATCAACGACGAAAAACAAACACAGCGCTCACGCCACTTGGTGGTGGTACAGCCCAATTCACAAATCAAGGGTTGTTTTCAAGTTTCTCGCGGTGTTTATACATTCATGTTTGTTCTCTTTTTCATAATTGACCTGACCAAGATCTTTCCTCTGGTCACGAGGTCTTGTAATGGTAAACAGACACACCTGGACTGTATTTACTCACACACAAAACCATGACAACGTATAAAACTGGTTAACAGGAGATATTAAACCCAAAATATTTTTCTGTCACAAATTGATCGCATGTCCATGCGTGATAGTTTTTAATTATTTTTTTTATCATTATTTATTTCAAAATGAAAATGGGTTGTTTACTGTTCAGCTACCCACTAATCATGTATCAATGGCTGTATTCGCATTCAATATTTTAAACGATCCACTGCACTGTGCGTTACATCATAAATCTAGTTCCTAGACAAATCGATTTAGAATATCAGAAACCTGCCCCACAAATATCCTTTCTCAAACACTTACAGTCAGGCTGTTTGGTAACTGTAACTCTTGTCCGAACCTTTCTTCTCCAAAAAATAGTTTCAATTTGGCAAAGGCAATATTTCTTTTATCATCATTATGACAGGTTCCCTATTATAAAACCATACGCAACAGAATTTAATCACCTATCTAAAAATGAGAGTTCTGTGTATGACTGGTAGACAATGTAGATTATATGTCGTACGTACGAGAAAATATGTCGTACGTACGAGATAATATGTCGTACGTACGAGATAATATGTCGTACGTACGAGATAGTATGTCGTACGTACGAGATAGTATGTCGTACGTACGAGATACTATGTCATACGTACGAGATACTATGTCGTACGTACGAGATAAATAATTTATTTTTCTTTTACTAGGTGGCAGCAATACGCTTCCGTAGTTCTTCGCTCAAGCCACACGGTTTAACGACTCTACCAGGGCATGTCGGCGACATGCTACACCTGCGTGGTGGAGAATGGCACAGACCTTTCTTTTGAGAAAACTCACCAAAAAAATCCAATGAAATTTTGTTGAAGGGCGACCAATGTACAAAGAAAGAAATTGTTTTTATTGTGTTTTTGTATTGGGGGCAACATACAGCGTTGTTGTTGTTGTTGTAGCTGTACTGTGAGTGTGGACAAACTGGTAAAATGATGTGAATTTGGCTTGATCTGCATGCAGACTCGGTTAAATATTCGATCAAATTTTTCGGACCAAAGCTCACCTTTCCATTAAGATAAACCTTTTACAAGTGAAATTTGCGATATATTGCGTGGAAAAGCACACGTACAAGCACACACACATTACATATATATTATTAATAATATTATATTAATATTATTAAGGAAGTGCTTATTTCCACTCCCCCAGGGAGTGGAAATAAGGGATGCTTATTTCCACTCCCCTTGTAAGTTTAAATAAAGAATACTTATTTCCATACCCTGTTTATATTATAGAAATGTTAAATGTTTGTAAGTTAAGAAATCCACTTTTATCAGCCATGTAGGCCGCATAGAATATAATAGAAGTTGGTTATTTGTCTTACCTTTTATGTCAAACACTGGTGACAACAGTCTTATTATTACACTCAATTGTAGATGCCACCTATGTTTCCTTGTAGTTCTAGTTTTTCTTTCAACAAAGTTCATTTATTTTGACACCACAGTCATGCCATTGAAATTGTTTTGGATAAAATCAGCTAGTGGTGGGATAAATTAATGAAGTTGCGAACCAGAGTGTATTGTCCTTTGCAACTGTCTAGACTTTATAAATATACCTGTACACTTAGCCAAGACCTGACAGCACTAGTCTGGGTAAATGGAGACCCAGACTCTACTGTGACTGGCCCTACTGATGAGGTGCTAACCATCAACTGATAAGGATTGAGCCAGGAACAGGTGTTGTCAAAACAATTTACACCCTATTTTAGCTACTGAAAACTTGTACCCATGCCTAATATATAAACCTATACAATTATGAAACCAACTAATTGACAAATGTAACTATTTGCAGAAAAAAATACATTTTATTTGTCTTTAAAAATCTGGCCTGAAATTTGAATGTAAGTACACTGCAAGTTTTACTCAAGTGAATCATATATTTTTAAAATTATGTTTAATACAGTATCGTTTTTCACTTTAAAATGCATTTTATTGTGAAAACGTAAACCTTTTTTAAGTGCACACATGTAAAACTATATATATATATATATATATATATATATATATATATATATATATATATATATATATATATATACATACATATGCCCCTGATGTCTCAGTATTATAGAGTATCATGCACACTCATTGAATATCCTTGAACAAGAATTACTGGTAATATATATATATAGACATGCCTATTTATAACAGAAATAGACTGTTAAACAGTTTGGTGACTTTTTTCCCAAAATACTTATACACTGCACCAGCCTTTACCGTGAGGGGGAGTGGAAATCAGCTTTCCTTATTTCCATTCCCGGGGAGTGGAATAAGGCCTGCCTATTATTAATAATATATATATATATATATATATATATATATATATATATATATATATATCATTAAATGAACCGAGGTGCGTGCGCCGACAACCGTG
Organism: Sipunculus nudus; assembly: GCA_026874595.1. Lineage (NCBI taxonomy): Eukaryota > Metazoa > Annelida > Sipuncula > Golfingiida > Sipunculidae > Sipunculus > Sipunculus nudus. The sequence goes on along the minus strand of CM049318.1, from coordinate 8,066,577 downwards.
AACACCATATTAGGATGGTATGTTTACGGTATGCGAAACTGCACTAAATGGGGATGTTTAAGGTAAGCATATCGGTAATATGAGGGGATGTAGCTCAGCGGTTGAGCGTTCGCTTTGCATGTGAAAGGCCCCGGGTTCAAACCCCGGCATCTCCACTTAACTTTTTTACCTCAGTATTTATAATTTCCAACGCTACTACAGAAAAAACAATATCTTGAAGTTAAAACATTTGTTTCCTACGTAATATATAATATAATAGTGGATAAGAATTTTGTCAATCCTGGCGGATAAATCACTGATTCAGAGTAGGCCTATCAGTATCAACGTTTTTTTAAAGGATTGTGAATGTCTTCGGGTTGTGTCCGTGTATATCCGGTTTCCCGGACTTGGGAGAGTTTCGCATATATATTAAAATGTCAAGTTTTATCCAAAGCGGCCACAGACTTTACCGAAGCGGGAGGAACGGTATCGAGCCAAAATATAGGGAGATTTGTTAAACCTTTAAATAATAAGGAGACAGCTTAGATATTTTGTCACTCAATTTAAATGTATTTTATTGGTAAAACAATTACCTGGCTTTCAACAGACGCTGCTGCCTGCTTCAAAAAGTGGTTCTGTTCACGTGCTACGACTTCAAGGGTCGGGTTAGGTTGTCGAGTATGTTTTTGGAGACCTTTAAAGTTATTTCTACCTAGATATTATTTTATTAAGAAAAGGGCGATTATACACACGTAAAAAATCATGATCTTTAAGTTTTATCGTTATGACCACATGGAAAGCAAACCCAATTATGTTTGAGAAAAGTTGTTACAGAATGATTCATTTTATAATTGCAGATCCTCCAGAAAATGGACAGTGAAAATGAAGGGCATGTTAACATTTGCAGCAATGTATCTACAGGTATTTCTTTTCAACCAATTTGAATTATTTCCCCCAATAATTCCGATTATAATTCTAACAACAAATTAATGACCATTCATGATATTATATATAGGCCTACTTTAGCAGGGACGAGTATCTCGGCGACTATCATTTTTGGGGGGGTAGAAATAGGCCTACCAACAAAATAATCACTAGCTGGCTGTAAAGAATTCAAAATATTAGGTTTGTGCCTTCTCCAGCTAACACGCAGGTTTTCCATGTTGTCGCCATGTCCTTGTGGAGTCGTTGAACCGAGGGGCGTGCGCAGGCAACCGTGAACACCATATTCGGATGGTATGTTTACGGTAAGCAATTCGGTTATATGAGGGGATGTAGCTCAGCGGTAGAGCGTTCGCTTTGCATGTGAAAGGCCCCGGGTTCAAACCCCGGCATCTCCACCAAGTTTTTATTATACCTCCGTATTTATAATTTGCATACACCATATGCATTTTCCTCGGCGATTCCTTTTTCTTCCATATGTTTTTCCTTCAGCTTTAACAGAAGTTATCAGCTAATGATTGATCATTTTATTCACAGCTGAATGTAACAGTTAGGCCAAATTATATTTTCGAAAAATTAAGAAACCTTTACTTTTTTTAGATTGACAAACACGAACACACACGAATATGTAGCGACCTGCATACTGTATCAGAGTGAAAAGAGGGATAACACATGTACAAACCAACAGCTGATAAGATGAAGGCATTGTTAAAGTCATTATCAGGTCACTTGTATTTTGCTAAAAGTAGTAAAGAGAGCGTACAGAGGAGAATGTACAAATTAAAATTACCTACGACACACGCACATTAATATATCAACTAGCCAGATCGACTGTAGGTCCTCTCACTCTACAAATATTCCTACAATATCTTACAGATATGATTAAAACAGAATGGAAGATATTGAAGGATATTAATTATTTTCCCGGCACGGTAGTCCTGCATCGACTTAGAAAAGGCTTCTGACAAAGTTATGTGCACATATATTATTCTGAGACTATTATACAGAACTTGATGTGTAACCTCATCTACTCTGTTCCATGTCCTTGCAGGGAGAGACTATTTCTCTGCAAATATATTGGCCCCTTTTTTACCATTGTTTCACGTATATATATATATTTATATATATATATATATATATATAAATATATATATATATATATATATATATATATATATATATATATATATATATATATATATATATATATATATATATATATATATATATATATAGCAAGTACAGTTCAAAATGTAATTTAATGTCGCCTCTTACACTAACTTTTCGCTGCTTGCTTCTGGTTAGTCTAAGACTGAATGTTTATTCTCGTTTTAGTGGAGAAAAAGAGAAAATTAATGATCATCCCCTACCCGTGCAGAGGGCAGCAGAAGCCGTTTGTTAGTCATGTGGGCTCACGAAGTCCTTAACCCGGGGGGGGGGGGGGGTACATGGTAAAAGTCGGAAAAATCTCGGAAATTCTCGGGGAAAAAACTCGGAAATGAGGTAATTCTCGGAAAAATCTCGGAAAAATACTGAAGCTTCAGAAAAGCAATCATTGGCCGCTGAAAGGGTAAAAACAATATGTTACACATATGTTAATTTTCATTTGAGTCCTACATAATGTCATTTCGCTTAATTGCCTACTGTTAAATGGTCAAGAAGGTCGTCACCCCTCCCCGATGATCCTACAGGCGCGGCCATGTTTGGACCGAATGTCGGAAAAATTACCTCTAGGATATTTGATATTATATAGTACTAGTACGAAATTTCACATATGTATTATATATTGTTTTTACCCTTTCAGCGGTCAATGATTGCTTTTCTGAAGCTTCAGTATTATTTCCGAGATTTTTCCGAGAATAACCCATTTCCGAGTTCCCCGAAAATTTCCGAGATTTTTCCGTTTTTTACCATGTACCACCCAGGAGGCCTTTATAAAAAAACTTTTGTTTGATTTTAAGGTATGTTTAGCATAATCTCAAAGAAAATTGATGGTATCAGTCAGATATTTTTATCTCTGTGGCCAATTAAAGACGTGTTGTTCAAATGCTTGTTTGGAACTGCTTGGAGGGGTAATTTTGGCTTAATTGCATTTGGACCAGATTTGTGAGAAAATGAGATACACAAGCCCTAATTTACTTGGCCTTGTTCGACTGTTGAGACAACATATTCCAAGGTAAAAAAAAGATTAAATATCAGAATTTATTACGAAAATTATTTAAAAGAGGCCAAAATTTGCCGTGACAACCTGACTCGGTAGGCAATCGGATAATTGGGCTCAGCTGGTATGCCCACTCGAGTCGTGATACAAGTTATATTTGGGAATGTATCGCAGTGGTCTTGCATCAGGTTGAATTCATGTTGTCGTAAACGGCCCATAATCTCAACATTATGCTAGGAATGATGAATAAACACAATAGTATCCATGTGAGCTCACAACCCAAATGAAACACCGTCTCCATGGACACGGGTCATTTCCTGTATCGCCTGCAAGCTGCCTGCGTCCTGTAACCCGCACGAGCCATGCTTGTGTTCATGCGGTCATGAATTCAACAAACACGCCAAGGGGTTTACCAATGTGCTTGGTTAAAACGGAACTTTTCTCGCTCATGTTTGGTATTATATGAAATTGATGCTAACACAAGAATGCTAACGATTGGACTGGTTAATGTTGCTTGACAGTGTAACTGTAGGCCATGAAGCGTTGTCAGAAATGACGAAAATATTTGCATCTTCATAAGGCCTTATAATGCGTTCCTCAGACGTAGATGTAATGACACTCCCGCGCCAGTAATCTGGTCTTTATGCCAGAGGGTCGATATGACGCTAGGCCCAAACCTCAGGTGTTTTATAAATGTTACATAGGGAAAATAAATACAGCCACGTGTCCGGTTCTTGGCCCTGAGGATATAACTGAGGCCACTTTGTCAATACAGCACAAGGGGCAATTAAACGTGTCAAGGGCTGAAAACCAAGCTTGATTCGTTAAAATGATAAATTAAGGATGAAACCAAACAAAAAGTTAAACAAAAAAGTTAATTTATCCTATAGAAATTCATAAAAGAGCTTATGGCAGTTTTCAATTTGTTGGTGTTGTTAAATTAAAAGGAAAGCCTTGCATATCAGTTAATCAGTTGAGAAAACTATAAGGAGATGATCCACTGTCAGTCGTCCTGTCAGCAATATGTCTGCAGGTTAGACAAACATGTTTTGACATCGTTGGACCTACAGATTTGAGATTCTACATACAGGACGATGTATAGAAGTTTTACCAAAACGGTAACTAGGTCACTGTGCTTTGTTCTTTTAAAAAATTAAACTAAAACTTCCAGTTTGCATTGAAAACCTTTTATTACACTATAAGACTGTCTAATATCAAAACTTCTATTGTTGTTTTGTTTTGATTAAGCCTTAGTGCTTTTCGTTATAGTTTCGATGTATATATGCGGAGAATTAGGTTAGTATTGAGACATATGTAAAATTTATGGACTGGATCATGTGTTTAGTCGGGAATTTAATTACCCAATGAATATGTTAACTGCTGAAGCTGGAGCTTATTTCATCCCAAAAAGGCTACAGTTGATTTAGATTTAAGTGTACACCGCAAGTCAGCTCAGCAATTCAATGTATTTTTAAAATAATCACCTTGATCCTTGAATTTAAGCTGTATCTTCTGAATTTTAAAGCACCTACCCAAACAATTGGTCAGGTAATGACGTTTTCAAGGCAGGGGGGTTATACCATTATTCATAAGTAATCCATATCAGGGAATAGAACACCTCCACAGTGGGCAAACCTAACAGATAGAGGAGTTAATGCTACATATTTACATATTTTCTTGAATAAAAGAGGACTTGCTCTGAGTGCAAAATTACATGTCAGCAGTAACCAGGGAGGCATGGTGTTGGACCAGAAGTTCTGTCCCGAATTCATATCAGTTAGGGAATCGATATCGAAAACTAGCGTAGAGATTTTTGTGATTTCTATTGTGCTATTTTTATAAAATGAATAATTTGTTGTTAGTGGAGCTGACATGTTTTCGGCGCCCTATATAAAGCAGGTATTAACAGAAAGAAACGTAGATATTTGCTGATTGATGATAATTTATACTTCTTGAGTTCTATATGTCAGGGGTACTCATCATTTGTTGTTTGATGATAATTTATACTTCTTGAGTTCTATATATCAGGGATACTCATCATTTGCTGTTTGATGATAATGTATACTTTTTGAGTTCTATATGTTAGGGGTACTCATCATTTGCTGTTTGATAATAATTTATACGTCTTGAGTTCTATATGTCAGGGATACTCATCATTTGCTGTTTGATGATAATTTATACTTTTTGAGATCTATATGTCAGGGATACTCATCATTTGCTGTTTGATGATAATTTATACTTCTTGAGTTCTATATGTTAGGGGTACTCATCATTTGCTGTTTGATGATAATTTATACTTTTTGAGTTCTATATGTTAGGGGTACTCATCATTTGTTGTTTGATGATAATTTATACTTCTTGAGTTCTATATATCAGGGATACTCATCATTTGCTGTTTGATGATAATTTATACTTTTTGAGTTCTATATGTTAGGGGTACTCATCATTTGTTGTTTGATGATAATGTATACTTCTTGAGTTCTATATGTCAGGGGTACTCATCATTTGTTGTTTGATGATAATTTATACTTTTTGAGTTCTATATGTCAGGGGTACTCATCATTTGTTGTTTGATGATAATTTATACTTTTTGAGTTCTATATGTTAGGGGTACTCATCATTTGTTGTTTGATGATAATTTATACTTTTTGAGTTCTATATGTTAGGGGTACTCATCATTTGTTGTTTGATGATAATTTATACGTCTTGAGTTCTATATGTCAGGGATACTCATCATTTGTTGTTTGATGATAATGTATACTTTTTGAGTTCTATATGTTAGGGGTACCCATCATTTGTTGTTTGATGATAATTTATACTTTTTGAGTTCTATATGTTAGGGGTACTCATCATTTGTTGTTTGATGATAATTTATACTTTTTGAGTTCTATATGTTAGGGGTACTCATCATTTGTTGTTTGATGATAATTTATACTTTTTGAGTTCTATATGTCAGGGATACTCATCATTTGCTGTTTGATGATAATTTATACTTTTTGAGTTCTATATGTTAGGGGTACTCATCATTTGTTGTTTGATGATAATTTATACTTCTTGAGTTCTATATATCAGGGATACTCATCATTTGCTGTTTGATGATAATTTATACTTTTTGAGTTCTATATGTTAGGGGTACTCATCATTTGTTGTTTGATGATAATGTATACTTCTTGAGTTCTATATGTCAGGGGTACTCATCATTTGTTGTTTGATGATAATTTATACTTTTTGAGTTCTATATGTCAGGGGTACTCATCATTTGTTGTTTGATGATAATTTATACTTTTTGAGTTCTATATGTCAGGGGTACTCATCATTTGTTGTTTGATGATAATTTATACGTCTTGAGTTCTATATGTCAGGGATACTCATCATTTGTTGTTTGATGATAATTTATACTTTTTGAGTTCTATATGTTAGGGGTACTCATCATTTGTTGTTTGATGATAATTTATACGTCTTGAGTTCTATATGTCAGGGATACTCATCATTTGCTGTTTGATGATAATTTATACTTTTTGAGTTCTATATGTCAGGGATACTCATCATTTGTTGTTTGATGATAATTTTTACTTCTTGAGTTCTATATGTTAGGGGTACTCATCATTTGCTGTTTGATGATAATTTATACTTTTTGAGTTCTATATGTTAGGGGTACTCATCATTTGTTGTTTGATGATAATTTATACTTCTTGAGTTCTATATATCAGGGATACTCATCATTTGCTGTTTGATGATAATGTATACTTTTTGAGTTCTATATGTTAGGGGTACTCATCATTTGTTGTTTGATGATAATTTATACTTTTTGAGTTCTATATGTTAGGGGTACTCATCATTTGTTGTTTGATGATAATGTATACTTTTTGAGTTCTATATGTTAGGGGTACCCATCATTTGTTGTTTGATGATAATTTATACTTTTTGAGTTCTATATGTTAGGGGTACTCATCATTTGTTGTTTGATAATAATTTATACTTTTTGAGTTCTATATGTTAGGGGTACTCATCATTTGTTGTTTGATGATAATTTATACTTTTTGAGTTCTATATGTCAGGGATACTCATCATTTGCTGTTTGATGATAATTTATACTTTTTGAGTTCTATATGTTAGGGGTACTCATCATTTGTTGTTTGATGATAATTTATACTTCTTGAGTTCTATATATCAGGGATACTCATCATTTGCTGTTTGATGATAATTTATACTTTTTGAGTTCTATATGTTAGGGGTACTCATCATTTGTTGTTTGATGATAATGTATACTTCTTGAGTTCTATATGTCAGGGGTACTCATCATTTGTTGTTTGATGATAATTTATACTTTTTGAGTTCTATATGTCAGGGGTACTCATCATTTGTTGTTTGATGATAATTTATACTTTTTGAGTTCTATATGTCAGGGGTACTCATCATTTGTTGTTTGATGATAATTTATACGTCTTGAGTTCTATATGTCAGGGATACTCATCATTTGTTGTTTGATGATAATTTATACTTTTTGAGTTCTATATGTTAGGGGTACTCATCATTTGTTGTTTGATGATAATTTATACTTCTTGAGTTCTATATGTCAGGGATACTCATCATTTGCTGTTTGATGATAATTTATACTTTTTGAGTTCTATATGTCAGGGATACTCATCATTTGTTGTTTGATGATAATTTTTACTTCTTGAGTTCTATATGTTAGGGGTACTCATCATTTGCTGTTTGATGATAATTTATACTTTTTGAGTTCTATATGTTAGGGGTACTCATCATTTGTTGTTTGATGATAATTTATACTTCTTGAGTTCTATATATCAGGGATACTCATCATTTGCTGTTTGATGATAATGTATACTTTTTGAGTTCTATATGTTAGGGGTACTCATCATTTGTTGTTTGATGATAATTTATACTTTTTGAGTTCTATATGTTAGGGGTACTCATCATTTGTTGTTTGATGATAATTTATACTTCTTGAGTTCTATATGTTAGGGATACTCATCATTTGTTGTTTGATGATAATTTATACTTTTTGAGTTCTATATGTTAGGGGTACTCATCATTTGTTGTTTGATGATAATTTATACTTTTTGAGTTCTATATGTTAGGGATACTCATCATTTGTTGTTTGATGATAATGTATACTTTTTGAGTTCTATATGTTAGGGGTACTCATCATTTGTTGTTTGATGATAATTTATACTTCTTGAGTTCTATATGTTAGGGATACTCATCATTTGTTGTTTGATGATAATTTATACTTTTTGAGTTCTATATGTTAGGGGTACTCATCATTTGTTGTTTGATGATAATTTATACTTTTTGAGTTCTATATGTTAGGGATACTCATCATTTGTTGTTTGATGATAATGTATACTTTTTGAGTTCTATATGTTAGGGGTACTCATCATTTGTTGTTTGATGATAATTTATACTTTTTGAGTTCTATATGTTAGGGGTACTCATCATTTGTTGTTTGATGATAATTTATACGTCTTGAGTTCTATATGTCAGGGATACTCATCATTTGTTGTTTGATGATAATTTATACTTTTTGAGTTCTATATGTCAGGGATACTCATCATTTGTTGTTTGATGATAATTTATACTTCTTGAGTTCTATATGTCAGGGATACTCATCATTTGCTGTTTGATGATAATTTATACTTCTTGAGTTCTATATATCAGGGATACTCATCATTTGCTGTTTGATGATAATGTATACTTTTTGAGTTCTATATGTTAGGGGTACTCATCATTTGTTGTTTGATGATAATTTATACTTTTTGAGTTCTATATGTCAGGGATACTCATCATTTGTTGTTTGATGATAATTTATACTTCTTGAGTTCTATATATCAGGGATACTCATCATTTGCTGTTTCATGATAATGTATACTTTTTGAGTTCTATATAATAGGGGTACTCATCATTTGCTGTTTGATGATAATTTATACTTTTTGAGTTCTGTATGTTAGGGGTACTCATCATTTGTTGTTTGATGATAATTTATACTTTTTGAGTTCTATATGTCAGGGATACTCATCATTTGCTGTTTGATGATAATTTATACTTCTTGAGTTCTATATATCAGGGATACTCATCATTTGCTGTTTGATGATAATGTATACTTTTTGAGTTCTATATGTTAGGGGTACTCATCATTTGTTGTTTGATGATAATTTATACTTTTTGAGTTCTATATGTCAGGGGTACTCATCATTTGTTGTTTGATGATAATTTATACTTTTTGAGTTCTATATGTCAGGGATACTCATCATTTGCTGTTTGATGATAATTTATACTTCTTGAGTTCTATATGTCAGGGATACTCATCATTTGCTGTTTGATGATAATTTATACTTTTTGAGTTCTATATGTTAGGGGTACTCATCATTTGTTGTTTGATGATAATTTATACTTTTTGAGTTCTATATGTTAGGGGTACTCATCATTTGTTGTTTGATGATAATTTATACTTTTTGAGTTCTATATGTTAGGGATACTCATCATTTGTTGTTTGATGATAATGTATACTTTTTGAGTTCTATATGTTAGGGGTACTCATCATTTGTTGTTTGATGATAATTTATACTTTTTGAGTTCTATATGTTAGGGGTACTCATCATTTGTTGTTTGATGATAATTTATACGTCTTGAGTTCTATATGTCAGGGATACTCATCATTTGCTGTTTGATGATAATTTATACTTTTTGAGTTCTATATGTCAGGGATACTCATCATTTGTTGTTTGATGATAATTTATACTTCTTAAGTTCTATATGTCAGGGGTACTCATCATTTGTTGTTTGATGATAATGTATACTTTTTGAGTTCTATATGTTAGGGGTACTCATCATTTGTTGTTTGATGATAATTTATACTTTTTGAGTTCTATATGTTAGGGGTACTCATCATTTGTTGTTTGATGATAATTTATACTTTTTGAGTTCTATATGTTAGGGGTACTCATCATTTGTTGTTTGATGATAATTTATACTTTTTGAGTTCTATATGTTAGGGGTACTCATCATTTGTTGTTTGATGATAATGTATACTTTTTGAGTTCTATATGTTAGGGGTACTCATCATTTGCTGTTTGATGATAATGTATACTTTTTGAGTTCTATATGTTAGGGGTACTCATCATTTGTTGTTTGATGATAATTTATACTTTTTGAGTTCTATATGTTAGGGGTACTCATCATTTGTTGTTTGATGATAATTTATACTTCTTGAGTTATATATGTTAGGGGTACTCATCATTTGTTGTTTGATGATAATTTATACTTCTTGAGTTCTATATGTCAGGGATACTCATCATTTGTTGTTTGATGATAATGTATACTTTTTGAGTTCTATATGTTAGGGGTACTCATCATTTGCTGTTTGATGATAATGTATACTTTTTGAGTTCTATATGTTAGGGGTACTCATCATTTGTTGTTTGATGATAATTTATACTTCTTGAGTTCTATATATCAGGGATACTCATCAATTGCTGTTTGATGATAATGTATACTTTTTGAGTTCTATATGTTAGGGGTACTCATCATTTGTTGTTTGATGATAATTTATACGTCTTGAGTTCTATATGTCAGGGATACTCATCATTTGCTGTTTGATGATAATTTATACTTTTTGAGTTCTATATGTCAGGGATACTCATCATTTGTTGTTTGATGATAATTTATACTTCTTGAGTTCTATATGTTAGGGGTACTCATCATTTGCTGTTTGATGATAATGTATACTTTTTGAGTTCTATATGTTAGGGGTACTCATCATTTGTTGTTTGATGATAATTTATACTTCTTGAGTTCTATATGTCAGGGATACTCATCATTTGTTGTTTGATGATAATTTATACTTTTTGAGTTCTATATGTTAGGGGTACTCATCATTTGTTGTTTGATGATAATTTATACTTTTTGAGTTCTATATGTTAGGGGTACTCATCATTTGTTGTTTGATGATAATTTATACTTCTTGAGTTCTATATGTTAGGGATACCCATCATTTGCTGTTTGATGATAATTTATACTTCTTGAATTCAATATGTCAGGGGTACTCATCATTTGCAGTTGCCGATTCTAGTTAAAATGTTCTCGATCCATACCGCAGAGGCAAAGATGGAGCTGTAATTCTTTATAAATCAGAATATAACAAGTCATAAGCCAAGTATACAGCAAAGTAGGTGTCCGACTGCCCATATAAGACAACAATTACATAATTTATGTTTTTGCTGTGTACTTACCTTCTTCCAATACAAGTTTCCAAGAATATGAAGAACAATTGAATGTACTCTGTGATTTATATGATATGTACTCACAGTCGGGTACTGTTTTAATAGCAGGAGACCTAGCTGAAGGTTGAGCTTGAGGGTAACAGGCGAGCCTTCCGCCAATTAAGTTGGGAAAAGTATACTCGCCAACCAGCTTTTATCAGACAGAGATTTATGTTCTCTAAGTAATTATGTGGCTTGTATTAGGTCAAGGTTTACGTACCAGGAAACACGTCATCGGGAAACCTCTGGTACATCATTAATAGATCTTTACTTATTGAACGGTGTAAACTTAATTTAATTGCAGACTGTAAGGTTGTAGACTAGGAAGATCTTAATAAGCTCTTTTAATATAAAAACCTTACGGTTTTCTGATGACACCCATAAAACTCCATTATTGTTATGGCATAAAATGACTCCTGAGGAAATTAATGAAGCTTACACAAAACCATTAGAATCGGAACCTAATCTGCTTGATCCTCCTAATCCTGAAATTTGTAGTTCCACTGACATTGAGAGTTGTTGTGAGTCCATTGTTAACATATAGGTCAGCTTAAAGGGAGTTTTTTTTCCAAAACTAACAAACTTTGGACTAAAAAAGGGTCTAAAACCGTTGCATAATAAAATGAGACGCCTGGAAGGCCTGGTTACAAGGAGGAAAAATCACATAGCCCAGAAAACATTGAATTTAGAAATTATAAAGAAACAAAACGTGTTTTTAGGAAATCATTAAGTAGATTAAAACTTGTACATGAAAGATTAATCTTTAGTCAGTTAGATAATTTGGCTGACGATAGTGATGTTCGCAATTAGACAACGAACACATGAGTATAACATAAAAGATTCACTTATATTTAGACAGAGTATTTAAAACTAAAACGATTTCTTAGATTTTGCCTTAAAGTGTGTCAGGGTTTTCGTAAACGCAGACCTTCGGTATGTTTAACCATGCAGTATGCTGGTTTTTTAATATGCGAGGATTTATAGACATTTTTTAATTTTTGTTCTTGCGCCGGTTGAGTTGTTTACCAACAGGAAATCCATGTAAGACCATTTTCTTTTTAAGATTTTATTAAGTCAGTATTTGCAAACGGCCAACAAGTAAGCGATTTGTTAAAGACATTATTGACATCCTAAAGAAATATACAACCTAATGTACTCGTTAGAGCAGTTCCTCAGCTCTTGGCTGTTTCCTGGAAATCAAGTCTGAAAAAAATGTTGTAATGCAAGCCGTAGCGTCGAATGAACAACTAATGTTCGAAGAAGATGCTGCCGGGGATGCCCACCTTACAAGTTTTAATAAGTTAAACCGTTTTGCTGTATCAAACCATCTCCTTTGTGGAGAGCAGCCATATTCTTTCCGCGTTCCTTGTTCGTTTTCATGTTTTTAGCTCGACTGCTAGTAGATCCATGCCTATAGGCGTATACGTTATACTGATAATGGATTTTGTGTACAATGTGCATGGCTGTATACCCTCAGACAAAGTAGAACACTGTGTATTTGACTGCAATGCCTTAAATGACAAGAGTAAAAAATTCTGGACCACGATGTGTTTGAACATGCAAGATATTTTAATTGATTATTTAGTTTTGAATCGAAAAATATATTAGTCGAGGCCTTGTTAGGAGGGCCTATTCGAGATTAATCATATTTCTCGAGGACGAGAAATATTTTGCATGTTTATATATATATAGGATATGTTTATATATTTTTCAGTTCAAGTAACCTGATTCAGTTTAAGTAGCATGCATTCTTGCTTGCATTTAGTGTCATTTTAATACATGTGCCGTCTGTTAAATTACGCTTTATTGTATCCCCTGGAATATGTGCTCACACATAGCTGTCACTATATTTTTGTTACCATATAATGAAGCGTTTTTCTTGGTAATATTTTAAAAGTAACAACTCTCAGTTCAATTCCTTAAAATTGTACTAATTCGTTGATCCCATTTGTGACGTTTGGTGATTTTTATCTTCTTATATGTCACACTTTTGTATCTTTGAAAGCACATAACGCATTTTACGCGTATATATATATATATATTGATTGATTGATTGAATATCTTCATCACTGGAGGAAATAAAGACTATTATTCAATCAGTCCTGGACTTACAGAAAGCTTTTGACAATGTAGATTACAAAATTATGGGTATATATATAGTAACCTATCCATCGTGTATATAGTCTTGATTATATGTATAGGGCAGGCTATAATTATGATGCAATGTGGTTTTCTTCATATCTATAGCCTATGGGCATCTCTCTTTTAAAATCACCAGTGGATATTCAGAGAAAGATAGGAACAGTAATGTTAATGGATGCCCATACAAAGACAGGAGTAGTGTCTATGTGGTGTCCATCAGGAGTAATTTTATCGGAAATTCGTCGGTCTATGAGTTTATAGACTTAACCGACATACTGACAAAGACAGTTCCGATATAGGCATATACTGGTCAGTGCCTGAAAAAAGTCGAGCCCGATACCGGTTATAGGGTAGGGTGGGGCAAGGCGCCTACCCTAAGCAAAATGAGGTCTATCTTATAAAATAATAGGCCTGTCAAGACACGATTCTGCTGGAGCATATGTTTACCTGGATAGTACATGATGGACCGGAAGTGTATAACGTATCATAGTCTCTCTCTCGTGTAGGCGGAGAAAAAGAAAAATTTCCAAGTGGGCGTTTTGCCCATATATATGAGGCATAATGCCTTTCATATGAGGCAAAATGCTCACAAGTGGGCGTTTTATCTCAGTGAGATATTTGCTAAAGAAACAGTGTTTTGTTCTATCATTAATATTTAATAAGTTTATTTAGTTCTACCTATAGGTGGCCGTAATGACTACCGGTACTCATTTATTACCTTACAAAAATACTAATGGTACATTCTTCTATCATGATTAATTTTTCATGTTGTTTTTACTTTTCATCACAAGATTATGCAGAAGCAACGACAAGCTCATGAAAAACAGTTTATTCCTTACCTATAGGAACAAAGCTTCATTGAACATCACTAAATGTCATCAGTATATCATACGGTGGATGCCTTTATGAAAATGTGCAAAAGGATCTTTTCTCAAAACAATGCAAAATCCTTATGTAGTGTCCTCACAGTATAACATGGTTTAATCAGTTTTCTAACCGAATAAGCCAAGAAAAGATACCTCAGAAAGAAAACAAAATAAAGGACTTATTTTGGTCAACTAATCAGAGTCATCAGAGGGCAGGTCTGACTCACAATTTGGGCATACAAAAAGAGATTCTTCAGATGTACATTCTTCGTGAGCCCATTTGTGACAAGACAGGCACTGTACCCAGACTTCTTTGGATTTGGAATTGGCAAATGGCTCTGCACATACTAAACAAGGCCATTCCTCATCCTCGTCTTTATCACTGCTGTACGTCTTACGGCTGGTGGATGATCTAGGTTTCCGGGTACCTTTGTGGGTGTTTTTCTGGCTCTTTGCTTTACTTGCTGCGGGTTTTCCTCTCCCCTTTCCTCTAATGCTCCGATTCATTGACGGTTTATCTTTAACTGGTCCTTTCTCTTTCACTGATTTTGATTTTTTTGCTTTAACTGCCGATTTTCCTTTGCTGGTGCAGCCTTTTCTTTTTTCTTTTGCCGTGTGTCTTTCCTGCAGCATTGTCTTGTAGGGCGATGATGTCAAAAGGACAGCACCCTCGGACTTCTTTTTGCTGGTGCGTGCTGTACCAAGCTTGGGAATTGGTGACAGACTGCGGATGATATCTTGCACCGAAGAGCCTACAAACATTTAAAAGTAAAGATAAGTCAAAACATGATAACTGGTTGCAAGATTTTGTTTTTGAATGCACATTTGTAGATAAAATGTATATCTCACCTGAAGGCCCTTCTATCGGCGACGCATCTTCCATGATTTTTGTTCCATTGCTGTCGGATGTGCAGTCAACAGGATTACAAGCAATAGGTGGTTGGTCGACAGCAGGAGGGTTACCAGCAGCGGGTAGTTGGTAGACAGCTGGAGGGTTACCAGCAGCAGCAGGTGGCTGGTCGGCAACAGGAGAGTTACCAGCAGCAGCAGGCGGCTGGTCGGCAGCAGCAGGAGGGTTACCAGCAGCAGCGGGTGGTTAGTCGACATCCGGAGGGTTGCCAGCAGCAACAGGTGGTTGGTCGGCAACAGGAGAGTTACCAGCAGCAGCAGGTGGCTGGTCGGCAGCAGCAGGATGGTTACCATGCCCGGGTGGTTGGTCGACAGCAGCAGGAAGGTTACAACCAGCAGGAGGATGACCAGAAGGAGCAGACAATAGACCTGTAAAGGTAGGTTGTCCAGCTGCAGCAGGTGATTCACCAGCAGAAGGATCCGCTTCATCAGTTACCATGGCAGCGACGAAGTCTTTATCTGAAAACACATTTGCATCAAAAGGCCAGATACCGCAAGTTGCAAATCCATGTACAGCTTTTTCAGGTGAAGCAGACCTGAGGAAAGCTTTCCCAAAGATACTTACAATATCAAAGAATGATATCCCCTTCCCAGGATGTGCCACCATCCAAGAGTCTGCTGCTGCATTGTAGGCACTTTTGAGAGATTTGAAATATGTTCGGTCTAAAGGCTGCATTTTATGTGTGCTGTGTGGTTAAAGTGTGAGCAGGTGGATGCCATGTTCTCGTGCATAGGTCACAGCTGCCAGTGTTTTATGGCTGTGATGGCCATCCAGGACGATGATGTGCTGCATCTCTGTGGAAGAGTTTGTAAATTTCACAAAGTGCTCCAACCATTTCATAAACAGATCCGAGTCCGTCCAGCCACTGGGATTAGCATAACCGATCGAGTCTGGAGGCGCCCCGACCATTAGTGCGTCTGCCATTCTTTTTCTGGGAAATATGAGCGTTGGAGGCAAATATACCCCAGCGGCACTCATCTCACATATGACGGTTACCGTTTTACCTCTTTCACCACTCGTCACTTTGCCAACCTGTTTGAAGCCTTTTGTGGCCAGTATTTTTCCTGGATTCTGCACACTAGTAATGCCAGTTTCATCCATGTTCCATACACGAGCAGAGGAAAATTCACGATCATGTAACAGTTCTTGATAGACTGCAAAGAACTGTTGCACTTTCGGTTTGTTGAACCCAACTGCTCGTAACAAATTGGTACACTGGGGTTCTCGGATGCTAAGGTCTGGATGCCTTGACAGGAATTCGGATAGCCAGTCTTTTCCCGCCATCTTGCTCTCGTGACTGAACGGGTGATCGATGTCAGACTTTTCCGCTATTTCATATGCCAAGCGGCGTATATCACGAGTTGTAAGGCCATAAAGTGCCTTTTCCATATATACTTCACATGGTTATGCAGTTGACGTTCGATCTCAGTTGTAAGAACAATTCAATGTCGACCTAGCTTTGAGACTCAGGGATTTTTTACTTTGCCATCTCTGTGGCGGCGTAGTGTTCTCGGCGGGATACCAAAAGTTTTTGAAGCTCGTAAAACGGGCATGCCTCCTCGGATTGACTGTATAGGGCTTGCTTCAACTATTCATCTCCATAACTACCTCTTGACGATTTTCGTTTATAGTATCGGACCATGATGGTATCTGAAATGAAAGAAAACAACAGATTATCCATATCTTACTTGAAAAGTAGGCCTAATTTCAAAATAAGATTAAATACAGGTAAAAAGATGGGGTAAAATGCCTACCGGCGGGAGCAAAAAGCCCATGGAGGCGTTTTGCCCACTATGAATGACAGGCGTTTTGCCTCTTTGTTACTGTTTTATTTTAAATGCATCACTCTCACGATGCCATGAATTATCGCTCATCGAAATCTATCTGCACAAGTAGTAAACATCATTACTCATAGATACATATAGGGTCTATGCCATCCTCTACATAAGCGCAAACATAGGACTTAATCTTAGGACTTGTCTTTTATCTAACAATGAGGAGTATTTGGAAACTTACCCCGTGCAATATGAAGCGCTCAATTTTTCGTTGTCCCCCTGTGATCACGTGATCCGCTGGTTTGCAGGACCTGCTCTGCATGCCCCGAGACGCTTCATGTGACGTAATATTTTGAATAATTAAGGTAGGCGTTTAACCTCACCTGGGCGCCTTGCCCCACCCTACCCTATATAGGCATGAGGCGGCAATAATGGTCATTATATATATATATATATATATATATATATATATATATATATATATATATGATTATTTAATAACGGTAATACATGGCCCGCTTGTTTGACCATATTATAAAACCTATTTTGAAATATTGATCTATAAATTAATTTATTGTTTCGCATGATTACCCAATAAGATTATTTTTTTTATCATTAATTATTTGACAATTTCTGTTAATTAATGATTGGTGGTAGATGTAATACAGAAAGACGAGGGAAAGCGAAAGAAGCATCGAAATAACGATTCACGGTCATGGTCGTGGAAATTGATAATATTAGATAAAAGTAAGGTGGAGATGCCGGGGTTTGAACCCGGGGCCTTTCACATGCAAAGCGAACGCTCTACCGCTGAGCTACATCCCCAAAGCACACATTTATAAGTAAATGTATCTAGACATTAAAAAATTCTTTTTTTTCCATAATTTCTCTTTCTTTTTTTAAAGCAGGGGTTATATATTTGAGTGGAATACATGCAATAAGAATGATTGCTTCATATCTAAATTAATATATGGGCTAATAATTGTCAATATACCTGTACACTTTTTTTTTTCAAGTACACCTAATTGCTATAAAGCATAAGTAAATAAAAATATTTCCAATCTAAAAATCCGGGGGGGAGGAGGAGCTATAGCCGGAGCCCACTTGTATCAGCCACTGCCAGCTTATGTTAAAAAGTACGTGCATTATTAATATTATGTCATTGCTGGCTGCAGCACCCCGTAAATACAGGCCCAGGTCGACGAACACAGTGCCATCTGTGTGACGTTACTGAAACTAAAATGTGGCCCGAGATGAATGAAATCTGACGTCTCCACACCTAACAGATTTGTTTCATAATTGTTATTCAGACACTATATACAACATTAAATGAAAACGTACGGTTACCGTGTTCAGGAAAATATTGGTACATATAAAAAAAAGGATAAGAAAATCAAAACAGTTGGTGGAGATGCCGGGGTTCGAACCCGGGGCCTTTCACATGCAAAGCGAACGCTCTACCGCTGAGCTACATCCCCTCCCGTAACTAGTGGATATCTAACTGTATATATGTTATCTGGCATCACGTGAACTACCCGAGTCATTGGATCAGTCTTTATACAAAATGACTGAATTTTCAGGCATTTCATGAAATGACTGACATTTGGTGATCATTATGACACAATTTCCCTGGTATTTTAGGCAAATGGTGTAGGCATAACAACTAGTCCATCTCTGGACCCTTGTGTCTTATGTTAGACTAGCCCATAAGAATGAACTCCTCAATTGCTTTTTTTTTCAGTGACTTGCGCAATGTGGAGTCCATAGATTGCACCTGCAGTTAATTGTGATTATAACACTCCACACACAACTGTGAGATTTAACATATATCCATTGATTAATTAATGTTCAGTACATCTATGTGTATTGTATATTTAATTGACAACTAGAAAACATTACTGTTCTGTTCTCAGCCCTATTATGCACCAAGGAAGTTAAAATATGAACATAATAGTACACAGGCCTAAAGCCTTATACAAGACTGCCACCAAATGCAAGATGTCTACCGGGGCTGTTAATGCCTCAATTCTCTCTGGACAAATAATATCAGTTACAGGTGTTACAGGTGCTTCATGCTTTCCAGAATGGTTATTTTTTATTACAGGCCTTTCGACATACAACATTGTGAACATTGGTTTATTAAAACCATAGGAAATATTTTTATTAAATTTCCTTTCTAAGAGTAACAGATCATATCGTGCTATAACGGTTAAACCCCAGTTAGCCCTTTGGTGGGCCGGCGACGCAACAGAAACCTGAAACCTGTTGCGTCGCCGTCGGCGGCTAATGTTAGACCTGATGGACGGACACGTCCATCGATCAGGTCTAACATAGGACACAAGGGTCCAGAGATGGACTAGCATAACCTAATCTTAATTCGATCTATACAGTTTACATATATATGTGCTTTTTTTTGCAAAATAATTTTGCAGAAGACTTATCTTCTCATACAGTCATATTTATAATTATTTAATCATTTATTCTAAATTAAAGTAGAGTTCTTTTAAAAGTATAGCCCCCCCCCCCCTATATATGTGTCAAAAGTTCTTGATTCCAGGTTCTTGATTCTTGCATGATGTCCAGGCCTTTTCAACAATCAGTTGAAAACTCAGAAGAGTTAATTAATGAATACCCAGAGCACTTCATCTATATATCAATAAGTCCATGGATACAGCCATGGATACTAATAAAGCCTATCAGGCCTATTTACATAATAAAAAAGTAAGTCAGATATCATTTTATTTTTATCTTATCTTGATTATTTGAAGTGAACATTATGATATCACACATAGCCTTTATGGGTCATTCTACAGAAAACGATCCAATTCATGAAAATTCATGTCCCTAGCATTCACAGTACCATAGTACATAGGCTATATAGGCCTATATAGGCCTATCAAATGTCATTGTGCTTTCGGGATTTAATTTAAGTATCTTATATTTTCTGCTTATAATTTGAGCTTATTTGTTTAGCCTAAAATGCTTCAAATACTTAATGGTTCAAAGGTAATTTAAAAGTACTTGTCCAAAGACCATAATAAAAAAATGATTGTCCTCTTATTTTTATTAAAACTGGAATAGGCCTAAAAAAATTTTTCACTCTTCATGTTTAATTATTCCTTAAAAACTTCCACAAAATTCTTTACATCCGCAGTGGCGTAGCCAGGATTGAGGGAAGGGAGGGGGCCATGATCAGTGGCAGATCCAGAAATTCGAGGGGGGGGGGGGGGGCGCTAATATGTATGGGTATTAATGAAAACTAAGTGTTATATATATATATATAAATATATATATATATATATATATATATATATATATATATATATGTCATATATTTTAGTGTATGAA
This sequence comes from Sipunculus nudus, assembly GCA_026874595.1. Classification (NCBI taxonomy): domain Eukaryota; kingdom Metazoa; phylum Annelida; class Sipuncula; order Golfingiida; family Sipunculidae; genus Sipunculus; species Sipunculus nudus. Next base: position 8,046,172 of record CM049318.1, on the reverse strand, counting down.
AATAAAGATTTATTTTTTTATTTTTTTTCAATTATGAACCATATGGATTTAGTAAGGTTAATTGCCGGTACATGGGTAGGGTATGGGAGGGGGTATATCCCCCTCCCATATTGGAATTTTTTTAATATGCAATGTAAGGTGGACATTTTGAGGCAATTTTCACAAAAAATTATGAGGATTTTATACATTTTATATATTTTTGTGTATGAAAATATAAAAATATATTTTATTTTCAAATATGAACCATGGATTTATTAAGGTCAATTGCCGGTACATTTGGGCTATCCCCCTCCAATATTGGGAATTTTTTTAATATGCAATGTAAAGAGGACATTTTGAGGCAATTTTCACAAAAAAATTATGAGGATTTTCTGTGACTGAAAAAAACTGTTCTCCTGTGTCTTTGCGTTATGTAATCAAACTGTAGAGAGGTCCAATATTTAATATCTATATTTCTTCAAAATTAGAAAATAAAATTTTAATTGTTTTCAACATGTTAAAGTCATTGGCGCAAAGACACATTTACTTTGCATTTTACCGGGGCCCGTGGTCTCGACAGCACACATGCAGGACTCCTAAGAGCACAGATCGCGCGTTCGAGTACCGGTATCACCAGAGGAGCAGTGAGGTTGTTCACAGTCGACCCCAACCAGGCCCTGGTGTTCTGCAGATGTTCTGCAGCTGTTCATCAATATATCCTCATCCTCAACTAATGAATTTGAAAGTAATAAACTGCAGATAGCTGAAATAAAATCTAATTATCGGTATGTAATTTTTCATTTTACAACAGGAAATTTCCATAATTGTGTAAAAAATATCCGTATATTTATTGCTTTTCAACACCGTTACCTATTTTTCTCCAAAATAATGGAAATATTTCTGCTTTTCTTAGTTTTGGAATATAGCTCACACTGTCAACACATACATATACAGAGTACTAGAAAGGTTGAAGGAGTTATTAAATTTCTTTAAATAAATATCAGATCTTTTTTCAACACCATTATGCATCAACACCGTTACTTTTCACTTTTAACGGTGATGAATGTCAAAGAACGGTGTTGAAAGAAAAAGGTGGCAGGATGGATGTAAGAACTAAATTCTACAAAGTGACAATGTTATTCAGGAATTTCCTAGTTTTTATAACGATCACTGTGTTATGAATTTTTAAATATTAAACTTTAAAATATTCTATAAGAAGTCTGCTTGCTTTAAGTAATAATTTTGCCAATGATTACATTTATTGTATAATTCAGCACCGTTATCCTTTTTCAACACCGTTATATTTTGAAAAAAGACATAATTTCAAGAAAAAAAATGACTTGAAACATATTAGAAAATGCTTTTATCTCCTGAATTTTTTAATTACCGAGGTAGATGTTAAATTTTCTTTTTATTTATTGTATTATACCTTCTGTGGGTTGCGGTTGTATTTTGTTTCAGGATTTCGACGTAACTCATAAAATTAAAAATATGCATTTTACAGGGTTAAAATATATTTTTATAATAAAATACATCGTACAGGTGAGCCTTTCTTATTTTTTCTAAATTAATTATGTGGGACCATGAAATTGGCATGAAAATATTCAGCTCAATCTTTCAAAATAATTTTCAAGCATTGCTTAAAGTCTGTAACGGTGTTGAAATTGATGATACACATAGGACATTAAATTAGTGAAAATTATAACTTTTCATTAAATAAAGTGCTCTGCTGAAATTAATTTCATATAGTTTACATTTTTTATTTTCATGTGAAACTCTATAAAATAAATATTACGATAAGTTATTTTTCAGATGATGTACCTGCTGAAATGGGTCGTTTTTCGTAGAATGACCCATATATAGTCGATCATTTCCTGAAAAGTTTGAACAATGCAAAGTTCCTGGTCATTTTTTTATTTATTATTTTTTTTAATTCATATTATTCTTTATTGTTATTCATATTGTAAGGTAGGCTATTAAAATAATTTGTTTTCAATAAAGGCAAGCAAATCAATTTGCACCCACCAACTTGGCAAGATTGATGACTCGCATTGAACAGTTATATAGATAGGCCAATTAATTTATGACATATAAATATTTATATTGAAAAGCCGGATTTTCGTGGTCTCCTTAAATATTTGCGTTCTTTATTGTGTTCCATTCTTCAATATACGTAATGAATAATATCCTATTTTCTCTTATATATAAAGGCCTACGTACAACCCTTTTGCTTTCGGATATCTGGAATATCGATTGCTTGTCCGGTTTGGATCGAGCATTTTGTATTTTAAATATAGTATATTTTGTTTAAATTTAACGATTGAATCAATTAAACCTTTTCTGCTTGTTTTGACAGAATAACTTACCTATGTCATTCGCTGCTTTGATATGAGTATTAAATATAAAAAAAAATTTATTCGCTTTAATTTTATTCAATTACAAGTTAAAGTGGGTTAATGTGAAATAAATTTTTAATTTAATTTCTGTAAAATATACTATTACTTTTCTGTTTACGACAGCAGTCTTTTTCAAGAAGTTGTAGTGTGACCCTTGACTTTTGACCTTGTGACCCAAAATCCATTTTGGTATTCCCTTTTGGTACATTAGCTATCTATGAAATGTTTGCGTTGAAACTTTGGTTTCAAATGTGTTGATCAATAATCACAAACTTTTTTTAGCTCAGCTGACTGAAAGTCTACTGAGGTTAGGAATGGCGCGTTGTCCGTCGTCCTTTAGCAAGGCACAAATCGTAACCGCTGGCCCTAGAAACTTTTAAGTTAACCTACAGGGAGGTCAATAAAAATATCTCCTTGGAAACCGGAAATATGGTCACTGTGAACTATATTCTCTTAGCAATAGGGCTCGTAAGTACCCCCAGAATAATTAAAAATTTGAACAAAAAAAATCAAGTATCTTGATAATTAATGCATGGGTTGCCATGAATCTTGCCTTGAATATTGACCATAACCAGTTTTGTCAGTTTCCGAAAACTGGTGACGCCACCTGTTTTTTTTTTTTTTTCTATTTTTTATGATTTTTTTTCTTTCTTTTGAGACTGTTAAATGACGGCAATTATATAAATATGTTACTTTCTCAGCTGTTGTTTCATCCAGTTTCCTGAAACCCGGTGTGTTTAGTGATTATGATTAGTTTCTTCAGTTCCTGAAGAATGGTGGCGCCACCTGTATTTTTTCTTTTTTATGCAATTTTTCCTTTAATTTGAGACTTCCAGATTATATTGATACTATCAGATTTGCAACTGTGTTTCATCTGTGTCCTGACACTTTGTGTGTTTATTAGGGCCCTGCTTGAATAAGTGGATGCCATGTATTAACCATACAACATCATAAAGGCCAGTGGCGGATCTAGAGGGGGGCGGGCTTTGGGGCATAGGCCTCCTCCCTACCCTACCGAAACAGTCGAGCTTTCATGTCCGGTTGAGAAAAAAAAATCCAAAAACTTGTTATCTTAAACAGGGATATAAAAATGCTTCCTGCAATGCCCCCCCCCCCTTTCCACACCCTCTTCAATCCAGAGATTCTTGAAGAATGAACGATTGGATTTACGTATCCGTCCATTTACAAATGGAATATATCCCGTGGCGTCTTTACGTCTATAATTAAAAGAAAATGGATAAGAAATATTATAGTTCCTGTTGAAGGGTATTTCCATGGAGGTATACCTCCATGGTATTTCGGCGATTTTCAGTTTGCACATGGAATCCACGAAATAGGGGAAAAAATAAAAATTACCGATATTCATAATATGACTTTTATGACTTTTGAGTGCATTTTATGATTTGCACTTTATCTGTATCAATGTACAACGATTTTCTAATGAAACGCCCCTGAAGCCCGTAAAAATATGTTGTTCATAAATGCGGCCATCCTTGGCATATATCAGGTAATTCACAAATAAAGTCAACACAATTAGCACCACCTATAGGCCTATAAATACAGCATATAATAACATATATGTCATATGAAAAAAAGGTGAATGTAAAATCTTACGCAAATAATTTGTGTATCAGATTTAACATGACATATGGAAACAGAAAATCGTCAGATTTTGTGGTAGGTAAAATTAACAGTGGCGAATAAATGCCATTTTTAAAGATAATTCAACTGATTTCTTACTAAGATTGTTTCTCTGGCTCCAAGGTAACGTTACCGTTATTACTGAAAGATAAATATTAAACATTCACAGTTTAAGAATATATGTGAAAATACAAATTCGCCTGACTTAAAAACGTCTGTCACATGATTTCTGCGAAATTTGATATAACCAGCTGATATGGTGGTTCCCGAGTTATTTTTGTACAATAGTAATGTGTAACGACAGGCCTAAATATGTAAACTGATTAAATCGTAAAGTTTCATTTACGATAAAATCTAGCTGTATTTAAAGAGGTGAGGAGAGGCTATATGAAATTCATTAACTCACACTGATTTGATTTCCCTTCTTTATTAAAGTACCCCTCTAGCATATAAGACAGTCTATCGAGATGTCAGAGTTAACCAGTCCAGTATTATAGTGCGTATATACCGAGTGCGTGTATTCACGGCTACCTGTTCTGAGGAGTTGTTGTAAATGAAATGTTAGGCTAGAAAAATGAGTTTATTTATACTCACTTAAATCTGAAGAAAAGTGAAAAAGACTATTTTTGATCGTAAAAAGCAGATCATAATCACGTTCGCCACACTTTCTGTCAGACAAACGCGGACCACTGAATAGTCCTCCTTTCTGAGAGTATTACAAATTTACTCTATTCTAGAGGTAACCAAATCCTTTGACCCTATTCCCCGCCCCCCCCCCCCCCCCCCGGTCGTCAGCGTATTCACTTTTACACCCTCTGAATTCATCACAACATTCAGTCAATTAGTGTCAGGATTAGCGGACACGTCTATTGATTCGTACGGATTTCAGTTGCCTTGGAATGTAACAGTTTCGTTACTTTATGGGCAAGGGTTAAAAATATGCATTATCATCGTTTTTCTTCCAAATTCTGAAGGGAACCTTTGGAATATAAGCTATAAAGTATTAATCATTTTACCTGTGAAAGGAGAAGGGCTATCAGACAAATGAAACAAGACTGACATTTGTAAATCTTATATGTATAGTTTATTAACATATATACTTTAATATAGATACATAAAGATATGAGAAATCACCACCATGGAAAAATTCTTCCACGACTCCTAAATTACAACGGAATTCACTTTCTACACCAGTCTCTTTGTGCTAAAGGATCCACATACATAATGTATCGCCAAAGTAATTCTACCAGAAACTGAACAAATGTATACCCAAGCAGTTTTTATGGAATTGACTTCCGTTGGTTCTAATAATTCTTATAATCACAGCCAGTATATGTCAGATCGACGGAAAGTTTGGTCTCACGAGCGCATACCATATTGGACCGGGCAATTCGCCAGACAGGTCTTAATGAGGGTCAAAAAGCGGGACAGCGAAATACAATAGCCGATCACCGCCGGGATAATAGGATAGGGAAATAAAGTTAGGGCCTAGGGGGCAGCTTGGCCAACGAACTTTGATGTCCGAGTGCTCATTCCTTTCCATTAAAACTTCTGGGTATAACGTGTCAGTCTTACAGCTGTCAGTTCACTGATTATATTGTATACCAGTATTGCTGATCTTTATCAATAGGTGTATCATTCAACTTCAGAACTTAATTAAAACCTGTTTCAAACCTCAAATATCGACGGTTTGATACAAGTGTCACCATATCAGCTGCCAGGAAACTTTTTTTAAATAAAAACTTGTGCTACTTTTAACAAGAAATACGTATCCATATGTGTTATCGGTTAAGTTTTTAAAAGCTGGTTATTATATTACATGGGTGACATTTCAATCAATACTAAATGGTTAAATTTATGTAGCTACATGCCAGTGGCGGATCAAGGCATGATGACGCTAAAATTGGTAATTTGGATGAAAAGGAGCAAATGATGGGTCAATCAAATCATCAACAGTTACTCATTAGTCAATTGAACAAAAGAAGTAACTGATTGACCATTCATACGTAATGCAGTTACTGATTGGCCAAACATACGTGATGAAGTTACTGATTGGCCAATCATACATAATGCAGTTACTGATTGGCCAATCATACATAATGAAGTTACTGATTGGTCAATCAAATCAAAACCAGATTATGATAAGTTCATCTGATCAGTAGAAGTAAATGATTATCTCGTTTGAACAGGAGTTTTCAGGCACAGACCAATTACTTTCTTTTGTTTTCATGTATGATGTATTCATAACGCACAGAATATCATCACAAACTAATAATTCTTCAAGGAAGGAGGTACGCCTGAGTTGAACTCGCACCACTAACGTGTTTCTCATGTTTCATGGTACCCTGAATGACCACCAGGTGCCTCCACTATCTAACCTAATATTCCATTGTGGTCTTTCATATTCTTGAAATCACCGCTCCTCAAAACCATCAAATAGTTCATACAGAAAAAATATGATCAACAAGACACTTAATTGGTACCACTGGTTAAAAATGAAGTACAGAATAATCACAGGAAGGAAGATTCTCGGATAGCATAAAAAGTATTCACTAAAACATATAGTTGTATTCTACTCCCATATTTGAGCAACATTAGGTCTAAGTTTTCCAGTTTTACAACAAATCATTAAATCCTGAAATGCATCCTTGTGACTTTAACAGGACACTTGCATTATTTTATGGACATTCAAACAACTGCAACCACAGGTCCCAGGAAAGCTTATTGAATAGTATGACAGTTAGCTTTAATAGTACTAAAAGGTTGCTAAATTGCCCCTAATCATAAAATATAGAAAATATCAATGCAGCTTTACACTGTGCTATGTTTTAAGTGCCGGGCATGATAATAACAGAAAAGTAGCAGTTGCCCAAGGGGCTAGTGAAACTAAATAACCACTAGTCACAACAGGAATAAAAGGCCCTTTCATAAATAAAGAAATTCAATTATTCATTCTTTTATGTTACAAATCAATCAGGTGTCTGTTTAATTAATTTCAGGGGTAGAAATACACAAATTTTGTGTTGTGGTCATGCTACATACATCCTGTAACTCCATCCACTTAAACACTGCTTTCTTTAGCCATATTTGCTGTTATAACCACTGGGGAGTTTGCACAGGACTGAGCAAGTTCTGACAAATGAGAGCAGAGTACTGAGGGTCAGACCAAGTTTTAAACCAAAATTTTCTTTCCTATTAATTGGAACATTCTTGGTCATATGTAGCTTCCTGTTGTCAATACATAGCAAACTCTGCTAGCCTGTTGAAAGCAGTAATTTACTGGGAGGAGTAACAGAGAAAATATAACATGACAACTATATAGAGAATGTAGTAGAAATTACACACTGAAACAATTATTAAATATCCACAAATAACTGTATAAGCTTCAGTGTTTCTGGTGGTACAAATGTTAGTGGCATGTCTCAATACATGTCTTAATACATGTCCTACCAGATCAGAACAGGGGCTTTTTTATGGTGGTTTTAATACCCCTTGACAACAATGGGTGTGTTATTTCAGGCCCTGCCTATGTTCCTTCCTTCCCTGAGAATAACTTGAAATTTGCAATGGTCATGAGGGCTGTTTGTAAGTGATTAGCCTCTGCATAGAAAGTTACGTTTAACCAATAACTATGTTTGTTAGCAAGGTTACACTAACAACTTGGCCGATTTTTATCGAAACTCTGTGGAGGGAACTCTCATCTTTAAATTCTGGTGCTGATATGGATAGGGGGCAGAATCTATGACTGGCTTTGCAGAGGTATGAGCTCTACTGAGTACCATTATAGTTTTTGTAGTGTACTGTAAATTTCCTAATAGAAGTCGCGACTGTACTAGGCAAACATATGCATACAAATGCATACTGTCATACTTATTAAACAGTAATGAAGGCATATACATCCATTCAATTCTTTCATGTTCAAAAGAGCAGGCTGATTATCAACTGATCAAGCACTGACAGCTGTAAAGACATTCATCTTAAAAATATGCAAATAATAACATTATGCTGGAATACAAGTATGTTCTGTTCAGTTCGTCAATAGACCTTTTCCACCTCACCAGTGCCACCTGCTGGTAATGACTGAGTGTTCAGGTCCATTAAACTAACAAAAAAATCATATTTTGTTTTATTTAAAGAAAATTAACTAAGTATGTTTAGAGAAAGGTTCTGCCAGTGATTGGCCTTTTTATATATGGTAATAGTATTTAACAAATATAGCAATGCTGACCCATGGTTTCCCGAACATAGCAGACAACTGTCATGTGCATTGTGTCTGCTCATGGAAAAGATCTATTAAAATAGTTTTCATACATTGGGCACATAACATAACCAGAAAAGTGCATGTTAAATTCCCTGACTCTTGGTGGATGGGTTCATTTTGTATGTGCACATGTGTATTTGTATGTCTTACAAGGGTTTACATAAATTTTATACATGAAATATATAATGCATACAACACCTTTATTGACATATCCCCCAGTGAGGTGTATTATGCTGGAATACGAGGGTAAAAATCCTTCACTTCTGGGTTTTATTTACAAGAAAAAACATTTTCCTGGCGTGTACATCAAGGTATGAAGTATGAGAACTGATGCAAATGCACACACAACCAATGTATATATTTCCAGACTTACACAAAAGTCTGAACTCACTGGTCTTATAAAATTTTTGAACTAAGGCCACATACAAAAAAACATTGTTGTTCGAAAGACGTGTTGCTTCAGCTAGGAGTGTATGCATACATTCCCATTTGTGTGTGTGTGTTTGTACACAGTTTATGCAATCATGAACTGCATCTCATGATATTTTTAGGCCACCTCGGGAATGGTCCAATAAACAATTAAATAAATTTTGATGTGGGTAAAGCTATGATCTGGATCCAGGGAGGGCTTTGAGGAAAATTCACAAATGTGCAGACACATATCAGATTGAACATTAAAATATAGACCGAAAAAGTGAACTCAAGCACTTGTTGGGTATCCCACATTAAGGGCCACCCACCTGGTTGAGGCCTGTATTCATGAGAATGCATATAATATATAGTTGCTCTTCTTTTTCTTTTATAGATACTCTTTTTTGCAAATGAATAAAATGGTTCTTAGTAAAGTTGCTAATTTGTGCTCACTCAGCTCTTTTTTTTGCATTAATTATATAAACTGCTACAAGAACTTAAAAATATTGGTATTTTTCGAGGCCATCTAGCAAAATTCAAACTATTTTGTATTGACTGAAAATATTTTTAAACATATCAAAACTTGCTCACTCACACAATGTATTTTGTTCTTTCAAGTCTACAGAACAATATTTTTTTTTTCTGTGTGGGGCCCAGTTGATGCTTCACACACAGAATTGGTGGATGTCAATAAAAGCAGTAAGCCACACAGACATACCTGTGTGTGTGTGATGCAAATCATGTTGGTACCTTCATAATTACCCTCACGGAAGGAAAACTGATTATAAATCATACCTTGAAAGTACAAACATTTAAATGCTTAAAATGTAAAATAAAATCTAATCAACAAATTAGATCTCTTCCCCTGATAAAATTAAACGATAAAGGATGACAACAAATTCTTTCCAAGAAATATATATTTGAAAGGCCTGTCTATACAAACTATGTACAACCTGTGATCAATATCTTCAGTAATAATAAAGAGATAATGTACCCAATGACTCATGCCTTCTATTTATATATATGTAAGAGATCATAACATGGAAAAGAGGGTGTTTCATTAAAAAATTTGTGACCAAATGTGTTTAATTGTATTGTAGGCTGCTACACTATTTGCTAGATGTATATACAAAGGTTATCAAGCTTCTTTTTTATGAATATGTTTTACCTTAGTGTAAAGAAATATAAATAAAGCTTAAACCCAAGTATGCCTATGTGAATGTGCATATTTGCATGAAAATTGCTTAAAACCCATGTTTGGTTATATGTGTGAATTAACAGAAGTTTGCAGAAAAAAATGCAAGCCTTGATAAACAATCTCTTACAATTTGCAGGTCTGCAAATTAATGCACACCCAATGTGATAAAAAAATGCCCCTTTGGTATTTTCATGCATATTTCTTTTTGTGGTCTTGTCCACATTTACACAAGAGTTTTACAAAGTTATAAAATCAAACTAGAAATTTTTCCGAGATACATACATTTACATGCATGTGTTTTCTGCTTAAAGCTTCAAATTCAGGAATACATGCAATTTGCATATATCGTACATGTTTTTGACTATTCCTAGCATAATGTTGTAGGAAGGAAGAACTATATTACTGTACAATGTATAAGCAAGGAAAATGCTATGAGAGCAAAATGTGTGTGTGTGGGCTTGTTAGCAAACACCCACCTAACGTATTACTTGAGACTCTCTGACACACTCATATTAATACATGGATCTCCTGTCATTCTTTGGGCCACTGCAAATTGGTACACACACATAAACACACAGTGTTTCAGCTTAAGACTTTTAAAACACCTAGCTAGGACAACCTGCCAAGACTAAATTCTAGTACTAATGTATTAAAGTAAAAGAAATGTTGCAAGCACCACCGTTAACCCTAAAAGTCATCCATATACATCTAATAATTAAATTATACATTCACTTTCTAAGGCATGGACTAAGAACAGTTCACCAACGGACTGATACCTTGTGTATGATTCTGGTGGTACCTGATTTTCTAACCAAACCATGGTTTTCAGTCACTGTTTCACAAACAGAAAAAGCAGTACCTACCGGTCACTACATACCCAAGATCTAAATCGTAACTGGGGTTGATGGATTGGAGGATAGATTTTGTTGCCTCCTTTCATTCCTGTGTGTGTGTGTTTGTGTGTGCGTATTGTCACAACATAACTCACTCAGTCATGAATGGGATCCCATGAAATTTTCAGGCCACCTTGGGAACAGGCCAATGAAGGAAAAAAATTAAATTTTGGTGTGGGTCTGGCTGATTATCCGGATCCAGGATGGACTTCCAGGATATTCACAAATGTGTAGTCACATATGCGCAATTGAACATGCAAATATGGGGCAAATAAGTGATACAAATGCTTGTTGGCTGAACTTAGGCAACAATGAACCTGGGAATATGGGCAAATTAGTGGATGACAATATGGGTTGCAGAGTACCCGACATTAATGACTGCATACATGGCAGAGGCTGCAAGCCTGAGTATGCATATTTCTAATTATTGTTCACTAGTAGGTTATCAATTAGGTGAACCAGATGACATCTCAGCCAAGTTTAAACTCTGGCACATAAGAGTTGGATGGCCCAGGATTTATCAGGATAGTAGGGTTTCATTGACATCTAATCTCACCCCCACTACTGAATGTTATCTGGAATGAAGGCACCATGATCTTCAGGAATGTGGTGGGTATTAAAGAGCAAGGAACAGAGGCACACAGGGCTATGACCAGGTAGGAAAACAAGTTTGTTAATCATGTTTTTTTCATTCAGTTTCTATATTACGTTTTGGTGCCTAACTAAATGTTCAGTTTTTCTATGCACCCAAGAATATAGTCAGGTATACCTTAGCCACTAAATCTAAATCTGAGGCAAAGAAAACTAGTGTAATGAAGGGATCTTCTAGAGTCTAAGGCAAAGAAAAACTAGTGTTATGAAGGGATCTTCTAGAGTCTAAGGCAAAGAAAACTAGTGTTATGAAGGGATCTTCAAGAGTCTAAGGCAAAGAAAACTAGTGTTATGAAGGATCTTCTAGAGTCTGTGGCAAAGAAAACTAGTGTTATGAAGGGATCTTCTAGAATCTGAGGCAAAGAACACCACCATGTTAATAAACCATAGATTTCTAATTAAAATCAGAATATGCAAATTTTCAGATAACATTTCACAAACCTCACCAATTACCTTTACTCTGTACAAGCTGTACATGTATGATAATGAACGACGTTATATAAATGATAGTACAATGCCAGCTAATAACCATCACAGGTAATCAGAAAGGTACATGGAAAGATTAAATACCAAATCACAAAGAATGAAACAGGTTTATTGACATAAATATCCTTGAAATCTACCTCCAAATATACCATCTCACCAGCCAGCTTGGTCAAAAATGTTCTCAATGCAACTGAACTAAAAACATTGTACTGCATGAACTGCAGCTATGTAACTTATGTTGCAATGTAAGAGAAATATCAAGTTGACAAGATCTAGACCTGGTTTAACTAGTGAAGGTGTATGAATCTCCATGGCAACAAAACAAATATTACCTCAGGTATTTGTTATTAAATATGTTCAGAAGTAAGAGTCAGTTTGAGATGATTCAGTATTTGTTGATTCCGAACAACCTCACCCCGTGGAACATGGGTAGCTTCGGCAGCAGGACCGTTAATAAGGACACAGTGTTCACGCAAAAGTGGTAGGGATCATACTTGGTGTAGAAACTGGCCATGAAAAACCTGAAACAAAGGAAACATAACAGTTCACACTCTATCACAGTGAGTTCCTGACTGAAAACCTGAAACACAGGAAACATAACAGTTCACACTCTATCACAGTGAGTTCCTGACTGAAAAACCTGAAACAAAGGAAACATAACAGTTCACACTCTATCACAGTGAGTTCCTGACTGAAAACCTGAAACAAAGGAAAAATAACAGTTCACACTCTATCACAGTGAGTTCCTGACTGAAAAACCTGAAACAAAGGAAACATAACAGTTCACACTCTATCACAGTGAGTTCCTGACTGAAAAACCTGAAACAACGGAAACATAACAGTTCACACTCTATCACAGTGTGTTCCTGACTGAAAAACCTGAAACAAAGGAAACATAACAGTTCACACTCTATCACAGTGAGTTCTAGTGGTGTGCCACTGAACTCATTAAATCAATGGTGGTTTCGTTTCATAATCAATTCAACTGGTTGCCTATTTATAATTGATCATGGACAATTATGTTTGCACAAGAAAACAAGTAATATTATCCAGAAGATAAATTTCAATCCTGTCAGAGATACAGAAAATGTAGGACACCAAGTAGTACAAAGCATTAGAATTGAACCTTGAAAAAAAATATATTTTATCTTCTTGATAGATGAAAATAAAAAATAACAATGTTTGATGCTGGGGGTTAAAACTGATGCTGGCAGTGCCTGAGAACCATACCTTTTTCTTTTCCTTACCTCTACCTGTCAGTATGACGTACAGGTCAGGCTGGTTTTACTCTGACAATATTTTAGGTATAATTCTATACAGCAGATTTTAAAGTATTACAGAAGGTACACAGAGTTATCAATTAATAACCAATCATCAATCATTTACTTCCTTAAATCATCTTACATGAGCTTACAACCAGCTCTTACCACTTGTGAGTTCTACACAGTAACAGCTCTTAACTTAAACAGTAGCACCATGCCATGTCAAAGTTTTTGACTGAATACCTGAGGTTCAGCTCTTAACACAACTGGTTTAAACTTACAAATTAACGTTTATATAGTTCGGAGCTGTCAAGAATGCAGGGTTAAGTGTTCGTGATGCTCGGAATCTCTTACAGACGCTCAGTTCTGAGGGTCCAAGCGTCCAATGGGAAGCACAAAATTTCTGGCTTTAGCACTCTGTAGCAGTTACTGACCATTAGCCATTACCGGCTGCCTCAAATGAACCCAGCAGCTGTGTAAACACCCCGCTGATAACTGAGGCTTACATTTTGCTATAAGCAAATATTCATATAATAACACAATTTCAAATCATATAATATGATAATTCCATAAAATACAAAAAAAATTAAATTTTACACAACCATTTTCCCCTTGGGACACTCTAAACTCAAATGGAACTCCCCAAAATTTTTAAATGAGGGTCCCAGACTTTTAAAGTTTCTTCCTATTGAAAGCCATGATAGTTATGCATTATTCTTCAGCATAATTTTTGTCATAGCCATTGTACAGCTTATGAAGTTATATATTAATTATATAAATACTGTAGTATTGTGTACATAAAATCTATTGATTGATTTTTATCTGAAAAAAAATCAATTAAACCCTGCAAGTGTATCACCCACACAAGAGAATAGGGAAATGATAAACAAGAACACCACTGAAATCCTGTGAGTGATTTCCTCTAAAAAATTACAATTTCGGAAATCATCATTCTTGTAGTACTTTGTCCAGGTGTTGTCTTTAACATAACATTATATTGCAAGTGAAATCACCACAGTGTCCCTATACTTACACAACAACTGGAACAACCATGAGAAATTTCTTGGACGCTGAAAACTGAACTCCGTAATCCATTTGTTCCCAGACTGTCATGTATCGTGATTTTGCCTGATCAGCTGTTTCAAATGGTGTACCTTTCTCAAGATGAAGAATGATGAACATGATCTGAAAAACACAACACAAAACACATCAAGATTCATTATAAATGAATAATGGAAAGAACTGGTTGTTCATTCATGTTTGATATTTTGAAGAAAGAAAAAAAAGAGCACTGCAAACCTGCATAATATGCCTGTCATGTATCTGGTGACCTCTGACCTCATTAAATATGCATGAATTTTGATGAGATGGTGAGAAACTGTATTGGTAAATATGTTTAACGGGTACCATGAAAATCCATAGGATTTTTGCTAATTCACCATGGTGGCTCCAAAGTGGGGTGACCTCATTAAATATCCAATGATTTTGCTGGAAATCAAACTTAGGTTTGGTATTTTATTGATTAACATTTCTGATGAGTTTTACCAAAATCCCTCATATTCTTCATTATAGTTATTGTGGCAACACCACAAAGTACCCATGTGACCTGTGACCTTATTTAATATGCGTGGATGTTCCCCATTATCAAACTCAGGCAAGATAATCTGTTGCCAAGTAGTTATTGTGAGTTTCATGAAAATCCATCAAAGCCCCTGTAAGTTATCACAGTGACACTAAAAGTTAACGAACAGACAGGCGTAAGGATGGACAGTGGGTATACCATAATACTCCCATCATATAACAGGTATACAAAAATGATCCACTACTGTTTATTTCATGAATGTAATTGTGGTGGTTGTTACTTTTTTCCGCATATTGAAGGGCCCATTGATATTTTATCAGAACTATCACTTTGTAGTATATAAACCCTTCCTCTAAAATACACATGGAGCTGCGTTAATTGTCATCGATAATTATGTAAAAATTCTTTATGTGATGCTATGGTATTTTGAAATGTGATCATACACCAAGAAATTTGTTCTGGTTTATCACTCCTTTGTCTCACCTTCCTCGTTTTACTGCAGAAATGTTCCCTCAAACACATAAAATCTTTGCGTGAGCATGCGTGACCATATTCAATCAATCTCTAATGATAATACATCTAGTTTAATTAAGTAATAAAGATAAAGAACCAATCACTGCTTAAATTTAAATGAGCAAAACACTATTATGAGAGAAAAAATTGATAAGAATGATTACTGGTATACTATGGACATTGTTCTAATATTAAAAACAAGGGACCCATGGGTCACGTCGCTCAGCTGAATTTTGGCAAATATTAGCAAATGCAAAATATTCTTATTTTTTTTGGTTAATGTATATTAGCATTTCATAAGCAAAGAGAAAATGGAGCTGTTAAAATAAAACTCTGCAGATTATAGAATAATGGAAAAAAGCTAAAACATATGCACTTTGAAATAAACTTGTGGCCTGAAACCATTTTATGATGCACCATAGGAAAAATGGGCCAACAGTAAGTGTTATATGAAAGTTACATTTCATAAGCAAAGAATGTGTGAAGAAATTAAGTTTTCAATAGTTAAATATATGGCCATATGATTTAAAAATTATTCCCACAAAGTTTGACCAATATTTCTGATTTTAAAACTAAGTTTAATAGTATTATTCACACCTAGGCCCGGCCAACTTTAAGAGATACAAATGCTACAAAGTATTTATATCTTCTTAAATCTAGTCAATTAGCATTTATGTTAGATCATAATACTTTATCACATTTGAATGTTAGAATTCAAAATATGTTAAAATTCTTTAAAAAAAATTAAAATTGTCCAAGTCTCAACAAAAAGAATTAATTTAACATTAAAATTAAAAGATTCATCTTGTTAATGAGTCCTGTGTTTTGAAGGGGTCGGTGGGGGAGGAGTCTCTGTTGTTACTGCCGGTTGCTGAAAATGTGAAATTATAGGATTCATCTTGTTTATAGTACAGGTCTGTCAACAGAATTGGGTGTGGTGGTGGGGGGGGGGGGGGGGAAGACTCCCTGTGGTATTAACTGCAGACAGCCTGAATAAGCTCAACAAAGAGAGAGGGCTTGCAGGAGTGATGGGATTACATAACAACACCCTGGGCACAGAGAGCTATACTGAATGACCTACAGTGACCCCTAAGTGGGCTGCTTGACAATGTAAGGGAATACAGCAAGAGCCTCCACAAAAAATCAATAATAAGCCTAATTTTTTAGCTTTCATTTAAAATTTAAGATTTTAACAGATTTATCCTTGTGTATACATGCCGTGAAAATAAAATCCACAGTACATACTGGAAAAAAACGTGCCGTGGCCAAAGTTGGGCAAATTTAAGGTACTGAATTTATATTTATGCTAATAACTTGAAAAAATTGCAAAATTCAGATCTAATTTTCGGTGTACAATGGAATCTTGATTAGATGAAGTTAAATCCCTGAAAAAAAGTCTCTAGCTTCAAGAATTACTATGTTGAGTGAGTAAATATATTTCCTTATCTTTTTTTCAAGTTGCATTATGTTTGGGCCCATAAGTTCAACAAATTATGCAATACTGACCTAATTTTTGGAATTTACATAGGAAATGTTTGGAAGAATATGCATATTTACTATGATCAAATCCAGATCAATGGTTTTGATATTAGGCATTCCTGAAGTGTAAAAATGATTTTTTGAAATTGAGGTTTTCCTTAATTTATCAAAGAAAAAAAGTCACAGAGACCCAGTTTTTGGCTTGGAAGGAGATCTTAGGGACATCTAACATTATGCCAATTTTTGGATTACCAGGCAAAGTTGTAGTAAACAAAAGTGGGGTCATGATGCTAGAAAATACAAATACATCAAGGCCTCTAAATAACTCCAATAGCTAGACTATTATATAAGCTTATACTATTAAATTTCAAAATTCATCAGATTAAATCCATATGTAAACTGACTGTGAAAATTAAATCAACTGTACTTACAAGAAAAAAACGTGCCATGGTCAAAGTAAGGCAAAATTTAAGGTACCAATTTTCTATTTTTGCTAATATTTTAAAAAATTTAAAAGATTTTGATCTAATGTTGGGTAGAATTTAATTTTGATTAATTAAAGTTATATAACTGGAAAAAAGTCATAAGCTTTAACAAGTTTTGTGTTAAATAATCAAATATCTTTCCTGATTTTTTACAAAATGCATTATGTTTGAGCCCACAACTTTATTTAATTATACAATACAGACCTAATTTCTGGCATGCACATAGGAACTATATAAAGGAATATTCATAGTAAATATGAGGAAAAACAGATGAGTGGTTTTGATATTAGGCAGTCTAGAAGTGTGAAAATAGGTTTTTAATAAAAAATTTAGGTTTTTCCTTGATTTCTCAAAGGAACAAAATCGCAAAGACCAAGTTTTCGGCTTGGTAGGAGATCTTGGGGACATCTAACATTATGCCAAATTTTGGATTCCTAGGTCTTACGGTTTCAAAACGTGCCACATCTACGGACAGAAGGACGGACGGACGGACAGACAGACGGACGGACGGAAAGACGGACGGACGATGGACAATGGACCACAACTATAGCTCAGATGATTTATAGTCAGCTGAGCTAAAAACTGGACTTTGTAGCAGAATCTTTCTGGGTAAATGTATAAAGTTTTTCAAAGAAGCTTGGAGACAGATTGCTTCAATGATAGGTTTTGACTTCTGACATACTCCATACACACCAAAACTCTGAACCAAGAAGATTGAAGCATTTATGTCATATCTTTTTTTTACAAATAATATGCCAAAGCATACTTGTAAGTCAGTCATACACTCAGCAAGCATATGCATGCCTGTGTGCTTAAAAAAATCTTTACAATACAGTACAATGTATTTCTGTGCTGCTATCACCAGATTAAGTCCAAATATTTGCATGAAACATTTATATTACTTGGGTCTCTATTAAATAAGCCCACATTTCCTATCTTCTGTTTGAACAAGTGTGATATATGACCGGCAGTGTAACCTTTACACCGTGGTCTAGAAACCTCGTGTTTACTAAGATTGTCTTGTCATTATCTGACTGGGACATCAGTATTAATAATACCAATAAAACATGTAAAGCATTTATGATATACCCTTGAATAATACGAGTCTGATTACACACATAACAGAAGCAGCTATGCTTAAGACCATACATAATTGCTAATTTTGGGGTTATACCAAAGGTTTTAAATCCCTTAACCATCATTAATGTATATAAACTAATTGTGCCTATACACAGCTATTCCATCTGGCAGCAACTTGGACAGACAAGAGAGAATGCATGGATTTTGTCTTAAGGTAGTGCAATGATTGCCAAAAATAACTCTGTCTCGGTCAGATGAAGTAGTAAGTTTACTAGCTCTCTTGCAGATGGTGGCCTTCATTGATAGTACATAAAGCTACTATTCTTTGGAAGATTAGTTTACTCAGATGCTGGAACCTTATCATTCCGAATAAACTGGGCATGATTTTTTATTTATTTTAAAAGACAGGGACAGATTTGTTATGGGCCAGCTGCCTGTGGCAGATAACATCCAGTTATTTAGGAATTATGATTTGCCATAAACAGAATCCCAGCTAACAGGTAAAATGTTATCAAAAAGGGAATGGTCAAGACTGGTGAATAGTATGATAGTGGTATATGAACAGGCTGAATATACTTTATTTTAGATTTTTTTCTATTCTTAAGTGTTAAGCCAGAGTGCTTTTCAAAAAGTTTATTATCTTAATATCCTGTGATGAAATGTCAAATTACAGGGAGGTATTCTGGTCATATATAAATGATGTGCTAGATATCCAAGTACCTGCCTCTCTTATTAATCTGGATGATTACCATATAGCCTGTTTAATGTTTGGTCAAAAGGCAAGTTTTCTCTCAAACCATAATTATTTATTATTTTTTCATGTATCCTCTCAGTTTTTATCAGGCTGTGCACCCTTCATGTTACCAAATTCTACCAGACACAATTAGGTGGTTATAAAATAATAAAGTCAGCTTTTATCTGCCCTTTAACTAAGGTTCACATAGACTTTTTGTCTGGCACTGACTGCAGGAAGTAATGTGCATATGCACCATACTCATTGTCAACACTGTATTATGTCATTATTATTTTATTATATTATCATTTTTCATAATTGTATAAATTACCAATGAATTTGATTGAATGCTCTTTATTTAACAGAGGAATAAAGTTTGTCAAACAATCAATCAATCAAGCATCTATGGCCTTCTCCATTTCTTTATGCTCTCTTATGTAATTCTTTATCTAAGTATGTACATCTGCAGAGTTCCATTTCGGTTAAGACTACTTTACAGGGTGGTAGCATTGGCTTCCCCATCATATCAATTTTTGTATCCTATTGTCACCCGACCTGGTGTCTACTGCACCTGTGGGTCCTGGGTGTTATCATCCCCATTGCTAAGTTATAACACTGAGGAACCCCCCAAAGACGCACTTGTTTGTGAATGATAAACAGCTGACGGGCACAGGCTTCCCATTGAGCCTGCAGAGCACTCACCCTGAGTGAAACTGCACTTCATCGGCTGAGATATGAACTCACATCCTCTCGGCTTTGAGTCTTGTGTTCTACCCCTGAGCCACAAAAGGCTATGCTTATGGCCTTACATGGTTGCTCATTTTGTTCATGTTTGCTATAGCACTGCCTTTATTCTTCAGGAGTAATTAATAATGAAATAGCCCCTGAATTGATTTCATTCTGCTATTTCTGGTCAATGAGATGCTGATTAACTGATTTCAGGTCAGTGATGTTTTGCCTTACATGCCTATGGTCGCTGACT
Source organism: Sipunculus nudus (assembly GCA_026874595.1). Taxonomy (NCBI): domain Eukaryota; kingdom Metazoa; phylum Annelida; class Sipuncula; order Golfingiida; family Sipunculidae; genus Sipunculus; species Sipunculus nudus. The sequence continues at coordinate 8,026,140 of CM049318.1, read as the reverse complement.
ATACAGGGCCCGACAAACCCTATAGCCCGACGCCCGGGGCTACCCAAGTTCGCCATCGGACTACCCTAAAGTCCAGGCTGGTAAGTCCGATGGGCTAGTCATAAACGAGTTAATCCTTACACACACTCTAAAACCCCAAACAGGGATCTCATGACATTAAAATTTACACGGATCAACTGCGAGGAGGATCGTTTCATTCGGCGAAGGTTTGGCAAAATGCTTCTGACGCGAACGATTTTTTCTTCGCGCCAAAATTTCGATGATAAAATGTGTGAAAATTCTTGCTGCCAAAATGTCTGAATATCATTTTTCCACCTTCCTTGTGACCACTTTCATGCTACAATTAGCGTCGATACTGTCCCCTGCAGTTTCTTTTCTTTCAACTTTGACATTTTTCCTGTAGTGAACCGCGAGGCCAGCAGCAGAACTTGTTAATGGACACGGTTGGTAGTACTGACTTTTATGCTAGCTGGTCTCAAAAGTTATTCAAAGATATTTGGCTTGTTTTATCTTACACTGTATAATATAATAACATAATTCATTTCAGCAGTAATATTTCTACTATTTGATGAACTGTTAAGTCCAAAAAGTCAAACTGCCAGTGGAAACAAATCCGATGTAATACGCGGTTGCGCGAGTTGTCACAAAGAACAGTCTCTTAAACAAACCCACGGTGGCACTCCAGTAAGCTGTTCCGTTCTGTGCTGTACTTCCCTGTTCATCTATTAGAAATTAAATTGAACAGCTGTGTGCAGTGTACTGTGTACGGTAAAAGGAACAGCCACTTGTCCCATTCAATCTGTTTTGCGTGAGCTCTTCATGACAGCCGACGGGATCAAAAAGAGTCAAAGAGATTTCTCTGGCAGATCACCGATCGTCAACCCACCTCAGTTTAAAACGAAAATCACTTGTTTTCATGTTATTTTATCCAAAACGGGCACATGTTCACGTTGTACCTTCGAATTTTTCGAAATCAATTCAGTTGACCAGCGAGATTTTCAAATGAGCACAGGGGCAACAAACATGACATTAACAATTATGACCACAGGTAATTGGTGAAAATACTTTGATATTTTCTTGAAAATTCTAGAAAGTAACCATTTTCAGCCAAGATTAAGATTTAGAATAGAGAGACAATTGTATAAGTCAAGGAACATTTTTGGATAACTCAAAGGGAGTTTGTTATGAATTTGTTGAGATATTTTAAGGTAACTGGTTTATTGCAAAATAAAAAAAAATAGAAACAACGACGAGCAGATCAGGAGACAAGATTTTCTCTACAACCTTGAGGTGCACGCTGCATTTTTGTAATCAAAAGACACATTTTGGGCAATTTTAAATTCTAAATCTGGGATGGTGGGGAAGGGGTACACATTTTTCATGTTTTCTCAATACCGGTTACACAATTAAATTTTTATAATAAAGGTCTTGTTTTCACTATTTTGCAAACATCAAAAACAATTGAATACATTTCATGAATAGTGTTAATACCAGACACAAACATGAATGTATGTATAAAGGAATTCATATATTTTTTGTCTATTTGACTTCCCTGGACGCCATCTTGGCCAAAATGTCTCATTGTCATCAGATTATTTTTATGATATTTAATTTTTGATTTAATTTTGTTGAAACATACTAGGCTAGTGAAATTTTTCTGCGGGCTAGTCAAAAATCAAACTTGACTAGCCCATGGGCTAGTCAGCAAAAAAAAAAATTGTCCGGCCCTGCTATATATTATATTTTCAATGCCAGAGGTCTCTAGTTATATGCTAGACTTTCTTTTTTTATAGTATTAAATATAACATCTAAATATCAATACAGGGACATCTGGTGATACTGATACAATTTTATCAAATATGACCTTTCATCAAGATGATTTGGTGCTCTGGTGTAACATAGCAGCCCTGGTGGCAGGCTTCTTGTAAAGAGGGTCAAATATTTGTGATTTTAAACTTTTAAGTGCTTTGTATCATGGCATGCTTCTTGTTCCTGAGGTAATTGAAAATTATGCAATATTTACATAACGGAAATAATCGTGAAAATTAATGTACTTGAATAAGAATTAAGGTGCCAGATCTACAAAGGTGAACTGTTGTTTATACTGTATTTAGCATGTCATGTTATTCATACCTATAGCAATGAATGTTGAAAGACTGATTTAATAAATAACTAGAATGAGGTTGTGTTTGCAATGCAAAACAGCAGATATGTCTCCCATCCCTATGGGCCTATGATCCCAAAATTTGAGGAGGGAAATATAGAATATTCAAAGATGATGATCCAGGTAACCAGTTTCTTGAAACTCCTTAAGTTTTTACAGAATTATTTCACATATCAAATTTTATTAAAAAAATAAAGTGAAGTTCAAAAGTAATAGCATCTCACAGATAATTTATATTCCAGCTGATTTCATCCTGAAAATCCAGATCAAGGTCACCAGTTTACATACCCATCATCAAACATGGTTGAAACAGTTTGTTTCAAATTTGAGGAAAATATTTTAATTTTTTAAAATACTTACCCCAAACCATCAAAGTTTACTTGCCCTACCTCAATTTTTACCTATCCGACAAAATCTGTGATTGAAGCCACAAGCACAAGAAGAATGTTCCACAGAACTATTTTGCAACAATAAACATGTTCAAATGTTTGTTTTTTTAATACAATCGCTCTAAAGCATTTGCACAGATAAACATTCAGGTAATTTAACAGTTGTGGTTTTAAAATATGATTTCATTTCTCTGAAAAAGAAAATGTCAACTTAAGATTAATAACATTCAGGCCTTTGTGTAAAGGTTGACATTAAGCAAGTATGAGCCCACTTTTGGTTGCCCAACCACCATTTGCTAAAAATTTTACTTGCCCCAGGCAAGGGGTTTACTGTTAATGTTGAGTTGACTGGTTGTGTGGATTGACTTGTATGTTGCCTTCCCTCATGTACACCACAACTGTTAAAATAGTCCTTGTTTGCGGGTGGTAGGTCAAGGTATAACAGTAGACATGTCAGAAATATTATACTATATACACCACAGAAGCATTTCCGCAGCTGCATGAAGATTTACTACAACATCGTTATACACACTAAAGCCTTGTTCTCACATACCACATTCCGTCTACGGTTCACAATGTTCTTGAAAGGAGGACTTGCTAAGATGGCTTTCACTGTATGACACTGCAGGTTAACATGATTGAATGTAGGTTGTTGTGCAGGGGCCACATTCTCTTTGAAATGCTCAAAATGAACACGACAGAATATGGTCCCTGTCACCGAAATGTGCACCCCTTGGTATCCTGTATGGAACTTATTTGGCATGTCAAAAATTAGGAGCTGGGCCACAGTGAATCCTCTTGTCTTCCAAGAACATGGTCTATTGCCTTAGGAAACCATAGGAAAACATGACTGAACGTCGTTAGTGAGACGCTGCCGTTACACTGCCTTAGGAGAACGTAAAAACACCAAATTGGGTATGTGGTGAGCACTAGGACGAACAGGGCCTATCAAAGATCTTTGATGGCAAACCATGTTTTTACCGTAGGAGAACATAGTTATAACCGCTGAATGTGATATACTGTTGGAAGAACATGCCATGAACATCACAAGAATGAGGGCTTCATATTCATCATGTTCATTACCATCACTGCCACGTTCTGGTTTTCCGAAGCTGAACCGTGAGACACCGTAGAAGGGCATGATAGGTGAGACCTTATCTAAGGCAGGACAAACCATGGTCTAATCAAGCAATTTTCTACTCACCATATTGTGAATAACGTTTGTGAATGTCCATGCCATGGCGACACTGAGGAATGGGAGACTGAGGAACACATAATGCAGGATTGCGATGACGATCACGTACGTGATCCACATGCCTTTACTGTTGAAGTACGAGGAATTCGGGTTTGCCTCACTGTGGGCTGTCCCCACATGCATCTTGGCAGCTTCAGTTAAACACTTCTTTTATCTGTGGAAAAGATGAAAACTTTTTATTATAATAATTTGAAGCTGAAATTGCACTAATCTCTAGTGATGAAATTTATTAGTTTTTTTCTGTTGCTTGTCTCACAGATAAACATATGCTCAATGGTCCATGTTGTTAGCTGATCAGCAGAACAGTTGAAAGAATATGCTTCTTATAATACACTGGTTACTGCAGTCACTCTTTTTATGTGTAAATATCCTAAAAAAATCATAAAATGTAATTTTTCATAATTCTTTTTACTACTTGTTCCTTTTTTATACCTACCCTGTCACAAAAGAATGTTATTGACAAATTAGTTATCGTAAAGAAAAATTAGCAGTTGAACAGACCAATCAACCCAACACTGGGTGTATTGAGATCACATGTATACCTTGAGAGAACCAAACACATTGCTCCATCAATGATTGGCTTTCAAATGAAGCTAAGATTTGATTGACATCTAGGACTATGACCTGAAGTAGCCCTATTTGAGCTTGAGCACTGCTTATCTTGATAACGGCCCAGTTTATTGACACTTAAGTTAGAGCCGTGTTTTTCTGTTAAAAACGTACAGAAAAACAGAATTAGGGTTTGTGAACTGATTTAGTGTTCAAAAACAGAATTATATTAAATGAAACAAATACGGCAGAAAGTCCGATTCAGAGCAGATTTAAACTGCAAATAAAGAAATTCTCAGCCAATATCTTGTAAAAGAAAAATCTTTCAAACTGTGCCAACCATCTACATAACAAACATGGTCTGCCAATTTCAACTCACAACTGTTACAGTAAGCACCAAGCTTTGATGTTAGGATTATTAACGAACATGCTTGAAACGCTGATACCACCATTATGTGACATACAATGATGTGGTTAAGTTGTGCGGTGGTAATCAGCTGAACCAAATCAGAATTATTCCAGATTCACTTCTTCGGTCCATTAAACAATCATTTTAAAAAGGTTATAAGACATGCTTGCTGACCAATAAGTGACATTTTTGGGGGGTAAAGGAGTTCCAGGCGTGGTCTCACATAACCTTATAAAGGAAGCAAACAGATCAAAATCTTCTAGTGGGATAGCCAGATCTTACCACATGTCAAAGCGTCTCTGAGGTGAAATAGCTTTGAATACAATATTACCATACTTATTTCAAATGAATTAAATGATTGACCATTAAACGCAGACAGAACAGGTCCTTACTGATTTGTTTACAGATGAAGACCAACTGTCTTGCCAATTCAGTGAACACGCGCGCAAGATTACTTACATGTGGGTCTGACAAAGAACCATTTATGCGAAGGACCAAGAATAATTTTAAATATACATAAGTAACTATGGCATCAATGATAGCAGTATCTAAATTAAAAACAGCTTAGTGAACACATAATCCATTTAAATATCCTGATTTTACAAGAATTCACTCTTAAAAGTATGTAGCAAGTATATTACATAAAATATAAAGATAAAATAGAAAATTCTGATTTTATTAAAATGGAAAATAAATATTTATAAAACAGAAAAAACGGGGCTCTATTAATTAGTGCAAGCCTAGTAATAAGTGAACTTTAGGGTCTGCCTTCTGAGTTTGACACTTACAGACTTGATATTTGGCATGCTACTAGCCCTGGCCAACTCAACTTCAAAGGCAGCAAGGATCAAATCGTGGTAATTACCTCTGCTTGAGATAGGTAACTGCCCTGACAGGGGTGATAGCTTTTAACATGCAATTTACCCAAGCCTGATGTCCATTTCCAGTATCACACATTTACCTGGAGTTCTTTATACCGGTGAAGTACTTTAGCTCCAGGTACAGGTACTAGGTACTTCCTACATGTGACAGCCAGATACAGGTTAGGTACTCTGAATTATGTACCTAGCTACATGTACAGGTACTAGTACCTGGCCCCAACCCTGGTCTTAACATCTGCATCATTGACAATATGTAGGAGTTATTTGTAATTTAGTGTCTTCAAGTTGCACAAGGAATACTGTGGTTGGCTTCTTATTCACGGGGTTAAAATTTTGCAAATTTCCATTTTTTAATGTTTCACGAGGGTTGCATCTTCGAAATGTCCCAATACAAAATACCTATGCACATAGTATAACCATTATAAAGTGAATTTACAATATCAAAAGCTTTTCAACAAAAATTTTTTTCGTTAATGGCAGGCAATTGGAAAAATCTTACATCATTTAAAATAGCAATATTTGAGCAAACACAATCCATTTTTATTCACAGTGTCAACCTTTTACTTTTCAACTTTGCCTTCCATGACAGGACTTCTTGTTCACAAAGGTTTTATTATTGCAATAATTCCCCTATCATAAAAAGTGCACATCTGAAACCCTCAGGAACAAAAAGACAACCACAGTATATGCCCAAGTGTAATTTAAAGTTCTGTCCCAACTATCCATGAGGTAGACTCTCACCATACCACTCTGCAGTGGGGTCAAGCAATACATACTGTATCTTCAACCAGCCAGTCATTGAAAGCCCCACAGCCATTTTGTTTAAACATTAGGGTACACTAGCCCAGCACTCTTTGTGCACAGTCCCACGTGCTGGTGGGGTAAAGTGACATATTATTTACAAGAGTACCAAAACCAAACCACCTGTCTATCAGCCTGATTTAATTGACCTCAAATGTTATAAAGACCTGCCATACACCGAGTCCAATAGCCATACAGCGAGTTTCTACAATATAAGCCTCAGACTACACACCACCCAATGTCCTTATCAATAGTGTTTATAGGTGTAACCATTACCCTGTGCCAGCGCCTCACTCTTCAGTCTTCAAAGTGGGCCCATTTAAACAAAATCTAACAATATTCTGGCTCTCAGTCATTTGAGTCTGTGAGGCTCAATATGAGGTATTAAAGTGCCCATACCAGTGTTTTTCTCTGTCCTTACTAAACTCACTGATATGCCTCTGGTAAAAGGGTCAGTAAATGTTTAAAAATGTTGATCCAAGTTTAATTTTTATTGCTACTGATTCATTGAAACCATGAAACACATTCTTATTGGTGTCCAAATAGTATAATCCTGTGTCTTGATGTTAGGTAGTAAACAAGCAGTCAAAAAAGATGCAACAGATTAATTGCATATATACGATGGCTTGTATTTTAGACTCAATATATGGCTAGGCCTAATAATATTGAGTCAGATTGAATCAGGTTACCTGTCAATGTGAAAAAAATCCATTTGGGTGCTTACTCAGTATCTGAAGGGAAAAAATAAAAAAATACAACCATTTACATGACACCTTCATTAATTGATGAATCATGGTATTATTTTAACATGGCAAAAATATCATTTTTTTTTTTCTTATATTAAGCCTGGTGATTCTTGTTCCAAAATTAAATGAAAAATAAAAGTAAAGTTGGCTTCGGGAAAAGGGAACAGAGTTCTAATACTAACTGTTAAAATATTAATATTATTCAACTAACTTTCTTCATGATTGTCCAGTCATTTGAACTGAAGGATTGGTCTCATGGAAATTGCACAAAATATGGTTCCAAACGCTGAAATATTTTCAGTTCTTGTTTGAAACATGAACACATTCTACAGGATGAGTCAATCAGTTGGAATTTACATCATACTTGTCACTTCCTCCCAGTTATAACTTACAGAAATAGAAATTGCGAAGACATTCGTTTCCCAGGAATGAAAACACATATGACACCGTTGAAACGAACTTAACTTCAATTCTAGTGGGGAAATGGGTACCTTTCACTCGATACTGTGAAGGCTGTGCAAAGGATCTCTCATAATGTATATTAAATGGTTCGTTAATTAACGGTAAATACGTAATACCACAACTTACAATGCGCCGAGACAGTTCGTGGTCGTTCTTGTATGAGTGTTAATTGCAATCCAGTGAGGCGCATCAACAATGTTTACTCCTTTCAGTTTACCGTGTTTGTCATAGGAAAAAAGAATGATATTTTAACAATTAATGTGTAAGTCACTGATTAACAAAATGAAATGTCATAGAAATGATAAGATCCTTTATAGACGTTTTTTCTTTATTAAATTCACAGGCTTAAATTCACGTCATGAATATTCATAAGAACGATATCGGTTGTCATAGAGTCGTGTTTTACAGGAACCGAGTTGAGTGACCTTCACCCTTGGAGAGTGACAGTATCCGGTGTAAAGGGGATATTTAGTTTTGGTACCAATACTTTGGAAAATAATTCAGTAAATGATAAAATAAACCCTCACTTATGATAAATGGTATAATGGTTTTGTTGTGTGATCATAATTTTGTCGTAAACTGGCCTCGTATTAGCTTAAAGTCTTAGTTTCATCTTAGATTTTTTTAAATGGCGAACTATCCTTTTTATATATTATATCAGTAAAATTAACACTACAATTAAGTTATCCAAGTTAATTATTTTTTCACGGATATGTCTTGTTAAAACATGTCAGACATATTCACTTAATAAATATGAAGCATTTCAGTTGATTTTTTCAGCACGAACTGTGGTAAAAAAAAATGTATATATATCCTTGGAGATTTTTAACCATTAAACGATCGATCGATCCCATGCAAAATTTGTAAATGGTCAACTACACCGGCGTGATCGTTGACTGACATGATTGTAACCTTAACAACTGGGTATCTTTTTAGCGGCATGATTTGATTCCCTCCACTTGTAGTCTGCATAGCCTATAATTATTAGTGGACAGGACCAGCTGACATTCAGCATGGCAGTATATATTAAGTCTCGACTTAATTTTACGCATTTCATTTTTTTCTTAATACAAGGTAATTGCTTCAGGCCTGTGCAGGAGTATTGAACTAGATAACTGCATGAAAAGGTTCCATGTTATATTATTTTACTTGCTTCAACATATATCACCCAGTACGTTAGCCAAATTATGCAAAACAAATCATAAGATGATTTCCTGAACATATACTGTTAATTGTACGATCTCCAACTCAAAAGTATTCGGTCATATACAAAGGAGTATGTTTTTATTTATTTATTTTCGTTGGAGCTTTTCCAAAATTTAAGTCTCATAGGCTAAGACAGGTGGCGCCACAAACAACGCTAAACGACCGAACAGAAAAAAGACCAAAACAGCCGCGGAATGATTTCGTGATTCATCTTTCTGAGACTCTCATGGGCGTTGACAGGATTCAGAGAAATGGACACCTGCTTTGGCATACCCGCTGAGCAATCGATGCGCAATCCTTTTATTATATTTAATTGTATCCGCCAAAACAGAGTTTTGCGGATACTATGTTTTCAGCTGCACGCCGCCGCCGCCGCCGCCGCGTAGGTGTCCGGAGAACTCCTCCGTAACCGCTGAGCGGAATTTTACGAAACCCGGGATTATGTTCGGGTCACATGTGAACTGCTGCGCCCCGATTTTGTTTTGACCTCTGACCTTTCCTCTGCGCTCTGCGTCCGTTTGTGCGTCTGTTTCCACACATAAACCCACATATCTCGGGAACCGTTGGACCGATCAGGAAAATTTTTTTACACAAATGTAGCCCTTGGAGAGCTTTATAACATACACAAAAAATTGTGGCGCCACCTGCAACCATGTTTGCACAGTGTCCATCTGTTCGTCTGCCTTGGGTTAAAATCACTCATATCTCTGCAGTGACTAGACTAATTCACCTGAAATTCGGCATGCGTACACATCCTGGATAGCTTTTCTGATTTTATGACAGGTGGCGCCACCTACATTCACGTTTACGCTGCAGACATCCAAGCTCATATCTCGGGAACCGTTTGACCGATCAGGAAAATTTTTTTGCACAAATGTAGCCCTTGGTGAGCTTTATAACATACACAAAAAATGGTGGCACCACCTGCAACCATGTTTGCACAGTGTCCATCTGTTCATCTGCCTTGGGTTAAAATCACACATATCTCTGCAGTGACTTGACTAATTCACCTGAAATTCGGCATGCGTAAACATCCTGGATAGCTTTTCTGATTTTATGACAGGTGGCGCCACCAACATTCACGTTTACGCTGCAGACATCCAAGCTCATATCTCGGGAACCGTTTGACGGATTGGGCCAAAGTTTTGCATGTGTATAGATCTCACATAGCTCTTCATCATACGCAAAACTGGTGGCGCCACCTGCAACCATGTTTGCACAGTGTCCATCTGTTCATCTGCCTTGGGTTAAAATCACTCATATCTCTGCAGTGACTTGACTAATTCACCTGAAATTCGGCATGCGTACACATCCTTGATAGCTTTTCTGATTTTATGACAGGTGGCGCCACCTACATTCACGTTTACGCTGCAGATATCCAAGCTCATATCTCGGGAACCGTTTGATCGATCAGGAAAATTTCTTTGCACAAATGTAGCCCTTGGAGAGCTTTATAACATACACAAAAAATGGTGGCGCCACCTGCAACCATGTTTGCACAGTGTCCATCTGTTCGTCTGCCTTGGGTTAAAATCACTCATATCTCTGCAGTGACTAGACTAATTCACCTGAAATTCGGCATGCGTAAACATCCTGGATAGCTTTTCTGATTTTATGACAGGTGGCGCCACCAACATTCATGTTACGCTGCAGACATCCAAGCTCATATCTCGGGAACCGTTTGACGGATTGGGCCAAAATTTTGCATGTGTATAGATCTCACATGGCTCTTCATCATACGCAAAACTGGTGGCGCCACCTGCAGCCATTTTTGCACAGCTCCTGTCTGTTTGTCTGCCATGGGATAAAATCACTCATATCTCGGCAGTGGGTTGACATATCTGCCTTAAATTTTGCAGGTTTATACATCCCCGACAGCTCTCTTGATTTTATGACAGGTGGTGCCACCTGCATTCTAGTTTATGCAGCAGACATCCAAGCTCATATCTTTGGAACTGTTTGACCGATTGGGCCAAAATTTTGCATGTGTATAGATCTCACATAGCACTTCATCATACGCAAAACTGGTGGCGTCACCTGCAACCATTTTTGCTCAGCGTCCATCTGTTTGTCTGCCACGGGCTAAAATCACTCATATACATGTAGTGGTTTGACTTATCTGCCTTAAATTTTGCATATGTATACAACTTGGACAGCTTTCTGGATTATGTGGTATGGGGGGCAACCTACATACACAATTTGGCTGCAGACATCCATGCTAATATGCAACACTCAATTTTCCCTTGCCACTCAATCCATGCCTTACTTCACCCATTCCACTCTGATTTAGGCGGATACACGTAGTCGCTTGTCGACTACCCGTATTCTAGTTATGATATAAATTTGTATATGTCTAACACAATAGGCTAAAAGCCAGTAAAAATTTTAACTTAATCGGGGCTTTAATATTCTCGGAAAATGTTATTTTTAATTCTTAGTTATCTCAAGACAAAACCGGTAAAATGTCACAGGTTTCACAATAAAAAAATACTTTAATTTTCATGTTTTGAAAATTATTTGAGTCACACTAATTATAGGTTTCACAGGCAGAAATATTAAGTATCTATAATTGGAAACTCTTCATCAAAGTATTGCATGCAAAGGCGAGTTGGGGGGGGGGGGGGGGTCAGGAAGCATGGCCCTCGCCCCCCTGGGTACGCTCTGTTTCCAACTCGATTGCGCAGAAAAACTGAGCCAAAACACTTTATGATAATTAACAGACCAAATGGATGGCATCGCACGCACGGTTTGTTGCTGAGGTATTTTCGCTAGCAAAGCATTTCTTATACATACATGTACAGAGAGCTTGTCATTTTATGAATCTTCAGATTTTTTTTCCTGCATCAACACTAAACGTAAAAGCCTTCGGGCAGATTAAGAAAAGCGTATTATGTGTTTCATGATTTTTCAGCTGAGACATATATATATATATATATATATATATATATATATATATATATATATATATATATATCTTCAGCTGTTTAGACATAGACGTCAGCCCTACGGCTACCCGCAGACAGAATTGTTCCGGGTCACCTGCTCCTCAAAAGGTCTACGAAATTCCATTCTGGTCTCCTGGTGATGAAGAACTTGACCTTGGACTGTTTATTTAACTCTTTTTTTACGGTAATGTCAAGGACGAGGTGATGGCTCAATCCAGCAGACCTGTTTTGGGCAGCTCCATTTAATGGGCTATATGTGATACTCTGTAGGTTCCGGTATATTTCTCAAAGCTAAAAAAAAAGACGGCGCCCAGGCTGTACGTACTGTGGACATGGCCATATTCGGAAAAAGCCGGCCCAATAAAAAAAGTCAAAGTCTACAGCTGAAAAGTTTTGAGGTTTATAGTGACCAATTAAGAGGAGAAATGTTGTGGTGATAGAGGTGAGATAACCTAAGCTACACCTTACAGAAGCAACACCAATTAAGCCTGAGAGCGAAAGGCTGCGCCCGGGCTGTACATACTGTGGACATGGCCATATTCGGACACAGCCGGCCCAATTAATTAATAAAAAAAAAACCGTCAAAGTCCACAGCTGAAAAGTTTTGAGATTTATTGTAACCAATTAAGAGGAGAAATGTTTTGGTGATAGAGGTGAGATAACCTAAGCCACACCAATCCGGATAGCGAGAGTATTTCACCAGCCAGTTAAGCTGGCTGAAAGTGATTTTATAGTGTCGCGGCAACCTTCACACTCCTTCTTAGAATATACCATCAAATGCCTTTCCGCATTCAAAAGAAGTGATTCATACTGATTTCTGGTGTTACGGAACCTAATATGAACCGATCTCGTATGCGTGACGAACACAAATTCTGCAATGGAGACAAAAAAAAAAATCAGATTCTGCAACACTAGGCAGCGTGAAATGTCTAGGGGAATGAATAAAGATGTCAGTAGTTTTTTGTTAACAAATAACTATAATTTATTCTTAAAACAACCCTAACAATACAATACACTAAATCAATACAATCATACAGTAAAACAGCGTTATAGCAAGAAGTCAAGAAAGATAATGGTCCAGTACCTCGATACCAACATCATCACCACGATAAGTCCTTTGAATGTAAACTCTCGGAGAATGACAGTCCAGTGGAAAGTTCTTGCAACAACACAGAAAGTAAACTGAAGTCCAAATGTATAAAATCCAGGAGAAAATCTTTGAAACTCTATAATTGCCGCATTCTTCGGATAAGGTCTTAGAATCTGACACACGCTTCTGCGTCCGCTGGGATCTGCTGTCTGCCCTCTGGTTCTAGAAAACAGCCCCTATATATACCTCCACACCCCAAGCCGGGAATTTTCCACAACTCGAACAGTAAACAGGAATTCGCGTTTAAGGAATTCTCTAGAAAGACATAGCCGTGTGTCTCTTCACATACCAGGCTCATCACGTGACCCACGACCAGGCGTGAAAACTCAAGGCTCACATGACAACGAGAGTTCAACCAGTACGGATTAAACATAAAATGTAACAACACGAGTTACGCCCGTGTCACACAATAAAAGAGCACCTGTAACACTCCCCCTCCTGTAAGAAAAAAGAAAGTTTTCTCGGAAAACTTTCTCTTTCCGATCACAATCACTAAAATTTTACAACATCTAAAAAATCATCCTATCTACAACATTACATAAACATCCTGTTTACAACATTTCATAAACATCTCGATAAACAATCAGCAAGTACATTGTCTTTCCCTTTAATGTGTATGATATCAAGATTGTAATCCTGTAAGAACAAACTCCATCTCAACAATCTTTGATTTTTACACTTCAGCTTGTTCATGAACGTAAGGGGATTGTGATCACTGAAGACAATGATAGGCATGACTGATGAAGTAACATAAACTTCAAAATGTTGCAACGCCAAAATCAAAGCCAAACATTCTTTTTCAATAGTGGAGTAGTTTTTTCTGGTTTGCATTAAACTTTCTTGAGAAATAATAAATTGGATGATCTATGCCATCATTGCCTTCTTGTAACAACACAGCACCAGTAGTATCACTAACATCTACAGCTAACTTAAAAAAAGAACTTTGCAAAATTGCTTTCAAATTCTGAAATGCATTTTCAAACTGAATAATCCATACAAACTTTTGTTTCTTCTTTAACAAATTAGTGAAAGGTTCAGCTACAGCAGCAAAATTTGGACAAAACTTCCAGTAGTATCCAACCATACCAAGAAAACGCATTATTTGCTTTTTGTTCTCTGGTCTAGGAAATGCAGAAATAGCACTTATTTTAGCATCAACAGGTTTTACCTGACCCTGCCCTACAATATGACCCAAAAATGTTACTTGTGCATGACAAAACTCAGATTTTACTAAGTTGACGGTCAGACGTGCTTCACCGAGTCTTTCGAAGAGGTCGCGAAGAATTTGCAGATGTTTCTCCCAGGTGTCGCTGTACACGGTAATCAATATATGCGTTGCAGCCCTGAATGTCCTTGAAAACCATATGGACGAGGCGCTGGAATGTGGCTGGCGAGTTCTTCATGCCAAATGGCATTTATACTGGTATAGTCCTTGCGGCGTTACAAATGCGGACACTTCTTTCGCTCGTTCTGTCAGCGGAACTTGATAGAATCCTTTTAGCAAGTCAAACTTGGAGAAATATCTGGAGCTACCGACTCTATTATACAATCATCGATCCTCGGAATCGGGAACGTGTCAGTCTTGGTGACAGAGTTCAGTTTTCGATAATCTATGCACATACGGTAACTTCCCTCAGGTTTTGGCAAAAGAATACATGGTGAATTCCAGTTACTGTAACTAGGTTCAATAAAATCATTGTCCAGCAAATATTGAATCTCATCCTGTAGATACCTTTGCTTTTCTGGATTCAGTCTTTATGGATGTTGCTTAACTGCGCTTGCCTCGCCAACATCGACGTCATGGCACAACATGTTAGTTCGCGTTGGAATGTCACAAAACAAATGTTCATAATTCCGCAGCAGGTTCTTGAGGTCTTGTTGTTGTTGTGCGGTAAGGTGTGACAGTTTGGCATCCAGGTTTTTAAGCACATCTGAGTTTTTTAATGGTACTCTACCAAACTGAATGTTTACATCACACTTACAATCTTTATCTACTCTAACTGGGTCAGGGTCAGTGTTTACACAAATTACAGCAGTAACATTATGTACAACATCTGATGTGCTATTTCTGTCATAATATGGTTTCAACATGTTAACATGGCACAGTTGTTTCTTCTTACGTCTATCTGGTGTCAACAATATGTAACTTAAATCACTGACTTTCTTGTCAACAATGTAGGGACCAAATACCTAGCTTGCAGAGGTCTGCCAGGGATGGGAAGTAAGGCAAGGACCTTTTCACCAGGCTCAAACGTCCTACTTACAGTGTGCTTTTCATACTTTGTTTTCATTTTACTTTGTGCAGATTATAGATTTGACTTTGCAATCTCACAAGCATTGTGTAGTTTAGTGCGAAAGTCTGAGACATACTGCAGTAAACTAAGAGAATCAGGATTTTCACACAAGAGTTTTTCTTAAAGCAATTTCAATGGAAGTTCCGTTCGAGGTCCATGTCCGAAAACTAGTTCAAAGGGCTTTAAACCCAAAGACTCTTGAAAGGATTCTCTGACAGCAAACAACAATAGGTGGATTCCTTCATCCCAGTCTTTCTGTGTATCATAGCAATAAGTTCTGATCATGTTTTTGAATGTCTGGTGAAAACGCTCGAGGGCGCCCTGACTTTCAGGATGGTATGGCGAAGAGCTGTACTGTTTATACCTAGCTCAAGCATCACTTGTTGGAATAAGCCAGCCATAAAATTAGACTCTTGGTCATACTGGACGGATTTTGGTAATCCAAAAGTTGTAAAAAACTTGGTCAGAGCTTTGACAACACTTTTGGCATTTATTCTGCACAATGGTATTGCCTCAGGGAACCTGGTAGATGCGCACATAATTGTCAGCAAGCATTCATGTCCAGATTTTGTTTTGGGCAGTGGTCCAACACAATCAACAATAATCCTACTGAATGGTTCCTCGAGAGCAGGAATAGGCCTAAGTGGTGCCTTAGGAGGATTCTGATAGGGCTTGCCAACCATCTGGCATGTATGGCATGATTTACAATATTGTACAACATCTTTCCTGAGGTTAGGCCAACAGAAGTGTGTACTAACTTTCTGATAAGTTTTATTTATACCTAAATGGCCAGACAAAGGAGCCTCATGTGCCATGCTTAGAACTTCACTGCGAAAGCTTTTGGGCATTACTATTTGATGTTTGATGGCCCATTTACCATCAGCGCATACATCAGGTGGTCACCATTTACGCATAAGCACTCCATTTTTGACATAGAAACAAACTGGGTTCTGTGACAGCTCATCTTTAGAAACTGCCCTGGGAAACAAACATGAAATATCAGGGTCCTTATGCTGTTCCGCGATAAGTTCTGACCTTGAGAATGCTGCATCCTGTACGGGCGAGTCGTTAAACGAGTCACCAGTGACCCCCAGAGTGTTATTATCTGGACCATTATCCTCATGTGTGTTTTTCTTGGCCATAGATCTAGTTACAGCACATAAAGGATACAAACCAGGAATTTCCTGACTTTCCGGATCAGTGTCCTGATCAAGTGACGGCTTTTCTGTCACTATTGGAACAGGCTGTACTTTATCACCTGCAACATCATTGCCCAGTAGCAACTGAATCCCCTTAAAGGGTAAAGTAGTTCTTATGCCCACAGTAATATTCCCAGAAATCAAATCTGACTTTAAATGGATACTGTGAAACGGAACTGAAGTGTGCCTGTCTGAAAACACACCATTAACAAGTGCATGTACACCAGTAAAGGACCTATTAGAAAATGGCAAAGTGTTTGTTAACATGAGAGTCTGGCCTGAACCAGTGTCCCTCAAAATTCTAATAGGGGTAGAATCTGAAAAATCACTTGAAAGTGATACAAAACCATCATGTATGAATGGCTCAAATAACTCCATTTCTATTACCTCAACCTCATCAAACAAAGAACTGACATTGACAGTGTCAGTCATAAACTCTGTTTCAGAATCATCTAAGGAATCTACATCCTTACCAAACTCCTCATGGGAGTCAACAGAGGAACTTTCCTCAGGAGAAACAAACTTTTGTTTGTCTTAATAAGACCTGGCCTCATTTGAAACACTCTCGCAAGAGTCATAAAAGGACTTAGCCTCATTTAGAGAACACTCCTCGCAGGAGCCTTGAAAGGACCTAGCCTTATTTAAATCCTCACAAGAATCAACTAAGGTTTTTACCCCGCAATCTACGGATTCTTCTTCGGATTCAGACGGCACTTGGGCTTCCGTAGCATCAAACTCTTTATTTGAGTCAACAAAGGAGTTGTACCCCTTATTTACATGAAAAGAGCCTGGCTCTTGTACTATGCTATGCATAGATTTTGAAACAAAACCAGAAGGTTTGCTATTTGATCTATTCGCAAGCTTCCAGCAGTCAGATATTAGATGACCTTCCTTCTTGCAGTAATTACAGATTTTCTTTGAAAATGACTGGTCTTTGTTGGACTTAGACACAGTGGACGTGGACTGAAGTGTAGCTATGGGCTTTGCTGAACTATCAGGACTACTAGTCTTGGGAGACTGCGCTGTAAACTTCTTTTGACCATACTGTTTTACATTCTTATTTGTGAATGACTGGCTTGATTTGCTAGTAAAGGACATTTTGTGTGTCAATGAATAATCATCAGCAAATTGAGCAGCAATGTCAAGTGTTTCAGGACTTTTCTCATCGAGAAAAGTTTTAACATCTGCGTTAATGCAGCGCTTAAATTCTTCGAGCAAAATCAACTGGCGAAAATTGTCATAATCTTTCATTACATTTTTTGAACTACCCCAGCTATCAAACAACTGCTCTTCTGTCCTAGCAAATTCAACGTAGGTCTGAATTTTGCGCTTTTCCCAATTTCTGAATTTCTGGCGGTAAACCTCTGGAACTAACTCATAACCTTTTAGGATAAACCGTTTTACCAGGTCATAGTCAGCAGCAGCTTCTACTGAAAGCTCTGTATAAATTTCTCTGGCCTTGCTAGTCAATACACTTTGTGACAGCATAGTCCAATTTTCCTTAGGCCATTTTAAATTTTCAGCTACCTTCTCAAAGTGTAAGAAATATTTATCAACCTCTTTTTCTTGAAAAGGTGGGACAAGTCTAATAGTTTTAGTAACATCAAAACTGTGAGTTGGGCAGCACGTAGACTATGTTCTAGTTTAAGTCTTTCTAACTCCAGTCGTTTTAACTCAGTTTCTTTTTTCTTTTTCTAGTCTGTCTCTTTCTAACCGTTCTTCCCTCTCTTTTAATGCTAGCTCATGTTGCATTTCCAACTTTTTTAATTCTAATTGCATAGCAAGGCTATCATTTTTTATGTGTCTACTTCAGTCTCTTCAATTAAACCTTTGCTAATAA
Source organism: Sipunculus nudus (assembly GCA_026874595.1). Lineage (NCBI taxonomy): Eukaryota > Metazoa > Annelida > Sipuncula > Golfingiida > Sipunculidae > Sipunculus > Sipunculus nudus. The sequence goes on along the minus strand of CM049318.1, from coordinate 8,007,850 downwards.
GATATTGCATGATTTTAGCAATGATATCAGGCTTTCTCAAAGCTTTTTTAACACTTAGCCCTAAGTGTTGTCCGAAACGCAACAACTGGTCTTTTGAAAGTTGATCAGGGTACGGATCGTCATCAAATGTCTCAGGTTTGAAATCTGCCATGTTATGATGTCAAAACAATAACAAAAAAACACTGTGATAAATTCTGTAAATAATGTACTGTAATCAATATGTAATCTTGTAAACAATGTATGATAAAACAACGTGTCCAAGTCAAGGCCTAATAAATTTGAAAACTATTAAGCATCCCGGACGAGCCCCCAATTTTATGTTACGGAACCTAATATAAACAGATCACGTATGCGTGACGAACACAAATTCTGCAATTGAGACAAAAAAAACAAATCAGATTCTGCAACACTAGGCAGCGTGAAATGTCTAGGGGAATGAATAAAGAAGTCGGTGTTTTTTTGTTAACAAATAACTATAATTTATTCTTAAAACAACCCTAACAATACAATACACTAAATCAATACAATTATACAGTAAAACAGCGTTATAGCAAGAAGTCAATATGATCACACAGAAAGATAATGGTACAGTACCTCGATACCAACACCATCACCACGATAAGTCCTTTGAATGTAAACTCTCGGAGAATGACAGTCCAGTGGAAAGTTCTTGCAACAACACAGAAAGTAAACTGAAGTCCAAATGTATAAAATCCAGGAGAAAATCTTTGAAACTCTATAATTGCCGCATTCTTCGGATAAGGTCTTAGAATCTGACACACGCTTCTGCGTCCGCTGGTATCTGCTCTGCTGACTGCCCTCTGGTTCTAGAAAACAGCCCCTTTATATACCTTCTCACCCCAAGCCGGGAATTTTCCACTTCTCGAACAGTCTATAAGGACCCTACTCAACAGTAAACACGCGTTTCAGGAATTCTCTAGAACGACATAGCCGTGTGTCTCTACACATACCAGGCTCATCACGTGACCGACTACCAGGCGTAAAAAAACCCAAGGCTCACATGACAACGAGAGTTCAACCAGTACGAATAAACATAAAATGTAACAACAACACGAGTTACGCTCGTGTCACACAATAAAAGAGCACCTGTAACACTTGACATTTACATACTTGTTTCTCCATACACTTACGATCTCTCTTCTTCCTGAAACGTGCTTGTTCGACTCTGAACGTCAGTTGTTTAATGAATATAGTGACAATATAAGACCAGAATCAGTTGATGTATGTCTGGTGTAGCATCTGTAATAACGTCACACAAAACACCTTGAATGTAATAGTTTGGGCGATAAGAAGGTCATATATACAAAGGATATATAATAGAAACCTATTCAGCTACATATTTATGTGTAAAAAATATTTACAGGGTATCTAAGTATTCGTTGTTTAGTTCTTACTTGCTTTAGGTAGGCCTGCACGGAGTCTGAGTAAATTCCAGAAGTTAATATAGAAATTTACCTATTCCTTCAAATTACAGCAATATGGCACAATTTCCTACAAATACTATACATTGCAAGATAGCAGTATTTAGACTGCAAAAGACCAGTGCGGCGGTACTGAGGATAAATCATTTAGGTATAAGCTAAGGCGAATGGTAAAAATACTATCAGAAACAGGAGGCATTTCATCATGAGTTATTCTAGATTACTCAGAAGATTACCATAAAACCGTACAGGGTTCTAGCACATATAGAGCTATGCGACAATACCAGGTGTATGCATTTAATGGAATCAACTTGTACCAATAGGACTTTTCCAAGACATGGGTTAAGCATTTTGGTTTGGAAAGTTCTTCCTTTTTTACTAGAATACAAACGGGCGTGGACGACGATCAAAAACCTTTGAGAGAGAGAGAGAGAGAGAGAGAGAGAGAAAGAGAGAGAGTATAAACAAGCTATAGCAATTATTTTTGTAAGATATATTCATTTAAGGTCTTATGTATCTTCCAAAAATCATCAAATGTTATTTTAAGAAAGTTTGTGAACTAGTAGGTTATTGTTATACCCACCTTGCAACAAAGATAGTTCCTCTTTAAGAAAAAGTAGCATTTTACTTGATTTGTCAGCTCCACGTGGGGAGTACACAAACCCAGGGTATGCCCAACCACCACATTCTTCAATTGCTGATTGAGTGGCCAATGGAGTAAAGACTTGATTGACATCTAAGATTGTGATCTTCAGTAGTATGTTTTTAGAGCTTGAACACTGCATATCTTTGTAAGCTGTGTCCGATTTATTGACCCTTAATTAATAAAAGGCTGCAAGCCAGGGTAGTCAGGTGACCTTATCACTAATGGACCTGTTTATAAACCCTTCTTAGTGAGGTGAACGTAAGCTCCGCCCCTTCAGAGCATGGCATTTACATGCTGACAGTTTGCAAATAAAATAATTTTATTATACATGATAAATAGTAAAAAATAATTCAAGGAAGAGAGAGGGGACTTAATCAGATAATAATATGGATTCATATTATACAACTCTCACTTCCATTCACATTTTAGTTCGCCAACTAGGAAAAATTACTTTTACAAAACAGTTTTTGCCATTTTTTCCAAACATTAGTATATAACACCACCTTGAGAGGGATATTTCACACAAACCTTCTAGAATAAAGCTTTCAAATTTTGCACATATGTTCGAACACGAAATCTAAAGTATGTGTTTTTACATCTTATTTTAGAAACAATTACAATATGTGTTTTAACAAATTATCATTGTTTATTTGTTTTATATTTGTATTTTAAACTGAAACTAATATTTGTATTTTTAACTGAAGCAATTTAGGGTATTTCGACGGTACATATTCTGGAGATTTATTAGAGGAAAGACCTTTAACATTCGTCGCGCACAGAGGAGGCATGAATAGTTCAAGAACTGTTTAAAACAACACTGTTACTCCATCAGACTATATGCACTTTGACAACGTGGTGTTGTCATTAATCATAACTTCAAGCTTCATAAAAAAATAATCTCAAATATAATCATAATCATTATACTTATATCGCTATTCATGGTATCGTCATACATCTACGCAGTGCTTTATTTCATAGGGTTCATGTCTAATTAATAGTCCTAAATTAGGGTTAAAAAGTTTATTTCATCATATGGCACGGTCATACATAATGACCTGTCAACTTTCACCGTCAGCTAACTATGTCAGGAATGTCTGATCTGGAACTTACAGATTTCCACACGCCTGTAATTTTCCCGGGCACCTGTTGTGACGAGCATTCACAAAGAAGACAGGTTCTAGGTATAAGAAAAAACATTCATATGCTAATATTAATCTCTCTCTCTTTCTCTTTCTCCGACAAACACAAATACCTACGAACACTAGCACTCTTTTTTCAATCATTCCATGTTTGTAACGACAGTCCACAATAATAAATCACCATAAGACGTAGAATTTCCCCAGGGCTAAAATTTCTGCAAAAGCATACTAGTACCGCTAACTCCTTTTTGGTTCATATATTAAACCTTTATGTACAAATATGCCTGTTTTATGGTATCTAATCTACACATCCGGTAACTTAATAAAAAACAGTTTTTGTCAAATTTGGCACCTAATGCCTTAATTTGAACGCACACACATACACACAACCCCTCCGTTTGACTCAAAGAAAGGGAAAAGTCAGACAAAGTACCGCAGCAAATAGTTGTACAACAGGATATAACCTTAATTTTATAATGCTCAAAATGAAACCACACATTTCCACCCTAAAATTACAATAAGTTTATTTCCGGAAGTTTGTCAGAAGGTATTGCTTACATTTTAATCTTGGCATTCCTGTAATCAGCCATGATGGAGTAGAAGTAATCATCATTGGAAGATTTACAAAAATTGAGCCCAAAAAGCCAAATTTTGGGTGAATTTGCATTTGACTATGTACCACAAAAATTAACATAGGCATAAATGTCTAGATCTTACTCGGTAGCAATTTTTATATTTAGGCCACTATCTGAAAATTGATGATTAAGAAATCTTCTCAAAGTATTTATTGGATTCCTTTACCCTAAACACATGGTAAAGACATCAGAATCATACTTCTACGAGCTTCTGGAACCGAAATATAGGCAGAATTCATTTTAAGTAGACGCCATCCTGGAATAGGCACTGGACTCTTCTTAGTAATTGACTAGATTTCTTGACCCTTAAAACATAGGTAAAAACCTCAGAATCGTAGTGCTGTTAGCTTCATTGACCAAGTTATGATGACGTAACTGATATTGGCGGCCATTTTGAAAAAAATGCGCCCTCTTTGGATCATCAACCGCTCGCTAGCCAATTTGCTTGCAATCTAATCCAAAAACCTAACACATAAAATTTCCAAAATATCTGTCTTCCAGTATTGGCAGTGATTAAATGTTATAAAAGATGAAAATAGACGGCAATATGCAGGAAAATTGAACAGCAAGCCTCCATCTTGAAATTCAATATTGCAGCAATCTTGGCAGCAAACCCAAGCTAGGTACAAGTTTTGTAGTAGTCAACATGGATTCATCAGTATCACAAACATAGGTATTAACACCACTTCTAACCTTCTGTGTTGCATTCAACCCAAGTTTGGTTACAAATTGTGTTGAAATGACGGCCATTTTTTTTTTTTTCGAATTTTGAAGGTGAAGACCGCACACCTGTAAACAGTCATTTTCGAATTCATCACCCTCGAAATACCCTAAATCTAAGCTTTACCACTTTTAATTTAAAATGCCTCAAGGACCTTTATGGGTCACATATATTCAATTTTTGACTTGTCTACACCGTTTTTCCGCCCCGGAGACTTTACAGAAAAGCCACAGCGCCCACAGCAAGAAAGGCAAAAGCAGCATACATTCCCTTCACCGAGCAGAGAAGACCCATCCATGCCAATCATGAGCCGAGCTCCATCTGTGAAACGACAGAGCCTCGAGACGAGTGCTATTTTATACTTGCAGTTTCGGTCATTAGACAGTATCAGCAAGGACTCAAAGCAGGGAGGTCGTGAGTTTTTTTTGGGGGGGGGGGAGGGGGGGGGGGAGGTTGGTTCTCACCACCAGAGCTGGCACAGCGCAAAGAAATTAGAGCGCCGTGTAGCGGATGCACACTGCATAGTAGACTGCAGTGTATAACAGCTGAGGAGATTTATCATGTGTGGATGTGGACGTGCCAAGATTTGATTTAACCACTTTTTCCATAATAGAATACCCCTCATCTTGAGGTAATTCAGGTGTAAGTTAAGGATATATATTAAGCCGCATAAGGACTAGCTGGGCAAGCTGGCCTATTATTTATTTAAGTAGTCGGATGGGGTCACATCCCGGTAGACACTTGTGTCAGAAAACGAAGGTGCTACATAAAGACTTACACAAATAGAACAAGGAATGTATATATATATATATATATATATATATATATATATATATATATATATATAGTCCTGGAGCAACAGACCGTGAACAGTAAGACAGACAGTCACGCACAAAGACACGAATACATTATAGTCGCATTTCCATTTTTAACAATACTGACACGACTTCTGTGTCGTCATTTTATCCTATTAGCGTTCCTTGATGGAACAAATATTCACGAAAGAGATGTCTTTTCAACAGGAAAGGGGTATGTAATGGAACACGAAACCCAGTCAATAACCCATGACGTTCCGGCTCAGTGAGAACCCCGGCGCCCCTATGTTGGAGGTTTATGTATGTGAAATGAGCCTTGGGTTATTATTGTGTAGATCTTAATTTGTCCTGGTTTTAGCATAACTATGAGTGTGGTTCCCTCGGTAAGAATATAGACAAACAAAGAGCCATAAGTCTTCAACTCTCATACCCCTTCTGTGTTTGTGAGGCGACCCCTCTTCACCTGGTTGTGCTTAACTTAACATATTTTACCTCTTGTAACTCGGTCGCCACTATAGCAGAGACTGAAAGATATTCATGAATATTCATGACTGGCAACTAAGTGTCTTGTTTAACCAATTGGTGTCAAAGGTCGAAAAGTTGATTTCCGAGACTTTGTTCAATTTGATTCATACGTATGGACCATAATATTATACAAGAGACGAATTCCTACGAGCTAAAAAGTTTGCTGTTTTTCAAAATGGCTTTCACAAGGAATAATATATGACAGTATATGTAGCGAGAATTGCTGCATGTCAAATTAATAACTGGGGGATTCTGACAGAATGTGGAAACCCTGTTGTCACTGTAATCGAAATTTTTAATAAAAGAGACTAAATATAATGTTTAAGCTATTAATCAAAGGGAGTGAAAAAAAACAATATTTTGTTTCAGTATTATTTCAGAGAATTGACATTGTTAATATGAGCCAGAAAATCTTAATCCCAAAGGTTTAAGACACATAAAATTAAACAATCACAGCAGTGTCCTCCTTATATGGATTCGGCAGGTAAACATTATAATAAATCTGTATGCAACACGATTGTAACAAATCGCAAAACAGTGTAAACAAGACGTATTGAACGTCCAATACTGGACATTTTGCACTTTCAGCAAAACCCATGTGATCATAAAGGCAATTAGGAATTTCGTTTTATATTAACTCATGTTTTATATCTGCAACATACAATCGGTTTTATAAATCAATTGTTTATACATATCAAAGTCATACACATATACTTAGAGGAATTGAATATCAGGTTTCTCATGAAGCAAGGTGTGTTAGGGAAACTTCTGTTCAAGCAAGTTTTTAATTCACTCACACACGAGTACGCCTTCCGAGGGTTCCAGCAATAGGAACAATTACATACGCAGTGTCCGCAGGTGCAGTAGTCACCGGACCTGATAAACATCATTATATAAAATGAGGCTTTATAAATCAATTGTGTATACATATCAAAGTCATACAAATACTGAGGGGAATTAAATATCAGGTTTCTCATGAAGGAACGTGTGTCAGGGAAACTTCTGTTCAAGCAAGTTTTTATTTCACTCACACACGAGTACGCCTTCCGGGGGTTCCAGCAATGGGAACAGTTACATACGCATGACCCGCAGGTGCAGTAGTCACCGGGCCCGGTTAACATCATTATATAAAATGAGGTTTTATAAATCAATTGTGTAGACATATCAAAGTCATACAAATACTGAGGGGAATTAAATATCAGGTTTCTCATGAAGGAACATGTGTTAGGGAAACTTCTGTTCAAGCAAGTTTTTATTTCACTCAAACACGAATACGCCTTTCGAGGGTTCGAGCAATGGGAACAATTACACACAGGGTCCGAAGGTGCAGTGGTCATGGGCCTTATTAACATCAGGATATAAAATAAGGAGCGCGTGTGCTATTGCCCTGTCACGTCGTTCAGAAGCCGGTGTGGAATTCTGCAGATGTACACACTTATCTAAGCTAGCATTTAAAAAATGGAAGCGGTCACCTCCACAAAAAGATTTATTACTTAATACCACAATTATCTTTCATATCTATAGACAGTTGAATAAAGCCTAACTTTTTATAATGAAAAAAAGCACATGAATACGCCAGATGTCAAAATAATAATTAACGTATAAATCAGGGCATACTAGTACGTTACAAGAACCCAAAATTCAGGATTGCCAAACAGGCCTTGAAAAACAGACCTGTTTAAGAAACGAACACAACTGAAATGACGGTCCTAAATTACATTATCGAAAGATTTCAATGGTAGTAAGTACAAGGTACTTAATACCTATACGATGAATGTTCAATAAAAGAACAGGAATGGGCAAGGGAAAAGGATGATCACTTACACGTAAACCATATTTAAAGTCTTCATGACATTTTTTTTTAATATTTTATTTGTACATCAATAAAAATATTAGAAAAAAAAATAATGAATTGGTCAATCCGAAACTGAAATGAAGCACAAATACGCCACGGATAAAACCAAAGCCAGAAGTAGAAGAACAATGGCACTGCAAGGGTGCATAATAGGTCCTGTGACCTCTGACCTCATTAAATATATGTGGTTTTTGCCGAGACTTTAATTCAGGTGAAAACGTGATTGGTTAATCTTTTTAAATCCATCAAATATTTGGCAAGTCATCACGACGCGACCAAATTATGGTGACCCCTGACCTCATAAGATATGCATGGCTTTTGCCGGGAATCGAACTTAGGCGTGATATTCTATTGATTGTTTCCAATGCATTTCATAAAAATCCATCATATCCCTGGTAAGTTATCGCGGCGACACCAAAAAGTAGCTTGGTGAAATCTGACCTCATTAAATGTGCATGGGTTTTGCCTATAATCAAAATCAAAATCGACAATCAAAGGGTAAGAACTTACTTTAAGCTTCGTGGAAAATCAATCGAAATCCTAGTAAGCTATCGCGGCGTCAATAAAAGTTAATCGACGGACGGAAGGACCTCCGTATACAATAATACGTTCTGTCATAGACGGGCGTATAAAAATATATATGTACAGTCCTCATACATGCATTGCGACTCTATCTGCGTATCTGTTTGCGTGTTTGTCCGTCTGTCTCTCTCTCCCTCGTGAAATATCGCCTCGCGATGACTGAACTGATCCAGCCTTCTTGTCTTTTTTGACTTGCAGTTAAATGGTTGGCTGAACATATGGTTGCTTGAATTACTACTTTGGAATGGTTATATTTTATGTGTATTATTTTCTGTGTTTGCTTACATGGTTGGTGTCTCCAGCTAATTTTGTCTGCTATATTATGCTTAAGACATTCACACATCTTTAAAAAAATAATATTGTTATCCCTCGGGACAACGGACAGATATATCAATTACAAAAAAGTTTGATGTAACAAAAAGAACTGCCGTCGAATGTTTTGAACAGCAGCATTATAGAGACCTGACGATCGTGAATGGTTTGTCTTCATGTGGGTTAATAGTCTTCTTTTGTAAGGAAAGTACTTTTGAAACGGTTCCTTCGGGTAGCATTGCTGGACCGTGCAATTTGATAACCGATAAAATGAACACCTCTGACATTTATGTACGTTTTCTTTACTCTTTCCCGCCCGACCTATTCTTTGGATAACTAAAAAGAATTAAGTGCCACCATTATGCCAAGTGTGCAAACGTCAATCACCGTTTTATACTTTTGCAATTAAAAAAAGACAAGTACCATGGGGCTTATGGTAAAAAAAAATGTCGGGTATAAAAAGTAAACTTTCACATGTTTATTTTCATTAGCTATTCCTGTATGATAACTTCTGCTTTTTAACTTAACGATTGGTAATGAGAAATATTACTGTTTCAAATGTAACTAAATTACATATTTGGATCACTGATCTGAACCCCAACCTTAATGAAGCGTCAAAATGTCAAATTAGCTTCATGCTGTATCAATTGTTATATATATGTCATTAGAAAGTATAACATTAACATATATTTTTCATCACGGTAAAAATGTCATTAAAACTTTTTCACAATTCAATGAAGAAAACATAAACAAAATCTAAGCGGTTTACAGTCTTTTCCATATCTGGAATTCGGTTTAAAATTGCAAATCCTATAATCATTCCTACAAAGCCATATTGCTGTTCTTGGCAATTTTCCGATACACTTATCAAATATGTTTATTTTTATTGTTATATTTTTCAATAAAAAAAACTCAATATAGGTGATACATATTTTAATTAATTTACTTTAGTACATCAAATAACAGTTCTGTGTTCTGTGTTTAATGCATCACCAGAATTCCTGCTAGATACATCGGGTGTGTCAATTCTATAACTGATGCAAGATTTATCGATCTTAATCTCTAAATGTAAACCTTCAGTGTCTCAACTCACGGTTCAAAGTTTTAAGCTTTTTTGTTGTTTCAGAACTTAGCCATTTCGCATAATAATAAAAAGAAGCAGAAATAGTCTGAATTAAGTAACAACTTATTCGTATTTGTCTTTGTTTTCATGTACTAATCATCATAAACTAAAGGATATTCATCATTCAGTTTGAATGAAAAAAATAATACTGATGATATTTCCTTTTCCTATAACCACTCAAAAAACGACATCTTGTGCTTTCCATAGGATAAAATAACGATCCAAAATTATTTCTATTTGGGTTTTAATCTCAGTTTTACAACTGAATATGCTATGAGAGAGAGAGAGAGAGAGAGAGAGAGAGAGAGAGAGAGAGAGAGAGAGAGAAGTAATTCACCACGGTGGCCGGTGCGTCATGTATTGAAAAGCCCGCAAGTACACAATATACATCGTGTGGTCACGGTTTAATAACCACCGGCGGTCGGTACAACACACAACGCTATAGGTACAACACACGGGGAAACACGGGCGTCTGCCGCCCGGGCGGCGTGCAGGGAAATCAACGGGGCCACAGTTCTCTATCTAGCATCGAGAGGAACACGCTACATGACACCCGGCACCTGTCGTGATTAAAACACACGGCGTCCAACCGCTGGACTGGAAGCCAGCGCTGAAGACACCTAGTACAGGTAAGCCCAGGAACATACGTTATACTCGGTTAGTGCACCAGTGACACCGGCTACCGCTAATTGAAACCGCCATCGTGTTTTTGATTGAAAATATCGCTCACACACACGGCGCGTCCGTTACCTTGCCAACATTAAACTATCTTGCTAGGTTCACATGTAGCCGGTACAGCTGCCGTGTATACATGCATGTAGCCGGTACAGCTGCCGTGTATACGTGCATGTATGTCTTTAAGGGGTTTGATTTCAGATATCATCGATATCGGTAAAGACAATGATCAGATCAATTCCCATTAAAGAGACATAAAGAGAGAAAAACTGGGCATCTCTAGTGGTCATCTCTTAAATGGTCATCTGCAGTAGTCAGATGTGGTCACTTGCAGCATCATATGCACATAGTTTTCCAGTTTTTGTTCTCAGATTGAATCAAAGCCCGGTGGTCACTTGCAGCATCATATGCACAGTTTTCCAGTTGTTGTTCTCAGATTGATACAGTCGGTTGAATTTACTAATGTATGAATTGGTATTCCGTATTTTGTTTATAAATTACTCGGGTATTTGCAGCATTGACTACATTATATGTAAGGAAAAAGGTCTGCTCAATGATGATTTGATATAAAATCTTTTTTTTTGGGGGGGGGGGGGTCGTGTTTTGACTGTGACTTATTCAAATTCGAAACTTTCCTACCCTTTAATTTCTTAAAACAAATCGCACTCCTTCAGCAACACAGCTGAGATATCTTTGATTTTGCCAGGAAGTATATAGTATATCAAAATAAATTTATTTATTGCATGTTTTATTAAATGTACCGATTTGCACTATATAATGACTTTGTAGCGCGCACTTATGTAACGCACTGATTGTCGTACGAGTTATAGTACTACAACTCACGGGACCACGTCTCACGGTCCTTCCGTACATGCGGGTAGTGCCAGGTACAAAGGCCTTTCGGCAGCTCTCACCACAAGCTCGCGTTTGTTGACATGCCCCGGATTTACAAACAAAACCTGCACGACAAACCCATATACATGAGAAGGAAAACATTTAAGTTCGGCATGACACAAACTTTTGTGTGTGCCGCCATCACGACAGGAATGCATACATTTCAATGTGCAAATATGTTCTTGTAAAAAGGACTTTGTCTCAGGCATGGTGCATAAATTATACTTTTTATATATGGATATTCACGAAAACTTGTTTATACATAGAAGTGATGTCATTACTGACTAACTCAAACAGAGAGACCAGCAGTATTGCAGTATAATGTATAGTTTATATTGCACTTCGGCCTTTTAGCCCCGATAAGCTTTTCCATTTATTGCTGATCTCAAAGCCTGTACAAGACCTGTTATGAAATTGAGAATATAGTTTTGTCAGAAACATCACACCCGTGAAAGCAATGGCGATTATAAATATTTTACGGTTTCTGTTTTTATACCAAACAATATACAGACAAAGTACTCCTACGATTACCGTAAGCAAATTTGAATATATATTTATCTGGGCTGGGCATAAATCTTGGGTTTTACACGATTGACACGTCTACACCATCAGATTTAACAGCACCTGTTGTACACCTTCTGTTTCATATAGGAATTGTATTTATGAATCTATAAACACTTTACCCCAATGGTGGATCCATGCTGTACTGCCAAAAAGACCATATTTTTGGAATACCTAAATGTAAGAGGATCGACCGTGCCAGGTTACGAAGGCATAAATAACTCCCAGTTACATAATACGCAATTAACACGTTTTATAATACCTTTATTATATCATAAAGTTATGCATTACTCGTGGAGTGATGGGAACCTATATGGAGTATTATGTAATGGTTGTAACAATATTTATCTACATGTGTCGGGCTGATTCTTATGTCATAAATCACGTGTTCATTGATAGTAGCCTGGAAGGCACACGATACGACCTCATTTATTCCGTGACAGCAAATGTCAAACATGTTATTATCTCTACAATAACGACGAGGGAACAGACAGATAACAGTGAGAGGACGGGGACGTTTTTATACAGTAATAGTGTCTTGGCAGGTTGAATGTGCGATAGGTGTGATATTGTGTTGAACTAGACTGATCGCACAAGTGGCTCATCTAATTGGCCCTCATTATCTTATTGCAGGCACCTGTGGAGTATTTTTCTCAATATAGAACGCATCAACTATAATCAGATAGTTGATGTGATAAGTAAGTTCCCCACTGTGTGGTTCTGTTGGGCATTGTTAATTCTTGGGCCGGTATCATTTTCCTCTTCATCATATAATTATATCTCCATGGTATATGCATGGACGGGCACATTTACATTTTTTGTACAAGCAAAGTTCAAGCCTCCTTGTATTTTATCCCTTGAAATTGTAAAAAAAAAATGCTACCCGCCACAATTCAGTATCTCCTTTTTTGTAGCGTGGCATGTCTTTTGAATTAGAATGAGGATAGTCATGCATTTCATTTAAGACTGATATGTTATTACAGAGGTTTCTGGATTTGAGTGTTTGTATGCACCGGGCTATCGAGATATTCCACGAGTAAAAACTGCGTTACTCATTTTAAGCCAAAGTTAACATCCCATACCTCCATCTGCTACATATGGCTTCCTTGCCAATAGGAAAAGAAGGTTTTTAAGTTTGAGGCAAGGTAAAAGGAAAAGGTTACGCGACTTTTCTTCAAAAAGCATGTAGACACATCCTAAACCTTCATCTTGCATCTATGGATCACCTTATAATAGGGGAAGAACCATATTGATTTCGACATCACAAGGTCAAAGGTCAAGGGACCCTCCTACTGATTTATAGGTTAACCAAGCTTGCAGTTTAATACATCAGATGTAATTATACCTCTGTTGCATGCGATGCAACACTCATATATCTTTATACATGTACCAGGCTCTCACTTATATTTAACCTCAGCATCTTTGATCAGTTGTTTTAAATACTGTTTTGAGTCAGTTTAATCTGTCTCTGCATGTAATCAGTTCCTGAATTATAATTATATTTTATCACGCATCACTCAGCCCGCACTGGAAGTCTATGGGCCCTTTGCGGGGCCCTTTCTATAACCCATCATTGTTCTAGTTTCTTAAGGAAAGGTGATGCTTTAAAGGTGCCCAATCATCTACCTTTGAAAATGAAATTGTGATTTCTGATTTCCTCTGTGTATATATTAAAGGGGCCTATTCGCCTACCTTTCAAAAATGAATTTATGTTTTGTGCTTCCTCTGTGATTTTGTAAATAATTTAAGGTTAATTCTTGTTATGAAAAGTTCTTATAAAGCTTCCGTGGAGGATGTATGAACTTATTTATCAATGTCTTTGTAAACACAGCAATGTTGACAAAAGGGAAAACATGTAACCTAAGGTGGTAGGTTGCATATATGCGGAGGTAGAAATGTCACTTGTTGCAAAACGCCATTTGCAAAGCTCTGGCTTATCTGACTTTCTGCCAGATGCCCGTGTTGAATTTGTTTTGATTATTCTAGTGGGTTCCCACACATTATAAACACGTTGATTTAAACAAAATGGCAGTCTGTGTACGGTGATATTCACATTTTCTGTCCTATTTTTATAAAAGCTCCAAGGAATTATGAATACCAATCAAGGCTGAGAATGTTATGGACTCTCATAACCATCGTTCCAGGTTTGATGCAAAAACAGTGTCTTACCGGTAACGTTTCCTTTCGGAAAACGGCAGAAGCTTACCTCATTCCAAAAATGTTATAAGCAGTTTGGTTTGCCACAAGTATGTTTGGAAAAAGATTTCACGGATTGCCTTAAGTTTGATATACATTTAACCTATGATAGACTGTTTCAAATCTATGGGACAGAGAAAGCTCTGTGCCTTCGTTTCAAAGACATACGTATTCTGCATGCCGTATGGGTTGTTAACTGCTGTCAACTGAATCCAAGATGATTTGGCCGAGGACATGTAGTAGTTCCTGCGTTGTTTGTGGATGAGCAAGTATTGGTCGTTGTAATTGAATAAACAGAAAGGTAGTATAGTCATCTTGAATGTCAGTCACTTTGTCAGCTAGTCCACGCATGGTCACTCCGTCTGTGGTGAAAACTTAAGTGATAGGGGTCACAGAACAAGCTTAGTCATCAACCCTTTACCAGTCAATAAATTTAGTGAGACATCGTCAAAAGACAAGCTGAAAATGTGCAGACGGTCTGCGCGTTCCGTCAGCGTCAGTACTATTAAATGCTCTCTTTTTTTTTTTTTTATCAAGACTATTTATTATCAGTCACACGTAATTACAGGAAGGCAGTTTTGTTAATAAATCATATTTTTTTGTCAGCAGCTTTATTTTATCCTAAGGACGAAGAAAACAAAAACATTAATCATTGAAACATGGCCAGCCATGCACAACACGACAAGATGGCACGTGATACTGATGATTTGCATAAAGTACATAAATTGATTTCTTGGCAAGACCTCTCAAGATTGAAATGATTAGCCCGGTACACGGTTGTCCACATACGCAGTTTGAGGTACTCGCTTGTCGAAGTTTCAACACTAAATTTCTTTCAATTCGACGAACTCTGTCTTAGAACAGGACAATTAAGGGTATACTTGGAATCCTATGAAATAATCTGAATGGAACCTGGCAAACTGTTCATTTTTGTCAAGAAGAAAATCAAGTAAAGAAAAATATAACTTTTCCATATTTTGCAGACCATTTACCAAAAAAAAACTTCATCAAGAGCAACCTTTTGCAATTAGATTATTGACTTGGAAACTGGAGTGACTATACAGTTCTTGACCCACTAACCACCGCCTGCATGACCTCGTCTACGGAATATGACCTGGCAGGTCACCCGTGTAATGATCATATCCCAGGTCACCGTGCGCCAATGACAAGGTGAAGTATGTGCGCAATGATCTGTCAAGAGTAAGTTTGAGGCATTCGACTGGACAGCGTAATCGTTCTGTTGACTCTTTGACCTGATCGAAAGGTTTACCCATTTGTTATTTACATGACGAAACTAAATAAAACAAAACATTAAAACATTTTGCCGATTTGAAGCAGGATACGAAGATGTGCTTCGTAGAGATCCTGGAGTTGTATAAACAACATGAAGTTTGATACTATTTAATTACACGTTTATTAATCAGATTTTGCACAATTAATGCCCGTAATTGACGTGGGGGATTCTTTTCCTTTTATCACTATTTGGGTCATTTTTTATGTGAATGGACTTCCTTAGGACCCCCAGAGTGAAAAAATATAGATATTTTTTATTTTCATTTAATTTTGGGATGAATCTCAAATAAGGCTGATTGTTCGACCGAAAATCCGAACTCGGCAGTATAACTGGTGTTTGAAATGGAGACGTATGTTGGCGTTGATTTGTCAAGTATTTTATGGCAACAAATCACACGTGCATTATTGCAGGGTTCAATTTGTCTTACAAGGAACAATAACACGATATTGAGTTGCCCTACCGTCAAAAATAAAGATCACAAAATGATCTGATCCTTTTGAAAATTGACCTATTAAAGCATTTTAGAAACTCCTTTTTCTAATTTTCTATTTTTATTAATTTCATATTTAACTGTATAAATAATGTAAATATAAATATATAAATAAAGTATTATTTCTGTCACTGGGAGACCACAATGCATTTGGTGTAGGAAAAGTGTGCCATTGCCTCCGTTGATAAAACAGGCTTGCAACGTTGAAACCTCCGCGTGCATGTCTGAACTCGGCGTGCGTGTCTGCATGCTTTTAACATGTTGTGTCTCTTGTTAAGTCCACCAGGTGGTCGTCACACTTGACCACTCGGTAATTTCATGTATTTTGACCAGGAGGGCAAAATTGCCATACTAAGACGGATTACCTTGAATCAATTTAAGTTCACCCGAATGTGAATAAGTTGCCATGTGACTGGAACCACTGCGAAACGTCATTCCGTTCACAGGAACTTCCAGAAATATGAAGCAAAGGAAATTAAACATATTTAAAAGTCGATAAATGGCTGACGTACATATACAGTAGGTATATTTTGACACTACTGACTTTACTCTCCTGTAACACCACAAAACTTACCATTAAAGTTAACATTTAACTCTTGGATGTACTCATAAACATATGAACCACGTCTCGTACCCCGGGTGTACGAGCGCAGATCCCGCCCCAAACACACACGCACACAAGCCTAACGGTTTAAGACGAGAATAATGTTCAGGGAACCGTCCGGAAACGATGGGAAGCAAATGGAACATCCCTCGAAAGAGTTGAGATAAGGTGTATACCTACAGATACAGTAATTTAGGTGTGTTTTGTATACTTAACTGTTGCTGCACCACATAATAACTCACTTTTAATGTTGACATGTAACCGAAAGGATGTACTCATAAACATGTAAATATATACATCGTGTACAAAAGGTTTACGAGCTGGAACGGGTTGTTATACCGAGATACACCGACACATTCTTGTACACAGTCTTGTGCCCTGCTCTGTTTTAACCCATGCAAGTGCAGGCAAAGGCCGAAATTCAAACATCTTACATGTAAAGACTGACGTCTGCTTTGAAAATCGTTATGCAAAGCACAAAAGTCCAAGTGATTCCGGGTTTCTGTTTTCCAAAATTCCATATTTACCCTCAGATATTTATGTAGATTTGATCACTTGATAAATCTAATTATCTAAACTATTTTGCTTCAGTTTAGTCAATAGTGAAAAATAAAAATTAATGAAAAATTATAGCAATGAAGACATTTATACATCGATTATCCACATGTATTTCAGGCTTTAAGGTGAAAACGTTCTGGTCGGCATTTGTATTTTGGCTTTTTATTTTGCACTTTGATACTTTGAGGGATTACGTAAGTCCCGTCTTTTAAGGCACGACAGGCTTATGTATGTCACACCTGTGCGACATAGCGCGAGATGGCAGTTGAGGTCGGCTGTCACTGATATATTTATGTTATGACGGGATCTCGTTCTGCCCTGAATACCATGCACGGTTTAACACAAGATAAGTGAATACATGCGGGCGTGGAAAGTCCATCAAGTAAGCTTGTCTTTCAGTTATTAGCAAACCTTAATTACATTTCAAGTTATTTAAGAACCGAATAAAATATTCAGAAAGTATTCAGAAGTTATAAAAAGAAAAGCTAATTACGTCTCGGATAGAAAGGTCTAATCCTGATATGATCCACTAATATATATATATATATATATATATATATATATATATATATATATATATATATATACTCTCTTTGATATGGTAACAGGACAAGACGATCCATCAAATCTCCTCTGCTGTCATGGTTTTTCAATGTAATGAACGAGCTTGGGACGTTTGTCGGTTTATTTCGGTTCTTGTGCGGCGGTATCCCTATAATCATCCACAACTTGACTGTCAGCTGCCACTTCTTTTAAACCCTAAAATTACAGTCTCAATTCATGCCAGAACTTAAACAGCAAAACATGAAATTACGTTATGTTCGCGTTCGGGTTCTGCCAGGAGGACCGTGTTCTCTTTTTTTATATAGAGGTTTAATATTTAGAGGTATTTAGATTTGACATTGACTTAACGGGTCTTTAATCACCTGTCTCACCTAGTCCTTCGACCGACGCCATCCATGTCAACATGAACTATTATAAGCAGTAAAGAGACGTAACATGATTAAAGCACGGTTATGTTATCTGTAAATGAACGCCCTTCGGTCGGCATTTACTGGATCATACTTCAACTACATACCTGTTATTTTCTGCAAGATTTAATTTGTGCTTTCAGACCACACTATCAAGGCTACGAAGATAATGACCATACAAGTGTAGATTTTGCAAAAAAAGTAGCTAGGGTGCGTTTAGAACACGTACCATATTTATGTCCTGCTTTCAACGAGAGCGTACCATTTGCTACTGCTGTATGCATGTCTTTGTCGAATTTGTATCGGAACTGACGCGATACCCCCTTTCTCTCTCTTTCTCTTTCTCTCACTGTCTCTTTCACTCAATCTCTCTTTCTTTCCGATAAACTTCGCCGTTTAAGATGGTTTATTTCAGAGAGCACCTCTCTCTCTCTCTCTCTCTCTCTCTCTCTCTCTCTCGCAAACACTCATACACAAACACACAAAACACCATGTCCCCCACATGTATATCATATATATATATATATATATATATATATATATATATAAACCTCTTTTATTAATGATCTTAGCCCCGTAACAAGGCTTCATGAACTCCGTGTTTTGTCTCTGCTGACAGAGACCGCGGGCCGTCTGCGTCTGATATATACGTCTACTGTAATAAAAATAACTTGAAGGTTGTCACGGCGACGACTTTGAATGGGCACGGGCAAGTACAACAGCAGTATATATGTTGTATATGATGTGAACAAATTGCCTCGGGCCCGATGCCTTCAAAAACGAACCTCGGATTAAAATCCTCGCATTTTCACAGTTGTGTTTATTTGATTTCTCGCCCTGAGCACAAAGGAGGAGGATTTGATGTTCGGTAAATCACGCCGCCGACCATTATGTTTATATTAAACAGCTCGAGTAATACCTAGAGAGTTATGGTTTTATTACGCCTTATGACTTAAAGTAGCTCTTACGTACAACAGACAGGTCTCTACCTTAATGCCTCGATGCACTGTAAGAAAAGTGAGAAGTCATTTACAAAGACATAAAGATAAACGACTAAGGGCGGAATAGAAAGTATGACTTCATTAGTCTCGCCCTCTCTCTCCCTGTCTCTTATATTTTAATAAAAAGTATTGTAGGTTTTAGATTTATACTGGCAAATGAAGATGGAATGTAGTACTCTATAATTTATAATTACTTGGTAATCCGGTGTAAGAATCTGATAAGCTTGAAATTGCACCTTATTTTTAATGGGACAAAAATTAACTGTTGTATAAGCTATAGATCCGCTAGATAAGTTGGTAGTGGGGATTTTTTAAGAAAAGGGTAGTAATAAATGCAGCATCCAACCCATGAAACCAATGTTATATAATATCAAATAAACTTTGCTACAAGCAGAAGAAAAGAGTTAACATAATCTGGTTATCGTGTAATTCATTATTTAAGCAAGTTGGCAAAATTTTAAAATTGAAATTTCTGTATATATAGTGTTGATTGGTGTGGTTGGTGAACACACAAACCAAACCTGCCAACGCAAATTGAAACTTTACGAAATTCCTAATCTCTCCCTCCCTTTTTTCTCACTCTCTTCCCCCCCCCTCTCTCTCTCTCTCTCTCTCTTTCATATATATATATATATATATATATATATATATATATATACATATATTTATTTACGGGGGGACATAAAAGCGGACCGAACTGTCTCACTATAGGGATGCGTGCTTGTCTAGCGAAGCGGTTGGAACGCCGGACATGTGCGCCACCGACATGGGTTCGAATCCCCGATCGGCCCAGAATGTTCCCCTGAAAATTTGTGTTCGTATCAATATATATACTAGTTAGAGAACACAACATATATTGGAGATAACAGGCTTGCTGGAGGTCCGTTAACTAATTATTGTATTGCCTTTTAAATGGGAAGTCAACCTTTAATCAAGTAAATTACTGTCCATGTTAAACCGGGGGCGTTCAACAAATGTGTGTGCAGTAAACGCTGAATACGTCGATACGACACATTAATGTACAAAAGGTGGGCGGATATCAGTTTGATCACCCTGACGTCTATGTATTGATCGGTCATTATGTAATATGAATCTGTTTTATGTATACATGTGTTTTATCATTAAAGCGGAATATTCCCAGAGCAGTTGGAACGTGAAAAATTGCAAAGGAAAAAAATATGTGATAATACCATTGCAAGTGCACTGGTTGACAGGGTACTTTTATTGTCATAGCTGAGTACTTCTCCTGGCAGGCCAGCAATGAGGGTGGGAATCTGTTATTTACATTAAACATGGCTCCCTCATCAGTTAATATTTGACAATGTGGCCAGTTTTTTCCGTGTATTAGGGTCTAACAAATCCGTTTTGAACTCACATGTTCAGATGTTTTAATAATCATATGGTCATATTTGCTCCAGAATGCAAATATAATTTTTGTAGACCGCACCCTACTGCGCCTCTCGCTCCTTCAAAGTTATATACCCTTCGTTGGTGAACCACTCGTATA
Source organism: Sipunculus nudus (assembly GCA_026874595.1). Classification (NCBI taxonomy): domain Eukaryota; kingdom Metazoa; phylum Annelida; class Sipuncula; order Golfingiida; family Sipunculidae; genus Sipunculus; species Sipunculus nudus. Next base: position 7,987,304 of record CM049318.1, on the reverse strand, counting down.
TCCCTCAAACCTTCCAGCTGAACCCCTGGATCTTTATTTTAATTGGTTAATTTTTTATATAGACTTTTAATTACAGCATAAGCAGAGCACATTTGGAAAAAAGAAAACAGGAGTGCAGAAATTGTATGTGTTTTGATGTTCAAGACCGTGATATTAAACAAAATTGTGTTCAGACGAAATATACCCGATATACCAAGCGATATTTACGGGTCAGAAAGTATTGGAGGATTTTTCCCCCGTAAATATATAAGTATGGAATTAGATGAAAAGACATTCCTGTTTGATAACTATAACTAATTGACCTCATCAGGTGAAGTGCACATGATATTTCGAATTAAACTAAATTTGTTGGAAGCTGCGTTATACTTTTTTTTTTTGCACGAACGTTTGAAGTCTTGCGTCATTTTATGATCTCTGGCCATTTTTTAACATGAACTATAGAAACGGCGGTGGTAGACGCGGAGGCGGTATCGATATAAATGTTTATATATCATATTGAAAGCTTCCGTGGAGTTAATGATACCATTACACCTAGTGTTATCAGTGTGAAACGGTGTGTTTTTGTTTGCACTCAAGCAGGCCTATCCTTTTCTGTGTGTATATTAATATTATTCGTCTCACAAAAATATGAATTCCATATTTTAGTGCCTTTCGATGGATATCAAAATGATATACTAGAAATTATTTCACGCAAACTTACTACTATTGTCTTTATTCCTGTATATCTGAAGTGAATATACAATGAGCGGACAATACCGATAAGGCTGTCTTTGTATTAATTATCTCAAATATGTTATCCATTAATAAATATAAACGGCATGTCAGGCTGCCGATAACAAAAACACATGTCGCTGTGAGCCCAGCTTATCTATGTGTATGTAATTTCAGTTAGGTAATTTTTACTTCCGCCGGGTACAAATGCGTTTTTGCAACGTTTGATTGGAAGTTTCATCTCATAGCAACACTGAATAACGTATGTTGTTGAAATTCTACACGTGCATAGAATATAAGAATATAACAGGCAATATAAGAAACATTCCAAGAAACCTTTGAAGTTTTCTTTGATCATAATATTGTTTTTTTAAGGATTCTTTCCCATCACGAGATGGGGCAATCAGTTTGTCCCTCCGAAGGGCAAGGTTGTGGACATTCTTGTGTAGAAGAAAGCTTAGTAAGTGTAAATTTCTGAAGAAGATAAAAGTTTTCTTTCTCTGCATACAAAGCCGTGACATTATTACAGACGTCTTTCATCAAACCTATAATCTGTCATGGAACCATTGAGTTAATGAACACCTCTCTGTAAGGGTTTAACCTCCTGGGCTTACATGCCATGGTAAGATTCCAGATATATCGGAACGGTATGCGGTCTCCTGAGTGCTTTTTATGTTTCATCTTTATTTTGCTTCCGAAATCAATATATATAGTGGAAGGTTTATTTGATGACGCTTCTGAATAATAGGTCGCACATACTAAATGATAATGATCAAAATAACTAGTAGTAGTGACACAAGTGTTATGCCACTGACATTCATTATACGTGACACTTACGGCAAGGTTACCATGTACATTTTAAATGTAATTTAACAAGATACACAATGGATGATGTATTGACCATTATGAAAGTGTGCTTATCTCGTGCAAAGAAGGGCCGGTTTTTTTGTTACAAACGCCATTGTTATATTTCAACCCGATGCGTAGTGAAGGGAAATCTCATCTGCCTTTTTGGTTGATAAATGAAATATTAATTTTACCCTTTATATCCTTCTGAAAGGCACGAGAGAGGTTACCTGATACAGACATGTGGGGCAGGTGGTATGTGGCTTAAAACAAAAGGAGTACCGTCTGCATCACGTGATAAGTTGGTAACGTGTATAATGGAGTGGGGGCTAGAACTCCCGTGAATACTAATTTAGAGGTCTGACAACTGACAACATGATTAATGAATGCATGTACCATACAGGTGATGAAATGCAACAAAAAGGATTTCGATTTCATCTGCTGTTCAGTTGCCATAGAAATGAGCCGTACATTGTCACATAAAGCAGCTTGGGTGGAGCGGTTACCTTAATTTGCGGCTAGTGGGTTAAAAGCATTTAACACAGCTTTTAATGTTCCGTAATACCCGCGTATCAGTATGGATTGTCAGTATAATACTGGTTGTTATTGCTTCGTTTGAAGTTAGGCGACATTTATAATGGGTTGTACACGGACGGCCATTGTCGGTCTGACTTTTAATTAGGCCACTAACAAATGTTTGTGAGACCACTCAAAAACGTTTGTTCTACAGACTCAGGGAACTAAAATAAAATATGATGCGAACTGGCGTTATTTTTTTTTTTTATTCTTTTTTTTACTGGTCAAGATATGGAATTTCAACAGCTTATCTTGAAAAAAATTGCTTCAATCCTTGAAGCGGTGAAAATTATAAAAAAAAATAAAGTCCACTTTCCCTGCCTTTAAGAATTATTTTAGGGAAATTGCAATAGCACAAATAGTCTTCATTTGCAATAAAAAAAAAAATACCCATGAAAGCTTTGGGCGGCAAGTTTATTTTTGTTTGGCCTTACCTGCTTCTGTTCTAGGTGTTGTGTAGTGTCTTGTTATTCATCAGATTTTAACCCTTTATGGCTCCGATAACCTTTATTAAAAATGTTGGATAAATTCTGACAAACGTCAGATACATTACAGTAATATATCGCTAAGTTTTCATTGTATTTTTAAAAATGAACATTTAATACACTGACAAGTTGCTTAAAATAGATGGCATTGATGCAGTAGGTTTAAACTTGGAGGAAAAAAGGCCAAAATAAATCCGAAAATCCGAATGTAGGATATCTCGGACACGGACCTGTCCGAAACGTCGTCCCTTGCAAAAAGGCCTGTCCGAAACGTCCTAGTCCGGAATGTCCGTGTGAGGAATGTCCGTGTCCGAAACTTCCATCCACCGTCAAATTCAAATGGCTGTGAGTGGAGGTATAAGCAGGCAGGGTTAATTGTGCTTGTTACATTTCAGAAGTAAAAGCGGAGGCTCCAGTAACCTTTGTGTAAGTAAATGTTACGGTTACATGGTCATTATACACCCATATCCACACCAAGTGCTTGTATTACACATTATAACCAAAACATGGTTCTTTATGCACTAAAGACAGACCGTCACTTTGCCCCCTTGAAAGAATTGTTAGAAAAGCGTGACATAAATAACGAGGCATAAAGAAACCATTATGCCCCCCGCTTCCGTGGAATGCGGGACATTGATTTGGGTTTGTTTGTCTGTCCCTCTGTGTCCGTCCGTGGGATTTTCGTTTCCGTGCGATAAGTTTCCTAAATATTATCCGATTTCGTTCAAATTTGGTTTAGCGATTGCTCTTTTGCATACCTTGGTTGGCATTGTTTTTGGAGTATATATCTGAAAATTTATTATTATCATCTCCAAAACAAACCTAAGATTTCCGCTTTGGTTCCCAATTCACACCATGGCAGCTAGTATAGTCGTATGGGCTGTTGCGATGGCCCGTTGTCCTTTCCTCACAGGGCACAAATCGTAACCGTGAGACACAGAAAATACTTGCTTAAAATCCAGAAAGGGCCTAGTAGTCTCTTAAAAAAGTCGAGTCACGGAACAAAAAATGATTTTAGGATCACGAAAGAAACATCCTAGTGTTCTTGTTATTAAACAAATAGTTTGTGCTGGTTTATAAAAGTTAAATAATGACAACTATAATCGGGTAGCTATAAGCACCATATTTTACAGGACTATTGGTCATATTTGATGTAGATGTATGCAAGCTTTCCGCGGGGGGGGGGGGGGGGGGGGCTCCTATGATAACCTATTTTTCTGCGAGTCAAAATGGTAGGCCTATATTCCACTTTTCCATGGCATGATATTTTTAAATTGTACAGGTCTTCGGTATCCGAACTTTGTATGCAGACACGTTCTGGTAAATTCTCCTTGCATACCTCAAAATTGTCACTGTGGTCTATATGTTTGTGCTATGGCCTTCAGCGGTTTGTCGGATTCAGCTTAGCGTCATGGCCATGTGTACTTGTTGTGTTCCTGCTAATTATTCACCAAACATTTTAGGTTATGCTGTAAACACCCTGATGGGCATTGAACTTCGGAGCACACCTTTCTTAATAATGATGGTGTAAAAAAACATTTAACAGGTGACGTGGACCTATTATTTGATCATATTTGCTTTTTGGTTGTCATTACATCAGTGCTCTTATTAATAGTACTTATCCAAGCGTGTTAAATTCAATCACGCCAGGGAAGTACGCCAGCACTGGCCTAAATTTGGGCAGATCGGTGATGTCGCTTGGTACAGGAGAAGTCGTATAATTTTATTTATAAGTGTTTATAAATATCATTATTGGGTGTGTTAAATTTCAGGTCGTATACAATATGATTGTGTCTTTGCAGGTATCATGTGGGCTGTAACTTCATTTAGATGACACAGGCTCACAACATCCACCATGCTGCGCCGAAAACAGAAACTGCTGACGTCATTTGCACTCATTGCGTTGGGGTTTATTTTGCTGACGTCAACAAGGCAAGACATGCGCAATGAGGACAGATACAGAAACGCCATACCTCCAATGAACCCTAAGACAATCAGAACACAAAGCCATAACGGATCTCAAACCAAAGGCGAGCAAAATCGGTTTATTTACAGTAGAGAGAGTCTTCATCATTCGTTTAACCTCAGCGGGATCGTCCTTGGAGCCACGGGTATTACAAATGGAGTTTCGGTCAACCTCGTTACATCACTCATTTATTCATTTTCTCCGGAAATGGAGAAGCGGGCAGCGCTCCGGTTCGTGGACCCAGCTAACCAGAACGTATTTTATGCGAATAGCCCGGCGATCACGTGGTACAATGAGGAACTGGTATTAGTCATACGTATCTGGTTAGACCGGGAACGCTACGAGAAGGATAAAAACTGGCCGGTCAATCAGTTCTCAGATAATTATTTCTTTACTCAGAGATTTAATAGCCAGATGGAGCCACTAGACCCTGGGCACATATTAGGAATCCCGACTCCGAAACAGTACACGATCGGCGATGGTCCTATAGAACCACGTATCATACGAATAGGAAATAAACTACTGATCTCATTCAATGCTGGTATAGGGTTTGCTCAAGAAAAATTTGTTGATTGGACACTTTTTTGGGACTACTTCGACGCCAGGCCCATAGTACCAAGAATTAAAGGAGGTAGTCCTATTTTAGATAACTTGGTACCCGGTGCTGTGCCTTGTGACAAGCACTGGATGCCGTTCGCTGTTAACGATATGTTATATTTTATTCACAGCCTTGATCCGCTGCGCGTGATGCGTTGTCTCCCTGACAACGGGGAGTGCTGGTTTATCCACAGGGATGACAAAGTTAAGGGGATGAACCATTCAGTCAGCGATGAAAACTTGCACTTCCGCGGGGGTACACCAATGGAGTTATACAAATGGCCATATTACGTTGGGTTTGCGCATTCCACGTTGTTTGAAGAAGATTGGACAAGATATTATGCCGCCCACTTAATAGTGATGTCTGTAGAACCTTTAAAAATAATCTACGTCAGTGATCCAATAGAGATACATCCTTATATATACAAAGTGACCCCCATGGTTCGACAGAAGTATATAAGACATGGGTTTATCTTTCCCGTGGGGCTTGTCATGGAGAGCACCGACTCTCTTGTCATCGGCGTTCACGTGAACGATTACAGTAGTATTCTACTCAGGGTCAGAGGGATCAAGGCCGTCATAGAGGGCGCCATTGCCGCCAGTCAGGCGACAAGTTCAGAACGAGGCCCTCCGCCGCTTTTTATACAGAAATATTTACATGACCGCATGCAGAATCTAACAGGATTGGTATTTAAACACTAATTGCAAGTATGGTCAAACAAATGCCTATAGCCTATACTTACTGACTTGCCAGGGTAAAACGTGTTACTGGGTGTCTTTACTGTTGTTCAGATTATGGAACCGTTGATGTAGAATATTATAACACATGGTAACATGCATGGTAAAATATTGTACTCGGCAAATACCTTGTGCAGAGGTGTACATATCGGAAGTAACGTTAGTGCGATTTTAAACCTATAAACATTTAGCAGTGGTATGTAACGTATGGTTATGTCATTAAGTGAACATAAACATTAGCACGATCAATTACGAGTCCATCCACATCTCAACAGTTACACACATACATATTTCTGCATAGGTTGATTTTGTTTTTTATTACTCGGCATGCAATTTTCACAATACTGCAGTCTATAAGGCAGGCAGTTCCGTAAAGCACACCCATTCACTGCACATTGCAGACTAAAAACTTCATAACGCACAAATACAAATAAAAACGTACAAGATAACTCCTGTCTCGTGGGGTCTAGCGTCTGTCAGATTGTAGAAATATTGTGACATTGGAAATGGAAGAGAAAAACTACCCCTAACCTGTCGGTTTGCTGACGTCACAGTAATATTCGATCGTATCACATATAGCGGTATGCAAAGATTCTTGCCAACTACTCGATATCTTTCCCTTAATTTAAATGAAACGTGGGCAAACTCTTGATATTTAAAAATATTTATAATCTCGTGTTTTTCATTATCTCAAAATGTTCCTTTCAGATTTCATAAAATTTACCATATAATTATGGTTAAGGGTATTCAATAGTTTCAACGTTTATCACTCGGATAATTTCCAGAAAAAGAACAAATTGTTACATTTTGGCGAACGGACTCCATTTCAATCCAAAAGATAAAATTCCAGTAAAAATGGATGCTAAGTCAAAAGATATTGACTTGAAACTGCAAATAAATTTTTTTTTGCATTTATTTGAAGCTATATTGAAAATATGAGAGACTGTTATTTATGATATTTTATAGTATGATTCAGCGTGCAAGGTCAGCTTCGAAGATATTTTAATTTTATTTTATAGAATTAATTTTAGCCATTTCCTTATTTGCATTACTAATTTTATTATTGTTTTCAGTATAGCTTTCTATGTATCATTTAACCCATAGTGGTATTTGTATCATCCATTTTCATGAAACTTTTCAAACAAAAAGATTTTCACTCAGAGTAATCAAGATGCCATGATGTAACATGAACTGTTACAATTGCGTACGAGGAACATATTTGGATCTTCTTGCAGGTTTAACTGCATATATGTGATATATAGTGGTTAGCTGTTGCAATAACGAGGCCAGTTCCCTTGGTTTATCTTTAGTTCGAGTGAATAAAAAAAATTCTTGAGACATTTCTTGAAACAAAGGAATATTCATTGACTATCGTAATAAACTTTTGGTAGTTACATCCAATTATAATGAACATGATTCGCTCCTCTCTGCATATATATGTAAAATAGACTGGTATACTACGGTTAGGGATTAAGAAGTTTCTCACTTCCCACAAGCAAGTCGTCCCACAAAGACACGCTCGAAGCTAAGCGAGAGGCTTGCACAAACGTAACTTCTCATTATTTTTCATTTAGTAAGTCCATTTGAAGTAAAGAAAGAAGTTTCTTCAAATAAGGGAGAGTAATACTAATATCATAATGTATGAAATACTTCACAAAGAAACAAAAGTGTCTATGCAAAATGTTATATAGGCAATGTAGGAAAATGTAGCTGCCATAATATAAGATATTTTCCCCCAAAAGAACAATTTCTTTTTTTTGTGCAGGTACTTGCATATATATGTAATATTTCAGGTAAGCTTACCAAAATGTCTCATTTGTTCATGGATTAAGATAATAGTGAAGTAACATTTCCTTAACATATTTCTGAGGGATATTAGATTTTTAAAATCATACAATGAGAACCACAGTTTAATTCCAAAAGAAATATTTTTTTGCTGTCCACGCAGTTTTAACTGCGAGTGTGTTGAATTTAGTTATTAACATTCGCGTGAGAATCTGCGTGTTATACATAGTTATTGGAAAAGGTATTAACAATATATTACCATGAAAGTATTGCAGGAATTAACTATAGGGTGTTACATGTGCAATGCCGCGTATATGTAAAATCTTGGTCCGTTAATATCTTTGACAAATAATTATATATTACAAATTAACGTATGTCTGGTTCGGAAGCTTGTTTTAAGCTACAGATGATGGATTCTGTTAAGTTTGCTTGTCAGCTTTTATACTGCTTACGTGTACCATTTAATTGTAAGTTATATTTAACCAACATACAATTTCATTTGCTATTTGCACTAGTACGAAATTCGAGTCATAAACTATACAGTTCAACTATTTCAATGGCGTAGCTTTGAACAAGACATATGCTGAGGTACCCCATTGACCTTGGAATTCACATAAACCGAATGAACAGCTCCGTTCTCTTTTTCCCCATTACCATTATCATTATATCTCATTTTCGAAGCACAATTAAGGTATGATGCCATTCCTTCTGGTGGTGTAACATATATTTGAAAAACTAAGTTAAAAATCACATTCATCAGATTTCAGTTGTTTTTTTTCATGTTATAATTGTTGGTATTATTTTTAATAATGTTTACTTTAATGTATATTCAATGTTTTAGCATTTGTTATTATTATTAGTTTATACTGCTGTGTGTGTGTTCTCTTCCGTAAAGATCACAAATGTTGCCTTATTTTAAATATTTACATGGTGCATATTAGGAGGTACCTTTGTTCAGTTCTGTATTTTTCATTTTATAATAAATTACAAGTCAAAGAAAGCGAAATGTCTTACTGTTATCTTGGTGCATACTGAGAGTGTAGAATGGTGTCGTTCAGTGATTGGAGCCGATCAACACGCACGGCTTTCAGACTGGCTCCCTGTATTGTTAATTGTCAGTTGTAAAATGACCATTTTTCTAAGAGCACTCTCCATAAACACACAATATGCAGGATTTTGCATGTTTAAAGCTTTGAGTTTAATACCCAATGCGATACACTGCGCTCATTTGTACGATTACAATGCTTGGTTCGGTGCCAGCCATGGGGATGAAACCCCGAAAACTTGCTGCACAAAACAGCGGTTAAAGCAAAGGAGATCTGCAGAGCCGAATAACCACTAACCCTAAATAGCAGAAATAAATCTCATTAGACAGTTCTTTGGTCCGGACCCCCCCCCCCCCCTTTTTTTTCACCCGAAGCAACCTTTTTTAAGGGTTTTAGACGAAATTTTGCGGCCTGGACCCCCCTTTTCCGGACCTGATGACCTTTTTTTTAGGTTTTTCATTAGTCCTCCTTGGTTGGACCCCCCTTTTCCTAAATCCTGGATCCGCCCATGCTACATATACGCATGCACACGTTTGAATTTAACCCTGACTATAGTATATTTTTATTTCGCTAGAGGGCGCTTCGAACTGACGCGCTGATAAATGATATGAATATTTATTAGGAGCAAAGTTCACGAGGACAAAGTTGAAGGCTTCAAGCTTTGCTTGCGCTTGTTCAAAGTGCAATGTCTACAATCAGTTCATGTTTGGGACCAGGAAAACACTGTCCGATCGCCGTGGGCGCACCCAAGCATACATCGAGCATAATTAAACTCAGGTACGACAGTCTGCACGCATTACTGATTTTGTTGACAAATGATTTAAATAATGAACAGATTGTGAGAGGGAATATCTTTTCATTGCTTTCATAAATTAATCTCTTCAGCTGAAGAGATCGCTTCAGTTCACGACAGCCAGTGAAGGCGTCTGCAGGACTGTCAGTCTCAAAGCTGTACACGAAGACGTGCTACAATTAAAACGAAAATGATCTCTGATCTTGGAATAAAATGTCACCTATTGCAAATTATATTCTTGTGTATGTGAACCTGAGAGAGAGGGAGTGTGTGTGTGTGTGTGGGGGGGGGGGGGGGGGGGGGGGGGTGAGACAGAGAGCTTGTGGTTAGAACTGTGGTTAGAGACTTCAATCTAATATGAATGATGAATATATGTTTTATTGCTACAAACATTTACTGTATTTTGAAATTCAATGGTGGATATATAAAATATTAAATATTTATTGGTATAATTTGTCATAATTAAAAGAATAATTTCAGATATTAATATTTTATTTATAATATGTTCTCTAAAATTACTGATTCCATAATAGAAAATTTTGTCTGAAATGAATGTGGCCTTTTTAGTATAAATACAGCTGTAGCTGTGCACATTAATATTTATTAGTGATTGTTGATTTAAGGATATTTATGATCAAGGAAATTTTATTTGAAAAAAAACTGAAGTGGTCACTGATTCCCAGATACATCATAACTCATGAAAATGAAGCCTCTTTTAATGTGTCTTTTAATAAAATTTGTCAGAATGTTAGAATATAAAGGGAAATTACTTGAAGATTAATTGATAGAAAGAAAAAATTATATAAAAATAAGATCTGAATTGGAATTGAGGTCCCGGGCTCATAAGAATTTAACTATATAGATGAACAAATGTTCACAGTTTTCCTTACACTTATTAAATAAAGGGTCATATCATGCTTCTACATAAAATTTCCACTGCATCTTTATGATTCATGGTAATGAAAGTATTACAAATAATTTGAGGGGTTGGAATTCTATATTCTTTTCAGATAAGATAATTGGGGGGTGGGGGTGGGGTGGGGTTCAGTCAGCAATGCAAAATTCTAATAAAAAAGCGTTGGATATTATGGATGCAAACCCTGTGTGGAAGATAGTGTTGAAAGTTGATAGGAAGAAAATTTGTGCCATGAAATGTTAATTAACCCTTAGTTATTCATGGGAACAGTTTAATTGAAAACATTTTGTAAAACACCCAGGACATTGTGGTTTTGCTCTCCTACACTAATAACACAACCAATACAACCATATGCTGCCCTCCTCCCCGCTTTGCGCAGGTTAATAACGTACCAGGTGATCCCTTATAAATTGTGTTGTATGTTGATCAAAGTTACTCAGGTGATTAGGGTGTCTGGTACCCACATAATGTGTGCTGTCTGTGTATCAGACCTTAAACTTTCCATGAATCACTCTTGTATTGTGCGATGCAACCATAACCAGCCAGTCTATAGTTCAAAAGTCAGAGGTGTCAAGCAGGAAGGCTCAGAACTAGGTCTGAGTACTAGTTAGGTCTAACGTGTTTCAGATATAGGGCGGACAAGTAATCCTGTAGGTCGAGGCAGTAAACAGATCAATATACCAGTATGTATTGTTCAGGGGGATGTGGTGAGGTCTTCAGCAGTTTTCAAACTGTGTTGTAATAAGTGTTTAAATTGTAAGATTTAATTTATTAGTATATTGAACTGTTGATTTGATAGGCCACCAGATGGCGACACCAATGTCTCCAGAGGAGATCATCAAGAAGACAGGATATGCAAGTGATGGCAGGAAAACGTTCGTCTACGCTGATGACCTCCCGGCCCTACCTGTACCACCCCTGAAGCAGACACTAGACCGGTACCTGCGGTCAGGTATGTTAATGAAAAAAATTCTGTTTGTTTTCAAAAGGGTTTCTCTGTATATGTCAGCATATCTGACTGTTTTTCAGTGCTTCTTTCATGTTACTTGATTTTACCAAAGAGTTTGAAATATTTTATTGATACATTAGAATGCAATAAGCGTACAGTGATCAAGATACAAGTACCAATACAAGCATTTTATCAAAGGGATTCGGGCACAAGGGTTAAGATATGCCCATTCCCATGCAATACTAACAAATTATAATTATTTACAAAAAGTGTAATTATTTCAACAAAGAATCTTGCATGCCTTACAGTTGTTCACTATTCAGAATTATAGTCATCACTAATGACCAATGAGACTATCATATTTTTAGCTTCATGTGTGTGTCTGTCTGACAGTCAGTTCTTTAATTGTCTCTGTGTGCTTTTATTTTGGAACAGCTGATATGCAAAAACCTGATACTGGTGGTAAAAGAGTCATACACATCCCTGAGCACATGGTTTTGATGAAAAATTACATCCCAATATTAAGCATTAAGTACAGTCTGCTTGCAGGATGAGGTAGCATTACTGTTTCACAAAAATTTCATTCAGAAAGGCAGCCAGCTTTGTCCTTTATGTTTTACACATTTTGCATTAATTAATAGCTAAAGAATATGGTTATATTGCAGCAAAGCCACTTCTGACTGACCAGGAATATAGAAAAACAGAATCAGTTGTGCGAAACTTTGAACGGAACCCAGGGCCAAAACTGCAGAAAAAGCTTCTAGAATATGCCAAAGATAGGCGCAACTGGGTAAGTCAAAGTAGGGCAGGTAATAAGTTATCATTAAGTATGGTAATTAAAACTGACCAGTCAGTGGCCTTCTCTTCAATGTGCACAAGTTCAATCTTGAATGGCTGATGACTATTTTACTAGGCCTGTGAATTGCTTAGGATCTTCAATTTATTTTGATTATATGTTTTTGCCATTCATTTTGATTCTTAATTCAGTTATTGTGGATAATCTTAATATTCTGTCAGAGACTAAATATATACTATAAGTGTTCTATCCAGATTATGCCAAGATGAACATTATAATTTACAAGTCGTAGGACGAGGTTGCAAAATCATGTTCACTGGTTGAAAGATATAAAAAGACTGATGATTGGTTATAAATAAGTTTTTATATGTCCTTACTATGTAACTGTGAAATCTATTGTATAGAATTAAATATTGATATTTTAATAAAGTAAATTCAGTCCCTAGTTGTATATATCATGTTAAACGGTCACGGTAACAGCCAGGTTGTTGGCACTTGTTCACTGCAAAAGGTGCTGTAAACTAAGTTATTTGTATCCCGTATGTCTTATATGCCTAACAATGTTCGAATTTTTTTTTTCTGGATAATATGATTTCTTAGCATGTGCATTAAAGATTAATAATGCAAATATGCTACCAGTTTAATCAATTATGGAAGAAAACAACCAACCATTAAAATAATCACTTAAATGGCATTCCACTATAATGTACCCAACAAGCATTTATGTCTTCGCATAATGTATGTTTTTGCATGCATTACCGAGAAAACCTTTTTTAGAATGTAATATATAAGATGACTTTGGCACACTTTGTTTACACCCTCATGTGTATTATTTATCTGCCCTGAGATATGTGCTGAGAAGATAAAAACAGGGAAGATGCATAACTCTAAATGCAGTAACTGTAATAAATTTTTCTTGATTTTGATTCAATTCAGTGTTTCCATCATTGATGCATTGTAGCAGTGTAATTTTGACCCCTTAATTAGTCCACTGCCTGAAGGAGGGAGGACTACTAAAATGGTCTGCATCTTTTGTGCCATCTGTCCTTCCTTCTGTCCATTCATGTGGCCTCCCCACTGATGCCACACTTTCCTAGTTAAATATATGACTTTTTGTGCCTCTTGGCCCTAGTTGTATTTCAGAAAAGAAGTAAAAATTCAGTTGCCATAGCAACCATATAATGTTTTGATTTTATCAGATGGAGAAGTGGTGGTTGGAGGAGGTGTACCTGATATTACGCAGTCCTCTCGTTCCGCTGATGAACTTCGCAGGACCGGCTCCCTACTTCTTCCACTCCTGGCCCGCACAGGAAGGTTCACAGGTCAGCAGGGCGTCCTTCAGCGCTCACTACTTCCTCAGATACTGGCAGCTCCTCCGAAGGTCAGTTCCAAAGGCAACTAGTCAGAAAATACATTTTTATTATCTTTAATCACAAAGTTGTTCCACACCCAAATATTATTGCTTGCCGGAAATCTCCAAAAATCCATCCCTAACATATTCTTTGGCCATAACTCCATTACTATAAACCTCAATTACAGAAACTATGGCATATTTTCTTCCTCTTGGTCTTTTCCATAACCTGACTAAGTCATTTGGTCTCATTCTTGTGTCACCTTGTCAGTATGTCCGTCTGTTTGTCAGTTGTCCTAAAATTTGCCTGCTTGCTGGTTCTTGCGTCTCTCATTTGGCATTCAGTAGCTAGAGATTAGGAGGAATCCTTCTAAAACTGGGACATCTTATGTCATACACTAATATCATGAAATGCATTTGTTGTCTTCAGGATATGTCCGCTAGAGGGCGCTGCAGTCGAACATCTCCAATAAAATATTATTTTTCCATATCTCCAAAACTGCAAACCGCAATTACATAAATTATAACTTATTTCCTTTTCTGATCCTTCTCCATAACCAGGTAAAGTCATCTGGTGTCAATCTTGTCTCACATTGTCAGTATGTCTGTCTGTTCTTCACTTGTTGTCAGCTTTGTCTGCCTGCTTGTTCCTTTGTTTGATATGTCATTCTACAGGGTACAACTTCTCAGCAATGGCCCTGAGAATCATTCCATTGATAAAAAACCGACAGTATCTTCTATCTATTCGTCTGTATATCATTTCAATTCCTGGCAAGCTTTCGACCTATGGTCGTCTAGTTTGGATTTTACTTTGTGAATTTTTTTTTAATCTAAGAAAGTCTTTATTTAGGGGTAGGACATAGCCTACCGGTTAAGGCGTTCAGATTCGTAGCTGAATGTCTCTGGTTCGAACCCTGCCAGGCATTATGGTGAAATCTTGTGGAACCTCTGATATCTGCTCTCATGTCTTAACAACAGGTAATGACTTTTGGATTTTACCTAACCCTGTGCATATAAAACCTGGGTTTCAGGTTTTATATGCACAGGGTTAGGTAAAATCCAAAAGGCATAAAAGGCTAAATGATAACAAAAACATTTTTATCATATCAATACCTTCATCCTCATTCAATAGACAGTGCCATCAATAGGCCATGGACATATCTTTATATAAAAAAAGTCCTTATATGCCATGATTTCTTAACCTCTATACCCTGGGATAAAATGACTCGCCAGCTCTCTTATTTTACTGCAGTTTGTTCAAAACAAGAAAAATTAAAAAAAAATACACAGCATATTAGGCCTAAATTTTTTTTGAGTCATTCTTTAAAGTAGTTTGAGTTTTGAAAATTATTATTCAGAATATTTTTTTTTAAATATTAATATTTAGGATTGTTTAAATATTTATTTCTAGGGCATAAGTGAAGATTTTACATAAAATTGTTATATGTCCAATAATTATATGTATTTCTACAGTATTTAATTAAATAGAATGCTCTCGTATGGCTGGTATTACCAATAGATACAAATATTGATTAAACTCTTAATTTAGTTTCCACTGACCTTAACCATTTTCCATGTTTTTAATCCTTTTGTATTCCAGGGAACAGATACGACCGGACATGAGTAGTTCAGGTGACAAGTGGTGCATGGACCAGTATATGCGCATGTTCAACGGATGTCGCATACCAAGGGAAAAATATGATACATTTACATGCAAGTTTAAGTTAGGTAACAGAGTTAGGTTCAATTACTCTGTGTTTATTTAAAATCATAAATGTGTAATGAAACTACATTGCTTAATATTATTTAAAAGATATAGAATCATGAGTAACATTTGCTTATATGTAAAATATGTAGAGGATGATGCTGATTTATCATTATCATTTTCATGTAGCAGTTCATATCAGTTGGAAGCTGGTTTGGAATCAATAGCATTTAGCAATTTGTGGCTGTGTAGCAGGCCAGTGACGAGGAAGTTACTAGCAATATCACAATCTGATTATTTATTTATATCTGTCAATCTGTCAGTTTATCACATAAAGAGATATTATTATTTATATTGAAATCCAAATTTACATCTCAATGTATGTATATTTATTTTAGATATTTATAGATAATATGTGGGATTTTTTTTATCTCCTCTACTCTATTTCAGAAAAAGATGGTCCATGTCCACATTTTGTGACGGTAATCTGTAAGGGACGAATATTTAAAATGCCAGCAGTAGATGAATATGGTGACCCATACACGCCGCTAGAGCTTGAGCGGTCACTTAGTTTAATTATGGAAGCGTGTACTCGAGGGACAGCAGGAGCCAGCCTGTGTCCAATGACAACAGAAAACAGGGACACATGGGCAAAGGTCAGAGTTCACCAAGTTACATATGAATTTTCACAAGTCAGAAAAGTGTGTTCCACTTGCATATGTGACTTTGTATTATGAGATTTTTGTTTTATTTAATGGATGCATTAAGAATAAAGAGTTATCCTGCCTAACCTTGTCTGTTCCCTGTTACAGAATTATCAATTTCACTACAGCCAGTGTAAGAATTTTGTATTTTTCTTACTCCAAACCCAGACTCTTCAAGTTGAAGTAGATTTTTAGCATAAACTGATACATTCATACACCTGCAGACAGCGAATGAAGATGAAAATATGCTTAATCTATAAAATCATTTTCAGCTCAGGTCACTTGAGGTCATCTGAGTTATAGCGATAACAGTTTAAATAATGCTGGATTTTGGTTGATATGTCACAAAACATAATTGTTATTGCTACAGACTTCAGATTTTGCATAAATATATGTAAATGCACATGTGATCCATATTTACTGTGAAAATTAAGTCGGGGTCACTCATAGCGAAGCTGTGATTAACCATTTTATATCATGTGTTAAACATTTATGTATATTTCATGTTAATCAGCTGACTGTCATAGTTAAAGACATATATGGTTCCAGTTTATTGACAGTATTGGTGTATTCTCTTCTAGGTCCGTCAGCATCTAGTCAGCCTCCATCCAGACAACCTGTGTAACCTAGAAACCATTCAGGACAGCATCTTCTCCCTGATCCTGGATGATGCCCGGCCAACAGACTATGATTCAGTAAGATCCGTCTCTGTGTTAATCATCAACAGACTATGATTCAGTAAGATCTGACTCTGTGTTAATCATCAACAGACTATGATTCAGTAAGATCCGTCTCTGTGTTAATCATCAACAGACTATGATTCAGTAAGATCTGACTCTGTGTTAATCATCAACAGACTATGATTCAGTAAGATCCGTCTCTGTGTTAATCATCAACAGACTATGATTCAGTAAGATCTGTCTCTGTGTTAATCATCTTCTCTAAAGCTTTAAAGGGCCAGAGTCTTAAAATATGGGTACTTTATTAAATTTCATGATTTGCATGTTGGCAACTTTGCAGTGTCTTTGGGACCAAACTTCATCTCAGCAGAGGGAAAGGTGCAATAGTGTCTGCAATATGCACTTGGATATGGCCAAAGAACTGTAATGTTTGTCCAGCAGAGATAAATCATTGGACATCAAGTTCCATGTATGGACTAACTGAACACTATGAATGTTACTGCCTGGGAGGATCTGTCAATTGCCTATTGGACCGCTTTTGGCATTCTCATAGCAACGATGCCATTCACATGAAGCATGACATCCTGATAGTCAGGTCCTGAAAGGGCCTTGTGAACCCCTAATATGCAAATATCAGAGATTCACCATACAGACTTTACAGGGCTTTTGTGATAAGATCTGGCACTGAGTTACATGTGTCAGTTCAAGGAACCATGTTTTATTTTAAGCATTTTTGTAGCAAACATATATAAGAAAGCCCAAGCAGAGCTAAACACTTTTTACCTTTTTCCAGTGTTAGGAAAAGCCTGTAATCAGGGAAAGGTCAGGGAATTTGACAAAAATACCTCTTACCAGGGAAAGGTTGGGAAATTTAACATTTTTGACTATTTATGCTATGTTTAGTGTTTGAGCTTGTAGCCAGTTCAGGAAATAATTGTAGAAAACATTTTTCACCATTTGTACTATGTTTCTGTGTTGTAGCTAGCAATGGAGTCTTTAGCAGGTAACTGCAACAATCACTGGTATGACAAGCATATCAGCTCTACAATATACCAGAATGGCCTTGTGTCAGTCAACTGTGATGTGAGTACAAAAATTTGATTCTCCTTCTGTTTCTGCACTTAAAGCTATCATATCATTGGTCAGGTAGTTTTCCTTGCTGGTAGTTTTCTAATATTTAATTCCATCCTTTGGATGAAGATATCCAGAAGCTATTATGAAGAACATGTACAATTTCTTTGTTATTTAATCTAGGTAGGTTCTTATTCGCTGTAAACATATTTATCTACATATTGGCTTTAATTGCACAGATTTGGGTATATGGTATATCAACACTATGAATTTAGGTCACTAAATATCAGCTCATTACTGAGGATTTATACTTTCCACTCACACTAGATAGGTCTGGCTCAAGGTTAATTTGAAAAACATTTCATTTTGTCTTCACACTTTACCAGGCCAAGTGACCATTTAAACTGCCTTAAAGTAATGCATAAGACTGTTGGTGTCAAGCTCGGTTCCCAATCTGGCCTCGCATTTACACTATGAAATCTGGCATGATCTACACACTTCATATGTAGTAGTGGTAGTTGTTAGTGCTGGACCATGTTAGATCAAGAGTGAGTCACTCCAGATCTAGCACAATTGCTCCAAAGTTCTATTTGCACACAAGATTCAGCCCGCTGCAACCAACTTAACAGCAAGCCTAGTTTAAACTGCTTCTAACCTGTCTTGAATTTTTGCATAAATGGGGCTGTTTTGTTTTTGTGTTGGCATAAATATATACATGGTCCATTGCAATTTCCATCGATAAAATAAGTAACTAAAAATAAAAAAATTGATACAATGTAGAGAATAAGATAAACACTTTTATGATAAAATAAGTTCAGGTTTTATCTTGAAATTTTCAGCACGCTCCCTATGATGCCATTGTGATTGCCTTTATGGCAGACTTCTGTGATACCTGTATCCGTCTGAGTGAGGGACAGTGGACGGTGAGTACAGCTAGATAATGGTGTCTGTGATCTATGGCTCAGAGCTGGGAGGTTGTGAGTTCAAATCTCAGCTGAGGAGAAGTGATAGTGTTTATTGTCAGCCCCCACTTAGGGTCAGCTCTCTGCAGGCTTCATGGGTCGATTGTGCCCCGCAGATATGTTTTACTCAGAAATAAGAGCATCTTTAGGGGGTTGTTTGTTTTTATGACCCAGCAATAAGATGATTTAACATCCAGGACTGGCAAGTGAGGTACACTGAGCCTGACTGATGCCAGGATAAACATGTCTTGCTGCACTGTCACTAAAGTGAAATACAATTGTACAGAAATGCAAAGTACTTTGTTACTCCAGCGTTGATAAATAGAGGTAGTTACCTCGAACAAAAAATGCCAAATTTATTGAATAAAAGTATAGGGAGGTGTCTCAGAATATAGTGTTACAAGTTAAATGTCACATTGTAGAATTTGTGTATTATTATAACCCTCATTGATAATATACTACAGTCACTGCCTCTAAGGGGTTCTTAGATATCAGGATTTAGAAACAATATTCAAACAGATAGTTCATTATGAAAAAAATATCTTGTAATTCAGGCACTCGGATGTTTATTGAGAAAAAAAGCATTTTGCATAGAAGATGAGACTACAGCTGTTCATGTACCGTAAATCTTGTTTTTATGGCCGCACGTCTATTTATAGCCGCACCCTGAGTTTGCAACGTCTCTTAAAGGAGCGCTCACTGAGGTCCAAATACCCAAAACCCCCCTTAAAGGCCGCACCCCGACTCCATCTCTGGCCTGAGGGTAAGATAATTAGTTGCACGTAGCAAAATAAATCACGACATAGCTGCTTTGATGAAGACTAGAATAAAAAAGTATTAGTTACAGAAGTTAAATATGTTGCCAGATTACGTATATTAAATATATTTAACGCTCGAGATGGGGACAATACAGATATTTTGTTCCTAACGACTTTTGCACATGGATTGGCAGGCATTTATCAGAAAAAGAAAGATTCCCCGAACGATCGTTTCGTTTGAATGGTGGTTACGCAAAACGATTTTTGTATGCTCAACACGCTTCTTGCATGTAAAAGACCATAGTATGAACACTGAATTGAGGTTTATATGTACATTTATTTATTGAAGCAAAAAGCCTGAATACTATCCACTATTATGCACCATCACGCAGTAGTGTTCAGGAGGCGACATGATGGCTAAGACTGCTGAGACTGTCAGATTTTCAACCTGCAGGAACTTAATCACGGCTCGTGGTATACATATAAAAATTTATATGTAGAACCTTGACATGTATATCCTTCGTGCGATATATAACTTGTTATAAAAAATTTTGGTAATTGTCACCAAATAATACGTTTAAAACACCCCAACTGTAACACAGCGGCCCCCTTGGTTGGGCATGGTCAAGCAACATTGAAATAAATGCCTACTTTAAACTCATTTGCAGCATTATTTAGCAAGGATTATTTGTTTAGAAAGTAAAATGAATAAAAAGCTGACATCGTAAAGAGTCGCACAATGGCTGACGATCGTTTTAAAATCAAGTTTGAGTGCCGCCATTTGCTAAAACGCGCTGGTGTTCTGCTAAGAATAATTTGAATGGCTGTACGCGGTGGGTGGTAAACAGAAAAGCCACCTATTTTGTCCCAGTGTGCCTTGCGTGAACGCTACCTTGACAAGATGGCTCCCCACACGGACACTTTCTTGAGGAAAAAAACTTGCTTACCTCGACCGGCCATTTTAATTTCACTTCAAAATCACTCTTTTCACGCGTCATGTTTGCTATACGTGCGTATCTCGACAAGGTAACTTCAGTTATTTTAATATTTAGTTGAGTTGACCAGCGATGTTTTCAAACGCATCTGCAAACTGTGACATGGAGCGATGTCAACGAACGATGTGACGATGATAATACCGAAGTTACCGGTATGAAAATGATTCGAATCTTCCGAGTAATTCAAGAAATGGAATTTTCATCATAGATTAAGATTTCAAAATATTACTTTTAGAATTAAAATATACAGTGACTTTAAATGGATCAGCAGAATGTTTCTGTCCAAAATATATTGAAAAATCAGTAGCAAACAAGAATACGGCACGGCATGTAAAATCTGTATATTCACCAAATTCCATCGGCTGTAGTGACATGTTCTACCATTTATATCTACAAGCGGGTTTCCCCTCTAACACTATTTCCATTCATACAATATATTCGTGATTGTATAAAAAAAACCAAAGATTAAACAGAAGTAAATGACCGGGCTATACGCATTCAAGGATGAAGGTTTTCCAGAAACATGACATGGGGGCGAGAAGATGGGCTATTCAATATTGAGGTACATGTATCAGACATTATAAAAAATGTCAGTAAGTAACCTGCTAAATTTGAACTTTTATAAAGATTTCATAGTGTTCTAAATTACATATTTTGATTTTCTGAATTATTTTTATGAACAACATAGATTCCAAGGCAATTCAGCTCCGTCAAAGGTATGACCGGTAATACCGATTTTTTCCAACAGACGTCACCACTAGTCCTCACCATGAATAATCTCATTCATTTTAATCTCATAATAAGTGTTGTTTTTGTTCAATGTTTATTATTATTGTTTAATCGATTGCATATAATTATTATATTTTATATGAACATTTAGACTATACAATTTTATACAAATCTGTGACTACAAAGAGTATTTCCTCTGTGGTGTGCTTGATCTCCTATTATCGCCCAAAGGAGCGCCATGTCCGGGAGAGAGTTCTTCTCACAGTTCATTTCTGATAAACCATCTATTTATGGCCGCATCCCGAGTTCAGAAAAAAAGTCGAGATTTTCGAATTTGAGTTTGTTTTTTTAAGGCCGCGGTGATAAAAACAGGATTTACGGTAATATGTAAAAAAAAGTATATTTTTTTTATACAATAATAGAGAGAAGTTGATTGATGTGGGGACACTGATCACATGTAAAGAATTACAATGGATTTAAAAGAGTGCAAGAAAGTACACATTCCTAGATGTATTTAAACTCGCTTGAATCAGTTGAATTACAGTGATTTCTCTGTACTCAGTCAGTTAAAAGAATTCTGCATGTGTTCTTGACAGGGGACAAAAGTAATAAGAGACATTCCAAGGCCAGAAGAGCTCATATTTCACATGGATGACAAGATATTCCGAGCCATTGACACAGCTAGAGACAATTATTATAAAACAGTAAGTACCTTGTTTTATTTATTGTTGTTGGGGTTTAGAATGTGCATAGCTTATAAGTAGCTTTTTCCCGGTTGGTTTAACCTATAGTAGAGTAACATGACCGAGGAATTAAGCAAAGAGAATTATGTGTGTCACTGATGAACATGGTAATTGATAAAAAGACAAAAATGTGAGAAATGAGTCTATCATATAAAAGGAAATACAGAGTTATTAAGAATAAATGGGGTTGTCTAGATAGATGGATGGACCGATACCATTTTTTATTGATTAAAATATGAGTTCAGCAATGTTATTTTGAGAACATATTCTAATTGAGTGCTTATGTTTATGTTCATATTCTGTCAAAATATAAAATAAACAGTCATTATTTTAATTAACAAAATTTAAACAAAAATTGATTGTTTTACCCTCATTCAGAAAATCTTTGACATCTCAAGTAAAACTTTTTTAACAGGCATACAAACGGAGCATATGAAACAACTAACCAAAAAGGAATTGACAAACACTGGTGAAAGCCTCACTTCCATGGCAGGAGTTTACAAACAGTTTGTGTATGGTATGTTCCAGGTTGCCAATGTTGATGTTATATCACCGATGTACAAAGGCCTGGGGAAGAAATGGTTACGCTCAAGGAAGTTCCACCCGGACACTTTTGTACAGGTGGCGCTGCAGTATGCCTACAGAAAGATGATGGGCAAGTATGTATACAAGTTGTTTTATTTTTTTTCCAATCCATTTGATCATCAAGTCATAAATGTGGTTGCCTTTTTGTTAGCTGCCGACGGCAACACAACAGGTTTCAGGTTTCTGTTGCGTCGCCGGCCCACCAAGGGCTAACTGGGGTTAGAGCACGATAAGAACTGTTACTCTTAGAAAGGAAATTGAATAAAAATATTTCCTATGGTTTTAACAAACCAATGTGGTATGTATGTCGAAAGGCCTGTAATAAAAAATAACCATTCTGGAAAGCATGAAACACCTGTAACATCAACAACTGATATTATTTGTCCAGAGAGAATTGAAGCATTAACAGCCCCGGTAGACATTTTGCATTTGGTGGCAGTCCTGTATAAGCTTTTAGGCCTGTGTACTATTATGTTCATATTTTACCTTGTTATGCTTAATTTGTATGCTCAAGTCTGGAAATTAATCTGAGGGTAAGTTGTGACCTTGCCTTCATTTCATTGTTAATGAACAATTTGTAATCTTTGTATGTATTACTCCAGGCCTGCACCTACTTATGAGACTGCCACAACACGTCAGTTTTACCACGGCCGTACAGAAACGGTGCGATCCTGTACAATAGAGATGATGGACTTCGCACAAGCAATGATGTCATCATCCACTACGGTAGGTGTGAGATTGATCAACTGGTGGGGCTTTGGTTTTATAAAGTTCCTGTTGAGTATAAATGTAGAAAATGCAGTAAATTACTTCATATTCAAATGAATAGGGGTCATATTATTGTATGGACAACCTTATAAATTAGTGTCTCTCCATCAGTTAAATTAAAGTATTGCCATGAATTGATGGCTTTTCATGAACCTCACTTTAACTAATTAGCAATAGGTTATCTTAGCCATGTTTGGTCCATGCAAATTGCATGCATGTTTAATGAGTTCAGAGGTCACCTGGCTTCTTTGAGGTGTCACTGCAAGAATTTAACAGGAGTATGATAGATTTTAATGAAATTCAGTTTTATTAAACGAATATAAAATATTGACTGAGTTTGATTCAGGGCAAAATCCATGTATATCTAGTGAGGTCACCATACTGATCTGAAGTCTTCTGCCATGACTAGGTATTTGAAGAGTTTTGATATAATCTATTGTGAATGCTTAACCAAAAGAGTAACTAATCTTGTTTCCATTCTCTGCAAAGGTCATGAGACATGTAATGGGTGTATCATGCATTCTTGTGGTGCTCTTATTAAGTATTTGTCACATCCAATAAGGAGAGAGTAAACATGTGTAAAAAATAATACACATCATAAAAAAGTACTGGTTAGGCCAAAAGGTATGGGTCTCAGGCACCAGCCGTGTCAATTTTAACTCCCTGCATAAAAAATTTGTATTTTGATTTTCATCTTTCAAGAAGATAATATAATACAGTTTTGATAAGATTTCCTTTGTTATGTAGTGCTTTTACCTGTTTAGGAAAAAAATTATGTTATTTTCATGCTTTTCCCCTAATCATATGACATTTTTATCAAAACATACAAAAAAGGTAAAAAATAAAAATCACCCCCCTGCAATGATTTCTGAAAAAAGTGCCTGAGAACTGTACTTTCTTTTTTGGCTTTATGAACACATTTATCTTGAAAAAGGCCTTTACTAGCTGGTTTACCTAAAGGTGTCCCCCTTCTACCTATAGTTGATGATTTCGAGTATCTCTGATGCATACTCCTTTGTTCACAAAAGCCCTGCATTAATATAAATTTACATTTCAGGACAAAGATAAATACAACAAACTTATGGCAGCCATCAACAAGCACTTGAGTCTCATGGGTGAGGCGTATAATGGTCAAGGTACGTGATGTTAATTATGTAAGTGTCTCCATTAAGGCTGAAATGGATGTCATAACTTGGATTCTAGTTTGGGAATTGGTTTTAATTTCATGATTGAACATTTGTAAAAATCAGTTGACCTCAAAGGTCAACTCACCCATTATCAGATATAATCGGTTGTTTAGGAGAATGAAACTTCTTACCAAATACATATCTGTACATGGTCTCAACTGATATATAGGCCAAACTGTGGGCTAATATATGTAATAATTATTTAGGCTTCACGTGTATATGATTAAGTCAGGTATGAAGTGAATTAAAATAGTGAAAACAGAATTTTCTACCATTTGCTTGCATGAATTATATAAAAAAGCACTCATTTTCTCATTACATAGCCCAATTTATGTGTGAAATTTTGCAATCAATTGTGACAATGCAAAATTGACCATCAGATCATTTGCACTAACCTGACCGATGATCAATTATAACCAATTATCGGCCCATCATTTATTCTAAAACTTGATAGGTTCACCTGACTTGGACTTAAGCATACCAAGGCAACATAAAAGACATACCTGGAAATCAGTTTACCAGTGGAACATACATATAGATATGACATAGTGATTGCTTAAATTTTGGCAGGAGAGCAGGTTTTTTATACGTTTTTAGTTTTTATGTATGAAAAAAACAGAATGTCACATACTCAAAAAGCTAAGCACCCTAGGCCCTTATTAGGTGAAGTACATTATATACTTTTAACACATTGTCACTAATGTCATTTTATTTTCTTTTTTAACATAATAAGAAAAAGCAAAATTTTCTCATAACAGTCATCTGCTTTAGGGAGAAGGTGACTGAGCCTCAGTATAATGTAGTATTATGATGTATGAGTAATATGATGCTGTAATTCTGTTTCCAGGCATTGACCGCCACTTGCTGGGTCTTCAGCTGACAGCCATGAGGGAAGGTCTGCCGATGCCAGATCTCTACACAGACCCTGCCTACAAAAAGAGGTAATCATAAGGTCCCTGAAAAGGTCATATAAGGTCAAGGTCATAGTTCTATAGCAGTACACTCATCAATACATTGTGATACAGAGTGAGAAATTGTCTTGGTATTTTCTGATACCCTTGTATTGATAATATTTGGTGGTGTGAGGATTTGAGGTCCAAGGTTTATAAATACAGTAAACCATCACCTTAAGACCACCTCAGTTTAGTGGCCATCTCAAAATAAAGACACTTTCACACATTCCCAATTCCTTTTTATGGCGGGGGCATATAGTTTTACCCATGTCCGTCATACCGTCCTTCCATCATTCCGAAATCAAACAGTTGTACAGACTTTTTTTTTTGCAATGCCTGCAGATATTGGCCTGATTTTTTGGTGTGCTGGCAGATAATGACCAGTTACAGATTGAGTTCATGTTTTGTCCCAGTTGACCTACTTTTGACTGTTTAATGGCTCCTGAACATAGAAAATTTCATGAAAAATAGAAATCTTCATGACAAATACACATGTATGGACTTTTTAGCTCAGCTGACTTTCAGTCATGCTGGGCTATAGCGATGGGTCTTTGTCCGTCGTCCTTCAGTCTGTCCGGCCGTCCGGCTGGCCGTCCGTCCGTTAGCAGGGCACAAATCATAACCGTAGGGGCTAGGGCCATGAACCCTAAGCAGTCATAGAGGTTCTAAAAAGATCTCCTTGCAAACCTGAAATTTGGTCACTGTGACCTATATTCTCGAAGTTATGGGGTGTGTTTGCTCCCCCAGAAATAATTCTTTTAGCCAAAATTTTCATCCCAAACCTTCCATCTTTCACATACAGCTCACCTACCAACAGGGGAAGAACCATAATTATTTTGAGGTCACAAGGTCAAAGGTCAAGGTCACAGAACCAACTTCTTTGAAAAGCCTGTGGATGCATTTTAAGCCAAACCTTTCATCCCAATTCTTTGATCTTTCACATATAGCTCACCTACTTAGTGGGAGAAGAATCCTATAGATGTTGAGGTCACAAGGTCAAAGGTCAGGGTCACAGGATCCACTTCTTTGAAAAGGTTGTGGACACATTTCAAGCTAGACCTCACATTCCAAACCTATCAGCACTGATATTGCTTCTCTGCGAACAGGGGAAAAGACCTGTTGATTTTGAGGTCAAAGGTCAAGTTCACAACACCCTCTTCTTGCGTGGAGTCATTTTCAGGCAAACTTTTCAATCTATACTTTCCATCTGTCATATATGGCTTACCTACCAATAGGGGAAGAAGCCTATTGATGTTTAGTTCAAAAGGTCAAAGGTCAAGGTCACAATATTGTTCTAAATGCTTGTGAACATATTTCAAGTGAAACTGTTCAACCAAAACCTTCAGTCTTTCACATATGCCACATCTATGCATCACTCAATGTGATTCAAACTTCATATTTATGGGTCTTTTTGCATGAAGAAATAAGGCCAAAAAAAATTAAAGGTATGGTTCTCAGGCACCGCCCGCATCAATTTTAAACCCCCGCATCAAAAATTTTTATTTTGATTTTCAATAAAAACTTTTCAATATTGAGCTGCTGCCGCTCCGAGATTTCTTTCAAGAAGATAAAACCATACAATTTCCTTTGTTTTGTAGTGATTTTACTTATTCAGCAAAATAAAACTGTTTTTTTCATGCTTTTCCCTTATCATTTGACATTTTTATCGAAACATACCAAAAAATTTAAAATAAAAAAAGTGCCCGCCCGCATTGATTTCTGAAAAAAAGTGCCTGAGAACCATACCTTTTTTTTATTTTGGCCTAATTAATTGATTTTGCGGTCAGCTGGTCAGGAGGTTAAAGGTTGCAGGTGTAAGTTATTCACTCATTGGTTGCCAAGTAATTACACCCGGCCAGATGTAATTGGTTAGTAGTTACCCATCATTTCGAAAGAATCCAGTTGATATGTGGGCAAAAGGCCAAGGTCATAGGTCAGGTCAACTTATTTTGTAGACCATCTCTATTTTTCTTGTATATATAAGCTTGCACTCCAGCTGGTACATCTCACCGTGTGGCTGTAATTGTGAGTGACACTGGTGACATATGACTCCCTTTTGTATCAGGCTATTAAGTGATAAGGCTGAGTGATAAGTACCTCGTTACTGCATAACAAAACACTGTTATTGGAATACTTCAGTCAGGAATTTACACTATAGTGTACACTATAGAGTATAGTATTAAGGTTTAGCTACTGATTTATAAGATGATGGGAACATTTAGCTGTTTATTTTATGGAATCATAGCAATAAACTTAGTTTCCTAGATATCTGAATATTTTTATATAAATCACCACATATAAAAGCAAGTGTTTGTTCTCATAATATGTGGATGTGTACTTGATTTAGGATGGCTTTATTTTATTACAAGACTCTTAGTCATGCTTTCTGCATTCCTTTTCTTTCAGGTTTTGCAGCTTACCAACCCAGCTGACCCCATTGAAAAGCAGAATGATAATAAAAAATATTGGACCTACACTTTTACATCTGCATATCTATAAATCTGATATGAGCGCCTGAACATGCCTTTTGAATTGTTTTGGACATTCATTACTGTAACATCATTTGGAGAATTTGCCCCAAGTTTGGTCTCTTATTGGAGGATGTGTGATATCAAATGTCAGACTTGTCATAAATCCATTATGTCTGCCAGTTAGCAACCTTAGAAATCCTTTTTTCAGTGCAGTTTCAGTAATTTTCCTTCAATTTTTGGTCTGATTTAGAGAATGGTTGTTGTCTGATTTCAGACCTGTCAGAAGTCCAAAATGGCCACCAGGCAACCATCTTTAAATTCCTTTTGATCATATTATCTCAAGAACTGTTAAAGTGAAGGCAGTAGGACATATATTAATGTAATCTTGCAAAGGATTGGGTCAAATATTTCTTAATAAATATTATCATCATATATGAAAGTGCAGTACAGTTGGCTTGTATTGAATAAAAATTCATACAGAAGCACCTGTTTCTCAATAATTCTTGCATGGATTTCCTTGATTTTTTGCTATATATTTTGATCTTATATTTGCCCTTTGTGGTGTTCCTTTTGAGACTGACAGGTATCAAGTAAGCTATGGGAATAGTTCTGGATACCTTAACAATCAAACATTTTTCTCAGACCATCAATTCACTGTGTTTTAACCAGACATAGGTGATATATATTTCTGTTGTCGTAGAAAGTTTCAACAAATTGGCAAAGTGGTTCTTCAAAATTTGACTGGAAGTTGTGAATCTCAGCCCATGATGTTGCAGGTCATGCTTGGCAGCTGAGCGTCATGACCCATGGGTCACTTGTTTTCACAATGCCTGCAGATATTGGCCTGATTTTTGGTGTGTTGGCAGATAATGACCAGTTACAGATTGAGTGCACGTTTCGTCCCAGTTGACCTACTTTTGACCGTTTTAAGGCTCCTGAACATAGAAAATTTCATGAAAAATAGAAATTTTCATGAAAAATTCACATGTACGGACTTTTTTACGCAATGCCTGCAGATATTGGCCTGATTTTTGGTGTGTGGACAGATAATGACCAGTTACAGATGGAGTTGGCCTTTTCTCCCAGTTGACCTACTTTTGACTGTTTTAGGGCTCCTAAACATAGAAAATTTCATGAAAATAGAAATTTCATGACAAATACACATGTACGGACTGTTTTTGGCAATGCCTGCAGATATTGACCTGATTTTTGGTGTGTAGGCAGATAATGACCAGTTACAAATTGAGATTGCGTATCTTCCCAGTTGACCTATTTTTGACCATTTTACAGCTCCTGAACTTAGAAAATTTCATGAAAAATAGAAATTTTCATGAAAAATGCACATGTACAGATTTTTTTCGCAATGCCTGCAGGTACGGGCCTGATTTTTGGTTTGTGGGTTGATAATGACCAGTTACAGATCCAGTTTGTGTTTCATCATGGTTGACCTACTTTTAACCATTTGACAGCACCCTAACTGAGAAAATTTCATGAAAAATATATATTTTCATGACAAGTGCACATGTACAGACTTTTTTCACTATGCCTTCAGATACCGCCCTGATTTTTATGTGTGGGCAGATAATGACCAGTTAAAGATCAAGTTTGCGGGTCCAGGTTGACCTATTTATGACGGTTTGATGGCTCCTGATCATAAAAAAATTTCATGAAAAAAAAAAGAAATTTTCATGACAAATATACATGTACAGCCTTTTTTAGCCCTCAGCCCATAGGCTGATGGGCTATTGTTGTCACCCAAGCTGTCCTTCTGTCTGTCCAGGCCACCGTCCATCCGGTGTCTGTTAACTTTTACATTGTGAGCGGGATATCTCTAAAAGGATTCCCCATTGGAATCAGTGAAGATGTATATCGATAAAATCTCAGTCGAGTTCGAAGATGGGTGACCTTGACCCATTTTTCCACATTTTAGAGCTGATTATAGAAAAACACTCAGAAGCTTATATCTCAGGAACCATTGTGTGGATTTTCATAAAACTTACTATGATCATTATGACTGATGTTCTGTACCTGCTGCACAAGTTTGGTGGTGCCACCTACTATTTCGGAATTTTTATCTGATTTTTCATGGCCTTGTAAGCTTGATATTTCTTAAAGGATTCGCCGAGGAATTTTTAGTTCAGGTGACTGAAAGTCACCTGAGCTATAGCGATCACCCTTCGTCCAATGTCCGTCCGGCTGGCCTTCCGTCCGGCTGTCTGTTAACAGGGCACAAATCGTAACCGCTGGACCTGGAATCTTCTCACTTGACATCCAGGGAGGTCCTTGAAAAATCTCCTTGAAAACCTGAAATTAGGTCTGTGTTACCCATATCCTTCGAGCTATGGTGCTCCAAAGTACCCCCCAGAATAATGCAAAATTTGATACAAAAGCTCAAGTATCTGAATAACCACTGCATTGATCACCATGATTCTTTGCATGAATATTGATCATGGGATGTTCCATCACTTCCTGCAGACTGGTGGTGCCACCTGTATATTTTCCAATTTTTTCAAATTTTTTTCTCTTTTTTTCAGATTTGCAATGAAACTGTCATCTGTTAACAGGGCACAAATCGTAACCACAGGACCTGGAATCTTCAAACTTAACATCCAGGGGGTTCTATGAAAAATCTCCTTGAAAAACTGAAATTAGGTCTCTGTTACCCATATCCTTGGAGCTATGGGGCTCCGAAGTACCCCCCTAGAATAATGCATATTTGATACAAAAGCTCAAGTATCTGAATAACTACTGCATTGATCACCATGATTCTTTGCATGAATATTGATCATGGGGTGTTCCATCACTTCCCGTAGACTGGTGGTGCCACCTGTATTTTTTCGAATTTTTACAAATTTTTTTCTCTTTTTTTCAGACCTCAATGAAGCATATCGATCATGGAGTGTATCATCAGTTCCTGCAAACTGGTGGCGCCACCTGTATTTTTTTCAATTTTTTAGGCATTTTTTCTCTATTTATGAGACCTTCGAATGAAGTGGTCATCTGTTAACATGGCACAAACTGTAACTGCTGAACCTAGAATCTTCTTACTTCACATCCAGGGAGACTAATGAAAAATCTCCTTGGAAACCTGAAATTAGGTTTCTGTTACCCATATTCTCTGAGCTATAGGGCTCATAAATACCCCCAAGAATAATTAAAAATTTGATACAAACAAAAGCTCCAGTATCTGAAAAACTAATGCCATGATAGCCATGAGTCTTTGTATATATATATTGATCATGGAATGTTTCATCAGTTCCTGCAGACTGGTGGCACTCCCTTTATTTTTTCAAATTTTTACACATTTTTTTTTATGAGACCTTCAAATGAAGTTGTCATCTGTCCAAAAGCCCACTGAAACCTATTTCTAAAGACTCTTCACAAAATTCATGATTTGTTTGCACTCTGGCAGTCATTTTGCTCATTGTTCAACATTCCTTGAATTCAGCTGAGTGTCATGGCCCATGGGCCACTTGATGAAGATGTATATCAACAAAATCTTGGTCAAGTTCGAACATGGGTGACCTTGAACTATTTTTCTTTGTTTTAGAGCTGATTATAGAAAAACAATTAGAAGCTTATATCAATAACCATTGTGTGGATATTCACAAAACTTACTATGGTCAATGGGACTGATGGTCTATACATGCTACACAATTATAGTGGCGCCACCTACAATTTCTGATTTTTTAATGAATTTTTATCAGATTTTTTTAATTTTGGCCTTTTGTGCTGGTTATCTCCAAAGATATTTATCACAGGAACTTCATTTCTTCAGTGCTATTGCATATTTACAAAATCTTGGTCGAAGTTCAAAGATGCGTGATCTTGACCTATTTTTCAAGGTCATAGAGCTTAGAATAAAAAAAACTTAGGAGCTTATTTCTCAGGAAACATTTGGTGGATTGTTATGATTTAACATGGTACATACCCTTCAGTTTATATTTATAACTGATTATCAGCTATTGCCAATATTCTAGTATCACAGTGCAATGCTCAATACTTCGTGACAGGGCAGTATCACACGCTTCATCTCATTTTATATCCTGGTGTCAACCAGGCCTGGTGACTACTGCACCTGCAGGCCCTGGCTAGATAATCGTTCCCATTGCTGGGTATACCACTGAAGACCCCCAAAAGGCACACTTGTTTGTGAGTGAAACAGGGCTGTTGGGCAAGGCCTTCCCATTTCGCCTGCAGAGCGTTTACCCTGGGTGGGGGCTGACTGTGAAAAAATCTCACCACCTCGGCTGAGATTTGAACCCACTTCCTCCCGGCTTTGAGTCCTGTGCTCTTCCCCTGAGCCACAGAAGCAGGTTTTCCAATTCCTTTTGCTCTTTTTATCAGACCCCTTAGATGTAACACCATGTAGGGAGAAAATACATCAGTATCGAATGAGTTTAGGTGTAGCTACATCTGATATACTTGTTATTTATAAAAAAAACTTATATTCATAATTTGAAAATCATTTTATATGTGGAAGTTGTTGATATGATAATCAACAAAGCTGAACATCAACTAGCAATCTAAACTGTAATGTACTTTAAGTGCATTATATCATGGGCTTCATGTATTTGTTTCTGATTGCATACAACTAGTTTGTAATTTCTTTTATATGTTCTTAAACAAAAACAACTGACCAATATAGCCAGGTCAGTGAAGTTTCTTGTGATCTTACTTATTTTGAATATTTTGTAATTATTGTAACAATATGTGTTAATTTTGTATGTAAAACTTCCAGTGGCGGTGGTGGTAACTACATTCTGTCAACCAGTTTCATTGGGTACACAGCGATACATGGAGGTGTGGCTGCAATGTGTGAGAATGGTTACGGATTTTTCTATTGTATTGAGCAAAATCGGTAAGTCTCTCTCAAGGGTTCATTTATTAAATCTGTGTCTCTTTAGATAGGGATCTTTTATGAATCAGTACATCTCTTTCAGATAGGAATCACTTATTAAACCAGTATGTCAGTTTAAATATGGATCATTTGTTGTTTGATTTTAACATATTCCTGCTGCCTCCGCAGAGAAATCTTGTAGGCATGATAACTCAAAAAATATTTCACCGATCTTGATCAAACTTGACATGTGCATAGATATCAGTGAGAGGACAAAGGCTTTTTAAAATGGGGTTATGACCTTTAACAGGATAGTGACCTTGACCTTGAAAAAAATAGGTAAAAATCACACAAAAACTTAAGTATCTTAAGAAAGAATGCATGAATTAGTCAAAAAATCAGTTTGAAGAGCTTGGATAGCTTGCTTTTGTATGCAAGAATGGTGGTGCCACCTGTTATTCTTTTATATTTTTGCATGTTTTATTACCCCCATCATTGCCACTTTACAGTAGTGTGAGCTTTATATGTTAAAAAGTAATTAACAGAATCTTTCATATTATGCTATGTATAGATTTGGATTATGGATGGATGAGGCCTATTTAAAATTTGATCATGATCTTTATTATGAGAGTGGCCTTGACCTTGAATAAAAAAATATTTTTTCTCAAGTGGATAGATGTATCTTTCTGAAAATCAAAATGAAAAAGTTTTGTTAAAAGAGTTTGAAAAATTGGACCTTAATCTTCTAAGTTAAATCTGCGGATATATAGGAATTTTGTGAACCCAATAACTTTTCAAGTACTGGTACCCTATTTTTTCTCTTCAAATGTGGTACACAGATTGTTTCCAGCTAAACCTCAGACATGTTTGAAAGACTGGTGACCTTGAGCTTGGTCTTCAAGGTTAAATCCCCAAACTACCGTAAAATCTGTGAAATTTCGTACCTCGATGAATTTCGTACATGGTCTTTCTTCAGTAACCATAATTATTAAAATGACATGTTAAATTTCGAACTGCCGATGGTCTGTTACGCCATATTTGACGTTAGCAGGACTGCCGTGAATGTAACACTGACGTAACCTCACCCTGTTATCTGGTTTTGAACAAGCCTACCGGTCCGATCGATGTGAATGCCATGCTATTGATAATTAATATCTACATCATATAGAATGTAATTTGACTGAAAACTAAGATTTTTGTTTCAGCGACAATAGAAAAAAATTAAAATATCTCTTATGTGAGTTGCTTAATTGTCCGGGGTGCGAGCGACACGCCATGAATAACTGACAGACGTCCATGAAGTTTGACGGAGGTTGGAAATTGGATAATCAGGATTAACTCCGTAAATGATCTCAAGAACACTAGCTTTGCGTGCACCGTAAAGGGGGATTTCCGTGTGTAAGCCAGGTTCAAATTGGTCTCTTTCAAGCAAGCTCAGCGCTCTGGTGTATGTAATAGCAATGTTAATCAGTTTGAAAATTAATGCTAATTTCCATTAAAAAATTTAAAATAAATATCTTGAATATCACACCAGAACGACCCGGGTACTGTATCACCCAACAATCAAGTCACACGAGATCAAACGGTACATCAAAGAGCTGGCAGACGTTCATGAAGTTTTACGGAGGTTGGATATTTGATATTGGAAAATCAGGATCGATTAACTCTTTAAGTGATCAAAAGACCTCTAGTTTTTTGTGCACCATTAGTGGGGATTTCCATGCGTAAGCCAACTGAAAAACGATGTCTCCGGGCAAAGCCCCGGATGTCACGCAAGCATGTACGGGTGTCGAGCTTCATGACAGGATTAAATCCTTCAGATATACTTTTTAAGATTACTTTTCCAAAGTGATTTAATATAAAATAAACAACACAAGTATAGAAAATAATGTTTTTATTCATGAAACTTCATGGTTCACACGGATGAATGCAAAATCGGCGAGTGAATACTTGAGGCTCCTATTATCGCCCACTGCCGACGAGGCATCTCAACTTGTCAAGACCATAATTTTAAAACTGCTGAAATGGACTGTTAAATTTCTGACTTCCACAAATTTAATTATTTTTTTCTGTACGAAATTTCACAGATTTTACGGTCTACAGGATTTTTTTTACCCCCTTTTGAAGTACTGCATCTGTTTCATTCAAATTTGACAGTTAAAATATTTCCACCATTATCTCAGATTTTTTTCAAAACTAGTGACCTTGACCTTGGTGTTCATGGTCAAACCTTAAGAACTGTAGGACTTTCGTGAACCCCATAACTTTTGAAAAACTGCTTTTCTTTTCTTCAAATTTGATACACAAATTGTCTCAACCAAGATGTCAGACCAGTTCAAACATTTGTCATCTGGACCCCGGTGGCCTTGGTCTTGTCAAGAAGTGGGCTTTTAAGATCGGGTTATAGGTTAATTGTATGGGGATACTATGGCATTTCAAAAATTTCTGGTTTAATCAGTACATCACTCTCATATCGGAATCATTCATTAAACCGGTACATTAATCACAGATAAGGGTCATTTATCAGGTCAGTATGTATCTTTGTATCGGGATCATTAATTGAATTAGTAGGTCTCTCTGAGATAGGGATCATTTATTGAATCAGTAAGTCTCTCTGAGATAGGGATCATTTATTGAATCAGTATGTTTCTGGGGGAAGGGATCATTGATTGAATCAGTATGTTTCCCTTAGATAAGGATCATTTATTGAATTAGTACATCTCTCTGAGATAGGGATCATTAATTGAATCAGTATGTTTCTGGGGAGAGGGATCATTGATTGAATCAGTATGTTTCCCTTAGATAGGGATCATTTATTGAATCAGTAGATCTCTCTCCGATAGGGATCATTTATTGAATCAGTATGTTTCTGGGGAAAGGGATTATTGATTGAATCATTAGGTCTCTCTCTCTCTCTGATTGGGATCATTTATTGAATCTTCAGATTCATTGCATTATTAAGTCTTTCTTAGATATGGATCATATATTAAAATTAGTATGTTTCTTTCTGTTGGAGATCATTTATTACATCAATAAGTCTAGATAAAATACAAAACCATTATGGGATCAGTATGATTCTGTCAGATGTGGATCATTTGTTAAATCTGCATATCTCATGAGGTCATTCATTTAATAAGAAAGTCTCTCTCATTCCATTGTATTGACAAGTTTCTCAAGGTGGATACTGTTTTCTTATTTCAGTGAAATGCTTTCATTAAGTTTTCTTTGAAAAAAGGCTTTTGTTAATTCTGTACTATCCAGAAATCTTATGGGTGTATTACTTATAACAACTTCAACTTTTTTCTCTATTTTAATCTATTTACAAACAAACACTTATAAAAAATACATCACTCAGAATATACAAAATTTTAATTTGAAAAAATAAAATGAAATTAGAATACATGTATTATAGTCTTAATTTCCCAGTAACATCTATGTAAATATTTTCATTTCATGATGCTAAAGAATACCACATCACACATTTTCACAAGTCCGCAAATTACTCAGTGGATTGTCATTATTTAATATAAATGTTTATATTGTGTATATGATCAACTTTTATATTTACAGAGTGAAATTTTTCATCAGCTCTTATAAGTCTGATAAAGAGTCAGACAATCGTCGGCTGTACAACATGATCAGTCAGTGTCTGGACGAGATGAAGGCGCTGCTGGAACGTGTAGCGCCATCTGCTGCTAAAATGTGAAAAAACACAAAGGTGGTAATTCCCTCTGTCATAAATTTATTCATATGGACAAAAAGCTTGATATCAAATTATGCTAGGAAATGTTTATAAATTTTAAAGAGAATATGATTATGAAAAGATGTGTTTTTATGAGGAGAGTATGAAATGTTGGACACTTGATCAAGTGACAGGGGCACATGTACATTTGAAATTCTAATCCAGGACGTGCCTAGGTGCTACTTTGTGTATTAATTTTCTTTAATGACACTGTGACATCGGTAAACAGTTGTTTCAGTGTAAACCATGACCTCATCTGTTAGACTTAATCTAGGAAATACTGACCATTATAAGGTTGTGATATCTGTCAGTGCTGCTACAGTATTAGTATACATACACACATACATACATACATACATAAATGTATATATATATATATATATATATATATATATATATATATATATATATATATATATATATATATATATATATATATATATATATATATATATATATATATATATATATATATATATATATATATATAGACAGGCCAGTGTAAGTATTGGTTATAGCCCAGTGAAATATTATGCATCACACAAGGTTTTATGAGGCGTGGGGCATGCATGGCATCATGAGGTAAAGCTGAGTGAATGCCATGATTGACACAGTCCAAGCAAAACTTGCCGCATGTTAGACAAATTAGTAAACAAAATATATCTTAACAAAGTAAGAACAGGGCTGGGGTTAAGACTGATACTTGGTTCTGTTTTGGCTCTGCTCCTCCGCATATCAGGTTCTATGATTCCATCAGCGATATGAAGTTATAATAGTGCAGGTTACCAGGGTAGCTCAGGGTTTCCAAGTTAACATTTTGCAAAGGAATATAATACGTTTTTGTGTATTTTTCATTATTTGAACATCTGGGAGTTCACCTTTCCAATATATTGGTACAAAATGAAAAATGCCTTTCTGTGCATATGTTTGCCTAAGAAACCTAATTTATTTTATGTGATATCTGTTAGTATTATATTATTGTGGAGTTCTACTGATGTCTGGTGATGTTGTGTTGAGAACTTGTAGCAACAGTTTCATCAGTTAAAAATAGAGTATTTTAACATATGATTTTATGGAGCAGAACTGCCACTAATTATGTAAAAACAGTTCTTGAATGAAAATTTCTGAACCTTACATTTAAATGAATGTCGATTTTATTTTTGGTCATGAAGTTTTTCACCTAACATTAATTAGGCCGGCATTCCACTGCACCATAAAATTGGTGTGGTCACATTTGAGTTAGGAGGAAAACTGCAATTTTCAGAGGGTGCCCCCTGATGGAACTAACAGTAGTTCATGTCTTTGTTGGCAGATGGTAGCACTTGTGTGGAAGGTTGAGTTTGTCTGGGTGACCAGTGACCACTTTTGTTTATGTTTATCACAACACTGTCCTCTCACCAAGGAGCCACAGAACACTCTACATTTTCTGTTTTAAAGAAAACGTGACTTGTTGTATCATTGCATGCCATGACACTATAAATATTACAGTAAAAGAATATAAAACTTAACATGGCCAGGCACATTTTCATGACATTGTATTTATATCTCTGTGATAATTACAAGCTGTATTATCTTTACACACTTTTAACAGCACTTCTTAATAATTTCATCTTTCAAGATACACCATGCCAAACTGTTATTTATGTGTGAGCAGTCACTTACAAATGTTAACTTAATCTTTAATTTTTGATGCGTCAGGTTTTTAGGATATGTGTGATTGATATCACTTTACGATTTTTATTGTATATAAACACTGAGGTATTTTTTAATTACTTAATATGTATATATTTTATTTTACTGTTATGTCCAGTGTGAAAATACAGATAACTTATCTGTTACAGTTCAGTGATGTAGAAAACATATCGAATATGGTCAGCTTCCTTGTACCATGACTCGACTTGACAGTCCTAGCGTGACATCAGTGAGATATTCAAGTTACTTACTTGACAAAGGAAAATTCTGGTTATAAATGGGAATGGGGCACTCTTTAGGGATCTGAAATAACATGTACTTAAAACATTAATCACCTGAGGTGCTAGCTCATTGTGTCACATACAGTTTTATCAAGGTTACCACTTGCCAGTGATTAAAGGTGTATTTTTCCAGGTTTAAATTAATGTGCTCTATTCCTATTATTGGTCAGCAAATAAGCTACATGTCCATGTATAGTACAGTTATAATATATATACTAGACAAAATACACCCCTGGCTTATCTATAGCTAGAAAAATCATCTGATGAAAGTTTTAATATCTGTGTATGTGCCATGACATGTGCCATGTGGGGGTTCGGTGGTGTAATGGTTAAGGTTACCAGCTCATGATCGAGAATTAGCGAGTTCGAATCCCAGCCAGACCCCCACCATACCAAGACCCTTCAGCAAGGTTCAAACCACAAGTGTGCCTCTGTTCAGCCAACAGTAGAAATAGGTACCAGTAAATACTGGAAAGCTAACCTGCAATGGACTAGTCGCTTCACGTTACAGAAACCGGGATAAGCCCTGGCCTGATGAGCCAGTTGTCTTGGGTGTAAAAGCCCAACAGACTCTACCTTTGAGCCATGATGTATTAATAACTGCCATTAGTGAGAACACAATATTGACATCTCTGGCCAGAGTTAAAGCTTAATAAATTAAGTGTGGGCATTATAATTTTACTTATATTTCATCACTTATCTGCAAAGCATCAGAGGTTAGTAAGTAAATGATGTTTGAGGGAAATTAAATTTTAGGATTGTCATTATTTGAACAAGTATCATTATTCTCGATGGCAGGGCCAAGGAAAAATAACAAGGATGTTTCATGTTAAATTCATATTTTTTTATGATTATAGTTTTCCAATCAGATATAAAGGAAAAGATTACACCACACATTGTAAAATGTACTCTGGAGGACATTTTATAAGAGCTTTTGAGATCGGACTCTTCCTCTGAATAAAGTGGGAACTTGATGTCAGAATTTTGGTTTCTCAGCTTTGGAATTCAAACAGGTATTGTGATTTCTTGATGTCAAACTTTTAATTCTTTAGGCAATACATTTGGACCGCTGTTCCTGTATATTTTTTTACACCACAGACTTTGACTTGCAGCATTCCGGAAGAAGTTACTTAACAGGATTCTTATTCATATGTACTGATGCGAATCATGACTAGTTTTACTGCACTTATCATAATGCATGTTTCTGTCTCTTATGACAGTTATGCTTATCAATGCAATTTTTATTTCCATGTCATATTTGTCATACTGTATAGTCAGCTGTCATTCAGTCTTTTTAATAAACCATGTCAATCTCTCATGATGTTATTATCACTCATTGTCAGACCACCTTCAAATAAACTGTAGGTTTGGCTTCCCCAGCAAGAATTTTAGCACCTGATTTACAGGGGAGAATGAAAAAAAAAAAATTTTTGCCAGATTTATAAAACAGAGAACTTCTCCCTTTCTATTTGACCAATTAAAAAAATATATATATAAACTTGGTTTCTCTGAGAAATGGTGTTAAACAATTATTGTGACCCATTTATGAAACTTCCTGATCCAAGCATAAACAAAAACACAGGTGCAAGTTTCATGTCCGTAAGGACTGTTTTATTGTACAAAGTGTTTGTACATCTATCTGGCATAGGCACTGTGCTTATTATTTAATGTAAAGACCTGAAAATGAAACTTACACCAGCACACAATATCTACCAGAATGTTTTTGTCATTCTAATAATGTCTGCGTCATCTGTGTTACTACTGCACTGAGTCAATTTCATCTTGCATAGGATTTCCGTATCATCTGCACCGGCTGATCATACATTAGATATTAAAATGAAGGGCCAGGTTGACCAATTAAATTATATTTTTCATACCACTGCAATGTAACTGTCCACACGTAAATCCCTGTATTATATATGAACAGGCAATATTTAAGTGAAGATGTTAAAGAAACTTGATGAAAATTTCCCTATTACACAGGAAATCCTTAATTCCAAGAGACTATATCACTTCCTTTTTTTTATATGAATTGTATGAACTAATGAAGGATATGAACTAATTCAAACATTACAGTATAATACAATGACAGAGCTACTGTGTTTAAGGTTAATGGTATATAAGGTATGGTGTGTTTAAGTCCAGGTTTAATTGCATACACACAAATATATTCATACTAACAAGCACCTTCCTGTGAATTTCACACACCTTCAGTAAACCAGTCCTAAAGGTATATCACAGTGCAAACAGAAACCGTATCCGTGGCACACACAGGCTATTTGTGTACATGTACACAATTGTTACAACTTCATACTAGCACATCTGCCTTTACCTAGAGCACCATTACACAGATCTCTGCAAAAATTATGCCAGAAATATAAAACAAAACTCTTGTATCACTTCCACAATGGAAGTGCATAGTACAATTATGATGCACATATATGTACAAACCCCAAGTCTAAACATCTGACATACAGGAAATAATTATGTTAATGTGATATATATATATATATACATAACAGACACTTATGACAGACTACACTAATATAAGAATAAATAGCTTTTTAAACAAACATTAAAAAATGTATATCACAACATGTGCTGGAGTTTAAACTGATTTTGTGGCCAGTAACACAACTCTCTGGACGGGAAGCGTCTGCAGACACAAGCTGATTAAACCCAAACAGATTACAAAACCAAAGTTTGCTGTTTATTCCTGGAACATTGTGTAGTAATCCATACAGATTCAATACTGAGTTACAGTTTATTTCTAGAACAGTGAAGCATATGTGGAACAAACTGTGAAGACTATAATTTAATCTCAACTCGATGTGTAAAGAAGCCTGCACCTTACAACTAGAATGGCAAACATGGCAAGAACCCATGGGCCATTTTGTCATGGATCCCACTTATGCGTGAGAGCCTATCTTGCAAAACCAGCCAAAAGCAAAGAAAGGTCAAGGTCATTAATCAGACAAAACTTGATCCTTCACCGAGTTTTCAGCAGGTCCCATAGATCAACTTTTTAATAAATATATTAATACAGCAAAA
This sequence comes from Sipunculus nudus, assembly GCA_026874595.1. Classification (NCBI taxonomy): domain Eukaryota; kingdom Metazoa; phylum Annelida; class Sipuncula; order Golfingiida; family Sipunculidae; genus Sipunculus; species Sipunculus nudus. The sequence continues at coordinate 7,945,832 of CM049318.1, read as the reverse complement.
AATCACCTGAAGACCACCTTTGTATGGCGACCACCTTGAAATAGGGACCGCTTTTTCAAGGTCCTGTTGGTAGTGGTAATTTCACGGTTTTACTGTATCATGAATAATGTTACAACATATCTTTATAGCCTTTTCACTTTTTGATCCAGTCTACAAGCTTTTTCTATCTTTCTTTACTAGATAGTATATGCCAGGCCTCAAGGAAGCTGTGAATATTAACAAGAACATTATCAAACATCTTATTTATTCTATAAAGAAACAATGAAACATGCTGTTCAGGATATCATACATATACAGTACTTGTGAAAATTCACTGAGCAAATGAACATTTCAATTAAAACAAATATTCATCATGTATCATGTACTCTGCATGTGTTACCAAACATGCTTAAGTCCCTTTGTATCAACAGGATATACAGCAAGAAGAGTTAATATGACACATTAGTAATAACAAATTGCAAGCCAGGTAAGATTCCACAGGTAACTAGGTCATAATTCAACAATAGATGAAACGATCTACTTGGCATTTATATTTGACCTGGATGGCCACTAATTTAAAATGGACACCTGACATTGTTTGTGGAATTTTATAAAATTGTTTTAAGAAATGGTGAGACTGATAAATACATCATTATGGAATTTAGAAACAAATAGACCCCTCTGCTTGTGTCATCATACATTCATGAATATGAACCTTTCAGATTTCCCTTCTCTGGGCAGAAACAACATAAATCAAAACCATGTAATATCATGCTGAAATTAGGTCAGTGTTTGCATATATTATGATAATCATAATCACATGACCAGAATGATGTGCACCACTGGTTGATTCCTGGTGTTGGGGTCTGTGAGAGATCATATTGAAGTTTGACTTGTGGTGTTTGTTCCCGTAGTTGGAATGTGCTCTCTCCAGATAGAAGTGCTATTTACTTCTTACCATACCTCACTGCAAGACAGGAGAGTGAAAAACAACATGTAAAATAAAGTGATAATAATCTTTTAGTGGTAAAAGAAAAGGTTTCTTAAACTCAAGAAATAATAATGGTCAAAGGTCACATCAAAATTGTTCACAAATACAAGTGGCCCATGGGCTACGACACTCAGCTAATTTTGACTGGGTGCTTCTGTTTTTTTATTAATGTTATATATTGTCTGTGAGAATAGCCTATTGCTTAAGTTACAGTGTTGATAAAATGGACAGAAAATAAAAATATCAGGATTCATAGGAGACCTGCCCAGGACTCCCCTGGATTTCACAATAGAGGGATCCAAGGAAAATGGATAAAATGTGTACCCTGTCTGTCTGGGTGCTCAATATCATGTTTCTGGTCCATAGCTAGCAGAATATAGGTCACCATGATCCAATTTCAGGTTTCCAAGGAGAATTGCCAAGGATTTCCTTGAATGTCATGTTAGAAGAGTCTAGGACTAATGGATACAATTTGTGCCTTGTCTGTCTTGGTGCGCAAAACCATTTTTCAGCAAATAGATCACACAATATAGGTCACCATGACCTAATTTCAGCTGATCGTGATTGGACTATAAATGTTTCTCCACTGTGATACTATATTGAGTCGATAAAGCTTATGAATATCATGTACATGTTGGGCTATTATAAAGGAATGTTATGTAATATGTGAGTAAATGATAAATGAAATTACCTGACTGATGGATTAATAGAGTCAAATAAAGTGGTTTATTTTTTATTTATTTAGGAGGGGTTGAAAATTGTGATATATTTGAGCAAATATGAATGCAATGACAGCAGTAATAAGCAGTAGTAGATGATAAGGCTATTTGTTGAAGGATCTAAAGTGTATGGTAGTCTGCAAGCGTTCAATTTGACAGATATGATGTTATAATTAACTATGCTGATGAAGTGATTTATGAATATGTGACTGTATGACACAATATCTCTTTTAGTCTTGACAAGGTACATTATTGTGATGCCCACTATGTCTACATATTACACAATATTGACATGATTTCTGGCATGTACATAGGTACCTATGGACGAATAGTTATACAAAATATTAAAGTATGAATATATCTGATTCATCTTGTTCTTGCTTACTGAGGCTGACTTTGGGATGGGGTTCGGAGAAGGGAAAAGTGAGGGCAGCACGAAGGTGGATGTAGAAATATTCTATTGTAATGTTTTTCATTTATATAAGAATATGAAAAGCTAAGAGGAAAGGGGCCCTCCTTGGTTATAGTAAAGTTCTAAATATATGATTGCAAACTAATACTCTGACAAGACTGTCATGAAGAAAAACAGTAAAAGTTTTGAGATACTGTGTTGCATACGAAAATTTACAGATGGACAGGCAAGTGGACAGAATGGACTAATACCTTTATTTCACTTTCAAGAGAATAATGCATTTAAGTTTATATATAATCCTACAGATCCACTTTTTCCATTAAGAAGTTTTTATCTGTATCATTTTTTTATTTACAGGTTTATAAATTTTTAATTAAAAAACCTGAAAATATAAGTTAAAATATTAGAATTGTTGCAAAAGTTGCAATCATTATATATACAGAGTAAAAAACATTGGGTCATATTATGCATACACATATATTTTATTATTTTTAAATCATAAATGTTTTAACTGATTTTAAATGAAAATAATGCCACAACATGGCATCTACAAGAATATTCCTTGAATCACTATTAAAAAGTTTTGCATATTGGAGTTTTCAGGATATGCTTAATTTTAAAATAAAAGTAAATTTGACAAAATAAAACATCTTTTCAAATAAAGTATACACATTGTTGGTTGAATGAGGGACAAACAATATCATTGTGCTAATTACTATCCCAGTTTTAATTAATTACTGGAATTAATAGTCAATTTCACACCTGGTGAAGTTTTTACTCTTCTGAAGTAAGGAATTACTTATCTCATGAACATCCAGACTTTCACAGCAATACACCACTTTGTGGACACAATTAAATGTACACTTTAATCACTGTAACCCTGGTGGTTCAATACAAAATCTAAAATGTAGCATGTCAAAGAATAAAATAAAATACAGAAAAATTATAACATTCATCTAGTTTATGCACCAGCTGGGGGGGGATGAGTGCAGGGCGAGGGGAAGCCTGCTAGTAGTGGCCAAGCTGGGCCAAGGTAAGCTGCCTGGGGTGGGTTACATAATGCAAGTGAAGGCTGTACTACTAGGTGGGCTAGATGTAAACAACACTTGACATGGTGTGTGAAAACATGAATAAAAGCTATTCATTCCAATCAATTTCTTTTGAAAGTTCAGATTTTAAAAGATTAAATCCTTATGCATATATGCTGGGAAAATTAAATCAACAGTGCCAAAGTTGGACAAAATTTAAGGTATTGTTTTTTATTTATGCTAATAACTTGAAAAATTTGCAAAATTCAGATCTAATTTTGGGTAAACAATTGAATTTTGATTAAATAAAGTTATATTCCTGAAAAAAGGTCTCTAGGTTCAGCAATTCTCATGTGAGTAAATATATTTCCTGATTTTTTAAAAAATTGCATTATGTTTTGGCCCATAACTTCAAAATAATATTCAATACTGACCTAATTTTTGGTATGTTCATAGAAAATGTATAAAAGAATGTGAATACTAAATACGATCAAAAACAGATCAGTGGTTTTGATATTAGGCAGCCTTGAAGTGTAACAATGGCTTTCTTTTATGGAAAACGGAGTTTTTTTCCTTAATATCTCGAAGGAACAAAGTCCTAATGACCCAATTTTCGGTATGGTAGGAGATTTTGGGGACATCTAAAATTATGTCAACAGCCTGGGGAGCATAGAGATGTGCACTGAATGACCTACAGTCATCAAAGTGGACTGCTTGACAATGTAAGGGAATACAACAAGAGCCTCCAAAAAAATTCAATAACTAGCCTAATTTTGCAGCTTTTATTTTCAAATTTCAGATTTTAACAGATTTAAATCCTTATGTATACATGGTGTGAAAATTAAATCCACAGTACTTACAGGAAAAAAACGTGCCATGGCCAAAGTTGGGCAAAATTTAAGGTACCAATTTTATATTTTTGCCAATATTTAAAAAAAATTAACAGATTTTGATCTAATTTTTGGTCTACAATTAAATATTGATTAATTAAAGTTGTATTACTGGAAAAAAGTCCCTACCTTTAACACTTTGGGTCTTAAGTGACCAAATATCTTCCTGATTTTTTTACAAAGTGCATTATGTTTGGGCCAATAACTTTTTTAAATTATATAATACTGACTTAATATCTGGCATGTACATAGGAACTATATAGAGGAATATTTATGGTAAATATGAAGAAAACCAGACGAGTGGTTTTGATATTAGGCAGTCCTGAAGTGTGAAAATAGATTTCTAATAAAAAATTGAGGTTTTTCCTTAATATCTCAAAGGAACGAAGTCCTATTGACCCAATTTTTGGCATGGTAGGAGATTATGGGGACATCTAACTGTATGCCGAAATTCAGATTCGTAGGTCCAACGGTGTTGAAACGTGCCAGTCTTACGGACGGACATCCAGACGGCACGACAGACGGACGGACGACGGACAATGGACCATGACTATAGCTCAGATGACTTATAGTCAGCTGAGCTAAAAAATGTAGGTCACCAAGACCTTATTTCAGGTTTTCAAGGAGATTTGCCTAGAGCCTCCCAGGAAATTGTGTAAGAAGGTTCTAGGCCTAACAGATATGATTTGTGCCCATCTGACATTCAGGGTGTTCATACGACATCTTTTCCTATAGGTCGCAGAATATAGGTCACTGTCTTGGTGCTCAAAATCATGTTTTAGGCCCATAGGTCATAAAATATAGGTCACCATGACCTAATTTCAGGTTTCCAAGGAGATTTGCCCAGAAACCCCCAGGATTTTATGTTAGAAGCTTCTAGGCCTCACATATACAATTTGTCCCCATCTGACATTCAGGATGCTCATATTACATTTTTTCCCTATAGGTCGCAGAATAGAGGTCACAGTGACTTAGTTTCAGGTTTCCAAGGACATTTGCCTAGGATCTCCCAAAATGTCTGGTAGGAGGTTTCTAGGCCTAATGGATACAATTTGTGCCCCGTCTGACTGTCTTGGTGCTCAAAATCATTTTTTCTGCCTGTATGTCACAAAATAAAGGTCACCATGACCTAATTTTGGATTTCCAAAGAGATTTTCCCAGGACCTCCCTTGATGTACAGTTAGAAGTTCCTAGGTCTAATGGTTACAATTTGTGCCTTGTTAACGGCCGGACAGCCAGACAAAGGGTGATCATGCACTATAGCTCAGATGACCCACGCTACCAGACAACATGGGATACAAACATTGTGTTGGATTTTCTAAGAAACTCGCCCCCTGCTTCACAACTGACAACTAAAGAACTAACCGTCATCTGAGCTAATAATATGCTAAGATCAGAGATTAGTGTTTGCTCTGTGTGAGTCACAGACATTAACAGAATATTTTATGATTACATGCACATCATTCTACACACTGGACATTTTATATTAAAAAAAAAGACAAAAATACAAAACAATAATAATAACCACCTTTTTAAATACAAATTTTCTTGGTAATATAAAACTGTAAAGGGTCCAATTTACAAACCATCTTGTGCAATGTACATTTCAAAGATTAATTTAACCCAAACTAAATCAATCTTATGATGAACAGACCAATTTAATATCTTAACTTACTTTTTTAAACAATGGAATGATTACCTTAATTTCAATTTTTGAGAATTTAGCTCATTTTACTGGAATCATTAGAACAATCCCCTTAAAATAATATTTGTTCATGTTTTTTTTAATCCTTCTGATCCACTACCCTCACAATGTCACGATGTTTCATGCTGAGTCGTCTGAGTACATACCGGCGTCAAGCCTCGCCTGGAAGCTTTGTATTTGCTGCATGTAATCCTCTTCCTGGTCTATACTACGGCGACCGGTCGAGTATCGAGAGGACAGGGATGAGCTGCCGTTCTCCTGAAGTCCGTTGGCTGGCCGCGATGATACGGAAGGTGATATGTGATGTAGGTAACCATTTGATGACCGGTCTGGTAGAGGCTGTGACATGTTCTCAACACTCCTCAGCAACGGTCTGAAACAAAACATTACATCACAGCAAGTGAATCATTGATTCAAGAATTCAGTTAAATGTTCTATTTGACAGATAAGCAGTATGTCAAGCATCATTATGTCATGGTAACTGAATCCTCATTAAATTTAAGATATCATTTACATCTTCTTTTATAAAAGTTGACAGCATGATAAAGAGTAACTGCCATATAATCATATTAAAATAAAAGTGACTGTTTCAACCAGCAGATATCATCAGATAACTAGCAGCATGTGAAAATTGCTTTATGACAGCTTTATGTCCACTGTACATGGCAATAATCCTGAAATTACAAACAGATGTTGCAAAATCTGAAGACTAGAACTACAGGTCATATTTGAACTTTGGTCCTTGGAGCATAGTGTCTTAACTGTAGGACCCTGAATCTAATCAATATATGCCTCCCTCTGTAGGAAGGGATGCTTACAGGGGCTAGCAATTTTTATATATATATATATATATATACATATCAACATGTGGTCCAAATTAATTGTGGGTTTGACTTTCTTGGGTACCCAAATTGCAAAACCATCGTTTACAATTCTTTGTTCTTTTCTTTCGTTAGACCTCAAGAACTGACCATTGGGCACAATATTAGCCATATGTGACAGATTTGCCCCTGATATTTCTTTTTGACCTTGACCTAAAGGTCACACACTCCTTTGCTGATTCCCCATTATTGATCATTTGCAGGTGTCAGGGAGGCTTCCAGGATCTAGTGATGGCTTGGTGATTACGAACATCTTGTTCTTTCTTGTTTAACAGTTGGTTATTTACCTGCTGGTACCAGACATTGGTCGGTTCGGCCGGTCTGCTGACCTGGGTCGTAGTATTGTTCTGTCATGCGCCCCGTCTCCTTGGCGATGCATGCTGCTGACACCATTAACGGGCGGTCCGGAGGTGTGCTTTGATCTTGTGCGTGGTAGCATTCTGAGGTAGTGCGTCGAAGATGTGTGGCTTCCTCCTGTACAAAACATATCAGTCAAGTTGTTAATTTATTCATTATATGCCATTACAGTGCGACAGAATAAAAGACAAATCAAACACTAGCTGTATACCCTTAAATCTGATATTTGACTTGCTACATTCTCTTTTTAATCTGTTTGCAAAATGGCATGCCTCACATGATATCAAAATTTTTGCATGGTCAGGGTTTGATAAGGGCAAGGAGATCTGACAGGAATGTACTCTCAAGGTGAGACTTCATGTGCGGAGAGTTTGGTGGACATTAGACCTGTATTATTTAAGAAGTAGCTGGAGGAATACTTTGGGGATGACCACACCCTCACCAACATATTATAAGATGTGGTTTTCACAAACTCTTCATAATTTACATAGCAGAAACATTTTCCAAACTATTTCTTCTGAACATAAATACTTCATATTTTCCCCCAAATATTAAAACAACTTTTGTTCATTATTGCTTCCATACAGAGAGGTTGAATGAGACAGAGACTGCAGAACCCTTCCTTGCTGTTACCTGGGAAGTGAAGAATTAACTACAATTCAACAATTTAATTATTCTATGAAGTCTAGAATCAGGATTAAAGATTTGGATCATCTTTGAGGAGGACAAAAGTATTGTAGGGACATGGCCTGTGTAAAATTTTGAAGCTGATGATAATAACATATAGCTGAAATCAAAGATAACACAATTCTGAAATATTTACTGGCTTTGTGTTGATGTACCCTTCTGTTTACAATATCTCTGTAACATCAGCAGCATTGACAAGGAAACATTCATCACTTACCTGTCCTTGATGAACTTCCAGGGAGAGGATCAGTCTGTACTGCGTGCCACTTCTTGACTAGACACTTCAACCTGAAAGTAACAATAACAAGTCTACTTTATAAAGACCAAAGCATTTATTCTGAAACAGAATGGCACAAGCTCAAAACTATCTTTATGAAGCTTAACCAGGTCTGTGCTCTCCCTTAAGGCACAGAAATTTGACATGGTGAAAAAAGAACTGTTTTGAAGAAAAATCTCTTAACCAACCATAAATAAAACCAAAAGAGGAAACTTCCTCAAAGCAGTTTGCAAAAAGCATACTGGTCACTCCTTACACCATCACGACAGAATGGAGCTGGTACGGAGGTATTTTTAAAATGTTTCTTTGGTGGAGGTAACCACCTTCAATTTTTTAACGTTTGTTTAATTAAGTTTTTAATACATCTGCAAAATTCCATTCAAGTTTCAGACTACATCACTCAGTCTTACACATGATAACCCTGGTGTCAACCAGGCACAGTGTACCACTCCTGTGGGTGATCAGTGTGTGTCATCCCCATTGCTAGGTCAAAACACCCTGGAACCCCTGAAAGGCACACTTGTTTGTATATTTGGTGATCAGTGTGTGTCATCCCCATTGCTGGGTCAAAACACCCTGGAACCCCTGAAAGGCGCACTTGTTTGTAAGTGAAACATGACTGTTGAGCAGTCTCCCAATTAAAGACTGCAAAGCACCCACCCTGGGTTGGGGCTGCCGTGAAAAATCTCACCACCTCGGCTGAGATTCGAACTCACTTTTTCCAGGCTTTGAACCCTATGCTCTACCCCTTAACCATGATGCCAGCTGCTATTGAGATTTTAAATTAAACCTGAGAACCCGGTTGACTGATAAAATGACTCACTATCAAAACAGAAAATAAATGGTTGACAGTTGACAGTTTATTTAGACCAGCTGGAACATGTCTCTCTCATTAGCTTTCAGGTAATAAGCACCCTTCCTCCGGTCTATCTAATAGGTCTGGCCACATCCTTTGTAATAAACCCAAAGTATTTTATAACTATAGTCAAGACACGTACTTCAAGATATTAACACTGTATTTGGTTGGTCAAGCTATATACCTTTTTTTATAAACAACATTTTTGACTGGTCCAGACACATACCTTGTGCTATTAATATAGTTTTGGAGTGGTCAACCATCAACTATGTGATATAAAACACTGTATTTGATTGGTCAAGCTATATATACCTTTACATATTAACAACATATTTGATTGGTCGAGACACATACCTTGTTCTATCAATACAGTTTTGGATTGGTCAACCACCTACTATGTGATACAAACAGTATATGTGTTTGGTCCAGTCACATACCGTGTTATGGCCACTATGACAGTAGCTGCAGTCCTGAATTTATTGAGCGGCTGGGTGTATTTGTGATGTGGGACTGTTACAGGACTGTTGCTGCCCCTCATTTTGTTCAGCGTGGCCAGCGTCTGCCGCTCTGTCTCCTGGAACCCGTGTAGTAACACCAGCAGATATTTCTTCTGATGGACCAGTGCTTTTCGGAAACTTTCTGCTCGCATGTATTTTGCATATAATCGTTGTATCTGTAAGCAAAATATTGTTGTTAATTTTGTTTGTAATTTTAATTACACTATCAGTAATTAAAGCTTATTACATTAGGATTTCTATACATTAGAATATTACAGAATTATAAGCAATGGATTTAAATTATATTTTGCATAAAGTAACAAAGAATTATTAAATTCTTTGTATATTTTTATATTTTTATATATTAGATATATAAAGATAGTACTAATACATGAGCTGATGGTATCTTCATATAAATGTTTTTGAAAATATAATGCTGTATCAGGACAGGGATTAAAACAGAAACAATATTAGGAAGAAAGGTTGCAATTTAATATATAGAAATACATTCAATACTGTCATACCATGATGAACAATTCAGATATATAAACAAGATAACATACTATATAAAGCTGGGTTTTTATTTCCTCTTATATGAATAGGTGCATATATGCATGAAAAAATAGGTGTGTTTCCATGTGCATGCACATATATGTGTAAATGCATGAACTAGCAGATGTATATATTGTACAGTGGATCGACCAGGTCTTCTATAAGAAGACAGTGTAGTGACGTCATTTTACCCCAAATCCCTGAGTTCAAGTGGACCTTATGGCAATTTTCATGCATTTCAAACAAATGCATATATGCTGACAAACACTCCAGTTACAAAATCATATGAGCAATAACATGCAAATGCAAATATACACATACATGGAAACACAGCTGAAGTGTGATACCGACTATGAAATCATGATATCTGGTTGTTCAGTGAAATAACCAGGTGTGTGATGGACATGTTACCTTACTGTGTCAGGGAGATACTAACAGTAATAACATTAAATCATAAGCTTGAACAGTGAGATAGCTATGATCTGTAATGAACACACCTGATGTTGCATCCTCTCATTTTTAGATTCCTGCATCTGTTGACCGGCTTCATTACTCTGCAGGTATTCTTGACTTCTGGCCTGGTGTGGTGATATAATTAACCTCATGAGTTATTTTATACATTTAATAATAATACAATAAAAAAACAAAGAATTCCATGGTGTTAATTACCCTCATCACCTTAAAAAATATCCAGAAATTCTGCTTGCCTATTTTGTCAAACAACCTATCCTATAAACAAAAAGGCAGGAAAATGTTAATTTACAGAAAGGCAATCTATGGAATCACCTGTTTACAGCGGTATGTTTATTAATATTAAACCAGGCCATTTTAAGCTTCTTGGGAATAACAATAATTTAATTCTTTTCTTGATGTATTTCCATTCTTCCTGTCTTCAATGTGCCACTCTTGCTTTAGCGCCACTTGTCTATCTAATAATCTCCAGTATTGATGTTCTTTACGTTTCTACAGTTTTACCTTATCTCTGTCCTCACTGTAGGCCAGCCTGGACACCAGCTCTTTGTTTTGTGCTGACAGCTCTTCCTTTTCAGCTGCAAGTCGTGCTACAACATCATCTCGCTGTGAGGTCAGCCTGGAGAGTAGTTCGTCTTTCTGTGCGGAGGATGACAGGGCTCTCTCCTGAGCTTCATCCAGCTGCTGTGCAAGGTCTTGATTCCTGGCCTATTTATAATGAAGATACCATTTAAACAAAGTGAAGGATTATATTCTGTTTAGAACCAAGAATTCAGTGAATTAACAGGTTTCCCATACTCTTTTTCTATCATTTTAAGTTTTTCCCAAGACAGTTAGCTTTTTCAAGTGTTTATGTGCCGCCTCCTTTACCATTCACACCTTCAACTGTCAAATCCTTCAGTTTTTATTTTTGTTCATGATTTTTATGCATATATCAAGTTTAAAAAAGTGAAATCTTTAATGAGAGGTCAAAGCATGCTTTGCTCCTCTTGGTCTTAAATTGAAGGATTTTTTTTTTTTAATTTTAAACATTGTGGGAAACTTGATTTAATTTAACTGAAGTTTTTCCTGATGTTTAATAACTTATAGAATATCAAATATATGAATTGTACATTCCAGAATAGCTTAATTCACAAACTATCTGAACATAGAACATATCTGAAAATTAATACCTTGATAATGAAGAGTTTAAGCAAACAGGTGAAAGAAGTAAAATTTTCACTATATTATATCTTTTTACTATATACTATGTTTATCACTGTGCCTCAAAAGTCAAACTGCTGATTCATGCTACTTTGCAGACAGCAGATGGCTTACAATTCTGAAATCCAATATTTAACAAAAAGGCCCAAAGCATGAAGCAAAGTATGAAGTATGTCACTGGATATGACTGAATAAAATAATTAAGGAAGCAAGATTATAATCAAACAGGATCTGCTGAATACCCTCTGTATTAAAGTGGTACTCTCTATATAGATATCCCTCATATATATTTCACCTGCTGCACCACTCCTCCTGCAGGTGGCAGCACTTACCTGCAGCATCTCGATATTCTTCTTCATCTGTCGGCACAGGGCCTGCTGGTGCTGTAGCTCTGCTGATGACCCGTCCTTCGTCGTGTCCAGCGCTGCCTTCACAGTTGACACCTGGTCAAGGTAAAGCATCAATTCAATATAAAAACTGACACCTGGTCAAGGTAAAGCATCAATTCAATATAAAAACTGACACCTGGTCAAGGTAAAGCATCAATTCAATATAAATATTGGCGAGCATTTTGACTTTTTTTTCTTTTTGGAGGAATGCATGCATGAATTTCAACCTCACGTTTGAGTTAACTATATAAAAGATATGGTCATTTTGCATCAAGCTGGAATACATTTATCAACAAAATTAATACAGAAGAAACACAGAAATATATACAAACACACTAAGCAGTAATAAGTTACAATACAGGAAAGCAGTTTTATATTAAATGTTTCAAAATATTAGCCTGATGATGGACAACTTGGGAATGCTTAAATAAGGAGAGATCTCGAGTTTGATGAAAATAACGTTTTGTTTTTGACACCGGAAACTCAAGCATAACAGGAAAACCAATAACCACTGATCCTGTTTGTTCCTGTTTTGCTTACACTGAATGTTTTTCAAGCCTGTGTGTACTGATGCGAGGCTGGATGGGAGCAAGCAACCATACCTTGCGACGTTCTCTTTCAAGTGCTGCTGTAAGCTCGAGGGTCCTGCTCCTCTCAAGATCCAGCATCGCCTGAAGCTCTGTTACTATGGCTTTCTCCCGCACTGACTTCTCTCTTTCCTCTTTCAACGACTCGTGAAGCTGTTCCTCAAGCTCTTTTTCTCTCTGCAGGGCACTGTTTATCAAACGTGAAACTAGATAAACAAGGCAAGGCTGTAGATTGTAATACATGTACAAGTTTGAGATTAACAGTCGAAGCATCAGGCTTTTTATTAAAGCAAGCCAAAGGAACTATGTTAATAGTCAAACAATACTTTAAGATCTCAACCTGCAGTGAATGTAGAGTGAAAGCCTAACCAACATCAGGCAGGATTTATTAAGATATCTTAAATTTGTTAATAACTGCAGAGTTTTCTGATTTTTTTCCTTCAGCCTGAAGAATATGTTTGTATGAGCATTCAAAAATTTAAATGACATTTTTCAAATTGTTGTGAGGTCTGAGTATAGCAATTTTATATGGTAATGTCAGAACTTTCTGATATACTGTGCAACAACAACACTTTGTCACTTTAATGGTAACAAGGTTATGTTCTGTTGGTCTGTATTCTAATCCACTATGATGAATAAACCTGATGGCAAAATTCATAATTAACTTGCATATCAATACACTATAATGTATCAAACCTTTTGAGTTCTTCTCGACTGGCTTTGATGATATCCAACTGAGCTTTCAGGTCAGAGACCTTGACCTCCGCTTCACGACACGACTCCCTCTCCAGATCGAGCTCCATGCGTAGACTGGTGACCTGACTGTGTTCTGTCTGTAGACAGTTCTCTGCCTCCAGCCTCCTGTCGACCTCATTCTGTAGCTCCTGCTTCAGCTTCTGAAAACAGCAAGAAGTTCATTAAGGCAAAATTAGAAAACCCACTACTTGGTTTAGGAAAAGGCATCTGAATTCCTTATAGGACATGGATACAATTTTACTGAAAAAAATCACAGTATCTGATTTTAAAAATACCTTAATAGGCAAAGTTTTAAAGTAAAAATCTTATAAAGGCATCAGAAAAACTGTCCAAAAGAATAAGTAAAATAGTTTTGTCAACATTTCTATAGTAAGTTTGTGCTGCTTTTATGATTTACACAGACAAATATATTTAATTTGATGTTAGTTAATCTTTTCTAGAGATAAACAAAGAAAACAGAAGGAACTAAATGTGACAGAAATTAATAATTTCTATCTGTGAAGCAATCACAGACAAGCCTTTCATTTGGATGATTTATCATAATCAGATACCGATTGGCTGATAGGTCGGAGATATCTCCTTTTAGGCAAATCAATTTGATCAGAGCTGGCCTCCTAATTTGCTATTTGATGAATCAGAAATATTTTGATTGGTTAAATGGTGAAACAAAAACCTCCCTCCTGAAAGGTTTTGATACATAGTACCTGATTCATGTAGGACCTAATATAATTAAATGGTCCACTGTATATCTACATAATGCAAGAAAGTGTTGTGGTGGACTACTCAAGAATAATATGCAGGTACAAGTACTATAAGATGGGAGACTGCAGAAGTGACTCCTGCAGTGTTTCCTTTAGAGGAAGAATTTTATCAGATATATAGTATTACTTAGATGTTTATGGAGAAGAGATTAATCAAAACAGCACAAGGTGAAGATAACATTCTCCTGTGCACAGTGCTCAGACTACTCTATAATATTCACAAGTGACACAGAAACAAACAGGTGAAAATAAATGGATGCGAGAACTAAAAATATTCAAAATTCACAAAACACTCTGGATGACAGGCAGATGGAAAACTGGAAATTTGGCAAAGACACAATAAAGTTAAAGTGGTGCTATGAAATGTAATCACAATCTAGTTAAGAAATCACTACTGGAGCAAAAGCACAGCACACAAGATGTTAAAGGTCACACAATAAACAATGATTGGATCCTTGCTCAGGATGAGCTGGCACCAGTCTACATGCAGAGCTATATACTTGCCTCAATAGTTAAATGTGGTCTCTCATGCTGAAAACCAACACAAAACTGATGATACAAAAGCCATAATCCTTATACCATATACAGCTTGTAATATTTTGCTGAATGATGCTTATTACTACCTACTCATTTACATGCCATATCCTAGTTCACCATTGGGTCACCAGGTGGCAGCCTTGCATCAGGGCATTTTCAAAGAAAGCCATACTCAGGTAAGCTCAGGTCGATGGAAATACTGGACATCCTTATTCTGGTATGTTGTTAAATCTTTACTAATCAATGTCGTGCTCATAATACCTCATTTAAAAGAGATGAGAAGTACTTAAGGGTACGTATAATGAACATATGAAAGTTGGGGACATCTTAATACACGAAGTTGCAGCTATCAAGTATCTGCCACAGGAAAGAGACCTTATCATGCAAGGATATGGTATAATTTCATAACAAGAGCTCCAAAAATGTGCATAATATGCCCATCTTATGTCTTGTGACCTCTGACCTCATTAAATGTGGAAAAATTTTGCCAAGGATTTACTTCAGATGAAAAACTGTATTGGTTAATATTAATAAGGGATTTCAGGAATATCCATCAAAATCTTGGTAAGTCATCATGGCGCCACCAAAGTCTGGTGACCTGTGACCTCATTATATATGCAAGGATTTTGCTGGGAATCTTACTTAGGTGAGATATTATGTTATTAATATTTCTGTGGCATTTCATCAAAATCCATCCTATTCCTGATAAAACTGCAGTGACACCACTAAGAGCCCCATCACTTCAGACCTAAATAAATATGCATGGACTTTGCCTATAATCAAATCCCAGGTAATTTTCCACAGTGACACTAAATTTACGGACGGATGGATAAACGGTGGGTATACAATAATACGTCTGGTCATAGATTGGTGTATAATTATTGACCAAAAGCTGCCTACAATACTGAACCTTCAGGTAAATATACAAGTTATAATCTTTATAAGAAATATTTAACCAACCTGAATTATTTCTGCAGCATGCTTCTTCTCCACCGCCTGGTTCTGTTTTAATTTTCTACAACAGATAATAAACCATATGAGATCATGTCCAATAAAGGTGTGGCTACTGGCAGTCTTGCTAGGAAACATAACCAAGGATTTCCTGATAAATAAGAAGAACCTTTGCATCTTAATAAGTTACTCCATGTACACTCCAGGTATATATTAAGTATCTCATACAGACAGTTTATTATCTGAAGGCACCGGTGCCTTATCAGTTGAAAAAAATCTCTGGGAACATACAGAATTACAAACAACATTTACATAATTAACTAGATAAATTCAACGGCTCCGTTTGAATGAGGCAAGTCTGTTACAGGAAAAACTTTTCCCAAGACAAACATTCAATATTTCCCTGTTATCTGGTAAGCTCTGTGTTTCTTTTTTACATGTGACCTTCTTGCAGCCAGATCCATAACACGGATCTGATCCAGAATTCATAACATACATCAAACTTACACTAACAGCCACTGAAAGAGCACAGCCTTTTATGTTCCATTCCTCTACTGCAGTGGATGCTTCCAGTTACTTTGTCATACTTACATGACTCTGTGACTCTGTAAGGACTGTACTTACACATGAACTCTCTGACTCTGTAAGGACTGTACTTACATGACTCTGTGACTCTGTAAGGACTGTACTTACAGGAGCTCTGTGACTCTGTAATGAATGTACTTACATGAGCTCTGTGACTCTTTAAGGACTGTACTTACATGAGCTCTCTGATTCTGTAGGGACTGTACTTACATATAAACTCTCTGACTCAGTAAGGACGTTACTTACATGACTCTGTGACTCTGTAAGGATGTTACTTACATGACTCTGTGACTTTGTGAGGACTGTACTCACATGAGCTCTATCCCTCTGTAAGGACTTAATTTACATGAATTCTGTGACATTTTAAGAACAGTACTTGCATGACTGTGACTCGTAAGGACTGTACTTACAAGAGCTCTGTGACTATAAGAACTGTACAAATTTGAGCTCTGTGACTCTGTAAGGACTGTCCTTGCATGAGCTCTGTGACTCTGTAAGGACTGTCCTTGCATGACCTCTGTGACTCTGTAAGGACTGACTGTACTTACATGAGCTGTGTGACTTTGTGCTGCTCTTCGCTTAGAGATTCTTGCAGTTTTAGTAGACTCCTCTTGAGATCATCAGCAACCTCCCGTTCCCGAACCAAACTGTTCTCCAGCTGCTCCACTACAAATGGTGATCAAACTGATTATCATGTGACTGAAAATAATTAGGACCATGACTGAGAATGGACCACAAATTATTAAGGAAATTAAGCTACTCATATTATTGACAATATTAATTATTCACCAATCATCATTAACATGACTGAACAACTAATGGTACTTAAACCCAAATTGGCTAAAAATAATTAACAAGACACTTCTAGGATTGTTAATGAGAATATAATAAATAGTAATGAGTGCAGTTTAGCAGCATTATAATATGATGCTGGGGTATCATTTGAAATAAAAATACACAGCTACTATCCAGACATTAATTCTGCTGATTTGTCATTTTACAGACATTTACCTCTCTCCTGTAGATTAAGCTCCCTCTGGCTTGACTGTTCTCTCTGTAAACAAATTAACACATTCACATTCACTTTCCATTTTGATCTATGAATTAAAACTGAGTTATGTGTCTTTACATTATAATATGCACAAGCATTACACCTACACTGTTGTACATTTTTTTCGGTATGCCTTACAGAATTTCACCATAACACACTTTTTACCAAGGTATCAAATCTGAAACTCAGCTTAATAAGTGATAGTGTTTCTGTGTAAGTCTATGTTAAACACTGGTGGCATACCAGTGGTTTAATATGTGTTTTTATACTCTTCATTTGTCACATATATGAGACTTAAATCTTGATGTAAATTCATGACAAGATGGTCTATCATTTCAATGTATTTATATAGGTAACACACTTTGAAAATTGCTTGGGTAAACAACCAAATGTAAATCTCACATAGTACCAATAACAACGGAGGTAATAAAAAGAATTCCAACAAAAGCAGAACCAACAGATATAAACTTGAAAGCAAACACACAAACATATGTCACCATGCAATGCATTCAATACAAATATTAACAAAGTTAATGAACCACATAAATTGCATATGAACGTCCCAGTCATTTCTATCTCCCATCTGGAATCAGCATAAGCTACTGGAGTTACTTTCTTCAATGGACTGTTTGGTAATTCAGTTCTAGACAAACCCCGAGGCTTGTACAGGCCTCAAAATGAAAAACATTACAACCAGTGTGTTCTTGATTTTTCATGCTGTTTAAAACTCTGTATACACATTGCTTGACTGAATATTCAGGATAAACACAGCACTGGACAAAATACAGCGCTGGTCATGATCAGTATATGCCAGGACTGACCTGTTGCTGTAGCTGCTGTTCTAGCTGCAGCACCCTGCTGCTGGCCTGAGAGTCCTGAAAGCAACACAGGATTTCTTATACTTTTATCAATAAGCCAGCTAAGTATAGAAATAAATTGATTAAATGATCTGCAGACATAAGATTTGTATGCATCATCTCAAAAATAGCTAGCCCTCAGACAAGGAAACGTTGATGACTTTTTCAATTATTAAATAGCACATTTCAAGGCTCATTCAGGATTTTCAAAGCTTGAGTAACGTGTTCTACCTCTCTTGTTTGTTTTTTTGTTAAACTTTTGATGAAGGATGGTAAAGGATTCATCACACATGTTGCAAGTACAAATTTTCAAATAAATGTCTTATGGAAGACCACTTTTGAGCAGGTGCCCTCATTAGTGAACAGAAGAAATAATGACTTAGGACTTTGTTTTATTTTCTTATCCTCCTGCATCAATAGGGGCCAGATTTTTGACCAGATTTTAAATACCACAAAAACCAAACATAATGCGGAAGATATAAGGCTTATGCAGTTGGTGATATTTTGTTAGGTGATCAAACCCAGTAAAACTCAAATCTTTTATTGTCTGAATTCTAACTACCTGTATGTCAACTAGGTAAAGTTATATATTTGTATCTCACACTGCAAAAAAAACAAAAAACAAAACAAACAAATACTGCATGAAATCAAAACACAGCACAGTTCTACAAGAAACCAGGACTGCACAGCCTGTATATGCACTGAAAACCACATCTCCACTCCTGCAGACATACAATGCTCCCATAGCAGTTTAACTTGGTGTACTACTAGATGAGAAGAAGTTAATTCATAACGTTAGTCTCTACTGAAGGGTGTATGTGAATATATGGGGAGATTCTATTATGTGCACCTGTGTGTAGTTCTGTGTATACCAAGCGTGTGCTGATTTGCCTACTGTGGAGCAGTGGGTAATAACAGAAAGTGGGTACATGGGTCATGACACATAGCTGACAGCTATCTTCAGAAAAAGTAAAGTACAGTGAAATATTGCAAAAAACAAAACCCATGGGACCAGCCAAAGAGGTTGTGTAGGAGGATGGTCGTGTCAGCAGGTTTTAATGATGATTTGCATAAGTATGGGATAAAAATAGTGGTCATCTTAGCAGGGTGGTAGGGATAGTTGGGTGGTCATCAGATGGGCACGTAAAGAGCTCAGGAAACTGTACCACGGGGTGGATGCTTAGCAAAGCACACACTATATAAAAGTAAGTAGTTGTGGCTAAAATAATTAAGATAATTTCTAGAAAGGCCAGATGAATATGGAAAAACAATTATGGCACAATATTTTACCGAGGTTATGACAAGAAGCAAAATACATGAGTATTTTAACATTTCTGTTATATGAATCAGACCAATCCTCAGATTTTCCTTACTTCAAAAAAGTAATTTCTTTCCAAACATTTGAGCATATATCCTAGTTCAGTACCAATTTTGTATCACCTTTCACCTGTTTACAGAGGCAAATATGCTAAAATTATCATTTGAACTGAGGTATAAAGGCTTGTAATACTTCAAAATATTCGCCTTTCCAACGGAAAGTCACTTCCGTATTGACTTTTATGTGATGCAGCTAACATGTGTTGTTATGGTTCAGCATCCAAATGGCTACACTGAGCAAACTTATTGTTGCTGTTGAATAAAGGCCAAAATGACATAACAAATTGGCCAATAACGTATTTCCTTACAAAGTGAGAATGGGCCTGGGGTTTAGTCTGATACTGGGCTTTATTATGGCTCTGCATATCACGGGGCTCTATGATTCCATCAGCGCTGCTAAGCCGTAGTAGCATGAGGTTACAGTGTAGCTGGGGGTTTCCAAGTTAGCATACCTTTTGTGTATTTTTCATTATTTGTTATTAGGGGGACGTCTGGGAGTTAACCTTTCAAACGGATTGGTACAAAAGGAAAAGTGCCTTTCCATGCACTTTTGCCTGTCTGAGACAGGTGAAAAGGCATTATTATGACCCCTGTGTACATATAACTGTAGTATTTATACAAGTGATGAACAATCATCAGCCTAAGCTCTACTTAACATGACCACAAGACAACTTTGTGCCATGCAACAGGACTCATAAATATGCATGTCACAACAACAATCATGCATGACATTTGACATACCACAAAGTATCGTGGGTAAGACCAAAACAGTGGGTCCAGCAGAAACTCTGTCCACAGCTCCACCAACTTCAAATTATAGACAGTAACCATATTAATGTCTGGTCCACACAGAGAAACAATTTATAGGCCAAATATGGTGATACATGTAATTCTTGATTTGAAATACAACTTATGTAAGTTTTATAAAGTTTCTTGACAGTTCTATAGTTTCCAAAGGAAAGGAGTAAAGGACAAGGAGATAAAACAGACATTAAAATAAAATTTAAAGATATTGGGAGTGTAAGTATGGCAAAGGTCATTTTGGCTACTTTCTAGGCCTTCGTGGCATCTTCACATGTATACTGAACTCATGCCTTGTAAATGTTTAAAACAAAGACTATCATGAGACCTATTGTCGGTTAACTAATCACATGATGTAATTCAAGGTATGCATCATAGAGCTATAATCATGGTAGAAATCCTTTGAAGTCGAACATTAGCTGAATTTTTAACGGGAGTAGCTGTAGGGTTGTTTACAGGTCTATCATGGTATTTTGTGTATATGTGTTCTAGGTATTATGTTTAGAGTATACTGGTATATCAGTGTTTTGTTATGTACCACACTACACAGCAGAGGTAACAAGCATGTCTAAGTTATGTGTCTCCTGTATAACCATCATGAGTTTCATAATTTATCGATACACAATAAGAGGGCAACAAAAGGAATTTATAGGGAGTCACAAATAGTACATAAATATGAGACAATACAGCCCAGCCTTACCCTGCTGATAGAGGCTGCTCTCTGTGACTCTAGCAGCAAGCTGTGTAGATTGTCGCTGGACGTTGGTAGACCATGATCCTCATCCCACGCTGAGCTGCCCATCGTGTCGAGTGTCGCTGACGGAACGCCGCTGTCAGGATCTGTCCTGTGTGGCATCCTCTCTGACAATAACAGGATCTGGTGACTCTCCTCTCGAACTTTCCTCGCAAGTTCTTGTATCTGAACAACAGTTTTATATTGATATACACCAGAGTTGAGCCAGAGTACTCTGAAAGTACTTGAGTATGAGTACTGAGCACTTTAAAAGTACTTGAGTAAGAGTACTTGAGCCCTTTTTACAAAAGTACTTGAGTACAATTACAGAGTACACTAAATGTATGCATGAGTACTTGAATGAGTACTTTTAGTTGTTTAGTTTCCTATGTGGTTGAGTAATACTACAACACACTTTGGTATTGAAAAACGTTTTGTTTCTTAACAGTTCAACCAACTTGATTACAACAGACAATCAGTGTTAAGTAGTTTGTAATATGTTTTGCATTCATTTAATGAGGAAGGGTCGTAATATAATTTTCTTAAAGTGTTCATAATAGAACTCATTTTTATTAGTACTTTTGAAGTACCTGAGTACTGGTACAAATACTTTTGTCATTTTGAAGAAAGTACTTGAGTACAGGTACTAAGTACTCTAAAAGTACAGGTACTTTTGGACCTAACTCTGTTATACTCATATAGTAAAGTGAACACTCAGTTACCCACATACACTGGAGCTGGGTTTTGTCTGTATTGGAGAAGTTACAGATCACTAATACTACTAGCTATTTACATACTCCCACTAAATAGGTCATATTCCACTCCCATTATGTTCCTGCTCAATCAACCAATTGTGACATTACAGACATTTTATTACTGCATTTTTATCTCTGGAGTAAATCCAGGAACATTTTTCAAATGCATAAACAAGATGTTATTATCCGGGCTCTCACACACACATATTTTGTGGCTGGCTTTATATTCATGAGGCTAAAATTTTGTGATTTCTTTGTTTTGAATGTTTCACAAGCATTTCATTTTTGAGATTGCCTCAGAATCTATAAATTCTAAGTACTGCAGTATCTGTCTTGATTTTAAATTTAGAATGAATCCTACATGCTCTTTCTAGTTCTGTCATTAACTTATGATTTGTGTCCATATATCCCACTTGTTTAACAATAATTAATGCTTGTATGTATGGCCAGTTTGGATACCATCGACAGACTGGATTACTTATTACCCTGTATCCAGAGGTGTGATAATTAATCTGTTTGTGCAGATGCATCATCCCCTCTTGTTCATCCTAATTGATGGAGCATCTTATCCCCAACAGTTTCATATTCACAAATACATCACATTCATGAATATTGCAATATTACAACCCTTGCAAATAAAAATCAACCACAGTATATATATATATAATTGTGTTACCTCCAGTTTCTCCGTTCTTTCTACTTGACTTGTGTCAGTTATGTCTAGGTCAATCCTCTCAGCGGGGTCACTGGGTGCGCCCTCAGCCATCAACCGGTCCTGCATCAGGCGGTCGGCTTCATCTAGCTCCTCCAACATGGCATTCAGGTGCTTCACATCTTGAACTAATGATGTTGTGTCCCCTGAAAAAATTGCCTTTTTTGATAAACAAGAAAGGGTATGGAAAAAAGAAAAAAAATTCCTTAAACTGTGTGGGGATCAAACAAATTACAAAAAGCAAACCATAGTATGTCAGAACATTAACACCAGGAGGCACCACTTTACATACCCCGTCCTGCTAACTCCACCATCCTCTTCATCTCCGCCTCGTGTCGCTGACAGAGCCGGTTGATCTCGTCCGTGTGGGTCCGGATCAGCTGAACCTTGAGTTCGTCCAGAGCTCTGGATTTATCCAGCTCCAGCTCGTGCTGCAGATTCGTCAGCTGCTGCTCATGGTTTGCTTGTAGATTCCCCATCTGCTGGCTGTACGTCTGTTCCAGGTTCTCTTTGATGCTGCTGAGCTGTGTATCGTAATCTACGCTCCCTGCGTGTTGCTTTGTGCCGAGTCCCGCTTCACCTGAGCCTTGTTCGTTAGCTCTCTGTGCCGCAGCAATCTCCTGAGCCTGGCCGACTATCAGGTCATCTTTATGTTTGTTCTCTGCTGTCACTATGTCCAGCCGGAGTTTTAGAGATTCATAATCCTTCACATGTTCGCTCTGTAAAATAAACGTGGGGTTCAAGTAAGGTTCAGCCTTTATCTAAAATTTATGAAACCTTGCACCAATCTTGGGTTGGGTCTGATGAAATATTTTTTTCTACCACCAAAGTTAAAGTACAATCCAAGGTTTGGATAATGATATAAAAACAAATACTTATGAATATTCATGTATACTTAAACACAATATCCTTTCTTCAGAGAGTTCTACACCATCTTATAATCAGTGAGCCTGCTCCAAATTATCAAATATTCATCAATATTTTTGGTTCAATACATGAGCACCTACACATAAGAAAATATATAATATGTATAATATATCTAATTTTTATTCTGTATATATATTTTTTAATCTTACTATTAACATTATCATCATTTAAACTTAATAACCAACAATATGTTAGATGAAGTGTCTTCATATTTTATCGAGACAAGCCTCTTGAAAGTCTTGCTTTTATCAAGTTCCAAAAAAATAATAAACATAATACAGTGTCTTCCCACAGAACACTTCACGACTCAGTATTAAAAGATAACTTACCAACTGTTGCATTTTTTCTGTCATGGCAGCCAGATCATTATCTCTCTGTAACAGAAGCTGGTCTTTTTCTTGTATAATTTTATCCTTTTGTTCTAGAATGCTATCCTTTTCTGTAATTAATTTGTTTTTATCACTGATCACTTTGTCTCTCTCCTCCAGCATTTTGTTTTTATTATTCAACAAATCCTCCTTCTCTTCAATTGTTCTGTCTTTCTCCTGAATAATTTTATCTCTTTCCTCTAAAATATTATTTTTATCTTCTATCACTTTGTCACTATATTCAATAACTTTTTTCTTTTCTTCAATTATATTCTCTTTTTCTTTTATTACTCCATCTTTCTCCTTTAAAGCTATTTCTTTTTCTTCAATAATTTTGACATTATCTTCAATCATTTTAAAATTGTCCTCAATGACCTTGTCCTTATCCTCAATGACCTTGACATTCTCCTCAATGGTAATGTCACGTTCCTTGATCTGCTGCTGCAAATCAAAAATCATTTGTTCAAGCTGCGAATTATCACCAGACACGCGATGATGCTCAATCAACTGCTGTGTCAGTCGCTCAATCTCTTTCTGTTTGTCCTTGACATTGCACTGTGCTGTGTCAAGGTCACCTTTATATTTATCCTGCATGTTAGTGTATTGCTGCTGCATATTTTGAATTTTCTGTTCCTGTTGAGCGATGTCTTGAGCCATCTGTGCTTGTTTCTGTACCTGCTTGGTCAGCTGCTCAATTTCTTGCAGTTTTTCATTGAGCAGTGCCTGAGCAGTTTCAAGGTCACCTTGAACCACTACGTATTGCTGCTGCAGATCTTTCAGGGTTTCCTCTAGCTTGTTGTTGTTTCCAGCCAGCAGCTGCTGGTCGTGTAGTTTCTTCTCAAGTTCTTCGATCGTTAACTGCTTCTCATTAACGGCACCTTCAGCAAGGTCAAGTTCACCCTGAAGTTTATCCTGAAGTCAGATGAGCAGCATTATATCAGACATTACTAATTTGGAACATTTTTAGTATTTTTAATATATCATCACTTCACATCACTTAATTGTCACATGTGTCGACACAAACTTAAGCATTTTTAAAACTGGTGTCTGTGTGACTGTGGTACTTGATCCATTTAATTATCTACAAGTCACAACCAATATCACATGCACAAATAAATACTGATATTCATTAACATTGACTGATTAACAAAACATTCAGTAATGGTTACACTAAATATTTCATACTGCATCTAGAAGTCTCTGAGATAAAGTTGGCCAAATGCAGATAAGCAGACTTTACCGCTACA
This sequence comes from Sipunculus nudus, assembly GCA_026874595.1. Lineage (NCBI taxonomy): Eukaryota > Metazoa > Annelida > Sipuncula > Golfingiida > Sipunculidae > Sipunculus > Sipunculus nudus. The sequence continues at coordinate 7,920,933 of CM049318.1, read as the reverse complement.
AACATTATTACTATACACTGATTCACAGACTTTGTTCTTATTGTCTTACCTGCTTAGAGTGAAGTTTACTAATCTCCAGGTGGAAGTTGTCAATCTGACCGGTGAGTTTGCTGATGGTGTTGTCACGGAGACCCAGCACGTGTTTGAGTTCATTCAGCTCATCCTCCTGCTGGCCAGCCAGACCTCTCTCCATCTGTAGAGAGACAATGGATATCATCATGCAGAGAGATTAGCTGGTATCACTCAGACAGTCTCAGCCAACACAGAACTTTTAATTTGCTTTCACAGGAATTTCATCCAGAGTAACTCCAGAATCCAATGAGCTCCCCTTAGCTCCGGAGAGACATGTCTTAATAATAAGAATTTTTCCCATCAGATTTTCAGTGTCTTTATCAAGAGAGAAGGCATATTGCCTTCTCTTGAGTGTCAGCACCTGGTGGAAAACTCTGCTTTAGCTACATACCTCAATATCAAAACCTAAGAACATTGTCTTCCTTACAGATTCTCTGTTAGCCCTGCAGAATGTCACTTCTAAACATACCCAGCCTGACCAAGACGTTGATTGGGAACATTAACTACCTGGCCAAGACTACAACAACAATACTACAGTGGATTCCTGAAACTTCCTGGCCAAGACTACAACAACAGTACTGCAGTGGATTCCTGCAACTTCCTGGCCAAGACTACAACAACAGTACTACAGTGGATTCCTGCACATGTAAGCATCAGCGATAATGAGAAAGCAGATCAGCTAGTAAAAGAAGGCAGCCAAAAGGAACAACCTTCCTGCAAACTATCATACGAAGCTCGAAGAGGGTAAAACTCTTATCAAGACATGCAAGAAAAGAGATTTCTGCCACAAACAGGTGGATACAGTGCCAAGAAAGATGCTCTTCACAAGTTGCCAATGTCTAAGCAAACAATCAATTTCCACCGGAGGTAAGGACACTATAGACTTAACAGCCACTTAAAAAGAACTGGAATAAAAACCTCTGTCTTATGCCCATGTTAGGAAGCAGTCCAAACACCGTAGAACTTTCTACAATCTTGCCCACTGTTTAAAAAAACAAGACTAAAAATATGACCTGAAAGAATATCCACAGAGACTAAACTTTGGGGATCATTTGCTAACCTGTCCCAGACTGCCCATTTTCTGGTGCTCAGGGGTCAATAGACATGACAGCATGACCAGTCAGGTACTGAGGAAGCAGAAATCCACCAGATGTCCACAACAGTGAAGGTACAAAATTACTGCCAGAGAGACAGACAAACAGATAACATATGATACTGTACTTTTCATAAATCCTTCCTTGCCACAGGGTCTGCTTTTCCTCACTGATTCTCTGAAAGCCCCAACCACCAGTCTCTGATATTATGCATAGAAAACATACAGGAAAACTGACACAGACAGACAGACTTAAGTAAAAAGGTATCTTCCATCAAGTTGTTGGTGGAGGTAAAAGGAACAATGCATCATATAATATCCTGTCTTGGTACATTTTTTCTTAGATATTATTCTACACTCACATGGTAACTCATTTTCTGGGTTAAAAAAAAAATAGTTTTAATGTTCACATTCATGTCCATACTGAGCAAACTGTGACAAAGGTGCTAATGTATGTGTATATATGTAAATTCACTCAAAGATGGAATATGATGGGACTGCTCCTCCTGCAGCAGAGGGTAGCTGCATTAGAGAGGTTATGAACCTCTGATAAGCATTTGCCAGGACCTCTGAATGTGCCTGTATTTTAGAGGTGCCAATTAAAGACAGGTGGCCATAATTAGAGGTTACTCTATTTAAAACCACGTATTGACATGCCTTCCCAACTGCTGTTATTTTTTTTGTCATCAGTAAACACACTTCAAGCCAACAAGTCTATGTGTTACTATTTATACCATAAACTACAGAGGTCAGGGGGTCAAGAGTCACAGGGCTGGCATTACAAGTACTCTGGCAACATCAGGAACCCCTAGTTTTATCCTATCACTCACTTGTAACAAGTGCACCACTTGTGCACAACCTGTTGAATTCCTCACTGCTCTATTAAATCTAACTCTTAACAGGACCCCGCTGGACTATGCTCCACTAATAGGTTAAACTGCTGTATACATATCTCAGCCATTATCTAAAAGGGCTCCATTCATCTATTCATTCCTAAAATATCTTCATATGACCTACCTAAAAAAGGTGTTGACCACCAAGAGCTGTGCACTGTTTGTGGCTACATGCTTGACCTCAGTATATTAATGAAATGACAATAGTCATAATAATTAACATTAGCGGTAAGATTTTGTGATAGAATATTTTAAATCAAATTTAATAATTTTTATTTTTTCCAACTTATTTAAAGATTATAGTATTCATACTGTGACATAAGTAAGTATAATATTAACTGTTAATTATTTATGCCTAAGTTGGTTTATCTCCAATTTTGAATATTTGATTCATTAAACTCTTTTTAAGTCCATCATCAGCGATTATACTGAAACATATGAGTATGAGAAAACTTGAAGGAGAAACCGCTAAAATGACAGAATGTCAAATACTTGCAGCACACATGAAACATTTGAAGGCATATGATACCTTCATTCATAACGGCCTGTAATGTTTGATTTGTGCAGTGAACTCTGATAACAAAGCTTAACACACATACATCAAGTATATATTGCCAGGGCTGAACTCACCTGGAATAACAATTAAACACTCATGTCTACTTAAGAACACTTCAAAGTAATTATTTACCTGTACTTGGCCATGCCTGGTCAATGTGTGGATGACTTATTAGTGTACCATCCAAAATCTACAAACACCACTTAGTGATACTGAACAATATATCTGTCTGTATTACACAAGCTATTATCATCTCACATACCCAGCAGTCACAGCCCCGGGGTCAGCTACTCTCATGGCATACAACACTTGACATCACAATACAGTGTCAAAGTTCCAGACGTTAACCTTCCCGATCAATCAACTGATCAATATCCACAAACATATGACACCAAGTCATGGCTAACTCCTTGAATACAACTCATGATTGCAGGCTTCATTCAAACACACAGGCCTAAAGCATGTGTTCAAGTGTAATTAGCAACAAGCCAAGACATGACCAGACTATCGAGCCATAATCGTATATTCATTTGCGCTTGCTGCTGGGTTTCAGACTAATATATGCCTATCAAGCCAAGGCAATATCCTCCACCAGGGGTTCAGTTAACGAGTTCCTTCAGACATTGCTCTCGGGCCTTTAAGGTAAAGGAAAATTAATTGTTATTTTATCAATGGACTAGGAGAATTAATAGCTAGTTTCATAAAAAATAATCATCTAGCCTTGGTATTTAATCTTTAATGCCTGGAATTTGTGACCATGCTGTGTTCATTTCTATAAAGATATATGCAGATTTTTTTGTTGAGTATTGACATTCTAAGTTAAATGTTTGGACACAAGATTTTTTTAATTAGTATACTATGATTATCATTATTATTCAATATAATTTAACAATTTAAACAAGTATTTGGTAAATACATTTGTGAAATGCATTCCAATTTAAACCATTAATTCAATTTTACATCAATTTTGTAAATCTTGTAATACAATCCTATTTACATCCATTTAAATTTTCCAGTGTTAATGATGATCCAAAGTTTGATTCCATTTCAGTGATTATGCATTGTTTCCATTTATCATTAAATCTCCAGTTAAGCTACAGACAATGCCTACATGTGCTTTTCTCTTGCGTAACCAGTATTTTATGTACTGATATTTTAATGCATGATTTTATTTTCACTTTAGTGATAATCTGATGTCTTTTACATTTTCACTGCATGTCACTGGTACAAGTTTTTAATTTTATCATGATCTGATATGTGGAATTTTTAAATTAATTTTTTTAATCAGTGGATTAATTAAATCATCTAAATCATGTAATAATGTTTTAAAGCATGGATCATCATGGATTTTATGATTTCCAAAGAAAATATTATTATTATTATTGTTTTGATGCTATTATTATTATTTAATAATATTATTAATTCATTATTATTATTATTTAATAATATCTTTATTATTATTATTATTATACAAATTTTTTTAAACATGCTACAAAAATCCTCAACATACTTGTGGTGATTATCAGTACTGATAATTCATTGCAAGCAACCTGACAAGAACAAATTTAATATGCTTTGCCTAAGTTATGTGGTTCTCTCTTGTTATAAATGAAGTCAAATTAAAACCACCTGCCCCATAAAACTAAAAACAAGTTCTCTTAATTATAGACATGTATTTTGACATCTGGGTTTAATATACTAACCATGGATGCTCTTGTGTAAAACAGGGGTAAAACTGAAAGTGATTACTGGTAAAGTACCCAAAGGTTATTTTTAGAATATGCCACACTGGGTTTTCTATTGCCCAGCTATCTGGGCTACCTAGACCTTAATTTGAATTTTTGATTCTGTTGCTAGTCATTAGTAATGATAAATTAAACTGCTTTTTGCCATATCCTGGTATTATACTCTCTGTATATAAAACTTGTTTAGTCACATGCTCAAATTATTGGTTTTCAGCTCATTCATGCTATGATAAATACGCGAAAATGAGCAAACATAAATTAGATATTTCATGGCACCTGTAGTGCCTTAGTATCCCAACACAATTAATGCCCCCCCCCCTTTAAGAATAGGCCCCCCATCTTCAGCAGCATATACTGACACTTAGCAAGTGACTATGGTTTCTTCCATCTATCAATTTGAGAAACAATATTTTTCACTAAATATGGGGGCCAATATGTTGAATCTCTCTTGAGAAAAGATCATTTATTTTACAGAAACAGGAAGGTTGCGCCACCTGTCTGGTTTTCAAGAAAATTTTCCAAAATGGATAGACATGCCAAGACCAATACCTTGAACCACTCCAGAGATATGAGCAATTTTCACCAAAAGCACAGGTACAGATGGACACCACAGCAAAATGATAGCAGATGGCGCCACCAGTCTTCAGTACAAGATGAAAGAGTCTAAGATCTATTGATATGCACAATTTCAGGCCAATAGTGCAAATCACTCCTCAGAAAAGAGCATTAATTTATTATATGGAGACAGGAAGGTAGGTGGTGCCACCTGTCTGGTTTACAAGAAAAATTTCCAAGATGGATGGAAATGCCAAATTTCAGACCAATACCTTGAACAAATCCGGAGATATGAGCAATTTTCACCCAAAGCACACGTACAGACGGACGCCACACTATAACAATTGCTGATGGCACCACCAGTCTTGAGTACAAAATGTAGGAGTCCAAGATCTATGGATATGAACATTTTCAGGCCAATAGAGCAAATCACTCCTCAGGGTATTAATTTACTCTACAAAAACGGGAAGGTATGTGGCGCCACCTGTATGGTTTTATGAGAAAAACTTTCCAAGATGGATGGACTTATATGTCAAGTTTGAAACCCATATATCAATCCAAGCTGGAGTTATCATCAGGAAATGAATTTTAGGACAGGTGGTACCTGTGACCTTCATCTTTGACCTTGTGACCTGAAAATGGATATGGGTCTTCCTCTATTAGCAGGTAAACTATATGTTCAAGATAAAAGGTCTGAAATTAAAAGTTTGGCTGAAAACGCATCCACAATCTTTTCAAAGATGTGTCCTGTGACCTTGACCTTTGACCTCAAAATCAATAGAGGTCTTGCTTTATTGATGGGCCATATATAATTCAAGTTTGAAATACATATATCAATCCAAGCTGGAATTATCATCCTGAAACCTAATTTTTTTTTTTTGAGGAAACCACCTCCATTTTTTTAATGCTAGCTTAACTAAGTATACGTACATCTGCAGATTTCCATTCCAGTATCGGACTACTTGACAGGGCAGTATCACACGCTTCCTCTCATTTTATATCCTGGCGTTAACCAGGCCCGGTGACTTCTGCACCTGCGGGCCCCTGGGTTGGTAATCATACCACGGAGGACCCCTAAAGGCGCACTCATTTGTGATTGAAACACGGCCGTTGGGCACGACCTTCCCATTAAGCCTGCACAGTGCTCACCCTGGGTTGGGGCTGTCCATGAAAAACCTCACCGCCTCAGCTGAGATTCGAACTCACGATCTCCCAGCCTGAGTCCTGTGCTCTACCCCTGGAACCTAATTTTTGGACAGATGGCTCCTGTAACCTTCACCTTTGACCTTATGCCCTCAAAATTGATATGGATCATCCACTATTGGCAAGTGAGCTATATGATCAAGATGGAAGATCAGAGATGAAAAGTTTGGCTTAAAATGCATCCATAATATCTTTAAAGATGTGAGTCTAGTGACCTTGACCTTTGACCTCATGACCCTTGCACCTTTTGGGTTCTTACTTTGGTTGTGGGCCATACAGAAGTCAGGTTTGAAATCCATATGGCTACCAACACTGGAGATATCACATGAGCTCTAGGTGTGTTTATCAGGAAATGGGGAAATATTAAAGGTCAAGGCCGCTCTCATGGTAAAGGTCATGACTAAGAGACCTCATCCCATAACCAACCTCTCTACATGTTCATAATATGAAAGAAATCAGTCCATTAGTTTTTTACTTATAATGCTCACAGTACTGTCAAGTGGCAATTATGGGAGTATTAAAAGGCGTAAAAACAAGAAAAGGATAGTAGATGGTGCCACCAGTTTCCGGCATATCACAAGGCTATCCAAGATCTTTGGTCACCTTGATTTTTGGACCAGTCCATGCAAGCATTCTCAAGATATTTATGAATTTATGTTATTTTCAGCAAAAATTGACCTATTCAAGGTCACGGTCATTCTCAAAGCAAAGGTCATGACCCCATTTTAAATAGGCTTTGTTCTCTTACCTACATCTATACAAATGTAAAGTTTGAAAAAGATCAGTGAAATATTTTTTGAGTTAGCCTGCTCACAAGATTTATCTGAGGCGGCGGGACCGTCTTGAAACCATAGTATCCCGACTTTGTCTGGGGATACAATTATCTATAACTCTGAATATCATTCAGCAAAGACACAGATCTCTCCTTTGCCCTCTGCAATTTCTCATTTAAGGGTGAATTCAAGGGTGATTTAAATGACAACTGTGTTGATCTATTTTATCTGTGGGAAACATTCTACAACTGTACATTTTCAAAGGGGCATCAGAGAACATGATTAATGGGTCTTAAATTAGAATGAACACCCTAACTGTACAACTGTTCTGTTTCCTGCAATAACATGCATTATGATATTTGTGGAGAATGGTTGATCATTGATTATAATATATGCTAAGCGATCAAATCATCCATCATGGAATGCCATAAGTGATTAAAAAATTTTATTCTGTGATGAGGTAATGCATACTGCCATATAATTCATGCCCGCAAACTTTATAAAATTCTGTGTTCACAAATAACTTCTTACCTAGGTTTACTTTATACATATGTAGGCTATAGAATTGTTACATATATATCCCAACATGAAGGCCTGTATATCAGTTTAGATAAAGTACAGGTCTGTATAGGGTCATAAATTTCATTCTCTGCACAACTGAATATTTTCAATTATCGGTCAGTAGAGGTCACTGATGATCAATCGAGAAATTTTAACTGATTTTAAACACTAGTTTTTGCAACAAGGACATGCTACCAATGAGAATATTCACATCACCGAGCATAAGTGAGGTGTTTTCTGCCAATTACAAAAGGACTGTCACTGTCAGCTCTTCACTGCTGGGACAGTTGCCAGTTAAGTAAACTTGGCGTTACAACCTGTCAGCATAGAACCATGCCGGAGTAAATCTTTTACTCTTCATTATGTTGAAACTGTCCTGTTAAAACTTGTTATTCCTAATCAAGTTAAAACCGTCTTATTTCTAAAGAAAATATAAGTGGCTATGTTTGATTGATAATACACTAATTATTTTGGCTGAAGTAGTGTAACATGAAAATGTATAATTTTACCCTCAATATAGACCTGCCAGGATTATACTCGGTCTAATGGCCACTTAACATATCATAAATATAAACCAAAAGTAAACCTCTACACACTTCACTGAAGCAAAACCTTAAGAACTAGGTATGAAACATGTTTAAGATTTGAATATCATACGATCATGCACCTGATATTTGCATATCAATCTGTCTTGCACCAGGTATTTGCATATCAATCTGTCTTGCACCAGGTATTTGCATATCAATCTGTCTTGCACCAGGTATTTGCGTATCAATCTGTCTGCATATCTTTCCATCTAGCAATAAACATATGTATATCAATCTATGTTATGCTAAATATTTGCATATCAATCTATTTGGTACCAGATATTTGCATATAAAGCTATCTTGCAAAAGATATTTACATAAACCATCTATTTTGCAGCTGCTATTTGCATACAAATCTATCTTACAAAAGATATTTGCATATCTATCCATCTAGCAATAAACATATGCATGTCCATCAAACCTGCACTTGACATTTGGATATCACCCAGTTTTGCACCAAATAATTGCATATCGCCACATTTTGCACCAAATATTTGCATATCAACCAATCTTGCACATGATCTTTGAATATCAACCTATCTTGCACCAGGTATTTCCATATCAATAAATCTGCCACAAGATATTTGCATATCAATATCTTGCACCAAATATTTGCGTATTAATCAAACTTGCACCAGATATTTGCATATCGCCAAATTCTATCTCGGACCAGACAGTTGCATATCAGCCAACCTTGCACAAAATATTTGATCTTGCACAATATATTTTTATACTGCACACTCCATCTTGCAAAATATATATTGCAAATCAACCCATCTTGTAACAAATTTGCATATCAATCTATCTTTCAACAGATATTTGCTCTTATAAATCTGTCGAGCAAACGCATATAAAAAGTTTAGATGACATATATATGTAAAGATGCAGTGAGAGAATTTGATTTTTATATAAAATTATAAAAAGTATTATGTAACTGAGTAATCTTAAGAAGAACTTATGATCATTGGCTCATACCCTTTAACAGATAACTGCATGATGAGTGCACCATTTTAAAAATATTATCTGAAGATTTAACAGTGACATCTAAAATACAGTCAGTCTTGTACACAGGCCTGGCATCAAGAAAGTGCAACAAGGACACTGACATATCTTCATCCTCAACCAACAGACAGAGCCACCTGTAGGCCACAGACCTAACTCTGAATCACTCACCAGCAGTTTCTTCTTCTCCTCCTTCAGTTTGCTGAGCTCCTCTGTCAGGGCCACCAGCTTGTGTTGTCGTTCTTGGTCGGCCACCTGCAACTGTGCTGCCATCTGCTGGCATTCCTCCTCTTTATCCTTCATCTGCTCATGGACCTGCTCAAGCTGGGCCTCAAGGTCACGAATCTGCAAGGTCAAGGTCATTTGTTAAATAAAAGTCATGAAAATGTCAAAGAACCATCATTAAAAAATACTGGAGTTATCTGAGGAATTACTACAAAGGTTTAACTGTTATATTATTGTATTATTACTAAGACTTAAAAGAGTTCTGTAATTTTCATTTGAGGAAGTCATCTATAATAAATATAAGCTCTATCTGTTATCCAAGTTGACAATGGTGTGAGAGAGAGAGAGAAATATTTTATTCAACATTTTATTCAACAAAAGTAAAGTATCCATAAAAGTATATTCAACATGTTGTTTTTTTTTATTATGTCTGGAGACTAATGTTAAGGATTTTAATCCGCTGACACAACAAACACCTGTGAGACATGGAGAAATTGTACATATTATGGAGGTGAAGTGTTATACATTTCACAAAATTTGAGTTTATATGATTTAATGAAGAAACTGGTGAGAAACTGGGAAGATTATCAACTGAAGTTACTGAAATAAAAGTTTATCTATTTTAAGGGGTTTTTTTTTAGCTTAGACAAATTTTTGTTACAGATGTAACAGTTTATCGGAAGGCATTTGTCATTAATTTATTAAACAAGGGACCCATGGGTCATGTCGCTCAGCAGAATTTTGGAAAATATTAGCAACTGCAAAATATTTTTATTTCTTTTGGTTTTTCATGTATATTACCATTTGAATATAAAACAAGGGACCCATGGGTCACATCGCTCAGCTGAATTTTTGAAAATATTAGTAACTGCAAAATATTTTTATTTCTTTTGGTTTTTCATGTATATTATCATTAGAAAAGCTATGAGAAAATGGCCCTGCTAAAATGAAACTCTGTAAATTATAGAATAATGGACATGAGCTAAACCATTTAGTGATGCACCAAGGGAACAAATAGGCCAAAGGTAAGTGTTATGTAAAAGTAACATTTCATAAACAAATAATGTGTGAAGGTAATTAAGTTTTCAAAAGTTAAATATATGGCCATATGAGTTATAAAAATTAATCCAACAAAGTTTGACCAATATTCCTAATTTTAATACTAAGTTAACAGTGTTATTCACACCTAGGCCTTGCCAACTTTAAGAGATATGAATGAAATGCTACAAAGTATTTATATCTTCTTAAATCTTGTCAGTTTGCACTTACATATAGATCCTGATATTTTATCACATTTATATATTAGGATTAAATTCCTGAACATTTTTTTCTTTAAAAAAGTCAAAATTGTCCAAGTCTCAACAAAAAGAATTTATTTAACATTAAAATTATAAGATTTGTCTTGTTTATTAGTCCTGTATATTGAAGGGGTGGGGGGATGGGTCTCTGTTATTACTGCTCATTGCTGAAAAAAATGTGAAATTATAAGATTCATCTTGTTTTTACTAATTAAAGTACAAGTCTGTCAACAGGGTGGGGGGGGGGGGGGGGAGAGAAAGGCACCCTGTGGTTTTAACTGCAGGCAGCCTGATCAAGCTCAACAAGATTAGGGTTTGTTTGAATTATGTTTGGGCCCAAGACTTCAACAAATTACGCAATACTGACCTAATTTTTTGGTATGTACATAGGAAATGTGTGAAAGAATATGAATAATAACTATGATCAAATTCAGATCAGTGGTTTTGAGATTAGGCAGTCTTGAACTGTAACAATGGGTTTTTAATGGAAAATGGAGGTTTTTCCTTAATATCTTGAAGAATGATAGGAGATTTTGGGGACATCTAACTGTATGCAAAATTTTGGATTCGTAGGTCCAATGGTTTCAAAACATGCCCTGTTAACGGACAGACAGCCGGACGGCCGCACAGGCAGACGGCTGGACGGACAACGGATTACGACTATAGCTCAGATGACTTATAGTCAGCTGAGCTAAAAATGTTGTTAATCCTTGAAGACTATGAGTCATGATTTTGTCAATAATGATTTGTCAGTTTCATTTATTACTTTTGGTGTTATGTTTCTCATACAGTTCTCTGCTATCTTAGGTCTGGTTTTATTTGTAACAAGGTATCTTGTGTCATGTTCTTGTGTCAAATTGTCCTTGATGAAAAATTAAATGTTTGTAAAAAATTGTGGTGATGTGTTATAGTGGAACCGAACTTTCCACTGCCTTTTGCATGTCAGTTTGTTGTATTTACTAGAAACTGCACACTGGTTTAACTAGTGTACAAGTCAGTATTGTACTAAGAATGGTTCCACATAAATTACAGAAGAGGTGCATGATTAAAAAAAGGATTATTGTCACACTGGTAATCCTGTTGAAACAGATAATAACTTAAAACCATGCAAGCAGGTCATCAGATTTTTAATTTAAAAGTAAAAGTGAAAGACTCCATACTTTAACACAAATCTTTGCTTTTTTTTATGCAGGTATGATTTCTATTTCCATCCTGTTCACACCTCTTTCTACTTGATTTTGGAGGCCTCTTGCTCCTGTTCCAGCATCATATTTGACATTATGTTACAGAGTGTTCTGGTTAAAGCTACCTCTTTTTCCTTGTTCTCGTAGGCCTCCCTCTCCTGCTCCAGCTGCTGCCTGAGCTCCTTCACCAGGTCGGCGTGCATGTCCTGGGCGTGTCCGCTCAGCTTGTAGTCATCAAGCTGGGCCTTCAGTCCCGAGATCTGTCGCAGCTGATCCTCAACCTGGTGCTGTAACTGTTCTCTTTCCCTAGTCAGCTCCTGAGGAATATAGTCATAGTTAAAATTAGTCATTTCTCAAATTCAACAGTGTCACTGCTCCTCTTGTAGCTGAAACTCATCTCTCTCTCTTGTCCCTGAGAAAAATAGTCACAAATATAACTAGTATGACACTCAGACTGACTCAGTAGTGTTCATACATCTGTTAAGGCTAAACAAATCGTACTGGTTCTGCCCCTCTATCTGACTTTTCACCAAAACCTAATGGGTGTTCCCTGGCTGACATCAAACCCCTCCCTGCAGTTGAAATTTGTTCTCACCTCCCCTTAAGCATAGTCGGGTTTATAAGTGAAGAATTTTTTTTTTAAATGTCACGGCACTGTTAATTTAGGTGGTTGGAGTTATATCTATTTATTGTCATCTGCAAGAAGGAATATTTATAAACTGCATATTTTGAGTTGCCATAAAGTCTGAAGTGTTTCTGTTTAAATCTACATGATACTGAATACAATTTAGAATATTTATATATTGACCTGCTTATACACATACTGAATGGGTTGCAGGTGCAACAGATAGTGATTATGTCACCCTGACATCAAACCTATCCTGTAAGCCCTATAAATGCTGACTCAGCAAGTTTTGTGCAGCACCCACCTCCTCCACAGTCTGTTGTTTCTTCATTTGCTGCTCCAGCTCGTCCTTCAAACTCGTCTGCCTCTTCATCTCCTCCTCAAACTCCCTTAGCTTCTGTCTCACCGCCTGCTCATTACGCTGCACGGTCTCCAGCTGAGATTCAAGGTCACGGATAGTCCGTCGGAGGTCATGCTGTAACCCTGAATCATCAGCAGCCATCACAGGGCTTCCTGACTGGTTCTGCCTCATGTTCAGCTCTAGCTCTACAGAGTCCAGTCTCTGTTAAATAAAGAGCAACTGTATATCACAATAGGCTCAATATACTTTGCATTACATTGTAATGTGATTATTATAATGCTTCTTGCCTTCAGGTATGCAGAACATGAGATCTTATATAAACAGAAGTAAGTTATTTGACCACTTACCAAATAAACAATTAGAAAAATATAACTGGTTCACAAGTTATCATTTTCCCCCCAAAATTTTCTTATATTCTTGAGGAAGCTTGTAGAGCCTTATAGGAGATATTGGCAGTTTCACAATATTTGCACTGACAAGGCTCTGACTTGGAACCTCCATCTTCGAGGTCAAATGCCTTGACCACTATGCTAGGTCATATAACTAGTAATCACAGACAATGATGCTGATTCTCTTTATCCCATTTTTCACGTTTTGTCACTCAACCGGCTTCTGTGGTCTAAAGGTAAAAAGACTAAAAGCTGTGAGGCCAAGTGTGCCTTTGGAGGGTTCCTTGGTGCTATGATTACACACCCAAGACCCGCAGGTGCGGTAGATACAGTTTTGTCACTCAAGACAACTTGGGCATTACAGATGTTACGCAATGTGTGGTATGACAGGTAGTTTACCTTCATGGCCGCAGCCTCAGCCTTGGTTTTACGATCACAGTCGTCCTCCAGCTGTTTGATGATCTCGTTCAGCTCCTCCACCTTGTGGTGCTCTCCTGCCAGGTCGCGCTGTAACTGCTCCTTCTGCAGGATCAGCTCACTGTTAGCGTCGATCCTGAACCTCAGCTGATCCTCAAGGTCCTGGTACTGTAAAGAAAGGAAAGTAAAAATAAAGAGAAGTGGGTAGTCTCTCCATGCTTGATCTCTGTGAATTATTCCTGCTTCTGAAGCAGAATGATTACCCAACATTTCAAGATTAGTTAAAAGTACATCATTCTCGTTTCATTGCACTGTTGTATCTAAAACCTCCACCAATGAAGGTGGAAGGGGATATGTGATTGGCTGTGTTTGTGTGTGTGACAGTGTGTCCAAGCCATATCTTTGAAAAGTTCCGGCTGGATTTTCAATGAAATTTTTGTGGAAGAATAGGTGAATGAAGGAAAATTTTAGTTTTGGGATGGATTTGTGCAAAAATATACGTGGATCTAGATCTAGATTGATCCAAATTTGCCCTTTTTTGCCCACTGCCTTACCTTTTTTTCCATACAACATCTTAAAAAATAAACTGATTTGTCCCAAAATTTCGTAAACTCTTCCCTGATTGATAACCCATTCTCCCATACAATTTCATTTAAATAAATCGGAAACTTTTTGAGAAATCCTGCTTACTGTATATCCAAAGCATGAAACCTCCAGATATTAACTTAAAACACTGCCTCACTGAACAGACTTTTAACTGACCTCTCTTTGACGTCGAAGATCAGCATTCTCTTGGCGCTCCTTTTCTTTGACAGTTTGGTTGAGTTTTGACAGCTCCAGCTGGAAGTACTCTCTCTCTTGTTCTCTTTCTACTGTCTGCTCCTGTTTGGAGAAACATATACACAAACTTTTACAGAAACATATACAAAACTTTACTGTATTATATAGTTTTTATACTGTAACGGTCCACTGAACTGTAATAAAACATGTTAATATTTCCTTAAAGGATACATGCAGAGGTAAGATATCTCTAGCTATTATTTAAGTGTTTATATATTTTTCTGTTCATCTGTTTGTTTGTTTATTTATTTACATATTTTCTATTATATTCAATTTTTTATATATACTGATAATTGTTAAATATTTTCAGGCAGATAGCATGTACAGAACTTACATGTTTGCACAGTTTATTTAAAGAAGATATATGAATTTGTCATTGTCAGCATTTATTTTGATAATTGTCAATTTGTTTGCATTCATTGTCTATTCATTTTTTTACATTAAATGTTTAATTTTGTTTTAAGTCAGTACAGATGTTTATGAGAATCCTTAGCCAGATTCAGTTAATTCTGCTTTATTTAGTTCTCTGTGTTTATATTAATTTTTTTCATTTAACTGACTGTATTTAGATCATTTTCATTCAGTTGTTAAATAAGAACTTGAATTATGTCAATCATGTTGGAACTGTAGGCCCTGTGGCCATTTTTCCTGAATAAAGTTCTGTTATTCTATACAAAATAAAAGAAACATAACTTCATGTTGTACAGGCAAAGTACTCTATGAAAGTGATGCTGCTTTGCTGGAATGTATTTATAACCTTTGATATCATCAGATGGTTCATGTTTTATGTTTCTTTTATACTACCTAGTATCTGTATATGATGTACCCCCATATCTGACCATAAAACAAAACTCACATAAAATAATAATACTATATTTACCTGGGGTTTACTTGACAATATCATTCCAAGACTGACCAGCTATGTTAGCAAATTTTACCCTGGTTGGCTTTTTGTTTGAGAGGGTTTCAAATTTGTGATTTTTGCAAAATGGAAATCATTGCGGAGACAAAATCTTTGAGAATAAGATGCCCGATCTACACTGGTGAACAGGGGTTAATACTGTGGCCTCTTGTTGTCTCATGTATGTTATCAATGTTTGTAGCATCAAAAGGCAAAATGTATATATAATAAATAATATCCAATAATGGACAAGAATTTCCCCTTTTTTGTGTACTTTGCTATCCTTCATAAATTATTGAAATTTTGCACATATACTGAACAATGCATATAATAATGTAAACTGTCTGTGTAGTTTACTGAATGGTGACACCGCTTAAAAGGAAACATTGCAAAACACTGAAAATAAAAATTGCAAAATTTTAACCACAGTATTCTGACTTTCCTGCCACACCTGACACAGTTCTGCACAGAAAGGTATGACCAGCCCTTTAGCTTACCTCCAGGAACTGTTTATTAGATTTCAGCTGCTTCTCCAGCGTGTCAACTTGCTGCTGTAGATCTTGTATGATGACCTCCTTCCTCTCAAGGTCAAGTTCACTCTGTGCAACAATGTCCTCCAAACGACCTTCAAGGTTCTGAAGCTGCTCAATGAGGGCCACCTTCTCATCCTCATGCTGCTTCTGTAGCTCTCTTTTCTCCTCCTGTACACGAGAGTTCTCCTCCAACAATCCTGCATGGTCCAAAATTAAGTAACTCTTTATATGTTCAAGTTGCACAGCTCACATTACATATTAAATATATCTCAGAATGTATTGAGAAGCTTGAGAACATGCATACAGAGTCAACTCAATTTTTTTGTCTTCTTTTTTTTTAAATCTATAAATAAATGCTAAATTATTTTGCTATATCAATAATTATGTAACTATCAAAAGAAAACAGTTTTAGTGCTTTATCCTTAAACTTACTCTGATTTGCATATCAATGATTATTATACTAATCTTGTATAAATATTTAATTATTTCAACATTAAATAATGTAAAAATTAATATACATTTAAATAGCTAAATAACACAAAATAGACTATTTTCAACTGAAAAAATTAAAAAGTATCTATGTATAATTTAAAATAAAAGGCCATAAAAAATTAAATAAATACATCTTTAATGACATTAACGTGTTATCATCCAGTATGAAACCGTTACAAATACTAATTTTAACCACAGGCGGCATCTGAAAATATGTCATGTGATGCATTCCATGGTGAATAAGGATGTCCTAAAATACTGGCATGTACAACATTTGATATACCAGGGAATAAATCATTCAATGTAAAGATTTCTTTGGATTCATGCAAATTTAGAAATTCTCTGTTAGGTTAACATGCTTATCATAATAATCACTAAATGGTTACGGAGTTATTAACTATGAGGCATCAAGCAAGCATAGGTATGGAACAACATAACAAAGGTCTCACCTGTAATAATACACAATACATTATTAGATAAAAGACAACTTCTGTGGTGTGAATGTGTAGTATGTACATGTTACTATGTAAGTACTGTCATGCAGTTAAAACATTTGAGATATTATTTAATACAAAAAGTTAAACATTGAGTTAACTTATGATCCCTCAGACTTCTCTCTGAACCCTTGTGATATAAAAAACATTGTGATATATAAAATCTCCATAGTACAAAAATGTTGACTTCCCAACTGGAAGAAAATTCTGTCTGAATGTGGCAGGAACCGGTTTCTTTTGTAAAACTATATCTTGGTGTCAGCAAAAAATTACAATGCTCAAAAATACAATAAAAGGAATATAAAACCATGACACCAGTATCCCTTAAATCAATGTAACCTTTGCCCTTTATAATCAGTTCCTCCCGCCAATGACCAAAAATACACTGGTGTGAGCAGCACAGTGGTGACATCATGTGGTAGCTAATTGAACTAATGCTTCAGGTAAGACAGGACACCATCTTGGCACAAATTCGTCATTTGAGTAAACTGGTATTTTCATCATGCGAAATTAAATGCATAAGCATAATTCAGGAATTCCTTTGCTATGCATGGTTCATTTCAAAATTGGTCTTTTTTTTTTAACATAACTCAGATAAGATTGTGCAAAAATGAGATCATTTCACAATTAGAAACAGTGAGGTAATTCCTTCTGAAACAGACTATAACTAACCATGGAAACGTAGAATATCACTATGGGTAGTGGAAAGATGATGCAGCTAGTGTAGGTTATTGCTATTTCAGTTTGAGCATTTTCAATTTGACTAAAATTATGTAAAACTAAAAATAAGTGGTCTTTCAGGAAAATGGAGCACACAGAGATACACTGTAAGACATACATATATATATATATATATATGCTGCCATCATTAGGCTTTCTTTCAAAATTTTTCCATCTTTGTAACATGAACACTTGTGGCCACATTCCGCCCCCTGCTGCTGACACCAGTGTTTTGGCCACAATGCGTCTACTTCTAGCAGGCTCCCTGTATATACCGTATTATTAGATATACCCTCAAGATGTCATCAAGTTGTCACCCGCTGTACAAGCGACATATACATGTTATTTCATGGCCAAACCAGGCTTCCCATAACACACCACCAGCATAAATACCCCTGACCCAATTACCTGTATAAGCTGGAGAGCCACATCCATTTGTTAATAAGATGTACTCATCTAACTCTAGTGAGGTTAAAAAATATATAAAATCCATCAAGACCTAAAAGGTGGCAATATGAAAGAGTGCCAACTGGATAGACCTGGTAAAATTTTTTGAGCATTTGTTGTTTTTTTTTTTTTGGTCAAAATAAATAAGTTACCATTCATTTACTGAAATGACTGGGTTTTTTTTCATTGTAATTAACAATTGATAATATGCTGACATGGCCCATAAGGACAGGCTTGTATTCACATACAATCTGGATGGTTTTAAATACCCAAAAATGCAGTAGAAGCAGTACAAGTAGAAGCACATTTTGTTTAAAGTACAACAAACTGGCACCTGTATCTGTGTGACATTAATTTGCAGGTATTTTTTGTACATGCATGGCAGCATGCAAGCTTCAGGTCATGGGGTGAACACAAACGTAACATTTAACCATAGTCACTGCTTGGATATTAAAACACAGAATGACTGGACAATTATAACTTAAAAATAGAAATGTCTTAGTTGCATTAACCAGAAAACTTATTAACCTAGTTTCACGTTGACTGAGGTAATATTATGATACTAATTTTTTTCAATTAACCATGTGCATGATGACTACATAAACCATAATGACTACATTAACCATGACTACACTGACTGTGATGGCTGAATGTGACTCTCCTTGTGAGTTAGCAGAATGACTAACACAGTGTACATGCGTTCATGTGTGTGTAAAAACCTACCAATATACCCACTGGTCCCCTCTGGCAAACGGAACACAGGAAGAGAGGTATTAGTTGACATGCATGCAACAGGGCCCAGCAAACATATGTCAATCATCAAATCACATGGAACAGGTGGGCGGGTTCATTTCCTCGTTTGGTAATGTGAGTATTTCTGGATGATGGTGAATGGTAGTTTTGGCTGACTTTAAACAATAATTTTGAAAGACACCTTAAACCTACTGTTTGTGATTGTTATAATGAAACTACAAGTATGCAAAAGAAAGATACTGTTGGGGATTTATTCATATTTCCAGGAGACCTTTAGTTTAAAATTACGTTTTTAATAAGACCATAAACACCAAATCCTTCTTTTTTACTTTGAAGCTTATGTTATCTAAAGTAAGTAATCCATATTATGAGTAAGTAATCAATATTAGGACTGCACTGCATGATGCTTTTCAGGTGGTACTGAAGCAGAGTTTTGCCACCACGTGGCACTAAATAATCCCTTTAACCTTCTGACTTTTTTTTATTATTTTAATATTCTAGTTAACACCATCACCAAGCCTGGGTCTCCATATCCATGGTTACAAAATGACACACAGATACGTGTGGGGGTAAAGTTGAAATGACCATCACCGATGAAAACATACCTGGTGTGACACCTGAGAAGTTTAGAATTAACAAGATTAATGTAAAATGAAGCACTCAAGATGTACTTTTTTCTCTTATTAATACAAAGAAACAGATCTTATACAGACCACAATGGATACAAATTTTTTTTTGCGAAATTGGATATAGATAAAATATGTATTAGTAAACCTAACTTTCTTTGACAATCATGACTTTGTTCTGATATGATTATCAAAGCAAAGGTTTTGATGCAAGGACCAAGGTTTGTAATATGTTATATAGTATGGGTTTCAGTGCTGATACCATTTGCTGACTGGAGTTTTATTTGGTATAATGCTAATTATGCATACACATTAACCTCTAACAAATGGTTGATTAGGACATTTTGGCTGTCTACAATGTTTTCCTGTGGCGGTCATGGACTACAAGGATTAACTACATGTACATGTATTAACTGAATTCCAATTAATTCTCACATGGATAACTACAAAATGACATTTTGCTCCTGTGTTTTGGTCATACACACTATATAATAGTGGTTAATTAATTAGTTTATCCTGGTTATGAAAGATGTATATTTTGTACTTTAAATAACTCTATCTACTACTTTTATATCAATATAGAAACTAACCAGATACAAATTAATTTTTTTTTCTGATCACTAATGAGCAGTCTCAGGCAAAAACAATAATTTATTTTGAAATTAATTATAAAAAAATTTAATTATATTAAAACCTTTCATTTGTAATTTTCTTAAATATGCTTTGGTGTACAAATCATATTTTACAATACTTAAAAAACATGAATCAAGAAATCTAGTGCTGAATTAAGTGCAAATTTTATTTAATTTGCAGTATATACTGCATAAATAAGATTATTACGTTAGTTTTATCTCATAATGGTGTAATCACCCACCAACATCATTTGAAACTTAAAATATCAGCCAGCCACAACCACCATGTATAATGATACCTGATTCACGACTTAGCTAACTGTGTGTGTGATCAGCTTAGGATAATGGTGAGTATATGATCACTTATGATAATGGTGAGTATATGATCACTTATGATAATGGTGAGTATATGATCACTTATGATAATGGTGAGTGCACAGCTTGTTAGACAAACCTTCCTCTGGTTTACTGGTTTCCATGGTAACAGTGCTATGACCTAAGATGAAAGTGAGGTTTGGACAGGCATAGTGCAGTCAGACAACATTGTAATATTAAAATACAACATGTAACATTCGCTGCAGAGGCAAGTCACTTTATTAAAAGGGGTGAAAGGAAAATGCCTTGAACATGTTTCATTTAAGGCTGTTCCATGCATCAACCCTCACCCCCTATAAAGTGCATCACCAGACAGCACCTGCTTCAAGCTAATTAGCATACACAGTTGCAACCTAATTTGCATAACAGGATGGAAAAAAAAATTTTCAGGCTGGAAATGGGTATCATAAAGCATTGGAGTGTACTAAAATGAATAATGCATGTGCACATGACATTTAATAGCATTCATAATGTTAAATGATCAGGGCACCATGCTTACATTCATAAAGTGATACAGAATACTTTAGGGCATGATGCAGTCAGAAAAGAACATGACACCATTTCTTTAAGTAAATCCTCACTTGTCTGGCGAGACAACCACTCATCATTTAAATATATGCTATTCACAGTTTATAATTAGAGCAGATGAAGTGTTAACTGTTTTCCAGTATACAGAATTTTTTTGCCAAAAGCATGCTACCATGTTCATTCCTGATTTGCCTGATAACATGCAAACATAATACAGATGGAATCAGCTATGAGTTTGCATGACAAGGTTAATGTTACTAATCTATTACGGATAGTACAAGGGGTTCACCTTATAAAAGTTTAAATATGTACTGTTAAACATTACAGAACAATAAAGCCAGGTATAGCCAGTTTCCTTTTAATTTATTATTTTCTATGATAAACTCAACTTCATAAATTTTAATTTGAAATATAACAAGGGACCTATGGGTCACGACGCTCAGCTGTTATATATGATAAAAAAATATTATTTTGAACTGAGGCACATGCTGGTTTTGTGTGGTAATAAATATAAGCTGTATTATGAGTTGTTGTTGTTTAGCTTATGTATGATTTTGATAGTACCTTTGGAGACAGGGAAGAGGATTGATTTCATTTATTTTATTAACAAATGGAGTACTACTGTCACACAGATTTTGACTTGGCCATATAACTTATAAGCAGAACATATAATATAAGAGTTTAACTATTTATTAAAAAAATTACAAATATTGTCCCAAATATAATTTTTATTAAAAATAATAAGAGAATCGTATGATTTTTTAAAATGAAATATAACTGATATGATTATTAAAATAATATTAAAGAATATATTCATGAATGCATTCATGAATACATTTTGAAAGTATTTGCACGAGTATTCATATACTTTCATATTTACCTGAATCCCATTCTTTATGCAAGAAATTTAATTGAGTACATAATCATATTCGTATTTAAATACAATTACAAAGTATTTGCACCATGTCTGGTATTTATTCAGTTTTCACCAAACAATGATGTTGAGAATCCAGAATATACAAAATTCACACATTTAAATAATGATCATAAGTACCTGGTTTTATGGCTTTTATTTATATTAAAAAATAACTGTAAAAATTCATTCTGGACTTAATTCACATCAATGTACACACTAGACACAGTAGGAATCTAGATTAATATTATCAACTGCATCTTTGTCTATCATTAATTTCCTTCATATAATCCCTAATGATTAGTTATGAATAATATGATTTACTTCTTTATCATTAAAATTGAACTGAAAATGCCATAGGTGACTGCATGGTGTTATTTGGAATATGTGACATTCTTCCCATCGATACAAGATTCTTATATCATCAGTAACTGCAAGTTAATTTCCTGTTATTATAAACTAACAAATTCCTTTTCTATTTTTCTTCAATTTGTTATTAAAAACCAATAAAAATTTATTAATTTATTGTTTATTGTTATGTTGTTGGTTAAAACTACTAGATGAGTTGGGTTGAACACCTGGATCAACTGTGGCTGGCCATAAGCTGCCTGGATTCTCGCCTCAAGCGTGCATAATTTGATGAAAGGTCAACAAGGTCAACATACAGG
Source organism: Sipunculus nudus (assembly GCA_026874595.1). Classification (NCBI taxonomy): domain Eukaryota; kingdom Metazoa; phylum Annelida; class Sipuncula; order Golfingiida; family Sipunculidae; genus Sipunculus; species Sipunculus nudus. The sequence continues at coordinate 7,898,472 of CM049318.1, read as the reverse complement.
TGACTCAAGAGGGGCTGGAGAGAGCCAAAGTCTGACAGGGTCTCATAAAAAACATTTATAAAAGCTACAATATTTGGCCAATTTCTTTAAGCTTTCTAAACTAAAAAGCTGAAATCCTTATGTGTGCATGATATGAAAATTATATCAACAGTGCTCACGGGAAACAAACATGCCATGGTCACAGTTGGGCAAAATTTAAGGTACTTATTTTATATTTATACTAATAACTTATAAAATATGAAAAATTCAGAACTAATTTTGGGTATTCAATTGAATCTTGATTAAATAATGTTTCCCTGACAAAAAAATCTCTAGCTTCAGCAATGCCCTTGTTAAGGGAGTAAATATATTTCTTGATTTTTTAAAAAGTGCATTATGTTTGGGCCCATAACTTAAAACAATTATGCAATACTGACACCATTCTGGCATGTGCATAGTGAATGTATAGAAAAATATGTATTTTATTTATGATTAAAGTCAGATCAGTGGTTTTGATATTAGGCAGTCTTAAAGTGTAACAATGGGTTTTTAATGGAAAAATGAAGTTTTTCATTGATATCTCGAAGGAATTAAGTCCTAGTGACCAAATTCTTGGCATGGTTGGGGATTTTGGAGAAATCTAACTGTATGCCAAATTTAAGGAACTTAGAGCTGAAGCTCGGGAGCTGAGCTCTAGCAAACTGCATAACACTAGCAATATGTGACATGGTGCTTGAAAACTTGAATAAAATCTACAGTTTTTGATCAACTGGTTTCAAATTTTTGGTGTTAACAGTTGAAATGCTAACAAAAACATGCTGTGAAATTAAATCCACAGCAGTTACAGCAAAAAAACATGCCATGGTCAAAGTTGGGCAAAGTTTAAGGTACCAATTTTTTATTTATGCTAATATTTTAAAAAATTTAAAAGATTTTGATCTAATTTTGGGTATACAATTTAATTTTAATTAATAAAAGTAATATTACTGGAAAAAAAGTGCTTAGCTTTAACAAGTTTTGTGTTAAGTGATAAAATTTCTTTCCTGATTATTTACAAAATGCATTATGTTTGGGCCCATAACTTTTTTAAATTATATAATACAGACCTAATTTCTGGCATGTACATAGGAATTATATATAGGATTATTTATAGGAAATATGAGGAAAAACAGATGAGTCGTTTTGATATTAGGCAGTCCTGAAGTGTGAATATAGGTTTTTAATAAAAAATTGAGGTTTTTCCTTAATTTCTCAAAGGAATGAAGTCGCAAAGACCCAGTTTTCGGCTTGGTAGGAGATCTTGGGGACATCTAACATTATGCTGAATTTTGGATTCCTAGGTCTTACGGTTTCAAAACGTGCCACATCTACGGACTGACGGACGGACGGACGGACGGACGGACAGACGGACGGACGACGGACAATGGACCACGACTATAGCTCAGATGACTTATAGTCAGCTGAGCTAAAAATTATCATAAGGAACTTTCTGTTCAAGCTAGAAAAAGGTACGCAAAATGACAGCAAGAATTCTACAGTATTTACTAATAAGGAAACTGACTACTCAAGCTGAAAGCAAAGTCACATATGACAGGTCAGAGTTCACAGCATTCAAGATGTCACTCTGAATACCAAAGTCCAAACAAACCAAATGCAAAGACAGTCACAGAATACAGTCATCTCTGGCTGAACACTCCTAAAACTTCTTAAAAGGGACAAATATACACATGTAGAGGATCTTACTGGAACAACCAGCGAGTTTTATTCAGACACTATCTGTGAACAAAAATGCCTAAAACAAAATATAAGATAAAAGTACACAAACTTACTTGAATAAAAATTATGCCTGGCAACTTATCAAATTTTTCATTATTCTTGTGTATATTTTTATCTTTCATTGATATACCTACCTACCTGCTTACCTCATTCCACGGGTGGCACATCAGGCCATAATCATTGATCAAATGTAATGCACATAATATTAGTGGATACAAAAAGAGAAAAGAGTAATTTGTGTCCAAGAAATGGGTCGATCTGGGTTATGTGTATAACCATAAAGATATTATGTATACAAGACATTTACAGCAGGACAAAGATTGATTTTGATCATGTATGAGGTTCAGTTGGAAAGCATTTTCTTAAACATCTTGCATCAGATCTAAAGCACCTGACAAGTAATGTATTGGAGGTTTAGGCAGAAACAGTTATGAAGGAACTACAGCAGTCCCAGTCTGAAAATAGTCTACAGAAAAACGAGGGACCCACGGGTCACGGCGTGGTCTCAGCTGAACGTGATTGAACTATAAATGTTCCTCCACTGTGATACTATATCGAGTCGATAAAGCTCATGACATAAATATCATGGACATGTTGGGCTATTATAAAGGAATGTAATGTAATATGTGAGTAAATGATAAATGAAATAACCTGACTGATGGATTAATAGAGTCAAATATAGTGGTTTATTTTTTATTTATATAGGAGGGGTTGAAAATTGTGATATATTTGAGCAAATATGAATGCAATGACAGCAGTAATAAGCAGTAGTAGAATGATGATAAGGCTATTTGTTGAAGGATCTAAAGTGTATGGTAGTCTGCAAGCTTTCAATTTGACAGATATGATGTTATGATTAACTATGAATTTGTGACTGTGTGACACAATATCTCTTTAGTCTTGACAAGGTACATTATTGTGATGCCCACTATGTCTACATATTACACAATATTGACATAATTTCTGGCATGTACATAGGTACCTATGGACGAATAGTTATACAAAATATTAAAGTATGAATATATCTGATTCATCTTGTTCTTGCTTTCTGAGGCTGACTTTGGGATGGGGTTCAGAGAAGGGAAAAGTGAGGGCAGCACGAAGGTGGATGTAGAAATATGTTTTTCATTTATATAAGAATATGAAAAGCAAGAGGAAAGGGGCCCTCCTACTTGGTTATAGTAAAGTTCTAAATATATGATTGCAAACTAATACTCTGACAAGACTGTCATGAAGAAAAACAGTAAAAGCTTTGAGATACTGTGATGCATATGAAAATTTACAGATGGACAGGCAAGTGGACAGAATGGACTAATACCTTTATTTCACTTTCAAGGGAATAATGCATTTAAGTTTATATATAATCCTATTTTTTTTAAGCATATCCACTTTTTCCATTAAGAAGTTTTTATCTGAATCATTTTTTTTATTCACAGGTTTTATAAATTTTTAATAAAAAAACCTGAAAATATAAGTTAAAATATTAGAATTGTTGCAAAAGTTGCAATCATCATATATCCAGAGTGTAGCTCATATTGGGTCATATTATGCATACACATATAAAAAAAAAGATTAAGTAAATTTGATAAAATAAAACATCTTTTCAAATAAAGTATACACACTGTTGGTTGAATGAGGGACAAACAATATCATTGTGCTAATTACTATCCCAGTTTTAATTTATTACTGGAATTAATAGTCAATTTCACACTTGGTGAAGTTTTTACTCTTCTGAAGTAAGGAATTACTTATCTGATGAACATCCACACTTTCATAGCAATACACCACTTTGTGGACACAATTAAATGTACACTTTAATCATTGTAACCCTGGTGGTACAATACAAAATCTAAAATGTAGCACAGCCCAGAATAAGAATGAATCAAATACAGAAAATAATAACATTCATCTAGTTTATGCACCATCTGGGGGGTGGGGGGGGGGGGGGAGTGCAGGGCAGAGGGGAAGCCTGCTGGTAGTGGCAAAGCTGACCCAAGGCAAGCTGCCTGGGGTGGGTTACATAATGCAAGTGAAGGCTGTTTTATTACGTAAACATCGATGTGAGCGTTTTCTGTATTAATGAGAATATTCTCTGTTAGTATTCACACGCCAGAAGCTCCACTTACAAAATTTTCCCTGAGTAGGCCTATCATCGCCCACTTCCGCCTCATTCTCGGTATCTAGGTCATGCCTCGCTTTGGTAGAGCCACATTATTCTTCTGGCATTTGTGCTAGACGGACGTGTCGACGGGCTACTCCCGTCTGTCCGCTGTTGGTTTTCCCATGCTCGTTGCTTCACTTACTGTAAGTACGCTTTCATTTTCCCTTGGCCACTATGGAAGTCTCTCGGACTTGTTCCTCTTGTGGAGCGTCTCTCCCTTCCTGGGATACGCACCCCTCTTGTCTCAGCTGTCGCTCCAGTGAGGGCACGTGCCTTGGTGAGGCAGACCCATGTTATTATTGTCACACATGGCTGCCCTCTCAATGGGCTCGACTTCATGCATGTTCGAATGCCCTTGATCCCATTGAGCCCTCTCCTGCACTGTCTTCGGCTCCGGTGGTGGGGAGCAGGGGGGGGCGCCACTCCTTCTGTGTCTAGTCGGGTGGCCTTACGCTCCCCCTCTGCGGATCCCCTTCTCGTTCCCGATCCTGTCCCTCCCTCCCAGGGCTCTGTCTTCCAGACCCCTGTTGGGGCTCCGGCTAGAGCTCTAGCCGCCCCCTCCAGGAAGCGTCCGACCCCTGCCCCGCCCGGGCCCCCCGAGAAGGCTCTTGCCTTTTCCCTCATTCACCGTCTCTCCAGTTTTTGTGAATCCTTAAGGGCGGATTTCGACCTTGAGTCGGAGTCCGCGCCCCAGGCCACAGCTCCGGGGCAGGTGTCTTTGACCGATCCTCCTGTGTTGTTTGCAGCGTCCCGCTCGGATGGAGGTCACCCGTTCCCCACCGGCTCCAGCGCAGGTAAGTGCTCCCCCCCTGCTTGATCCGCCCCTTCCTAGCCGTCTGTCCCTTCGTCCCCTTAGGGACCGTCCTTCCGCTGCTGCGGTTCCCCTCCCATCCGGGTCTCCAGACGCCCGCCCTGCGGTTTCCTGATACGGACCCCGTCTGTGCACCGGCCACTCCTGCGGCCTCAACCGCTCTTGATTCTCTGTCTGTCCGTTCTCCGCTTGTATTTACAGATCAGGCGCCTCCGGCTGTTACGGATCAGTGGTCTGCTCTCAACACGCAGAGGCAGGCGTGGCGCACCATGAAGTCTGACCTCCTTGATCAGGTGGCCCGCACCATGCAGGAGTCACGCCCGGACGGGCTGACCTTCCAGCGCCTCAGGCCACCGCCCGCCTCTGATGCGTCGGCCGGGTTCTATATGAACCCGTCCACGCTCTAGGCACCAACTTCCGGACCTCAGGTCTGCATGGTATTTACCGATGAGACAGCTCGGCTGCTTGACAATCATCATGCCGCCGTCACCGGCGCTATATCCTCATTGTCTGGGTCGCGCGCGGCGCCCTTGGCAGATCGGTACCTTGTGGTCCCCTAAGGCGTATCGGGTGACCTGCCTTGACAGGCTCGTCCCGTCTCCCGCCTTTCCCGCTGTTCCATAGGAACCGATGCGGGCCGAAACAGGGCTTGATCAACCCTTCTCTAACGGTAGGTTGCTTTATTCCCTGGCGGCGCATGTATCCGATTCTCAGCTCTCGGATATGGAGGCTCTCGCCCGCCAGACCGCCAGCGTTGTCCACAACCTTCAGGCCGTTACCAGCCTGTTGTCTATTTCTCCGGATCCTGCCATATTAAATAATATATGGCTGGCTTCCGCTCACGCATGTGCCGAGTTACAACACTTGGCCTGGCGCCTGGTGAAGGATTGTGTCTTACTCCGCCGCACAGGGTGTCTCCACACCCTCCGCTCCGTCCAGCCCGTGCTATCTCCCGCGGAGCTCTCGGATCTATATACTCAGCCGTTCACGGGATCTCTCCTCTTCGGGGGTCATCTATCCCGCGTCTATGAGGCTGCCCTGGATCGTTCAGATCGTCGGGCCCGCCTCCTTACCGGTCCCGTACTGCTCCAGTAAGGGCTCCGGCTGCTAGCCGCTCGGTGGCTCCCGCCCGCCTGTCTGCTCGGTCGTCCGGGTCTCGCCAGACCTCCTCCTTTCGCGGTAAGTCCGCTTGGCGGGGTCGCGGCCGTAAGTGACACTCATGGTCCGGTAAGCGGCCGCCTTCAGACCTGCCATCCGGCCTGGAGGTGTGTCATCTCGCATCCCCACGTTCATTTCGGTTTCCGAATTTCGTTTTTCGCCCCTCCGCCCCGCACGGCGTTTCCGTTTGTTACTCCCCCTCCCTGGGGTCCGGTCAAGCGTCTTGCGCTCGAAATGCCATTCGGTCCCTTCTCCTGAAGGGCGCCATTGTCCCGGTCGATCCCGGAACTCCCGGGTTTTATTCCCGCATTTTTCTTGTCCCCAAGCCTCACGGTAGATCTGATGCGCCTCAATGCCTTTATTCGACCTCCCCATTTTCGAATGTTCAATATTCCCGCCGTGCTCCGCACGGTCCGCCCAGGCGACTGGGCGTTCAAGATCGATTTTACAGACGTGTATTTCCATGTACCGATCCACCCTGTGTCTCAGCCGTACCTTCGGTTCGCCTTCGGCACTCGGATGTTTCAATTCAGAGCCCTGGATCAATATTGCGCCCTGGATCTTTACGATCCCTGTTCATGCTGTAACCACTTACATCTGGTCAGTCGGGGTTTCAGTCCTCCCGTACTTGGACGACTGGCTCTTTCACGCCCCTTCTCGTGATCTCCTTCTCCACCACCGTGGACCTGCTCCATCTGTCGCGTAAGACAGCGTTCCTCCTGGCGCTTGCCACTGCTGGCCGTTGAGCTGAGCTTCATGCTCTCATGGCCGATCCTAAATTTTCTCAAATTGCGGCTGACGGTTCATCCGCAGACTTTCACTTTCCTCCGGACTTTTATCGTAAATCGCAGTCTTACGATGACCCGCAATTTCATGGCAAGTTACTGCCCTGCCTAACGGCCGGTACAGGTTCGGCGCAACGAATTGCCCCGTCCGGGCCTTAAGATACTATCTTAAGGCTACAAATTCTCTCCGGGGGGGCTGTAAGAAACTTTTTATTTCTTCAAAATTGGGTGCAGCCGATAAAGAAATAAGTCCTATTACTATCAGTAACTGGATAAAGGCTGCTATCATCGCCGCACATGACTCTTTACGTCCGGCTGAACTACAGTCCTTCCATGTCACGGCTCATGAGGTCAGGGCTATCGCCTCATCCTTCGCTCACCTTTCGGGCGGGTCTCCTGCCGCGCTGGTCAAAATGGGTTTCCGGAAGTCCCCTTCCATGTTTACTCAATTTTACCTCAAGGACGTACGCCTGCAAGACTCCGGCCTTTATGCCATCGGTCCCATGGTTGCCGCAGGCACTATCGTCAACGTCTCCCCCACATCTTCCTCGACGTCTACTCACGTTCGGCCCGCTACCTGCCTGCAGACGTTGTCTTCTGATGTGGTTTCTACTACTTGCTGACCGTATTTTCTTCATCCTCGTCGTTCCAGGTCAGTATCTCCCTCCCTATGGTTTATCTGTTTCTTCTCATTAATACAGAAAACGCCCACATCGATGTTTACGTAATAAAACCCCCCATTCCCCTCCCCGTGAATGGTGGTTTTGTTAGTAAACGGATGTTAGCTTTTCTGTATTACAATCATCTGTCTCTCCCGTGATACTTCCTACTTCGCCCTCGAATAATGTGGCTCTACCAAAGCGAGGCATGACCTAGATACCGAGAATGAGGTGGAAGTGGGCGATGATAGGCCTACTCAGGGAAAATTTTGTAAGTGGAGCTTCTGGCGTGTGAATACTAACAGAGAATATTCTCATTAATACAGAAAAGCTCACATCCGTTTACTAACAAAACCACCATTCACGGGGAGGGGAATGGGGGGTACTACTACTAGGTGGGCTAGATGTAAACAACACTTGACATGGTGTATGAAAACATGAATAAAAGCTATTCATTCCAATCAATTTCTTTGAAATTTCAGATTTTAAAAGATTAAATCCTTATGTATATATGCTGTGAAAATTAAATCAACAGTGCCAAAGTTGGACAAAATTTAAGGTATTGATTTTTTATTTATGCTAATAACTTGAAAAATTTGCAAAATTCAGTTCTAATTTTGGGGAAACAATTGAATCTTGATTAAATAAGTTATATTCCTGAAAAAAGTCTCTAGGTTCAGCAATTCTCATGTTAGGTGAGTAAATATATTTCCTGATTTAAAAAAAAAAAATGCATTATGTTTAGGCCCATAACTTCAAAATAATACCCAACACTGACCTAATTTTTGGTATGTTCATAGAGAATGTATGAAAGAATGTGAATACTTAATACGATCAAAAACAGATCAGCGGTTTTGATATTAGGCAGCCTTTAAGTGTAACAATGGCTTTTTTTTATGGAAAACAGAGTTTTTTTTCCTTAATATCTCGAAGGAACGAAGTCCTAATGACCTAATTTTCGGTATGGTAGGAGTTTTTGGGGACTTCTAAAATTATGCCAACAGCCTGGGGAGCATAGAGATGTGCACTGAATGACCTACAGTCATCAAAGTGGACTGCTTGACAAAGTAAGGGAATACAACAAGAGCCTCCAAAAAAATTCAATAACTAGCCTAATTTTGCAGCTTTTATTTTCAAATTTCAGATTTTAACAGATTAAATCCTCATGTATACATGCTGTGAAAATTAAATCCACAGTACTTACAGGAAAAAAACGTGCCGTGGCCAAAGTTGGGCAAAATTTAAGGTACCAATTTTATATTTTTGCCAATATTTAAAAAAATTTAACAGATTTTGATCTAATTTTTGGTATACAATTAAATTTTGATTAATTAAAGTTGTATTACTGGTAAAAAGTCCCTACCTTTAACACTTTTGGTCTTAAGTGACCAAATATCTTCCGGATTTTTTTACAAAGTCCATTATGTTTGGGCCCATAACTTTTTTAAATTATATAATACTGACTTAATATCTGGCATGTAAATAGGAACTATATAGATGAATATTTATGGTAAATATGAAGAAAACCAGATGAGTGGTTTTGATATTAGGCAGTCCTGAAGTGTGAAAATAGATTTCTAATAAAAAATTGAGGTTTTTCCTTAATATCTCGAAGGAACGAAGTCCTATTGACCCAATTTTCAGCATGGTAGGAGATTTTGGGGACATCTAACTGTATGCCGAATTCCTAGGTCCAATGTTGTCGAAACGTGCCAGTCTTACGGATGGACATCCGGACAGACGGACGGACGGACAGACAGACGGCAGACGACGGACAATGGACCGCGACTATAGCTCAGATGACTTATAGTCAGCTGAGCTAAAAATGAGAAGGAAATCCGTCTGATGTTCTGACTGTAAGACAGTCATACAGGCCACTGAGTAATTCCCCTGGTAGATACCAGATAACAACCTTACTGAGTATATTTGTCCCTTTAAGACCACACATTTTCACTGCACTCTGAGACAAACATCGAAAAAAATATAATCTTCCCAGCTTTCATTCACTGGCACATTTCAAGTATTTTATGCACAGGAGAATGGATGTTTATGAAGTTTACTTTGTCTAGCAGAAATATCTTCAGTTACTTTTAATACAAGAAACCATTATGGCGAATGAAACAAACAATTTTTAAAAGTACATATAAACAAGATATAAACATATTTTCCCATGTAGATTAAAAATGCCTCTACCTTTACAAAAGGCACTGACATACCAGCCACCCCCACCCCCTCCCCCCAACCCTCACCCCCACCCCCCTTCCTTTGTGCTTAGATCCGTTTCAAAATTAAATGGTTCCTCCCTGGCACCTGATGCTTTAGGGAAATAAAAAATATGAATTTTTGCTAACAAACTAACCAACAATGGAACAGACACAGATGAAAACATACCCTCCTTGGAAACAGTGAACATTATCAGATATTTTGTGATTTACAGGGGAAGGGGGGATATTTTGTAATATTGTGTGTCCTCTTTGATAAAATACTTGAAATTTACCATTTTTCCACAAACCCTTCCTCACCATAAGGTTTGGCATTCTTTAAATTTTTCATGCATGGTTTTCTGCCAATAGTGCAAAGCCATCCTTTATATATATCACATTAAATACATGTAAAAGCAGGACATCACTGTAGTAGAACTAGTTCAGGCATTACCACCAGATGGCACATGTTTATAGACTCAGTGACGGTAGACTGGCTCCCTACTCAATATTGGACCCATATAGTACATGCAGACTGCTGATCAATCTTGAATGAATGAACAGTTGCTGCAATGCCACATCTATGTGAGGATTTATAATGTCATAGCCACTGTCTCTAAAACTGCTTCACATGGACACTTTTGAGCAGAGAGCGAGTCTATAAGATCTAATCCACTGCAGGAATTTTTCATGCAAATATATCACAGCAGGTACTGCAACACATTACCAAGCACTGGTACATGACTATACACCTGCACTAATGAAAAGAGGATACAGCAGGCTTATACTTGGTGAGGAAGGGTTGTACATGAGATAATATAAAGATGCGACTTCAATGAAACCACAGCAATGTCAATCATACTGGACCAGGCGATGACTGTAATCATACCTTGAGCCTCATCGTGGAGGTTCCCGCTAAGGACTTGTCGTTGTCTGTGAAGGTCCTCCTCGCGGGCCTGGAGCTCCTCCTGGCTCTCCATGTATTCCTGAAGTCGTTTCTTTGTGTGCTCAAGCTCCACTATCAGCAGCTCTCGTTTCTCCTCCAGTGACTGAATGTTCGTGCTCAGCTGTTGTTTCTCAGTGGCATAACCACTCAACAGCCCTGTTAATATAAATCATCAAATCCATTATGCTCACAAACAGTTTATTTCTTTATATTCAATAAGTGTTATAAATGCATTGTATTTTTTAAATCAGTGGCATATTTCAATATGATTCATGGGCTTAAACTGCTTTATATTTCATTAATGCATTATTATACTTATTATAATAATATATTGTTATATATCATTTTAATCACTTGGTGTAACAGTGTTTAACCTTTATTTATGATCATTGCCGGTTAAAGTTAAACATTAACTTATTATATTAACATATAATGTTTCATATCAAATGATCTACTGTTCAAAAGAAATATTTATAATAATATAATAATTAATAATAATTATAATTATATATAATATAATATAATAAATATAATTAATACAGAAACAAACAGAACTGTTCATCTTCAATTTAAAATATATGTGGTATTTAAAAAATATCTGTAGTATATTAAAAATATCTGCAGTATTTGAAAAATATCTGTAGTATTTGAAAAATATCTGTAGTATTTAAAATATCTGTATTATTTTAAAAATATCTGTAGTCTTTTTAAAATTTCTGTAGTATTTTAAAAATTTCTGTAGTATTTTAAAAAATTCTGTAGTATTTTAAAAATTTCTGTAGTATTTTAAAAATTTCTGTAGTATTTTAAATATAGGTCTATATAAGACAACATGCTTTATGTGTGTTATAGTCATGTGACTGGGGTAACTGTCCCTAACAAATACCCCCCAGAAAAAAATACCCCTGGGACAGCTGGGGTTACATGTCTGGGGGTAACTGCCAGGGGTGGGGGTGGATTTTAAATATCTGGGAGATAAACTGTCCTATGCCTCCATTCATACTGACAACATAATGAGCAAGTAGAGTTAAATTTTACAGATACCCTCTGCTTTATTGAGCTCCAGGGCCAGGTACTCCCGAGCGTTGACTTCATCCTGCAGACGCTGCTCCAGATCCCCACATTTCTGCTGCAGCTCGTCGTAAGCGTTGCCCTTGGTTTCGACCTGACTGTTCAGCTCCTGTTGCCGACGATGGGCTTCCTGTATCTGCTCAGAGCTCTCTGTCACAATGTCCAGCAGGCGCTCAACGGCAAACTGCAGTCTGTTCCCGACATCTACAAGGCAGCCATATTTACACACTATATACAAAAGTAAACTATAAAACAACTGCAACAGTCTTCCTTTAACATCAAAATTGTTTATTCTGAGTGATACCAAGCAATATCCATTCTTCTTCACTAAAATTTGAAATTCCGAGATAACCTACAACTTGTTTAATATTACCAAAGAATCTTTCATGTATGGCACAGACTGTCAACAAAATGTTTATGAGGTCACTGACAAGTGACAAATTAACTGAATGGCTATGTTAAAGTTTTCTAAGAAATATTCTTGAAATTTGCCACATAATTTCACTTAAAATAAAATATTTTCTGCTCTGTGGAAATATGGACACATTTCGGTGGAAGAAACTGAACTAAGAAAAACCTGAATTCAAATGTTCATACAAATTTGTAAAGTTACCAGAAGCTTGAAGGAGGACTGCCAAGTATTCTTTAAAAGGGCTTTTCTCAATGTTTCTTTGTCCTGGCCAACATGATAAGGGTATTATAGAAGTCTCTGTTTAGTATGTTTCTCTCTATGTGGCATGGATAAATAACAAGTAAATGAAAATTGTCTGTGCATCTTTACATCAAACGTCATGTGTTTAGTACTGACAAACCGGTGCAACAAACCACATCACTCACAGCAACCTGTGCAAAAAACATGAAAACAAACCGTTAGTCTGTTCACCTGATAATATTAACCAAAGAACCTACAGACTGTTACATGTGCTATGTAATGTTTGCTGCATCATGAAATTGTCATGATATAAAATATCAAATATCCTCATCTGTTTGTTGAGTAAAATACTGTACAATTTATATAATTTAGTGATATTATGATACAGAACAAAATAGGCTTAGTCCTTTAAACTAGGTAGAAGCTGACCTGCTCTTGGTCAGACTGCTGGAAGTATTATGGAACCTCTGAGCAGACGATAGCAGGAGACAACAGTATCTAAGATAAGAGCAATCCCTATCACACTAACAGCTATGAGAAGAGAGACAAATTTTCTTAGGATCTTAATGAGGTATAGAGATCTTCTTCACTATTTTACGAGTAATCTGATCATTAAACATGGTTGACAACATGGCCTACCCTTAATCATAATCTAGAGGTAACCTGAGTAATGTTAGTTTGAGGTTGTCAATATAATCTGGAAAAACAAAAGCACCATGAACAAAGCCTTGTGACCAATGAAATATGTAGTTTAATATATAGGCTTTCCTGTGATGTCATAACTGTATTGTATAGACATATATTAAAGTATCTTTGGTTTTATGTCAAAATTTTATTAGGAATGATCATGAATATTTTCTGATTTTAAACTTCCCTGTTTGTAGGGGCCTGAATATTATTGACGCTTTCTTATTTATCTTTTTGAAAAAGAAAATCATCAACAGAATTGTTCAAAAATGAAAAATCTTCCTCAAAAAGGAAATATTTCAGTCACACAGTGTCATAAAAATGACACAGAAACTTATAAGATGAGAAAAGGCTCACAAGAGAACCCATTCAACTTGCTTTATAGAGAGGCTGACCTAGAAAACAAATAATCTAAGTAAAACATGCAGGGAAAAAAGGAAAGATTTTCTATTACCTGTCACTTTAAGAGCTGAAAGAACCGGAGCAATATATATACAGGTATTAAATTAGCAGCAACTTTATTGTCAAGGGGAAAACTCTCTACAGCTGATGGGGTTAATGTCAGTCTGGCTTTATATAAGATACCTTTAACAGAAGTAGACTTTCGTTTTGCTGAAAAACAGATACTTTATTAAGCTTTTGTGAAATAATACTGTACCTCTTGATGAGGTCAACTGTTAGACTGTATATTATACATGCTTATGTAAGTGATTGTTATAAATATATAAGTCAACATTTGCAAACATGTGATTTGTAACAATTCAAAATATGTAAAACAAATGGCTCCAGAAAAGAAAGGAGTATGAAATGTGAATGATAAATATATCCAAACAGTGCACTTAAAACAGGAACCCAGGTGACACATTTCACTTTAACAAATGCTATAAAATGAAAAAGGTATTTAGGTCCTTGTAGGAAGCAGAAGAAGAAATAAATGATTGTATGCTCCCTAGTGGGATGGGGGAGAAAAGTTACAAGGATGAACCGGCAGGAGAGACTAGAAGGACGGTGTGAAGACGGACGAGACTGACATCATCGGTGATGTCAGACTAAACACCCCAAACATCATCTTTGTCTTCACTGACAAGATGTAACAGATGCTCTCTTGCCATAAAGCAGGACTTTTGCTTGAGTATCATTTAGAATTCAGGAAAAATGTGTAATTCTCAGATTAACTTCCCCCCCCCCCCTCCCCCAATTCAACCTGCAGTGAAAATCTTGGGAAATATTGAATGTACATAGTGTTGCACTTGGTTATTAAATGTCTGATCGTACATAATGGCTATGTTCATGCAATGATGGGAGGTAGGGATTTATGTGGGGGTTTTTTAATGGTTATATATCTATATAAAATCAAGAAGATGAAACATTAATGTTCACTACTGATCAAAAATATTTTAAACTATGTAACATCAGCAGTGACAATCTTTGGAAATATTAGTTATACATTAAGTTGAAATAATATGCAATACAAGGAGTGATTCAGGGATATATCCAAAGAGGTAGCCACTGAAGTACAATGGATAAGAAATACAACAACAGTGGGTGTACATTTGGCAAGATTCAGAAGAGGGACAACTTAAAGAGCAAAATGAACAAGCAATATAACTAAAGTAGGTGTACAAATGATAAACACTTTCAAAACCGAGAGCAATGGATGAGAGCTACATTACGAGTGTTCACATTTCACAGAAAGATTTCAACAACCATAAAACCATCAAAGAAGAGAGAGACAGCGGTGCACCACTTCTGTATTCTTCATAGACAAATGATAAATAAAGGATGCTACATTTGTTTATGTCATAATTATGAGCAGTAAGACTGCTGATAGGCACAGTTTGACAACAGGAGCTGGTATTTCTGCTTGCATACCTAGAACAACTTCCTCTCCGTCAGGCTCCAGTTCTGGACCCACAAACATGCTCTCACAGATTCCCTGAGAAAGGTCCAGGCCCTCGTCGGACATCATGGAATATGAGCTGAGGTTTATGGTGGTCTGTTCAGCCACTGAGGCATCAGCACCTGGTACATTACAGCGAAAATGACAATGAAAGGGTGGTAAAAATACAAAATAAAGCATACACATAGTGCCACCAATGATTTTGACTGATCTAAGAAGAAAGCTTTAAAGATTTATATCTGAACAGTAGGTTCATAGGTTCAACGACAGTGCTCAGTACTGCCAACTCATAATTAAATATTTAAACAGCTGTTCATTACAACATTACAGCTGCTCCCTGTAACAAAGAAAACTTCAACAATATGGCATAAATTACTGCAGTGCTATGACAGATGTGTATGATACGCCACAATAATTACCGCCGGGCTTACCCTCTCCTCTCCTGGTTACTGAGCGGTCTCCGGCACCAGATGGTGGAGAATCCTGGGTCGGTGTGGATGAGGTTCGTCGAGGGTTATTCAGGCGTGACAGGCGACGGTTTATGTTTTGTTCGGCAGCCATGTTGACCTTCACAAGTTCAGACATTACACGCAACAATCCCTCATTTGTTTTGGCAAGATCATCCCTGAAAGGATCACAACAAGCACAACACAGTGTACAACTGTATATCACTGAAAAGGAAATTTTTTTAATATACTTGGAGATTCAAGATGTATCATATACATACTAGCTTAACCCTCAGTTAGCAACATTAATAAAGAATGCAATGGCTCAAGGTGGCACCTCTGGTGGCAGTAGTACACCAATGTTAACAGTTAGTCATGTTGCAAGCCAGTCACATTTGTCAACATTGATGCAAGACACCAAAGCTGGTCTGTTTCAAGTGATGGGTAGTGGTACTCCAGCGCAAAACTCATCAGGGGTGAACAGAAATGGGGCAGGGATAGGTAGTGCCCAAGCCAGCACCAGCACTTGTCAGACACCAGCATTGGATCAGACTACAGCAGGAACAAGCAGTAATCCACCAGGGATACCTGATCTTCCGGTCTTTCTGGAGAGTGGCATGCCACAGTCAGCCGGAGAGGACAAGGATGCCACACACCCCAGTAATCCGCTGACTTCATCACTAGTCCTACCTGCAGAACTGCCAAGCTCGGGTGAAAATTAGGTATGTTTGCACCCCTTGTGGCAAAGAAGCCACTCAGTATTCAATCTCAACCAGAGCTGTCTCTGTTATGCTACTTCAATTTTTGTCCCAAGAAATTTTATAAAGATTTATGAGCAATTTTTTGTTAAATATTCTGGGACCAACACAGTCATCTATAGAATGAAACCCAGTTTAACATGAGGCCAGAATATTTCAGGATGCTGTGGTTTCTATAATTGCTGTTATAACAGTATGACAGAGAATGAATATTTAATAATGTATCAAAAAGAGCAATGTTTCCCTCTTACATGAAGATTAGATTATACATCTGCACAATTTTTCAATGAGTCTACATGAAGAAAGATAAAACTATGATACAGAACTAAGAGAATTATGGTTTACTAAGGAAAGACATATGTATATAAATACACACACACATGTAAATTCACTTCATGGTGTTAACAAGGGGCAAGAAACCATTTTTGTCACAATGAACCTCACTGTCTGAAATATTTCATTCTAATTTTGGGGGATAAATTTATAATTTAGATCACCTCTCATTGTTCATCCTTTCTAGATCAGTTCTTAGGATGGCCAGCAGGTTGTTTTCTTCCTCCCGCTCTCGTTGACGCCTGGTGGTCACCAGATCCTGGCGTTCAGTATCAGTTCGGGTCTGCTCCATCAGAGTGGTAATTTTCTCATTCAGCTGTAACATAAATATCATACCTAACATTACTGAATATATGCCTTTCACAAGCAGTTTGTTGGATTCTATATTTTATTTATGAAGACTCTTAACTGATTCATTAACATCTGTATTCAAATAACAATTTTGTCAAGATTTTGTTATGTTAGCACTTACAGTAATGTACCGGTAAAAAGTGGGGCAGGGGGCTCCTACACAGTACTGCGTAAATCTTCAGCTGTAGTCCTTTGCACTCAACTGTCAGATATCATTAACAAGTGACCCATGGGTCATGACGCTCAGCTGCCAAGCATGACCTGCGACATCATGGGCTTCGCTTCACAACTAGTAAAATTGTTGCAGAACCTATATGCCAATTTTGTTTAAACTTTCTACATTGCCATAAATTCTTATCATATATGTCTTGTTAAAATTTAGTGAACTAGATATATCTTGGCACTGCAGGTGCCAGAGTATCCCCAGACATAGTAGCCCCCCCCCCCCCCCCCTTAAGAATAGGCCCCCATTTTTAGCAATCTTTTTGAAGATGTTGGTCCTGTGACCTTGACCTTTGACCTCATGACCTAAAAACCAATTGGGGTCTTGCTTTTTCAATGGGACATATATAAGTCAAGTTTGAAATCTATACATCTATAAAAGCAGGAATTATCATCCAGAAACTAATTTTTGGACAGATGGCTCCTGTGGCCTTGACCTTTGACCTTGTGACCCCAAAATTGATATTGATCATCCACTTTTATATATAAATCAATAGAGGTCTAGATTTATTGATGGGCCATATATAAGTCAGGTTTGAAATCCATATATTAATCCAAGCTTGCATTATCATCTCAGGAACTAATGTTTGGACAGATGGCTCCTGTGACTTTCACCTTTGACCTTGTGACCTCACAATTGACAGGCGTCTTCCTCTATTGGCAGGGGAACTGTATGTGCAAGATGAAATGTCTGAGATGAAATGTTTGGCTGAAAATGCATCCACATCTTTTTGAAGACGTGTCCTGTGACCTTGACCTTTGACCTCATGATCCCAAAATCAATTCGGGTCTTGCTTTTCCAATGGGACATATACAAGTCAAGTTTGAAATCCATACATCAATAAAAGCAGGCATTATCATCCAGAAACTAATTTTTGGACAGATGGCTCCTGTGACCTTTACCTTTGACCTTGTGACCTCAAAATTGATAGGGGTCTTCCACTCTTGGCAGGTGATCTATATGTGCAAGATGAAATGTCTGATATGAATTGTTTGGCTGAAAATGCATCCACAATCTGTTTAAAGATGTGTCCTGTGACCTTGACCTTTGACCTCATGACCCCAAAATCAAATCGGGTCTTGCTTTTCCAATGGGTCATATACAAGTCAAGTTTGAAATCCATACATCAATAATAGCAGGAATTGTCATCCAGAAACTAATTTTTGGACAGATGGCTCCTGTGACCTTCACCTTTGACCTTGTGACCTCAAAATTGATAGGGGTCTTCCTCTATTGGCAGATGAACTATATGTGCAAGATTAAAGGTCTGAGATGAAATGTTTGGCTGAAAATGCATCCACAGTATCTTGTAAGATGCAAGTCCAGTGACCTTGACCTTAGGACCCTAGAACCTATAGGGTTCTTACTTTAGTAGTGGGCCATACATAAGTCACCTTTGAAATCCATATGGCTATCAACACTGGAGATATCATAAGAGGTGTTTGATTTTCACCAAATATGGACACATCAAAGGTCAAGGCCACTCTCATGGTAAAGGTCATGAGGTAAATGTAAACAGACCTCATCCCATAGCCCATCTCTCTACATGTGCATAATATGAAAGAAATCTGTCCATTAGTTTTTGACTTATAATGCTTACAGTACTGTCAAGTGGCAATTATGGGGGTAATAAAAGGCGTAAAAACAAGAAAAGGTTAACAGGTGGCGCCACCAGTTTCCGGTATATCACAAGGCTATCCAAGATCTTCGGTCACCTTAATTTTTAGACCAGTCCATGCAAGCTTACTTGAGATATTTAAGAATTTGTGTTATTTTCAGCAATAATGGACCTATTCAAGGTCAAGGTCATTCTCCTAGCATAGGTCATGACCCCATTTTAAATAGGCTTCGTCCCCTTACCTATATCTATACAAATGTAAAGTTTGAAAAAAATCAGTGAAATATTTTTTGAGTTTTCCCACTCACAAGGTTTTTCTGCAGCGGCGGCGGGACCGTCGTGAAACCATAGTATCCCGACTTTGTCTGGGGATACAATGATGGTCTGAGGCAAAAAGTATGGTTGTTGAGCTATCAGGAACTAATCCCACAGCTTGCTCGATACCTGTCAGTCTCAAAAGGAATACCACACAGGCCACATTTAAGATCAAAATATAGCAAAAGATCAAGGAAATCCATGCAAGAATTATTGTGAAACGGGTGCTTCCATATTAATTTTTATTCAATACAAGTCAACTGTACTGAGCTTTCATAAATGATGGTCATATTTATTAAGAAATCTTTGACCCAATGCAAGATAACATTAATATACATCCCACTGCATTCACTTTAATAGTTCTTGAGATAATATGTTCTAAAGGAATTTTAAGATGGCTTCCTGGTGGCCATATTGGATTTCTGACAGGTAGGAAATTGAACAACAAACATCCTCTAAAAGGGACCAAACATCATAAAAAAATCACAGAAACTGCCCTGGCAAAAGGATTTCAAAAATGGCTACCTGGCAGACATAATGGTTTTCTGACAAGTCTGACATTTGATATCACACATCCTCCAATAAGACACTAAACTTGTAGCAATTGCTTCAAAGAATGTAACAGTTATGAATGTCCAAAACAATTCAAAAGGCATGATCAGGTTGGAGAGCTCTCATATCAGATTTATGAACATGCAAATGTAAAAAGTGCAAGTCCAATTTGTTTTAATTATCAGCTTGCTATTCAATGGGGTCAGCAGAGTAGGTAAACTGCAAAACCTAAAAGAAAAGAAATGCAGAAAGCATCACTAAGAGTCTTCTAATCAAATAAAGCCATCCTAAATCCAGGTAAAGACCCACATATTATCAGAACAAACACTTGCTGGTATATCTGATGATTTGTATAATAATATTCAGATATCCAGAAAACTAAGTTTATTGCTATGATTCCATGATATAAACTGCAAAATGTTCCCATCATTTTATAAATCAGTAGCTAAACCTTAACACTTAACTCTCATAGTCTTAATGCCTGGAAAAAGCATTCCGGCAACAGTGTTTTTGTTATGCACTAATGATATATCCTTATCACTCCATGAGCTGATACAAAAGGGAGTCATATATCACAAGTGTCACTGACAATTATAGGCCCATAGTGAGATGTACCAGTTGTGAGTGCCATGGTTATATATACAAGAAAACAAGAAAAATAGAGATGGTCTACAAAATAAATTATTGTGAACATCCCTGACCTATGACCTTGGCCTTTTGCCCACATATCAACTGGATTCTTTCTAAATGATGGGTAACTACTTACCACTTACATCTGGCCAGGTGTAATTACTTGGCAACCAATGAGTGAATAACTTAGACCTGCAACCTTTAACCTCCTGACCTCAAAATCAATTAGTTATTTCTTCATGCAAAAAGACCCATAAATATGAAGTTTGAATCAAATTCAGTGATGCATAGATGTGGCATATGTGAAAGACTGAAGGTTTGGGTTGAACAGTTTCACTTAAAATATGTTCACAAGCATTTAGAACAATATTGTGACCTTGACCTTTGACCTTTTGAACTCAACATCGATAGGCTTCTTCTCCTATTGGTAGGCAAGCCATATATGACAGATGGAAAGTATAGATTGAAAAGTTTGCCTTAAAATGACTCCACGCAAGAAGAGGGTGCTGTAAACTTGACCTTTGACCTCAAAATCAACAGGTCTTTTCCCCTGTTGGCAGAGAAGCGATATCAGTGCGGAAAGGTTTGGAATGGAAGGTCTAGCTTGAAATGTGTCCACAACCTTTTCAATGAAGTGGATCCTGTGACCCTGACCTTTGACCTTGTGACCTCAACATCTATAGGATTCTTCTCCCACTTAGTAGGTGAGCTATATGTGAAAGATCAAAGATTTGGGATGAAAGGTTTGGCTTAAAATGCATCCTGAGGCTTTTCAAAGAAGTTGGTTCTGTGACCTTGACCTTTGACCTTGTGACCTCAAAATGATAATGGTTCTTCCCCTGTTGGTAGGTGAGCTGTATGTTAAAGATGGAAGGTTTTGGATGAAAATTTTGGCTAAAAGAATTATTTCTGGGGGGTGCAAACACACCCCATAACTTCGAGAATATAGGTCGCAGTGACCTAATTTCAGGTTTGCAAGGAGATCTTTTTAGAACCTCTAAGACTGCATAGGGTTCATGGCCCTAGCCCCTACGGTTACGATTTGTGCCCTGCTAATGGACGGACGGCCGGCCAGACGGCCGGACGGACAGACGGAAGGACGCCGGACAAAGACCCATCGCTATAGCCCAGCATGACTGAAAGTCAGCTGAGCTAACAAAACAGGTGCTACGTAAAACGTAAAATTGTCTGACCTCAGTCATTCCAGTTCCCGACCCAATATTCAAATTGAAACACTCACTGTGGAACAAACCTGCAGCTAAATGGATCAGTAATTTTGGAGTTAAAGAGCCAAATATTTTAGCATAAAAATATCAGAAAGTACAGAGCTATTTAGTGATAAAATTTTGATATATAAAATGGCCTCAATACTAGCATCTGTACCTCAGACCACTATTTTTCAGTTCACAGATTTAACTCACCTCAGTAAATGTATCAGTGCAAAGGTTTATGATTACAGCTTGAAAGACAAGCAACATTATAAGCTGTCAATGGACATCAAATCCTACCTCTGTGATCAGGTGTTCCTTGTGGTCAACCTCAGCCCTCATCTCTGTGATCTGGCTGTCCCTCTCTCCAAGGACTGCCTTGAGCTGTTCCAGCTCTTCCTCAGTCTCACTCTGGTCCACCTGCTGCTGTAAGGCTTCCCTCACAGCCTGTATCTCAGCCTGTACAATCACACTTAATCTGTAGAGCTCAATCTGTATTCACTTATGATATATATGTTAAGTATAAAACAAAACCAAAAGACTGACAAACCTAAATGTTCTGATAGCAGTCATCTACAGAAAATCTGCCTTTGCAAGCAGTGGATAACACATTAAAAAGAAAGCAATGTGATGATTGTATAAGGAGTGGGGTGTTTGATCTGGTGTGCAGACTTATTTACCTGTCTCTGTGCCTCCAGGACCTCTTTCTGCTCGTTCAGTCGAGCATCCACACTTTTCTCATAATGATTTCTTGCCTTTTCTAGCTCCTCCTGGTGAAGAAATAAACAGAGCAATGTAACAGTTCCAGCAATACATAATGATGAAAGAATGAGTCATGTAGCCTATACTGCAATATCTGAACTAAAACAGAAGTATAGATATAACTGATGATAAAGCTGTGTGAAAATATTAAAATAATCCAAAATGTGATGGATCAGAAGAAAAGATCTTAGTATTTGGAACATGAATGTATGATTTCATATAATAAAATCAATAAACTGTACAGAGTATATTATGTATTGCATTAACTACACAAGTGCTAAGTCAAGTATGGAATTATTATATATGAATTACTTGTCCCATTTCACAACAGATTTTGCTAAAAAATAATTAATGTCAGTCTTTTAATTTCCATGAACCCAGTTTCAGCATTTTCCATATGTATGCATACAAACTAAAAGTTAATCCACTCACAGTGTGGTGTTTCTCTACTTCTTCTAACCGATCTTTAAACTCCTGGTCCAGCTCCTGCATCTGTATTTTATTTTTCTGTTCCAGCTCCTCCAGCTGAGCCTTCAGCTCCTCGTTCTCCCGGTCAGCTGCCTCTCTGGCTGTCTCCGCATCTTTTATCCTGCCCTCGTATTTTTTGTGTATCTCTGTCACCTGCTCCTGTTCCCACAATTCCTTGTCGTTGAGCAGCTGTTTGTTCATGGCTTCCTTCAGGTCTTTCAGCTCCTGCTGCTGTGATTCTGGTACGCCTGTGGCTGCAGCCTCTGGTTGATGCTGCTGCAGGTCTTCTGTAAAATAACCTCAATTTATTACCTTTGACCTTTAAACTTTGAACCAAAAAATTTGACTGGTACTGGCTGTTATTATGAAGAACACCTTTCAATTGTGACAACATTCTCAACTAATTAAAGTGGACAGAATGATTCCGATTATGTCATGCTTTAGATTGAATCCTGCGACAATAAGCAGAATGAATTGCAACCAGTTGTACTACAAACAAAAATTTCTCTTTTCAGGTCCATTCTAGTTTCATCCTGAATATACACAATAAAAAGATATATATTAATTTTGGGTTTTCACACTTTATCAGGAGTGAATTTGCAATTCACTCATTATGTTTTCTGGAATATTGTACCAATTTTAGCGGAATATACTAATATTGTTTTCAGGAAAAGTTGAGATATCACAGTATCTTTCTGAAACAATCCAGTCATCAATAATACTCCATTCATTTGAAGAGCTCTAGGAAAACCACTTGTTTCCCCACTAAATACCTTATCACATAACAATAGTTTAAGCAGAATAAATCTTGGCACAAGCTTGCAATAACCTGCTCTCATTTGATGGAATATTCCTTGCTTTACGCTAGTGCCCTGGAATCCATATACAGCAAATTCAGTCTTTGCAAACAGCTAGTGGAATGAGTTAGAATTAATGTAATTTGACCACTACACAAGGAGTAAACTCAACATTTTCCCTACTCAGAGCTGACTGAGTACATTCACATCTCTCAATATTTCATCCCTAGCTTTACCTTGTTTAGCTTGCTTTACAGCTTTCTGCAGCTTCTCCTCCATGTCTGTCTGTAGCTGCTGCATGTCATGCTGGTGCAGCTCTTCCAGCTCCTGTATCCTCTGCTGGAGTTCCAGCTCCTTGTTCTCCAAGGCCTGCTGCAGTGCTGTAATCTGTTCTGTAACACAGACCATAATTTTTTGTCTTAAAAGGACACTATGATAATCAGGAGCAATATTATGCCTATTCTTTCACACTATCAGTTCAGTTTTGCTTTATATAAAGTTCCCCATGTACATGTCTATTTACCATAATCAGGCTGCATGGCCAGAGGTCCAATTTTGTGCATGTGACAGATCCCAAACAAGGACTAGTCCCAAGAAGTCCATACATGAACCTCCATGTCCTCTGATATATCTCTACAATGACATGCTTAGCACAGTGTGAGCCCATGTACTGGGTCCCTTAGTCATTGCCGCACACAATGTTTCAGCCAGCTAAAACACATATTACATTCTTTGGGCCAGGTCAGTCAGGGCATCTCCTGATTGACAGGTGCTGTGGCCTGGGCAATGCATGGATGCCCAACACTGGGTTTATGATGACGCCTGTGACCTCGCCTAGTCCAACATTTTTTAACACTCATGTACAGTAATAAGTAAACAGTTTCAGGGCAATATTTTGGCAGGTACCAATTTATTACAATGTCAAGACACTTATTTTTCATGTTAATTCAACATGCTTAATAGGTGATTAGTCCCCTTTAATTCTTTACATATTTTTACAGACTAAGTAAGTAAATGCTGTTGTCATTCTTCTGTTATTCTTGAACAGTGTTAGCAATAAATATATTGTCAAATGTTTATATAATAAAAAAAACAGCTTCCCATTTTATAAAATATGTCATGAGCAGACCAGTGTGATACTGATGATAATTCACAGTTAAACACTGACTTTACAGTCTCTACGTTTTTCTGCCCAAGTGAAAGTAAGACCACTGAAAAACATTTGGTATCTTATCTGTACATGTCTATACTATATGACTGAAAATTTGCTGGAGCAAATTATTTGATTTTAAACTGAAACTGATAATTAAGGATAACTGATACACAAGATTCCCATTATTACTTGATCTCTCCCCAGTGAATTACTTCTCATGTACTGAACATGCATAATCTCCCTGCAAATATACACCCTGTGTACACCTAAAGCTTAATTAATGCTGCAGTAGAGCTGCTGAGATTCACAATTTGTTCACTTAAGAACTGACCCCCCCCCCCCCCAGCATAAATCAGGCACCTCCTTATAAATATCTCAAACAGATTTAAATGATTTTAAAAAGATGCTAAAGACTTTTCTTTTTAAGAGAGCTTATGGATTGTAATATGTGCCATCACGTCTTGTGTAGTTGTACAGTCAATTTTAAGTCTTACATGAATTGGTAAAGTTGATATGCATGTGAGCAATATTTTAGAAATGTTCTAGTTTTATAGTAACAGATATATAGTTGTATACATGTGCATGGATTTACTAGCACAATTTTAATCTGGCTTTTCAACATTTTACTTGATTTAATTGTATAGCACCATGATCAATTGTATGTGTTGGTATGGCACTATATAAATTTACAGTATTATTATTATTATTATATCTCAGTGACTATATTATTGTACGGACAAGGGTCAGTACCTGAGTACTGCTGCTGTATGCCGTCTAGCTCTGATTGGTGGGCTTGTTCCATCTCCGATGTCATCGTCTCCAGCTCCTTGAGGTTGGCCTGGAGCAGCTCCTCCTGAAAAAATATATAATACCTCTTACAATTTATACATTTCACGTATCATTTTGTGTTACAGTGACAATAAGAAAAATATTTAATGCTCTGTATTGGCTAAAATTTCATAAAGTCAAACTTCTTTTAGTATAACAACTGTTAATCAAGCTGCTATGAATTCTATTAGAAATATTGGAATTTAGCATGTGGTTTTTTTTTATTCAAAGAAATATGATATGAAGTTCTGAGGAAGAAATTCATGAAGTGCTCATTATCTGAACCAATTAGTTGTCACACACAAAATTAATCTTATTATATATATGCAACATGCTTCATGTACATACATATCATGTGATGTGAATGTACAAGCTAAGCTCTATTATGATCATCATGATAAATTCTGACAGTAACTCAAATGTTACACACTTGTATCTAATGTTTCTTTTTCCCCATTACCATTTAAATCTTGTTTGTTAATATGGATGCTCATTTTTAATTATGTTAATTCCAATATTGTTTAATTTGATTTGCTGAATTCTTGAAATATATCCAGGTATATTTTATTTGACAAATCAGTTACAATTAAAAGCATAAAGCATCCCAAAAGCTTTGATTTTTAACATACATATATCCATATTCATTTTATGATTTTAAATGTTAAACTATTTCTGAAACATCTGTTAAATTATACTAAATGACAGGAATGAACAAGAAACATCCCTATTGACTATCATAGCACTATTACTTTGTTTAATAGACATAAAATATATTACCATCGTAACATTTAAGCAGTCCATTTCCCCCCCAGTCACCCTGGCACACCCGGCTTACTCCAATGTATAGCACACAGACCATGACATTGACAACAACATGTGCTGTATCCCCTCATTATCAAACCTCCACTGCTAGGTGTCATAATTTACAATAACACTGATCGGTAGACAGTTAATTTCGCTACATGTATGCGGCACCATGACTGTTCATGAACTTGTTACCAGTCCAACCTGGAGGTTAAGAACTACCAGTACAGAAACTACAGTAACCAGGTAAAGTCATACAATTTATATAGCGCAGTCACACATGAACTATCTTATCATACAGCTAAGGTTGCCAAATGGAAGGTATAGCAGTTTGAAGAGTAGGTAGAGACAGGTGGGGGTGAACATCGGAGTCCGTAATTTAGGCAAGAAATCAGAGCACAAACATTGACCTACTGCAATATTGCTGGCTCGCGAATCTGTTGAGAAAACTTATTTTAACTAATTAACAGACATATTTAACCAGCAATTATAATTTTATAGATCTCTTACAAGACTGAACTTCTAATATCTGTTGTCCATTAATTTGTTGTGTCTTCACTGGTGCTGGGTAAAACCCATATGTACATCAGTACTGAACCAAATTAAAGCAAAATATTACTTCTATACAATTTAATAAACGTGCAGTAGGGTAATTTTGGATATCTCTTGCTATGAATTACATATAGCAAACCAATCTGCTTATTGCCTTGTTGTATCAAGAATCAGTTCATTTCCTAAGCTGTTTGGCTACACATAGCTCTACAAATTACTTCCAGTTACCCCCCCCCCCCCCCCACCCAGCCCCACCCAACTCTCCCCAACTGTCTGCAAAGGAAGAAAATATTAAACTGACCTTAATGCAAACTTGAAATATTCATATTAGAAGTTGATCAAATTGTGGATATATGTGCACTGATGTTAAATAACAATAATACTGCATGCTCAGTAATGGCTTGCAATACATACATGGTCACAGCTGTACGCTGTATGTATATATATAAACATGCCAGTTCAGATTTGTTTGTTGGAATGAGGACCTCATGCATAACCAACATCTGGTCCAAGGTTTCTACATATTTGGTGATAAAGCATAATGCAATACCAACAGCCATAAATAGCGTACATGTACATAAACAGTGCGCTTGACCAGCTGACTGGGCAGACATGGTCTCTGTGTACAATATTTACTTACTTATTTACTCTGTATGACTGTGGTACTATGTCCTCCCCCTGGTGTCTGGTCTGTACTGCTTGGTCATACACAGATATTCATTACCTGTTCTCTGTACAATACCAGGCCAAATATGGGTCCTATTACAACCTCAAGAAGCCAGTAGCACAGTGAGGGTCAGCATACAGGGTCTGATCTGCTCAACAAACACAGCCACAGGGAATCTTCTCATCTTGAGTGGTCCCACCGTTAGCCACATAGCCTGGAGCTATGGCTGTTTATGAACGTTTCTAAAAGATTGGACCATGGCCTGGGATGGCACTGTATGACTTACGATGACTATAACGATTGTCCTTGATTTCTATAAACCTGTAAACAAGGTTGGGAATGATGCAGAAGTTACAGCCTGTAGTCACTGACAAAGCTTCCCTCAAGGTTTCCAGGCTTAATTTAAAGCCCAGTCAGGCTACAAAACGTTTGGTCAGAGGTAGTCTAACATAACTGAAGTCAAAGACTATCCCGGAACAGTCTTACATTGCTCTGACACAGGGATGCAGGTCTCCAGTCTGGACTTGGACTCTAGTCCACAGGTTCTAGACTCAGACTTGAACTTTGACTTGTATTTGCATCTTCTTATGCTGGCCTAAGGACAAGTTGCAAAATGTCATTTGAAAAGTCAAAGGTAGTCACATTAGTCATGTGATGTTCCTGCAACAGTCATATTTATGATAGATTTATTTACCCTGACTGCTTTCTGGCTAAATAATCCAAAACTGGTGCCATGACTCTTTTTATTTTACTTGTGAGTAGTCACAGTCAGAGATGATTGTAGGTCAGGTGTGACAGGGCTAGTGTATTCCACGTATGTGGTATAGATTGCTTTATACTTGAGGTTGGGAATAATCCAGTTATTCTCATTCAGAATAAAATCTGTACACGTATACTCCTGAGATGCTCCAAAACACCTCACAAGGAGCCGAGGTGGTGACTTGAAGAGCAGGGATCAAGTCTATTCATCACTTGAATGTCAAAGTGGAGCACAGAACCAGTCTATATATATATCACACAGGAGTCATAGAGCACCAACACTTTCAGTCTTATTGTAGATAATGGATGTATTCACGTAGTATGGTCAGGCACTCACAGCTGGTCTCTTCAGTTTTCCTATGTATACACTCCAGTCACCTGTCTACATTGAGAGATTTACTAGAGTAGTACTACAGACCTTTAACACTTCAGGTAATTCAGCCTTATGAGTGACCTATAGTGGCAAAGTCTACTCATCCAAAATGGTGTGTGGTACCAGAAACCACTCAATGACCAATACCAGTGTAGAATGAACAG
This sequence comes from Sipunculus nudus, assembly GCA_026874595.1. Lineage (NCBI taxonomy): Eukaryota > Metazoa > Annelida > Sipuncula > Golfingiida > Sipunculidae > Sipunculus > Sipunculus nudus. The sequence continues at coordinate 7,869,925 of CM049318.1, read as the reverse complement.
GTTTTGGGTGAATCTTTTGTAAATCATACTGGTAATGTAGAGCATGAGGACTTGGAATTCAAATACTTATACAGTGTAACCTCTTCATCCACATGTATATAGAGCTACAAGATCAGGATGACAGGTAAACACAGGTGTGACGACTTGACACGGGTGTTATAACTGTGAGGGAATGCTCAAGCTGGCTGTCGATACCTCCACGATTATCTCAGGACCAGTTCACTCTGCCAGCGTCATTTAGACAATACACGTCTCACTGCAAGCTTTGTATTTCTTTAAATAGCTTGATGGGCTGATGATCATTAATAATTGAAGATTAATCAGATGAGGCAAACTGATCTGATCACCGATATTGCAAATCAATAATCAATTACAAAGTTAAGCACATTTAGCCTTTGTGCTGAGGAATTTTATGCTTTCATTTAAATATATTTAATTAATGAAAGCAAATTCTAGAAAAGTCTGTGATTACTAATAAATTTATACCAAAGGATACTAAACATTCATATATATATCTATAATCTACACCGCTTATCAGGTAGGACAAATTTCAGGTCTGTATGTGGTCAGAAATGTCATACCCATTCATTATTTATAACTAATTTACATGTGGTCTACAGCAGTTCTGTTTACTTTAGTTCAGTTCATAATACTTAATTGGTTCCTAGTGCGTAGAGGCAAATCTGTTTCTAGTCTGTATCAGGCCAGTTTTGCTATCATTTGACCTAAGCGTCCGGTCCAATATCACTTTTTGCAGCACAGTAAGATTAACGACCAAGTGTGGAAGCAAACACACATTTTACGGAATAAACCGATTTAGTGTGGACGCAATTAAACTTCGAGACTTAGGTAAACAGGATAAGTATAATCTTTTTTTGATGCAAACCAAGAGCAGATGCGATCAAATGATGAAATGACCCTGAGACTGACCTTGACTAGTAGCTTTGCTGCCTCCACTTTATCATCCTGGCTGACCTTTAACCTCTCCAGGTTGTTTTCATGCTTGCGCAGTAATCCATCCATTTCTGCTGAATGCTTCGCTCGCTCCAACTCCATGGCAACCTTCAACTCTTGAAGTTCATTAAGGTAATCCTCGTTAGATTTTTCTGGGGATTCCCCCAATTTCCCCACTTCTGATGACACAGCATCTGTCAACTCGCTCACATCCTGATCCGTGGCATCTGTCATGCTTGGTTCGAAAAATATGGTGTCCCCGCCAAATCCCATATCGGCACCGACTGGATGTGAATCATCCTCATCCATGTCACCATCCTCCTCCTCTTCTTCATCAGTGGTTTGGTAATCAAACCCTGTTATTTTATCTGACGCATCAGATTTTTCTATATCGTTTTCTCCGAATGATGATAATTCCTTTCTTGTAGGACTCTCTGCATCACTGGTACCAGCTGTTGTCCTGAAGTTTTCTATTTCTTTTAAGAATCGCTCTTCCTGGGCAGCCATGTTTTCCTGGTGCTTCTTCTGCAGCTCCGAGATCTCGTTCTCCAGCTCCTCTTTTAGCTGCTTTAGCTCACTCTCATGCTTCTCAATAAGCTCCACCTGAAAAATGAGATGACAACAAGTCTATAAATGTTGACTAGTGTTATAACATGTCAATTAGTCAGTATTACTGGGCTGGAATGAACAAAAAACAATACAGAAAAAAGTTTATATATATACAAATCTTACCTATGAAGAACTGTAAATTATATCTTCAAGAATAAATAACATGAAGAAAATACAATTTTCATTTCACTTATCTGTCAGTAATATATACAGGTACATGTGTGCTTTATTTCCACAAAGCAACTGAATGTAAAATTTAACACATATACACAATTATGAGAAAAATACAGTAAGGAGTACATGTACATATCCCACAATGCATTAGTCTAATGTTATGCCTAAAATAATAGCACACAGATGTTAAACATTAGCATTTTGGTTGAGTACATCCCAGTAGTTTGTTTTGATATGGTCAATTTACCAGTGTATGAGATATATTTGATTAACAAAGAGCTGCTTGTGAGTTTAATTTTCTGGTTAACTGCATGTCACATGATCACATCATGATAGGGACGTCCAGACAAAGCCCTCACTTACACACCCTGGGTGTAACATGTCAGGAGACCCAGGTATCTGGACCCCTAATAGTGTAACATAGAGAACAGTGGTTTGGAATCCTAATTATCCTGGCAGGTGTACTGCTCAGCCATGTCATGAGGTCACATGACCTGCTCGGGTCAGGATAAGCTCAGCCAGTACATCCGTTCAAATCTGATATGACCCTGTGCATGACAGCTTCAGTAGACATTACAAGTAGTAAAAGAAACTTAACTTTACCAAAATCTAAACTATGTATGTTTGATCATGTCCCTGGAGATTCCATTATGTAAGTAACTTGCAGCTTCAAGTGGTTGTCAAATATACTAGACTGCTGACAACTGTGGGACTGTGTGATTTTCAAAGTTTTATTACCAAAATTGTTTGTAATTATCCGTATTTTACAATCATATCATAAAATTTAAAAACCCTAACATGTAGGCACTTTTTAATATCATGGAAACTTCCTTAAAAATTAATAATCACAGTAATTACAGAAGCATCATTCTGCAGACAAGATAAGTCAGTACATAAGCCATCATACTGTGCAAAAGGTATGACAGCATTATGATATTGGCCAGTTGCAAAAAAAAAACAAGTGACCCATGGGTCATGACGCTCAGCTGACTGGGAAAAGATTCGCAAAAGGAAATTTTATCATCTGAATGGTAGTATATACCCATTCAACTGAAGCATCAAACAGATTAACCAACAGGCCAAGATTGTGACTGTATTTATATATCTCAAAAATAGAGAAAAAATGCGTAAACTTAAAAAAAAGAAAACAGGTGGTTCAACCAGTCTGCAGAAACTAAATAACAACACTTAATGGTCAATATCCATGCAAAGAATCATGGTGATCTCTGCATAAGTTGTTCAGATACTTCAGCTTTTGTTTCAAATTTTACATTATTCTGAGGGATACTTCGAAGTCCTATAGCTTGAAGGATATGGGTAACAGAGACCTAATTTCAGGTTTCCACAGACCTTTTCATGGGCCTCCTTGTATGACAAGAATGAAGATTCTAGTTCCTGTTGTTACAATTTGTGCCACGTTAACAGATGACAGCATCCTTAAAGGTCTCAAAATTAGAGAAAAAAATGCGTAAAAAAACCCCGAACAAATACAGGTGGTGCCACCAGTCTGCAGAAACTGATGAACCACTCCATGATCAATATCCATACAAACAATTATGGTGATCTCTGCATTAGTTGTTCAGATACTTCAGCTTTTGTATCAATTTTTTCATTATTCTGAGCTGTACTTTGGAGTGCCATAGCTCAAAGGATATGGGTAACAGAGACCTAATTTCAGGTTTCCATGGAGACTTTTCATGGGTCTCCCTGTGTATCAAGAATGAAGATTCTAGGATTTTACGATTTGTACCCTGTTGACAACTGTCTCAAAAATAGAGAAAACAATTCGTAAAAAACGAATAAAACAGGTGGCACCACCAGTCTGCAGGAACTGATGAAACTTCTCATGATCAATATGTATGCAAAACATAATGACCATCAGTGATGTAGTTAATGAGATATTGAAGTTTTTGTATGAAATTTTTGAATATTCTGGGGGTACTTTGGGGCTCCATAGCTCGAAGGATACTACTAACAGGGACCTAATTTCTGGTTTCCAAGGAAATTTTTCATGGAACTCTCAGAATGTAAAGTTACAAGATTCTAGGTCCAGTGGTTACGATTTGTGCCAGGTTAACGGAAAGACGGACGGACTGACAGACGGATGACGGACAAAGAGTGATCGCTATAGCTCAGATGACTTACAGTCAGCTGAGCTAAAAAACTTGCAAACTCCAGTTTGTATCTTGGGAATTCATTATTTTTCACTTTATTTTTTGGGCAGCAAGATACTTCTTCAATAATATAACACTTCTGATAAGGTTTTTGTCTATTTATGCAGTTTCATTAACCAAACATTACTCTGGATAATGCTGAAGCAGATATATATCAAATAAGGAAAACACAACACAGAAAGCAGAGTTCATGTGAACTTCTTCTCCGAGAAACACAGGCAAGAACACATTGCAACAGATGTGGGAAAAACCAAGTTTGCCTGTACACACATACATGCCTACATGTTGTTTTCAGGTACTGAGTTTGGTACAACTTTCCAAATGATATGGACTGTGAAGGCCTTGAGGACAATGGACTGGCAAAACTTCGATGCAAATGAAAATTTCAACCATATTAATGGAAAAAGAACACTTGCATGTTTGATAAAGATACATGTTGATGATATAACCACTGATATTATACTAACTAAGATCATCCACACTGTGACACAGATATGTAACAAACCAGCACGGCCATACAAAACAGCAACAAATATTGATGCAGCATTACAGAATCAAACACAGGAGGACAATACAGGAATAAACCACAAAATCTGGGCTGCACCACATGACACAGCTAGCCTGGGCCTGTGTACTTCTGCTGTGGCATAGATGGGGTCAATCAGTGCAAACGTGACAACAGCCGCTGATTTATTATTAGCTTGTAAATTAATATTTCATTAAAACTGACATTTTTAACTGCTCTTATGTATTTAAAGCAAAATAAAATCTTTCCTATATGTATATGTGACCATAAATTGTTCTTTTATTCAAGTAAAGAAATGTGATACTTTTATTGGTTTATGAATCCACAGTTAATTTAAACTAGAATGGCTTTTTTTTGCAGTTAAAAAACATATTTCTCCCCCGTAGGAACTGAGGGGGGAAATATGCAGTACTTCAAAAGTTATGGTGTTCACTGTTCACAAAATCATATATCTACAGATTTGAACTTGAAGATAAAGGTCAAGGTCACCAGTTTGCTAATCATGGGTTAATTTGTTTGAAAATATTCGTGAATCACATTTAAGAAAAATATGTGTGACATTTCATGGTGATCACAAAACTCCAATATTTCTAGACATCTGATTTTGAAGGTCAAGGTCACCAGATTTGTACTTATCTGAGAATTTGGTTGAAATAATTTGTGTCATATGTTATGAATAAATATGCAGTACTTCATAAGTTATATTGTTAAGAAAATATTATGTTTCTGCAGATTTGGCCATAAAAGGTCAAAGTCACCAGTTTTCTTACTTCCCATAGAACTTTGAAATTTTGTAAACCAAATTAAAGTGAAAAATATGCAGTACTTCAAAATGTATCACAGGTAATCCTACAGACAACAGATGCCATGAGCACTGCATAGGGTGCATTATAGGCTTGTCACATTTTTGTGACCTCTGACCTCATTAAATGTGTGAATTTTGCTGAGAATGTAATGCCCATTATACTGGTTCATATTCATAATTAATGGGTTTCATAAAAAGCCATAAGGTTTTTTTAAATCATCGTGGCACCACCCAAGTCTGGTGACCTCATTAAATATGCATGAATGTTGCTGTAAATCATGAACTTATTATATTGATTAATATTTGTGTTGAGTTGTATCAAAATCCATCATATTAGCCCAAGTAGCCAAGTGACCTCTGACCTTATTAAATATGTGTGGATAAACGAACTCAGGTGAAATAACCTAGAGGTAAGTTATTGTGAGTTTTGTAAAAATCCATAGAAGCCCTGGTAAGTTGTCATAGTGGACAAGCAGACAGACAGACTGTGAGTATACACTATAATATGTCTGGTCATTATTGATGGAAGGCGTATTATAACTAAATTATTATTTTTTGTGGGGGGGTTGGAGTGTATAAATAACAGCAAAATATTCAAATCAACCACTTTATAGGCCTGACATTTTCAATTTCTGCACTGATAACAGACTGACAGTTTGAATGGCTATAGATAAAAAAAAATGAGTGATCACTGTAGATGAGACTGACTGAAAGTCAGCTGAGGCACAGCCACTTTAATTTATTATGTCACAATTAATGCTATTTATTTTACAAATGCCTTGGGCCAAGCCCACAAAACGACTGGATCTAGCTCTGATAATAATATTCATATATTATATCTCCTGACGTTGATATTAGATATATTCCTGTTATATGCGACAGTTTCTTACCTCGTATCAAAATTTGATCTGACAACTACAGACATACATTGACGATGAGATACCGGGAGCAGACTGAATGAACCCAGTCACTGGTCCGTGTCACATTCAAACCAACCCGCGTTTGTACCAAAACAATACAAGTCCATGGCATAAACGCGTCAGCGTGGCATGCACAGAAAACCGTTATATATGCAAAGATGACAATTCTGGAGAGGAACACAACTTACATTTCGTCATCACCGATCTCACGGCATTTTTAATATTTCATTTGTTTAATACCAGGGGGATTCTCAAGACGTTCTGTCCTGCCGCATAGAAACGGACACAGGTGTCACGTCTCTCATACCCAGTGTTTTGACAGTTTCATATGATGATAAAGAAAGAGAAAACTGAAACCAGCAAACACCAGTGGGGTCTGGGTAACAGTGCGTATATTTCACTGACCATATTGCAACCAAGGGTAGCAGCACAACACTGTTTAGACATAATCTACTGTTACTCCCTGAACATACAGGTTCCATAAAACCCAACAAAGGAAAATAGAACAAATTTCATAACTAATTCACATTTAAAAACAAACCAAATGAAATTTGAAATAAGAATACATTTTTTTGCCCAGTTAGTTGTAATGCTGGGTAGTCTCTGAATGGTGAGGAGGATGTGTGGTGCTGCCATCTACTGGTTGTAATAGATACTATTTGAGCTGTCCTTGCAATTGATTTCTTTTCACAGTAATAATAGCCTTACTGTATGTTATATAATTCAATGTTATTTAATGTATCATTTTAATAAATTTTGTATAACAACCTGATTTCATATTTGGTGTAGGGATAAATACTGGGATGTCCTTATCACTGCAGACAGAAAGATGAAATGCAATCACTGGCTTTTTTTTAAATTTAATTATAATTTATATTAAATTAAAGATAAAGTGTCCTTGCCTTTTCATGGCAGCAGGTGTACACTGAATCAAAAAGCACATACAAGAGGGTAAATTTATATTCCTCAGTGATCATTTATTCCTCATGTAACATATCAAACACTTTATGAACAGATTTTATTGAACCATTGGTCTGTCTTTTCTCCAATCTTTAATGAAAATGAATCTACACTACCAATGACCACCTTGTATAAGCCATTAATATGCATATTTTAGTTATTTCAACCCCCTTACTTCTGATGATGAACTGTTTTCTAATTAGTGATTTCATCAAAATATAATTTTATCATTTTTTTTTTTTTTTTACTTATTTGTGCCTATAAAGACCACCAAAGTCAATGAAAACCTATGAGGGCAAATATATTTTTGAATAATTCAAACCTCTTTATTTCCAAACAATTTATACTTCTAATGCATGGGAGTGCATTCAACAGAATAATGGAATTGGAATAATATGATCCCATTTGTATTTTCTTATCAGAGAAGTCCTAATTTTGACCGTAATGATGGAGTTCTTCTCTGTTTTGTGCACAGTGTATGGCAAACAAGCAATCGGAAACTGTAAATAATATTTGAAGCATATAATTATATAAACCAATAAAATCTGGTTTCTGTTCTATAATCAGTAAACCACAGAATTGTGTAATGTGCAAATGAGAAAGAAGGGCCAAAAACCTCAAATTTTGTTAAAAGTTTAATGAGAAATGTACTACTTACTTTGTAAGTAATATTTATTTATTTAAATCAAGATTTGAATGAGAAGAGAGAGCTCTGCCACAAGTGATAAAAAGTTATTCCATTCCAGGGTTGTTTAAGGGGGGGGGGAGAATATTGATAATGATCCATGTTGGCTCTATGATTTAAATCTTTAATTTGTGTTGCAATCTTGTCCAACTATCAGATGTTTATAGGACCAAAACAGCAGGCACTCCTATCAGTAGGTTCATTATTTTGTACATCAATATTAGCCTCTGCCTACTCATCTGTCTTGATAAAGCACACAGAAAAGCATTCCTTTTAAACACTGATGAGGGGCAGTTAAGACCTGTCACAACTTGATGGACTAACTTTTTCTCTTATCATCTCCTCGGCACCCTGCATGAACTCCTGGTACTTACTTTTTCTGCCTCAACCTCCTCTCTAAAAATCATCTCCTCCGCACCCTGCATGAACTCCTGGTACTTACTTTTTCTGCCGCGATCTCCTCTCTAAAAATCATCTCCTCCGCACCCTGCATGAACTCCTGGTACTTACTTTTTCTGCCTTGATCTCCTCTCTGATCATCTCCTCTGCACCCTGCATGAGCTCCTGTTACTTACTTTTCTGCCTTGATCTCCTCTCTGATCATCTCCTCGGCATCCTTAATGAACTCCTGGTACTTACTTTTTCCTCCTCAATCTCCTCTCTGATTGTCTCCTCTGCACCCTGCATGAACTCCTGGTACTTACTTTTTCCTCCTCAATCTCCTCTCTGATTGTCTCCTCAGCACCCTGCATGAACTCCTGGTACTTACTTTTTCCTCCTCGATCTCCTCTCTGATTGTCTCCTCAGCACCCTGCATGAACTCCTGGTACTTACTTTTTCCTCCTCCATCTCCTCTCTGATCGTCTCCTCTGCACCCTGCATTAACTCCTGGTACTTACTTTTTCCTCCTCGATCTCCTCTCTGATCGTCTCCTCTGCACCCTGCATGAACTCCTGGTACTTACTTTTTCCTCCTCCATCTCCTCTCTGATCGTCTCCTCTGCACCCTGCATGAACTCCTGGTACTTACTTTTTCTTCCTTGATCTCCTCTCTGATCATCTCCTCTGCACCCTGCATGAGCTCCTGTTACTTACTTTTCTGCCTTGATCTCCTCTCTGATCATCTCCTCAGCATCCTTAATGAACTCCTGGTACTTACTTTTTCCTCCTCAATCTCCTCTCTGATTGTCTCCTCTGCACCCTGCATGAACTCCTGGTACTTACTTTTTCCTCCTCAATCTCCTCTCTGATTGTCTCCTCAGCACCCTGCATGAACTCCTGGTACTTACTTTTTCCTCCTCGATCTCCTCTCTGATTGTCTCCTCAGCACCCTGCATGAACTCCTGGTACTTACTTTTTCCTCCTCCATCTCCTCTCTGATCGTCTCCTCTGCACCCTGCATTAACTCCTGGTACTTACTTTTTCCTCCTGGATCTCCTCTCTGATCGTCTCCTCAGCACCCTGCATGAACTCCTGGTACTTACTTTTTCCTCCTCAATCTCCTCTCTGATCGTTTCTTCTGCACCCTGCATGAACTCCTGGTACTTACTTTTTCCTCCTCGATCTCCTCTCTGATCGTCTCCTCTGCACCCTGCATGAACTCCTGGTACTTACTTTTTCCTCCTCAATCTCCTCTCTGATCGTCTCCTCTGCACCCTGCATGAACTCCTGGTACTTACTTTTTCCTCCTCGATCTCCTCTCTGATCGTCTCCTCTGCACCCTGCATGAACTCCTGGTACTTACTTTTTCCTCCTCGATCTCCTCTCTGATCGTCTCCTCTGCACCCTGCATGAACTCCTGGTACTTACTTTTTCCTCCTCGATCTCCTCTCTGATCGTCTCCTCTGCACCCTGCATGAACTCCTGGTACTTACTTTTTCCTCCTCGATCTCCTTTCTGATCGTCTCCTCTGCACCCTGCATGAACTCCTGGTACTTACTTTTTCCTCCTCGATCTCCTCTCTGATCGTCTCCTCTGCACCCTGCATGAACTCCTGGTACTTACTTTTTCCTCCTCGATCTCCTCTCTGATCGTCTCCTCTGCACCCTGCATGAACTCCTGGTACTTACTTTTTCCTCCTCGATCTCCTCTCTGATCGTCTCCTCAGCACCCTGCATGAACTCCTGGTACTTACTTTTTCCTCCTCAATCTCCTCTCTGATCGTTTCTTCTGCACCCTGCATGAACTCCTGGTACTTACGTTTTCCTCCTCGATCTCCTCTCTGATCGTCTCCTCTGCACCCTGCATGAACTCCTGGTACTCCTGCTCCATCAATGACTTAGCAAACTCCAGATCCTCATCCATGTTCTCCCGCATCTTCTGTTTCAGGCTCTGGACATCGGCTGCCTCACCACTCCTTACAGCTACAGGGAAAATGGATTTGGGTTTATAAATGTGATAGACAAGTGACCTAAAAGCTGAGATGCTCAGATGTTATTAATTGAGAAGGGTCTTCACACATAAACAGGACTTCTTCATAATATTGTAATATTATCTATGTTATAGAGTGTAATACAATCATTTCATCTGCACCTCATCCCCTAGAATTTTATCCAATTTTTTAATTATGGAATTCTTAATCTAATTTTTATTTTATCAAATGACCATTTATCTAAGGGTTGATGACCCATAAATATTAAGTGTCCTCAAAATGACTGAATAAGTCTTTTGATTCTATTCACTATCATAAAAAGGGAATATTTTAACACATTTTTGCTGCAGCATATCTAAACACCATAAAGGAATTAGGGCAGTACATATCATATGCAGAAATATTGGTTAATGTAAAATATAAAATTTACAGCATCAAATGATGAAAACTTTTTTTTTTTAAATTAAGAGCATCAACTTTAATCAATTATATATAAGCAAAATTTGAATCAGTGGTTCTGGTATATGAAGTCTTGCATTATTACAACAAAAATATACTTGAAAAGGTAGACTAATTCCTTAGAAATAAATTTGTGTTTAAAAAAGTTTAAATTTGTTAATTTGTTTAAAAAATATATGATCTTGCCTGTACTCTCAATCAAATGGAAGATCAATATTTATTATAAGAGGATCCAAGTAGCTGATATATATTTTGTTAAGAGAATTGTATCTGCTGAAAGAAAATATGATAGAAAATAAAGTATATCAAACAAAGACAATAAAGTGACTCTAAAAAGGATAAAAACAGCATCTACCAGTATCACAGAAGCCATAGAGTGTCAGGCCTAATTATATCAATAACAGGTAGTTACAATATTATTTACATGAATATTTCTGCCTATAATGTCCACATTCCACTCTGGCTGCAAGTAAAGGTTATGTATTGGGGAGGAAACTTATGTTTGTTCCATGAATATTTTATTCATTAGACTTTGGCTGCATGCCATGGCACATCAAAAACACATCATTGTCACAACCTATATTTTATTTATACAATCAGTCTAGAATGATCAAACAATCACTGTGCAGATACTGGATCAGTTCAATGTTTATCTGATCAGTGATTCTATGCAAATTATTTTTTTGCTGTATGGGATCTGGTAAACACATATCTGTCTGGTATACACATATTACATGTGGTAGATCCTTCTTTCTACAGTTCAACACTTGGGGTCATGAATTCTCACACAGACAAATTATTTGTACCAAAAAAAATGTTTAAACTTACCCATTTTGTATTTTTCATATTCATCCTCAACAGTCCTGAGTTGAAAATACATATTATCCAACTCTTTCTTATGTTTTCTCGACTTTTCCTCACTTTCATTAATCAAGTCTTCCATCTCCTTTTGTAAAGTGTCAATCTTTTTCATAAGCCCCGCCTCTTGCTCTTTGTACTTCTCTGTTAACTCTAGCTCTATCTGTAAACACAGGTTCTCCTTCTGCTCCACCTGAGACTGAGCATTCTGCACCACAAATTCAGTATGCAAATGAGCCATCTGTTCTTCAAAAACCTGTTTCAGTTTTGATTCTTTGTTTTCTATATCCATCTTTTGTTCCTCTTTGAGAGTTTCCAAGGCGATTTCATATTTTCTCATCATCTCATTTTTCATGTTATTCAGCTCCTCCTGGTGGCGTGTGTCTAATTTTTCACGGAGAATCTGGATTTCTGTTGCATGTTCCTCCTCTTTCAGATCCAGCTCTCGGATGAAGTTATCTTGTGCATCTGTCTTCATCTTAGCAATTTCCTCCTTGTGCTCAGACTCTAACTCTGCAATCCTGGCCAAGGCTTTATCATATCTTTCTGACCACTCAGTATTTAAATCTGCAATGTTCTGATCACTGTCATCATTTGTCACATTTTCTCTCGATTCATTTGAAGTTTCCTGATCTAACTCAGGATCCTCTGTCTCTATTTGAGTTGTTTCTTGTGATTCTGATGTTGACTTTGATAATGCCTCTGCCAAATTATTTTCTAATTCTTTTATTTCTTTCTCTTTACCCTCCACCTCTTGGTGGTAATTTTCTTCCAGACTGATCCTGAGTTTTTGTATTTCTGTGCTATGTTGTACTTCCAGCTCTGCTATTTTACTTTCATATTTTTCTATCAAGCTCTCTTCTTCTACCTGAACAGCACCACATTCAGCACCAGTCTCTGATGACATTACATCATCATCTTCATCTACATAATCGCTAGTCTCATCTGTTTTATGTTTGGTTCTTTTAGGTGTATATTGGGACACTTTGTGCTCAAGTTCATGGATTTCATTATCCTTCTCCAATATGATCTCCTGGTATTTCTCCTCTAGATCCAATTTCAACTTCTGGATTTCTTCCAGGTGGACATCTTGCAGATCTTCCTTCAAAACCTTTAGTTCTTCTTCCTTTTCCTGCTCCAGCTCTGCAACTCTGGCCGAAGTTTTCTCATATTTCTCCAACCATTCTTTCTGTATTTCTTGTATCCTCACTTTGGCATCCTCAAGTGTTTTACCGCATTCATCTTTCTCTGCAGAATCTACAATCACCTCTTCTTCATCATTACACTTCATTGAGGCTTCATCCTGTTCCAGTTGTAATGCCTTCTGTGATGGTGCCAAAGCTTCTGATAGCTGCCTTTGCAGTTCCTGAATTTCCTGATCATGTGACCTGGTGATTTTTCCCACGTGAGTAGCATGTCGTTCTTGTATCTGACCTAGTTCTTCTTTCATCTCCTGAAGCTGGAGCTCTTGTTCAAAGAGGGCATTACTGATTTCTGTTTTATGGCTGCTCTGTAGGTCCTCAATGTTAGTATTGTGAACACTTTTAAGTCTTTCCACTTCTGCAGCATGGTGACTGTTGATCTCATCAAGTTCTATTGTGTGACCTTCATGAAGCATCTTTATTTCATCTCTGTGGTTATCTTTGAGATTCTCAATCTCCTCCTGGAGATCTTTGATTTTATTTTCTAAATCACTAATGGCAGTGCTGGTGTCATTAACAGGTCTCAATTCGTCATCACTTTCTTCAACACTCTCTTCATAATCGAAACCCAAGTCAAGGGGAGGGACAACAGGACCGTTGGGTACAAGTTGTTGTTCAGTGCTGGTGCCTCGAAGTTTTCTAATATCCTCTGTTGTGTCAGAAAGTTCAATCAAGCACCCCTCAGTCACACCTGAACTGCTAATGTCTGAAATAAAAATAAACTGATGTTGTGTCTAGCTGTGACTATTTCAAAAATAAATATCAAATGATTCTGAAATAGAAAATCAAGTCTTTCACAAATACATGAAAGAAACAGAGGGTTTCAGTAAAAAAAATTTTATCAAAAGACCATTCATCACTTATTTCTTTCACCTTGACATTAGTAATGAGAATAAATAATATACATGATATTGCATATATTTATCCAGGCAGGATATTGCATGAAAAAGGTTAAACAGTTACATAAATACTTAAGCAGATGCAAGTACTGCTGTAATTATAGTTACAATCTTATACCTTTGCTTGTTTCAACTTGTTTAGTTTGCTTCTCCTTGAATTTGGTCAGGTGATCAAGCCATCCTCGCTCAGATTGGTCTAAGCGCTGTCTGTGCTTTGTTTCCATGGCAGCAGCAAGGTTATTCAGTGCCTGCTTGTTCTGTTCCTTAAGCTCCGCCTCCATCAGTTTTAACTGACAGGTATGCACCTGGGTCAGGGTTATTCTCTGTGCTTCCATCTGGAGCTGCATTTCCTCCTGCAACAAAGCAAAACTTAATCAGCAGCTTGTAAATGTTAATATAAATCTTGCTATTTATAGAGACAGTTGAACCCTAAATATCTTGTATTCCTGGTGGTTGGTCGTTGTCTGAGGAGTGATGTCCTTGGCATTCTAAAGCCTCCATTAAGACTGACAGCCATTAGCTATTATTTTCAGGGAGTACACATAAAGACAGAATCTATCTGGTTGGAATACAGCATTAATTTATACACAGACACGATATCAGGTTAACATTATGGTAAAGGCCATGTATGATGGGACAAGTCAGTACCCATCTCCATTTTACTGATATAAGTCACATAAATGAACATTCTAATTTTTTTAACAATTTAGCAATTGCTCAGTCAAAGGAGTTTAGTCATCAAGAGATAGCACCCCCCCCCCCCCCATGTTTCTGGGTTGTATGATGATGCTAGCTGTTCTTTACCTGTTGTTTCAGGGTGTTTTCCTGCAGGTCTGCTTCAAGCTTATCCAAGTGTTGCTGCAGCAGGGTCCTGAGATGCTGCACATCATCTTGATGTTTCTGAGGCAGCTGACTCAGCAGGCCATCCAGCCTCTGTAAGTCGCATACAGCATCAATATAATGCAATTGATAAGATAAAAGTGAACCAATTATTAAAATTGATGAATTATGAATCTCTCCTGAACTATTTTTTTTATTACCAATGGTCTGTATTTAGCTTGATTTCATCAATTAATATTACAATAAGTAGAAAGAACTAGAACATGTTCTTGGACTGCTTCATGTGTAGATATATGGCATGTATATGTGAAAGCATCAACAACAAAAGAGTTAACAATAACAACCAAACATCTGTCACTGATCAAAGGTAAATTCATTCAGCTACTACAAATTGGGACACAATGACCAAAATTTACTTAAATGATGGACACCATGGCTATTAATGCAATTTGTATATATTATATACTGATTTAAGAAAAGAAATATGTTGAGACGAATTTAGCACTTATTTTGCAGCAGTACACCCATGCAGACTAACTTTTACCTGATTAATTAATCAAGCATACATTAGAACTTATGTCATATATTCTGACATATTCATAAACTGGTTAATAAATATATAGGTCTTATTATAATATAAGTTTATAACATTTTATAAAAAAAATGAAGGAAACAAGTCCTGCAAGGATGACCTGATCCAAGGAAGGGAATTCTAAAACACCTTGAGGCACATGTACAGGAACTGACTGATAACAAAACTGGTGCAAAAGGACAAAAGAAACAATTTGTTAAAGATAATTTTTTAGTGGGGGGGGGGGGAGGGAGGCGGGATGGTGATCACCTGACCAAGTGGGTCACTATCAGCTCAATTTTGGGTGTGCTAGTGTCACAAATTTGGCCATTGCTGTATCCAAGATTTCAACCAGGGCCAACTTTAGTTTAAACACATTGCTACGCCACTGATTCAACCTGAAGAGACTAGCTGTGCTTGCCACAAAACTTGTCATCCCCTACCCTCTGGTAGCATAACCACCCATGTAGCAAACTTGGGTGCCTGATATAAGAAAACCTCACTGTTAAAAAAATCCCCATTTACCTTTAAATTTTGATTGAAGGTCTGGCACAGACTGAAACCTGCCAATGTCAATTTGAAACACACATGTACCTCCCAGCATACAAAATGAGTTGTCAGACATGTGGACTGCTGGACCAGGGGAACTGGTAGTCATCAAAAACATACTGCTATTGCAAAAAACTATAGTGCAGTACCTGCATCAGGTCTTGATCAGCCATGCTGTGTGCTGTCAGCCCATCTGTCAGGCCTAATGCTGCTGGCGTGGCTGCTTCCTCTCCCTGCTGGTCACCGCTGTCCAGCTCCTGAAACCAGTAAAACAGACACTGAATTAGCGCAAGCAGAGACAATTTTTATATTCTTCAGCAATAAATACTGGACAAAGATAAAATATGATTAAGAAAGTGTACTAAAAACATATCAAATGGACAAAAGCAAATCCCGGCTTTACCTAAATTACAGGTAGTTCCAACTGTACCTGTAAAAGCATCTACTACACAACATACACATAACAGTTCAAATCAAAAGTACTTGAACACCCAGACCTACTATATTATCACCACTTTTTTCTATGTCACTTAAAATACATGGACCAACTACAAACCTATACCTCTACTCAATCTGTTTCACTGACAAAGCCAAAGGAGATGGCTAATTCTACAACTTAACTGCATGGATTAATTGCATGGATACTTATTTTTGTACCAGGTTCCTCTGCCATAGATTACTCTCTGAAATGTTTTCCATGCAAGTTTCATTCTTACATTCACCTAGGGATATCATTTAAATTTTATTATACAACACATACAAATCAAAAGTCTAAATCTACACCTGTCTAACAAGTATAGCGACCAAAATGGCCACAAATCCCCAAAGTGCAGCAATGAAGTACACTCAGATTTGTGACACCTTCATGCCTGTATACCTTTTTAAAAACAAAAAATTCTGGTGTTCTACCTGGCACTCTATGTTATATTCTGTACATACCATCAATCCTCAGAGGCTGCAGAACATGTGCATGTATGAGGCAATATACATACATGTATACTGTATACCTGGATTCCTATTTATGACCCAAGTAAGCCACAGTACTTCTTATGTAATAACTGCTGTGTACACCACTTCAGGGACATCAGACCATTGGTTAATTAGTGCAGGACAGTGTGTGATGTTTAATTACCCCTATGTTAGGTACTGCCTCTACAGACAATGAATTTAAGTCTGGTACCTTATATTTATAGAAATGTTCAGGCTTAATAATTTACGAGTTTAGATCACCACAGTGTCTTCCTGAGTGATCAAGCTCTTCTTGGATTAATATTTATATATATTTATTACAATTTTGGTTCTGTCATCTAATATATATATATATATTAGTTTATATATATATATATTATAAAACAGATAAAAATTAAGTAAATAAGTTAACAGCAATCCTACAGGATTTTAATCTGTTTTTCCCAGTTTACTAGCTGTCACAATTTTTAAATTTGTATATTCTGGAAGAATATATAACAGACCAAACATGAAACATTTATTAATTCAGGTGTGCAGCTGTAAACATGTAAGTTTTTCTCCTTTTTTTGGTTAGAGGACTACAGCTGGAAAACATTAGTTGAAGTATGGATTTTAAAAATAAAGAGAATCATTTCAACAAAAGACAATTTTTCTTATATATAATCAATAAATTTCCCTGACCTGCAAAAATGATAAAAATAAAAAAACTAATACACCTTGTATTTCAATTAGGCTTAAATGAACAACAAATATCGTAAATATTTCATACATTTCTCATTTGTATTAAAAGGTATAATAAACCTTACAGATACAAAGCTGACAACAAGATATCATCAATCAATTCATGTCAGACCTTGAAAATGAAATGCTGTACATACATATGCCAGGCTGGTTTATAATGCCACAATGGTTTATAATGCCATATTGGCTTATAAGTTAAAGTGGTAAAGTACAAAGGGGAAACTGAAATTGTATTTGCAAGAGTGGTTAATAAATGCCCAAGCCTGGTTTATAATGCCAGGCTGCTTGGTTTAAAATGCCAGGCTGCTTGGTTTATAATTTATTAATGCCAGGCTGCTTGGTTTATAATGCCAGGCTGCTTGGTTTATAATTTATTAATGCCAGGCTGCTTGGTTTATAATGCCACAGTTATTTAAAATAGAAAACTGCTTGGTTTATAATGTCAGAGTGGTTTATAATGCCAGACTGGTTTATAATGCCAGAGTGTTTTTCATATGCTAGGCTAGTAGTTTATAATGCCAGGCTGCTTGGTTTATAATGCAAGAGTGGTTTATATTGCCAGACTGCTTGGTTTATTATGCCAGGCTGCTTGGTTTATAATGCAAAAGTGGTTTATAATGTCAGGCTGGTTTAAAGAGCCAGGCTGGTTTAAAATGCCAGGCTTGTTCATAATGCTAGGCTGATTTATAATGCCAGGCTGGTTATAATGCCAGGCTGATTTATAAAGCCAGAGTGGTTTGTAACTTAAAGTGGTAAAAGTACAAAGGGAAAACTAAAAATGTATTCTCAACGAAATATTTAAACAACTAATATTAGCCCATAAGTTTTTGCCTATATCATGTATTATTCATTGTTCATTTGACAACCATTACATGGTAAAAAGTAAAATGACTAAAGCTGACCTCTGATAGAGAAATCTTACAAAGCTTAAAAACATTTACTCTTCCCTAGGCAAGGCTGGTTCAGCTGACTCAGAATAAATCATGACACAGACAGACTAATTAGGAACAGATAGCCGACCATCAAATATCACCACATAGTGTCTGACTAAAATGTGTACATTCACAACACAAGACCACATAAAATGAATGTTAATACATCTAACATGCTGATGATAAAATGGCAAAATGTGAAGACATTGCAGCAACAAATTACAACTCACAATAGTGTTATATGATATATAAGGTACGTTTAACATTCAGAGATTGGTGAAGTTACCTCTATGACTAGATTGAAACATCAGGCCAGTAGCAAACATGAAACCCTACAGATTTAAGCATTGGCCTATTGATTTTGAGGTGACTACATCTTCTACCACCTCTAGGAGAAATCCCTTCTGCTTTTCTAACCCTCCTTCAAAGATGCATCAATTTTAGCTGCATGTCCTTCAGATTCTTAGTGAAACATCAGATAATAGATATCAATTAATGGTTAACAGTACTTAACTGCAGCCTGGAAAAGTGTTTTTACTTAATTAGTATTGTAAGGTGATTGTAATCTTGGTGATACAACAGATTTATTCATATACACACATTGCATTTATTATCAACTGGATTTAAGGGATCCATTAATTCTTGCCTCAGGCTGAGGGTTTGAACCTATGGAGGCTTAAGCAGTCCTTCAACCCCAGACTAGCCACATCTTTTGAAATTTCAATTGTTTGCATGTATGCAGAAGCTGTGTGCAAAAGATTTAGAATAGGTGAATGATCCACAAAAACATTTTTCTCATATTAAAATATTTCAACTTTATTGTTTGTATGCATATATTCATTATTATTGCTATGTGATGGTTTTATTAGGAAACTGAAAAAAAATATATGTGTTTTAAGCCATTTTTATTTAAATTATTTTTCCAGATTTTGAAAGGTTATACAATTTTACAATTTTTTCATTAATGAAAGAGGATGAAAAAAAAATTTTATATGACCAATATGTCACCTCTATCAAACTGCCGGCATCACCAAAAACATATGTAACTGTTATTCCATTACAGTCCTCACAAATTTAATTGTGATTAAACCATGCTCTCATCCATCTGGTTGCAACTCTTGGAACTGAGCCAACTCTGGTGGTGAAACCTGGAGAATCTTGCTATACAACGCAGCGGTTATAGCAAAGGAGATCTGGAATGACTACAGTATTCACAGCTGCAAGTAGCGTAAAATTCCATGTGGCTGAAAAATTCTAGTCCTAGATGTCCTTGGTCAAACCCTTCATGTAAAAAAATATCCTATAACCATGCACCGGCTCAATAATTTGTAAGATATGCTATTAATACATTACCGTAGTCATGCAGGGTTAGAAATTAACTTTTTCCAAACTTTTCTGACAACTAGTTAATAAAATTTGAATGCCCAGATGCATTTTCCACAGGCTGAAAATTCATTAAGTAATGTTGGAGAAACCTGTTCCATGCCCTATGGAAGATTTGAAGAAGATATTATTATTAACTGTGTGAGAAAAGGGCTAATATTCCACGACTATTTAATGAGGAAGGATTGATCAGGCTTTTTGCCTCTCTGACAGCCTCAATCACCTGCTCTGGGCAGTCGGGCAGTCCTTAATTTTGAACCCTACCAGTAGATAAAGTAAAAACTGTTTGTGACAGTCTATACCGTCAGCTTATATTCTACATTGTTACCAAAGCCAATTATATCCATTATTAAATGGTGCAGGTACCTACATGCTACAATTTAGGTTCGAGGCATATAATAAACCATGTGTAAAACCCTTTGAAGAAGCTGAAGCATAAAACAGCCTTCACAGACAGCTACAATAGGTACCCCCTGGTATTTGTGAACCTATAACAAACACAGCAGAGATCAATATAGTGGCCTGGTGCTAAGTGTAATCTGTAAAGCCAATATCTGAGTTCTTAATGCTGCTCACTATATAAATAAATACTACCATGTATTGAATGTATTTTACATTGTCAGAACCTGTGAATGTATAAAATGAACCATGGGGTACTTTATATAGTCCAGAGCAAGCAGCCAACTATGTTCAGGTTTATTTCCATATGGTAAAATTCTGCATGCTTTGAAAGATTACAGGAAGGACCAGCCCATGGATGGAGGGTGTCATGGAGACTTAAACAGCAGTAGTAATTCTTTAGTGATATCCTTGTTCCAACAACCACTGAAGTAATCCTATTAATTATGTTCTGCAGGTGAGGGTGAGGTCATCCCAAGAGTGTTCCTCCGGCTTCTCCTTAGAAGATAACAGTCCATTCGCCACCAAACTCTCTGCAGATTATCTCCTACTAAGAGACTTTCTTCAGAGAACCTTCCTGTCATATTTCTACGCCCTGATCTAGTCCTGACCTCACAAAAAAATTTAAAACCATCCAATCAGGAGCTTCAATTTTGTGTACAGACTAAAAATGGATATTGCAAGTCAGATTTAAGGTATAATGTTAGTGTATATTATTCAATGTCAGGTCACAAGATTAGTGAAGTCAGAGACCATTCTTGATCAAAACTGCACAGGGGAAATGCATTAACTCTGAAATCTGTGAGACTTAACATGCCTTATAATTATGCACTTTTCTGTTTACATTTTCAATATTTCAGTATATGTCACTATAATGAATTTTCAATTATGGTATTCATGGCATCAGTAATGAACTTCACCTGCTACATAGCAGAACTAAAACACTAACATTACTTATATTCTGTGTACTTTAACAATTTGGCAAGTGATTGTCGATGCTATCAAGAACACTTTAAGCTGTCAGAATTTGTCATTGTCATAATGCACAGGTATATATATCTTTCAACCGTTCAACAGGTGCAACCACTTTTTCTAATCTAATGAGCTGTGTTCTGTCACCTGGCTGTCATGGTGATCAGAAAACAACAACTACCTGATAAAAGGCGAGTAAGTGGAAGAATGCAAAAAATGTCAGTGTGAGTTAAACGATGTAGCTGGTTATTTATAGCTAAGGCATGAAAAAATGTAAAAATCTCTCCAATAAATCTCACCTAAAACTGAAAACATACACATCTGGAGGTACTAATTAACCGTTACAAGATACTTATAGATAAGGACGCTCACATATGACTAGTCTGGATATTTCCTATACAATTAGTGGTTGGTTCTAACTGCCCTGATGATATATACACATTATGATTAGTGGTAGGAATTGGTTTTAAAATCTTAATCAATGACTGAAAAATAAAAACAACTGATGATCAATTATTTATCAATTATCTGATGTACCTGAATCCTTGCTTAAAATCTGCTATATACTAGAACCTAAAATACTGACCCCAATATACAGTGTGACATGTACATTGGTATTCATAATGAAACCATCAATGCACCCATATCACAGGTCGACTTGCCGTCAGACAGTTGTGCAAGATTCTGTTTTGATGCTGTTCCTTGCTAACATGTGATGGTATATCTCTGACAGGATTAGATTCTTTGCATGTGCATACCTGATCGTTTTTAATTAATTATGCAAAAATGCAATTGATTTTATAAATTAAAAAAAAATGACCAATCATTTATTCAATTGATTTATCAGCAC
Organism: Sipunculus nudus; assembly: GCA_026874595.1. NCBI lineage: Eukaryota > Metazoa > Annelida > Sipuncula > Golfingiida > Sipunculidae > Sipunculus > Sipunculus nudus. The sequence goes on along the minus strand of CM049318.1, from coordinate 7,848,124 downwards.
ACCACTAATAACAATGTTGTACAGCTATATAATGAACTCAGAACTACACTAGTACAGTTTATAGTATTGTTAAAAGAACGTACACACTAATAAATGTACACATATGTACATATAGTTTTCTCACAACAATAAGAGTGGATTCATCCCTGTTCACATTTTATATGAATATAAATAATCTTATTTAAAAAGACTGGTATCATTGATATCATAGTGTGGCAGACCCACAAGTCCTAATTAATTGAGGTAAAGGATAAAACACTCCAAGATCAACATGCATATCAAATTTCAGAACAATCCATAAACCCATTTATAAGATATCTGAACAATGAATTATTATATGTTAATAGAAATATAGTAAAGCTAGATGATGCCAAAAGTCTTGTGCATGCAGTGCATGGATAATGCAAAGCAACTTAAGATCAAAGAAAACAAAACGTTTATGAAGAATCTATGGACCTTTTTCAAGGTCAAGGTCAGTATATTGGTCAAGATCATGACCCTGATTTACAAATTAAGCTTTCACCCTCTGAACCAAGTCTAAGTTTACAAAATCTCAAATGCTCAAAGAAATTTGTAAACTACTTTTTAAGTTATCCTGACTGAAATATTTGTCCAATTGACATGGAGTATCCATCCAAACCTTCAGATACTTTGGTTATATAAACTAACAAACAGGCTTTATAAGCAAATATGCACAAATATATACAGAAATATTCATAAAGGCAAATATGGTAATCCACTATGTGCCACAATGACCCAATAAAAGTCATCATATGTGAGGAGGATGTGTCCTATTCTGCACCCTTCAAGGCTAGTGTTTTGTCCTACCCTGCACCTTTGAGGAAAATGTTTTGTCCTACTTATGCAACTTTGAAGACAATGTTTTGTCTTACATTGTACTTTGAGGACCATATTTTGTCCTACTACACACCTTTTAGGACAATATTTTGTCCTATCATGCACCTTTGATGAAAATGTTATGTCCTACTCTGCACCTTTGAGTACAATATTTTATCCTACTCTGCACATTTGAGGACAGGGTTTTGTTCATTTTTGCACCTCAGAGTAAAGTGTTTTGTTCTAGTCTATACTTTGAGGATGTGGTTTTGTCCTGCTCTGCACCTTTGAGGACTGTTTTTTGTTCAACTCTGCTGCTCTGAGGACAGTTTTAGGGGTGTGTCGTCCTTCAATGCATTTTTTATTGGTAGTTTTTGCTTTTTCATTTTTTTCTAGGTAGGGTTTTGTCCTACGTTATACTTTACAGGTGGTTTTGTTTTTGTTCTTTCCTGCATTTTCACAGGTGGGTTTATGACTATAGGCTTTTGTCCTACCCTACACTTTAATGGGTCAATACATTTTGCCCAACTCAGTTGTATCTCACACACACAGAGATATAAGGCATACAAAAATAAAGTGAAGGTGTTCTTTAAATAGGGAAAAGATGGGATTGGTGAAATATAAGGATGTTTTTTAAAGAAACATTTACTGAAATCATCCACAATGAAGCTGAAGCCAGTGTACAATGCAGTTTCTGATATATACGACTCGTTCTTACCCTGCCTTGTATGACCTCCAGGAGTATTCCTTCTCGTTGCCATCGGAGGCACACGCGTTCCCATGGCAAAAAGGCCATGGCTGGAGGGTGATCACTTAATGGCCGAAAATATTCCACAGAATCACTATGTAATCTCCAGGCAGAATACATGATTATCCCAATATTACCTGTGTCACATGATAACCATCCTGATGAAGTGTATTATTTTGTATTTCTCATGTAACAGTCTTCCAGCATGTGACTGCATGGTTCATGGATCTGTAGGATTTTATTTTACACAGCATATTCTTACACATGAATGACTATGTAAACATATATAATGTCTCTTCTCAACTGATATTGTTATTCCATAACCATTACTCTTTATTCCAACATAAGGTAGGTATAGACACTGCATCAGTCAGTCATTGCTTCCACCATATTTATGAACTTCTTCTGTGTGGTTGGCATCTTTATCCACTACACATAAATAAATAAATTTATATATATATCTTACTGTAGAATAGTCACTTCCAGTGTTTATGATCATGCAAGAACACTAGAATTCTGGTTAGAATTCTGATTAGGCAAAAAAAAATTTTAAAAAGGCTAGTTTAGCAGGCACAGCATGCATTAAGAATTTTTAATGTTTACCTTGATTTTCCATAGAAACTTTGAGCACTAAGACATTAATTTCAAGAAACTAACACAGTAAAACATTGATAAAATTTCCTTTTGTTTTGTTTTACCTGTTAGGCATTACAATTGTTATTAACATCATCAGCTCAGCCTACTAAACTTATATATTAAATTTTTTTGAAAATCTATGCAAAATTCTAACAAGGGACCCATGGGTCATGGCACTAAGCTGATCGTGATTGGACCATAAATGTTTCTCCACTGTGATACTATATCGAGTCGATAAAGCTTATGAATATCATGGACATGTTGGGCTATTATAAAGGAATGTAATGTAATATGTGAGTAAATGATAAATGAAATAACCTGACTGATGGATTAATAGAGTCATATATAGTGGTTTATTTTTTATTTATTAAAGGGGTGTAGAAAATTGTGATATATTTGAGCAAATATGAATGCAATGACAGCAGTAATAAGCAGTAGTAGAATGATGATAAGGCTATTTGTTGAAGGATCTAAAGTGTATGGTAGTCTGCAAGCTTTCAATTTGACAGATATGATGTTATGATTAACTATGCTGATGAAGTGATTTATGAATTTGTGACTGTATGACACAATATCTCTTTAGTCTTGACAAGGTACATTATTGTGATGCCCACTATGTCTACATATTACACAATATTGACATAATTTCTGGCATGTACATAGGTACCTATGGATGAATAGTTATACAAAATATTAAAGTATGAATATATCTGATTCATCTTGTTCTTGCTTACTGAGGCTGACTTTGGGATGGGGTTCGGAGAAGGGAAAAGTGAGGGCAGCACGAAGGTGGATGTAGAAATATTCTATTGTAATGTTTTTCATTTATATAAAAATATGAAAAGCTAGGAGGAAAGGGGCCCTCCTACTTGGTTATAGTAAAGTTCTAAATATATGATTGCAAACTAATACTCTGACAAGACTGTCATGAAGAAAATCAGTAAAAGTTTTGAGATACTGTTATGAATGAAAATTTACAGATGGAAAATTTACAGATGGACAGGCAAGTGGACAGAATGGACTAATACCTTTATTTCACTTTCAAGGGAATAATGCATTTAAGTTTATATATAAGCCTATTTTTTTTTTAAGCATATCCACTTTTTCCATTAAGAAGTTTTTATCTGAATCATTTTTTTTATTTACAGGTTTTATAAATTTTAAATGAAAAAACCTGAAAATATAAGTTAAAATATTAGAATTGTTGCAAAAGTTGCAATCATTATATATACAGAGTAAAAAACTGAAACTATAAGTTAAAATATTAGAATTGTTGCAAAAGTTGCAATCATCATATATCCAGAGTGTAGCTCATATTGGGTCATATTATGCATACACATATATTTTATTATTTTTAAATCATCAATGTTTAAACTGAATTTAAAAGAAAATAATGCCACAACATGGCATCTACAAGAATATTCCTTGAATCACTATTAAAAAGTTTTGCACATTGGAGTTTTTAGTACCTGCTTAATTTTATTCACCAAAATAAAATAAAAGATTCAGTAAATTTGATAAAATAAAACATCTTTTCAAATAAAGTATACACACTGTTGGTTGAATGAGAAACAAACAATATCATTGTGCTAATTACTATCCAAGTTTTAATTAATTACTGAAATTAATAGTCAATTTCACACCTGGTGAAGTTTTTACTCCTCTGAAGTAAGGAATTACTTATCTCATGAACATCCACACTTTCATAGCAATACACCACTTTGTGGACACAATTAAATGTACACTTTAATCATTGTAACCCTGGTGGTACAATACAAAATCTAAAATGTAGCATAGCCTAGAATAAGAATGAATCACATACAGAAAATAATAACATTCATCTAGTTTATGCACCATCTGGGGGGGGGGGGGGGGGGGGGGAGTGCAGAGCAGAGGGGAAGCCTGCTGGTAGTGGCCAAGCTGACCCAAGGCAAGCTGCCTGGGGTGGGTTACATAATGCAAGTGAAGGCTGTACTACTAGGTGGGCTAGATGTAAACAACACTTGACATGATGTATGAAAACATGAATAACAGCTATTCTTTCCAATCAATTTCTTTGAAATTTCAGATTTTAAAAGATTAAATCCTTATGTATATATGCTGTGAAAATTAAATCAACAGTGCCAAAGTTGGACAAAATTTAAGGTATTGATTTTTTATTTATGCTAATAACTTGAAAAATTTGCAAAATTCAGATCTAATTTTGGGTAAACAATTGAATCTTGATTAAATAAAGTTATATTCCTGAAAAAAAGTCTCTAGGTTCAGCAATTCTCATGTGAGTAAATATATTTCCTGATTTTTTAACAAATTGCATTATGTTTTGGCCCATAACTTCAAAATAATACCCAATACTAACCTAATTTTTGGTATGTTCATAGAAAATGTATAAAAGAATGTGAATCCTAAATACGATCAAAAACAGATCAGTGGTTTTGATATTAGGCAGCCCTAAAGTGTAACAATGGCTTTTTTTATGGAAAACAGAGTTTTTTTTTTCCTTAATATCTCGAAGTCCTGAACAAAGTCCTATTGACCCAATTTTCGGTATGGTAGGAGATTTTGGGGACATCTAAAATTATGTCAACAGCCTGGGGAGCATAGAGATGTGCACTGAATGACCTACAGTCATCAAAGTGGACTGCTTGACAATGTAAGGGAATACAACAAGAGCCTCCAAAAAAATTCAATAACTAGCCTAATTTTGCAGCTTTTATTTTCAAATTTCAGATTTAAACAGATTAAATCCTTATGTATACATGGTGTGAAAATTAAATCCACAGTACTTACAGGAAAAAAACGTGCCATGGCCAAAGTTGGGCAAAATTTAAGGTACCAATTTTATATTTTTGCCAATATTTAAAAAAATTTAACAAATTTTGATCTAATTTTTGGTATACAATTAAATTTTGATTAATATAAGTTGTATTACTGGAAAAAAGTCCCTACCTTTAACACTTTTGGTCTTAAGTGACCAAATATCTTCCTGATTTTTTTACAAAGTCCATTATGTTTGGGCCCATAACTTTTTTAAATTATATAATACTGACTTAATATCTGGCATGTACATAGGAACTATATAGAGGAATATTTATGGTAAATATGAAGAAAACCAGATGAGTGGTTTTGATTTTAGGCAGTCCTGAAGTGTGAAAATAGATTTTTAATAAAAAATTGAGGTTTTTCCTTAATATCTCAGGGGAACGGAGTCCTATTGACCCAATTTTTGGCATGGTAGGAGATTATAGGCACATCTAACTGTATGCCGAAATTCAGATTCGTAGGTCCAACGGTGTCGAAACGTGCCAGTCTTACGGACTGACATCCAGACGGACGGACGGCACGACAGACGGACGGACGACGGACAATGGACCATGACTATAGCTCAGATGACTTTTAGTCAGCTGAGCTAAAAAAAATCCTCCCCTTCATTGATTTCTGAAAAATGCCTGTGTAAGCAACCTTTATTTTATTTTAATAACTTATTTAACAATTTCAGGAATGTCAAAGGATGCTATTAAATAAATCTGTTTTTATTATCTCCCTAATTTATTGAAATTTAAAACTGGAGGCAAAGCTGAGAATATGAACTACTGACACAAGTTTATCTGGAGTTAAAATATATCCAAATGATGAAAAATATGTGTGAGCTCTGAATGTAAGCATGATACGGCCCTCAATAACTCATCAACATAACCACACGGTCTGCCAGACTTCACCGGATGTATGAGCAGATTAGTTCATGTTGAGTGAACCGCTTTACGTCACTGTTTGATGAAGTGATTGGCAGTTCTATTTGTGGTATCCATGATGGAAGGGTATTTCATTAATAGTGTTAACATTGGTTCCAAGCTAAATTCTAAGATCCATAATTGGCCAACTAGTAGCATTATCGAACCAAGTTGGCTTGCTCAGTAGCTTGCTAGAGTTTGATGAAAAATTTGGTTTGGAACCTTAAGAATGTTAACTACCTCAAATTTTGTTACTCTGTCTTGTCTAATTCTTAATCTAAGTATGTACATCTGCAGAGTTCAAATCATTTCAGTTTGGGACTACATGATAGGGCAGTAACACTCGCTTCCTATCACATTAATTATTTTGTGTCAGCTGGTGTCACCAAGGCTTGGAGCCTATTGCACCTAAAGGTCCTACATGTGCAATTAACCCTACTGTTTGGTCACAACACCTAGGAACCTCAAAAGATGCATTTGTATGTGAGTGATACATGGCTGTGGGGCACAGCCCTCCCATTAAGCCAGCAAGGCACTCACTCTAAGGGGCTGACCTGAAAATCCCACTGCTCCTTGGCCAAGATTTTAACTAATGAAATCCCAGCATTGAGTTAGAACTGTGCTTTTCCCCTCTACTGAAGAAACCAACTGGTACTGTTTTGATATTCACAAAGTGCATAGTTCTTTAAACTAACCAGGTATGCTTCTTTGTGTGATGAACCAGATGAGAAATTCTGAGCCAGGATTTTTTTCTGGAAATGACCATGACTGAGACCTCAGGGAAAAACATTCATGTTTATCTTAAAGTTAATTTGTGGAATGAATGGAATGATTGGTAAGAAACTGGAATTTTTGCATTGTAAGAAATATTTACCCAATGCCAGCCATTGTTATACAAAACCATGAATGTAAATGGCTGTCCTTAGTGTCTATTTATAAAATGGTAGGACAAAAAATAAATTCCAATGATTGCAAATGTTTAAATGAAAGACTCTCAGTCTTACTATTACAAATGTAAGTATTTATATAAAATATCTGTACCATATTAAAGCATCAAATCATAGGAAGATTTGTTTTACGCAAAAATAAATCAATAAAACTTTTTTTGTTAAGAAAACTAGTCTACTGACATGATAAAGATTATCTGAGATCTATATTTTATATGTTTAAAAATATTTTAGTCACCTTACAGTCCAACATGAGGAATTCAGCATTTTGACTGACAGTGACACAGTTATTACAGAATTATAAATGGACTTTAAATCTAATTCATCCTAAGGTTTAAATGTCACTGGGCTATAAAGCCTTTAAATAAAATCACAAACTACAAATTATTAGTAGTCTAAAAGCCGCATGGATGTTACATCCCTAACACAGGGCATATAGGGCAAATGTTAAGCTGTATTGCCATTTAGATCTTTGAACTATTTAATTAGTGAATGTATGCCAACAGCATTTCACCTGACGCATTTATAACCAGTAACAGCCTCCCAGAGTCAGTTTTATCTCAGGTATCCAATGAATCCATCCATGTCAGTTCTGTGCACAGCCTGTAACTGCAAGCTGTCAGGTGTGGCAAAAAACAAGAGCCAAGCCATTGTGTGGACTGTCAAAAAGCCAGCAGAAAACAGCATATCCAACTATTACAAGAAGAAAACGGTATTTCCATGCTGCAGCTATTTCACAACACTACTGTCTTTGTTGTTTCAGGGAGTTATAGAAATCTTTCACTGATCTCCTGCTGTAGATATGTCATATATCACAGATATTAAAGTATTCCTCAATTTTATAAAATCCTTCATTATTTACAAGTGATCCAGAGACCAGTTGTTCTGGTACATGTATTCCAGTTTGCTGTAAACCAGACAAACATTGTAACATCCTGGGTCCCAAGAAGTGTTGATCTCAAATGACTATAACACAAGGCGTGTGAAGCCATTGCTATGGTGATGTGGGGCTCCAGCAATAAATGCTGACCGACCATCTTGAATTCAGTCTTAATAATTTATCGGGAAATCCTGATGAATATCCCATTCTCATGCAAGATCTCCTGCTAAGAGGTTCCAGGGGTCAAAGTTCATGCAGTGAACGAGCAGAAATTGCAGTCCCACGCTGTAATGATCAAAGCAATGAAACATATCTTGCATCTGTGGCAAGAACTTGTGACCAGGAAATAATCCAATCATCACTCCATTTAAATTTCAATTTATCATGGCATTTTTGTATTTCATAAACCAAACAAATTCACTGGTACTTGGTAGGGGTGTAACAATTAATGCCCAAAAATTCAATGCATTAAACTGCAACCCCTTGATTAAATTGTAATAAATTCTTAACCTCTAAAATGAATCGTTATGATTATTGTATTTTTGAATGTACCATTCTGAATCCCTCTATGAGCCCTCAATATTGATCAGTGGTGTCAATTTATCTCCATGGGGGGGGGGGGGGGGTAACTGGGGCAACTTTTTTTTTATAAACACTCACACAAACACTAAACCTCACACACACACACACATATATATGTATAAATATATATACATGAATGTATGTAAATACCTTTTATTCCCTGTGTGACTCATTTAAAATACATTACCATGAAGTATAAGGTTTTATAAAATAAGGTATTATATGTTTCCAGTAAAGGTTAAGTTTAAACCAGGTTTAGACATATATTATTGCAAAGTAAACTCTGATATGGATCCTAAGTCTATGATTCTAATTATCAATATATTTCATTTCCAATATATTTATATATTAATATTCTCTAACGAGGGGAAACATTAGATTGACCATCCCCCCCCCTTGCTAAAAAAGTGGGGGAGGGGGTATATACCCACCTCCCACTCCCCTGTATTGATGCCTGTGATATTGCTTGAGCATGCTTTGATATCAAGACTATTTATTATGTGTATGCTCAAGACCTAAGTTTCAACATTTGCCGGTTAAACCTTCCACTTCCATAGAAACAAAAGTGGTAGCAATAAACAGAGAGCAAGCTGCAATTCCATTACTTGCTAAAACCAACTAATATCCATTGTGGTCAAATATGTGTTTTTATTTAAAAGAAAGTCTTAAATTTGCTACTAAAGGAATGCTTGAAACAAGAATCAAAGCAAAGGTAAAGAATCTATTGATCAATTAATAAATCATTTAACAGGTCCAATATTTAGAAATAGTAATAAATAGAACATTATGAGCAAGAGTGATGACACAGGTGTCAGGTATCTGCTATGTACCTGGAACCCTCCACAACCTCCCCTTCCCCCATCCCCCTCCCCACACACACACACCAACATTCAAGTGAAACTAGACGTATTCAGCTTATACCTGGGTCTGCTACTACAATAGTTCAGTCTTGTCCTTTAATTTGTTGAAAAAAAAACTAACCGGAAAATTATAAAAATAATTATTATATGATAATCATGAATGATTTAGTGTCTTCAAACATGATGTGATGTTGCTCATCTGAAATATATATGCACATCTAGTTGGTAATTATATAAATAATTACAACACAACAATCAGAAAATGCAGACTCTCACCTTGCTGCCATCTGGGGAGTGAAGAGCTAAAGAGAGAACTATGATTTCATATTGTTTATCTTTTGAATTCTAGGATCTGTGCTCAGGGTCCTTATCATTCACAAGGCTGACTGAGACTTTGTAGAAACCTACCCTGTGTAAACTTCAGGGTCGAAATATGCTGAGTAGTTTCTGAGTTGCATGATCAAACATAAATACACCATGAACAAGCAAATTCATGGAATTTATGTCCTCCGCTTCCACCTCTTGTTGTCCTTCATGCTTGCCCTATCAATGTTTTAGTTTTGATTGGCACTTAAGATGTCTCCACATGTCATAGTCGCTGTGTTTTAGTTTTCATTGCCCCTGAAGATGTCTCCACATGTAATAATTTTTGGTTGTCAATTTGGAACAAAATTTTATTTTTTGCGCTGGTGGGAATAAATCTTAAGACCCTCCAAAACCAATCCTTACCAAGGGATGCATGAGAGCAATCACTGACCAAAATTTGAATGAAACCGGATAATATTTAGGAAAGTTATTGCATGGAAATGAAAACCTGATGGACTGACAGACAGACTGACAGACAGACAAACCCAAATAAATGTCCCCCATTCCAAGGAAGCAGGAGACAACAAAAACTATGACAGAAACACAAGAAGGGAGAGAAAGCCAAAAAGGCTGATAACAAAAAGACAAGAGGAAATCTGTTACTGCATGTGGATAATTTTTCAGATCAATACCAAATATGACAGCTAAATGAGTGCTTACCGAAACCAAACCGGTTCAGATATCAATGCTGGATATCATAGCTTTGTACCTGGGGTGCTGTCCCTCCAGAGAGCTTGGCTAATTACAATGTAATCAACTCTCGAATAGCTGACATACAATGTCTCTGCTGACTCACAGCAGATTCACAACAGGTATATATATCACTTATCAGTTCATTCACAATTGTCATGACACCATGGCAACTGCATACAAGGTCCAGGAATGACAAGGAAATGCTAACAAACAGGCATGGACGTAATTTTTTTCTGCATTAACTGAGTGCAATTAGCAGTGTACCCTAAATTGTGACTGACAGCATCAGAGATTTAGTCTGTGCCAAAAGTAGCTGCCCCCCCCCCGAGCTGTTTTGAAATCATTACAAGGTCAAAATTGGATAAGGACATGGAAAGGTATCACCAGTAAACCAGGTAGGTGTCACCTGTGAACCAGGTAGGTATCACCTGTGATCCAGGTAGGTGTCACCTGTGAACCAGGTAGGTCTCACCTGTGAACCAGGTAGGTCTCACCTGTGAACCAGGTAGGTCTCACCTGTGATCCAGGTAGGTGTCACCTATGAACCAGGTAGGTGTCACCTGTGAACCAGGTAGGTGTCACCTGTGAACCAGGTAGGTGTCACCTGTGAACCAGGTAGGTCTCACCTGTGAACCAGGTAGGTGTCACCTGTGAACCAGGCAGGTGTCACCTGTACACCAGGTAGGTGTCATCTGTTAACCAGGTAGGTGTCACCTGTGAACAAGAAAGGTATCACCAGTAAACCAGGTAGGTGTCACCTGTGAACCAGGTAGGTATCACCTGTGATCCAGGTAGGTGTCACCTGTGAACCAGGCAGGTGTCACCTGTGAAACAGGCAGGTGTCACCTGTGAACCAGGTAGGTGTCACCTGTGAACCAGGTAGATGTCACCTGTGAACCAGGTAGGTGTCACCTGTGAACCAGGTAGGTGTCACCTGTGATCCAGGTAGGTGTCACCTGTGAACCAGGTAGGTCTCACCTGTGAACCAGGTAGGTGTCACCTGTGAACCAGGTAGGTATCACCTGTGATCCAGGTAGGTGTCACCTGTCAACCAGGTAGGTCTCACCTGTGAACCAGGTAGGTGTCCCCTGTGAACCAGGTAGATGTCACCTGTGAACCAGGTAGGTGTCACCTGTGAACCAGGTAGGTGTCACCTGTGAACCAGGTAGGTGTCCCCTGTGAACCAGGTAGATGTCACCTGTGAACCAGGCAGGTGTCACCTGTGAACCAGGCAGGTGTCACCTGTGAACCAGGGAGGTGTCACCTGTGAACCAGGTAGATGTCACCTGTGAACCAGGGAGGTGTCACCTGTGAACCAGGTAGGTGTCACCTGTGAACCAGGCAGGTGTCACCTGTGAACCAGGCAGGTGTCACCTGTGAACCAGGGAGGTGTCACCTGTGAACCAGGTAGATGTCACCTGTGAACCAGGGAGGTGTCCCCTGTGAACCAGGTAGATGTCACCTGTGAACCAGGTAGGTGTCACCTGTGAACCAGGCAGGTGTCACCTGTGAACCAGGCAGGTGTCACCTGTGAATCAGGTAGATGTCACCTGTGAACCAGGCAGGTGTCACCTGTGAACCAGGCAGGTGTCACCTGTGAACCAGGCAGGTGTCACCTGTGAACCAGGGAGGTGTCACCTGTGAACCAGGTAGGTGTCACCTGTGAACCAGGTAGGTGTCACCTGTGAACCAGGCAGGTGTCACCTGTGAACCAGGTAGATGTCACCTGTGAACCAGGCAGGTGTCACCTGTGAACCAGGCAGGTGTCACCTGTGAACCAGGCAGGTGTCACCTGTGAACCAGGCAGGTGTCACCTGTGAACCAGGCAGGTGTCACCTGTGAACCAGGCAGGTGTCACCTGTGAACCAGGGAGGTGTCACCTGTGAACCAGGTAGATGTCACCTGTGAACCAGGCAGGTGTCACCTGTGAACCAGGCAGGTGTCACCTGTGAACCAGGTAGGTGTCACCTGTGAACCAGGGAGGTGTCACCTGTGAACCAGGGAGGTGTCACCTGTGAACCAGGCAGGTGTCACCTGTGAACCAGGCAGGTGTCACCTGTGAACCAGGGAGGTGTCACCTGTGAACCAGGCAGGTGTCACCTGTGAACCAGGGAGGTGTCACCTGTGAACCAGGTAGGTGTCACCTGTGAACCAGGGAGGTGTAACCAGTGAACTCTGTAGGTGTCACCTGTGATCCAGGAAGGTATCATCTGTGAACCAGGTAGGTGTCACCTGTGAACCAGGTAGGTGTCACCTGTGAACCAGGGAGGTGTCACCTGTGAACCAGGGAGGTGTCACCTGTGAACCAGGTAGGTTTCACCTGTGATCCAGGTAGGTGTCATCTGTTAACCAGGTAGGTTTCACCTGTGAACAAGAAAGGTATCCCCAGTAAACCAGGTAGGTATCACCTGTGATCCAGGTAGGTGTCATCAGTGAACCAGGTACATGTCACCTGTTAACCAGGTAAGTTTCACCAGTGAACCAGATAGGTATCACCGGTGAACCAGGTGGTGTCACCTGTGAACCAGGTAAGTGTCACCTGTGAACCAGAAAGGTGTCACCTGTATACTAGGTAGGTATCACCTGTGATCCAGGCAGGTGTAACCTGTGAACCAGGTAGGTGTCACCTGTGAACCAGGTAGGTATCACCTGTGATCCAGGTAGGTGTCATCTGTTAACCAAGTAGGTGTCACCTGTGAACCAGGTAGGTATCACCTGTGATCCAGGTAGGTGTCATCTGTTAACCAAGTAGGTTTCACCTGTGAACAAGAAAGGTATCACCAGTAAACCAGGTAGGTGTCACCTGTGAACCAGGTAAGTGTCACCTGTGAACCAGGCAGGTGTCACCTGTTTACCAGGTAGGCATCACCTGTGATCCAGGTAGGTGTCACCTTTGAACCAGGTAGATGTCACCTGTGAACCAGGTAGGTGTCACCTGTGAACCAGGTAGGTGTCACCTGTGATCCAGGTAGGTATCAACTGTGATCCAGGTAGGTGATCTGGGTAGGTGAATTGTGACACTGGGTACACAGGAACACTAGAACACAGGAAAGTTGAGAACACAGGAATTTATGTGTATGCTTCAATTTGAAGGAAATTAAGGTAACTGACAAATTAAATAAAACAAATAACCAACCCCTCAAAGTAGAGCCTGCTTATTGTGGAATGCACAGGTGAAACAGACTTGTCACAGTAGGAGCCTGTCAATATAACAACTTAAGCTAGATAATTCCCCTTCACTGATTGTACAGTATGTTTAAGTCCCTGACTTTGTAAGAGGATTTGTTGTAATGTGGTCACCTGTGAGTAAGGTTCTAGTCACACATGGGTTTGATCCTGGATTATAGTCATGTAATGAAGGGACCTTCTTCAGGTGTTCATTGTCCACAGGCTCAAGCAAGCTTGTTGTTGGTGAACAGTGAAGTCCAAACAGGCTTATAGTTTTGGTGCTCACTTTCAGCCATGATCTGACAGACCAGTTCAATACAAAATGATTTTTACTTTTATGGAGAAGGGGGTGGGGAGGGGTGAAAGCTGCCATACATAATATAAACAAACATCATAAAATATCTATATGCATTTTAGAAAAATATATATAATATGTTCATATGTATTAATATTATATTGGGTGGGTATGTAAACAATGTCTCAAATAAACGGAACATATGCTTTTTTCCATTACAACATGTACCACATAAAAACTTACTATGAATAGCAGTTGTGCATAAGCAAAATTCTGAATATTAACTTTAGGTTTGCAGCCTCATTTATACAGAATAGTGACCAAGACCATGATCATTAGCAAAATTCTGAAAAAAACAAATAATTTAATCTTACATTGATGTGCATGTAAATATGTTGTATAACTATGGCTGTTGTATAATTAAATGGCAAATTGCATAAATTTGATTTATTTGCTGTCAAACATTTTACCTTTAATGGGGAGAAGAAAAAGGCAGCAAAACTGAACATTGCTGCTCTGGCCCAGAAGGACTGCTAATTTAATCCATGATCACCAGGTGACCTGTGACATCACAGGGTCAGGTGTACCATAGAGCACTTTTTCATCAGGGGTGGATGGGTCCATTTTGACATTGGGGGTGTTGGTGCGAGGGGAGGGCAGGATTGGTGATCAGAAACTGATGATGGATTATGAAGTTGCCAGCTAAAAAATTCCTTTGGCACAGAATGTAATTTATTATTTTATTTATTTATTTATCTTGCTATCTCGCCTATGAGAATGTGAACAATATTTTTTTCTGCTTTTACTACTATTACTTTAATTATATTAATTCTTATTGTAACTTCCTCACTTTCAGATTCTTCATGTAATTTCTGTGTTCCTACAATTCTGCTTAGCATCTATGGATACCTTAATCATCACTCTAATCAGCATCATCCATGTCATTTTTAAGACATTTTTATTTAGTCATATTCTTCATATTGACTACATCAGACAAGATAAGAATCTAGTTAAACTAATAATGTGATGTGGGTTGCATTCTAAGATTGACACTTTCAGCCATTCACCAGTATTTTTAGTTAAACCAGTATTACCACTGATGTGCTTTTTCTGAGACACCTGCTGACTCAAACACACAAATCAGATTGTAAAAAGATTATAAGAATAATTTCCAAATGTACCCACTGAAGTTTCTACAGAACTGCATATAACTGAACTTTAAACAGCCAAGGATGGCCAGTACAATTAACACAAATTGACAGGCCCTCCATGAGAACTGCTGGTGAATTCTGTTTTGTGTGTGTGTGTGTGTGTGTGTGTGTGTGTGTGTGTTAACTACGACCTGTATATGAATCTCTATGTGCACTTCAACTTTTATTAAAACTGTTTGTTGTTTCACTTAAATCAGTGTTCACTAGAAAGTGGTCAGAGACCACAAATATATATACCTCTGTCAGAATCCTTATCAAACTTTGACCTGAGCTTTGCAAGCCCAGTAAATATATGAATCAAGCCCAGAAGTATGTGTGTCTATAGTCATATGGTTTACCAACTCCATGGTAGCATTAAAAGTCAGCTCTGTGGGCCAAAATAAAGGCGGTACCAAATACAGTGAAACCTATTGTGTCAAACTCCCTTAAGTCGAATACCCCACTCATGTCGAAGTTATAGACTCAATATTCCGGACAACTCTAGTTGAATAATTACCAAATAAAACCAGCATGTGTCGAACCTCAGATGTGTCGAATTTTTCTGAGGGTCCCTTCGACTTAAACACAACAAGGTTTCACTGTACCTCAAAATTTCATAAAAATTTGGTCATAACATATTTTAGTTAAATATGTTACACAGACAAACCAAACTACCATGTAACCAACATATGAACAGTGGTGAAAACAAATTACCTCCTGCCAAAGGTTTTATAATTCAATTTTTAAAATTCATACCTGGAACAGTTTAGTGAAATTTAGTGGTCATGGTGTTTTATGTTTGGTTTATCACTAACATTTCAGAACTAAATTTTACATTTCTTTTCCTCTAATGATAAAGTACTTTAGTAGATTCTGATTACCAGAGTGATAGCAGATTAATATACTGATAGGTGATAAGTGCAGTATACTAGTGTTCATGTATAGTGTAAATAGAATTTGAAGGTAAATACACCCAGTAAAATTCCTATCAACAGTCAATAAGACAAATCAATGGTCTTAAACATTTCTGTTGTGACCAAAATGCAGTTCATGTAAATTCTATTTTAACAAGTAAATAAATAAGGCCTGTATGTATTTATTTACATATTTAAATAGTTATATATACCTTATTTACCTCCTGTGACACAGATGTTCTGTTTTCTAACCCAATACCATTACCAAATCTTAACTGACCTGCTGTTTACTTGTTCGAGTGGTCTGGCTAAGCTAATCGATGAAATCTACATAAGTGATGAAATGTACATGAAATGTACACAGAGTAAGGCCCTCTCAGTCAGCTGTTAGGATCAATACCCTGAAATATACAAGGAGTGGTATGTGTGGCAGCCACAGATTTCAGTCAATGCAGCCCTTACAGGTAACTGGTCCCTAGGGCCATTTAATCAGATATTGTCAGACTATTAAACACAGCCCATGCAGTCTGCAGAGAGGCTGTTACATGAGCAATATAAATTTGCTGACAGTTCCCCTCCAGTATTAAAGGGTTGTTCCATTTAAATCCCACTGTCCGTTGAAAGTTGTTCAGTTTTAACACATTACTCTCTTGGTATATCAATTTTTCCCCTATTTTTATGTTCTTTTAGTATCTCCCCATATTCAAATTCAAGTGAATTGACAGGAACCCTCTCACTGAGCACTGATTGTAAAACACCAGTGAGAAAAATCCAACTGTGATTACCAAACAGGTAACATTATAAGTGATAGCTGAAGAATCTTAATTATGTATAATGGTACACCTCTAAGTAGACATAAAATTTGTGAATGAAATAGCTAAATACCTGGGTAAGAAATCTGAATATATATATATATATATATATATATATATAAATGTTGGGAGAAATTAAGGATACTAGTTTACCTAGATTGGGATCATTTTATAACCAATGACAACCATGAAAAAGAATGGGTGCCAGTATGCTTCAAACATGTCAGGTTGTTGCAAATAATATCCCTATGGACGATTTGATATAAATACTGTATTAAATTCTTAATCAGACACATCACAGTAACACTGCAATACAATGACATTAACAATACAAATATCTTGATAATATCACCAGTTTGGAATTAGAAAATCTATCACTTATAAACACTGATATTATTTTTATATTACATAATCAATACTTGGATCAAACAGTGTAATTTTATATTTAAGTAAATCAGTGTACCTTCATGACTCTCAGAGTGCCAACAACATTTGTCCAATCCAGCCTTGCAGTAGCCTGGTACTGAGATGGACTTTGGCAGTTCCTGTCTGAAGTATTGATCGATGACGCTAACCTTAGTCACAGGATTGCTGGATGGCAAGGTAAACGAGGACCTGCAGGCTGTTACCTGGGGCGCCAATTATGACTAAATCATGCATCTGAGGATCAATTGACTGCTATAAACTTACTGGCAGACCAGGAGAGCTTTGCAGTTCTGATAACTTTTTACGAGTTTTTTTCTACAGTGACTAATGTAATTAAGCTGACTAATCATATCTGCCTGCCTTTAAGTATTCTTAATAATTACATAAAGCTGTTAAGGTTGAAGTTTTGTCTTGATAGCACAACATATGCTTGAAATTTTCCAACTACATTCACAAGTGGTTTAATTCTTTTGTCAAATTATTTTCAATATATCATTTTTTATTAAAGTTTATATTAAAATCCAAACAGCTCGTCTAATTACAACATATCTATACAATTAGTGCATTGAAGTGGCCTCATAAAAGCTGTACTTGGGTACTTGATGGCCAACAAGATTGATTTTCATGCTGACTTACAGCACCATATGCCAGCAAATACAAGTCCTTCATTTACATATTCATGTACATGTTTATATACATTGGTATTTATGAACTAACCGGTCACATGAAGTAAATGAAAACACACAGACAAGCCATTGAAAATGTCTAAAATTGGACAGGATACAAGTTACCTTTACTTTCAATTTAATGTATTGATAAAAAATTGAGGTTTTCCTTAATTTCTCAAAGGAACAAAGTCACACTACGGTGACATCTGACTGTATATTGAATTTCAGATTTGTAGGCCAAACGCTTTAACAGTTTAACAGATTGGTGATGGACAGCCAGACAGACAGACAGCCAACAGATAAAGAATCTTCACTATAGCTCAATTGACTTATAGTCAGTTGAGCTAAAAATGTATTAAAATTCTCATTTTAATTTTACAATTCAAGGATTCCTGATAATATACCTACAAAGATGTAAAATGCACTCCATGTCATGAGCCTTGGAGTCAGTGAGGTAATCTAAGTTTAAATAGCAAAAACTTAATTAGTTCTCTTTGCTTTTAGTATATTCTCCTCAAGTCTTGCATCACAAAAAGTACAAGAGGGTATGTTGATTAGTTGTTACCATGGTAATAGAAGTGTTTAATATCTGTCAGATTGTGTACATTGAGTGTGTAATTGAGCTGGTAGCAGGTCCACTCAGTGCTGTTTACTAACATGGACAGTCCACACCCAGTAGCCAAAGCCAGTTAATACACAGCTCTGATCAGTGTGTATAGCTAGCAGGTCCAGGTATCATCTATACAACAGTAACAACCTAAAACACCTAGAAAATCATATGATCACAAGAAAGAATGTACAACAACACAAAACATGAACACACACACAGTTCTTATTATTTGAACAAACAAATATGACTATGTTAGAAGCCATGTGTATGAATTCATTAGGTATATCTTCTTTTTTCTGTAACAGCCATCCTCAATATTACATGTAAGTTTTATGGGAAAACTGGTGTTGTGAATGTGGAAAGAAGCTATAATGCTCTTATACAGATGAAGACCGACTCCATTATAATGGGGAGATCTGTTTTTCTCTGTTTGGAATTCCTGGCACATAACCAAGAAGTCTCGTTTGTTGACCCGTCACTGGATGCCCCGATGGATCCTTTACCTGATGGGTAAGTCACTGATCAACCATCAATCTGAATCAATTACTGACTGATTATATATCAGGGTGTGCATTAAACCAGTTTCATATATTGCAAATAAATGTGAATGTACCTGTCCTGATGGAGAATACACCTTTCACAAAAAAAGTGTATTTATTCCATGTAAATATAGGGTTCAGATTTTTAAAATGTCACGCTTTGTCACAATACTCACCCTGCAAATACCAAAATTAATTTGTGCAAATGCCACTTTTAATTTGCACAACACAGCAAATTTAAAAGAAAATTTTTTAACCAGTACTTTAATTCCAGCAAGTAATGCACATTAATCAACTTATGACTATAACTCCTCTTTTACAATTATATTTCTTACTGTTTTAACTTATTGCTCCAATAAAAATCATTTTTAGATAAACAGATATATGAAAACTAAAAATGAAAAACTTTATGAACCTGGGTAACATCTCAGATACCTTTACCTTTATTTTAGAGTCAAATTAATTTTTCTATCTCTTTTTTTGTAAAAGTGAGAGCTTAATAATGATTTCTTTATGTTTTCAGGGTGAAGTGGCAAGGTGATTTACTTGACAGTACAGCTATATTCATTCAAAAACATTCAGACCTTACAAGGTGTCAAGTATGATAAATATAAGTTGAACATATGAGTGGGTGGACACTTTGTATGCCATACACTTTTTTCAACTAATATTGGTCCATTTAGAGTTTCTTCTGTACAGAAAAAACAAATATGATACCCATGATCAGTTTGCCTAGAGTTCATTTTTAATACAATCAAACCTTCATGACGATATGATGCATGTACTCTCTCAGGTAACTATGACTCTTACCTCTTTAACAAGCTCTCCTGTTATCAGCATTGACTTGCAGGTAGAGAGATTACATATATAGATGAGATTTAGAACACAAGGTAACTGATACCTGAGGACTTTATCTTGTTGTACAAATGTACTAGCCCAGGCTACAGGTAATAATGATATGAGAATGATAAAGCTGACACTTTTGATCTCTGGTGTCAGCAAGGTATGCTTTATACACAAACATACACTAGCTGTGGTTGGCTTGATATTTTCAGGCTTAAATTTTTGTGATTTTCACTTTTTCAATTTTTCACGAGGGTTCCATTTTTTATCTCTTCATACTTAAGAAACAAATAATTTTCTTTTGTTATAACTTATATGAAATATTTAATTCATATAATCTTAAAATTTTGATAAATACAAAAGGGAACAGCAAACAAGTGGAAGTTTGATCTTGTGTTTTATTGACAGATAATTTAAATATCTTATACTATATTTATAACATAAATGTTTGCAGGAGGGTAAAATGTAAGATCACTTACTATTTATAACATCAATCTTTTGCCAGTTTCTAACTTGACCTACAGGAATGGACACCGCACATGAGATGTAAATAAGGCTACACCATAAATGAACATTCACGTATTTAGATGGGGGGTTTTATTCATGGAGATTTCATTTTTGTGATAATTTCCATTTGGTGCAAATATTGCGATTTTAATCCCTCATGAACAGAGAGACAACTGCAGTATAAAAGGTGAAATAATTTTACAAACTACCTGTAACAATGTATGAGCACAATGAGATCTGGATCAAAATTAAGCATACTTGATTTTTGTCCACAAAGATGCACACACTTCAAAGGTTATCTGTAACGGTGAACATATCAAGTCCTGCCGGCAGATGAAAAATGTACAACAGACAAATACTTGAGTTCAAGGGACCAGAGGCTTTGTTTACATAAGGACTTGTACAAACATGGTCACAAATCAATTACAGGTGTGTCTTAACGTCTGTACTGCTGTATTGAATTCCACTAGAGACACACAAGCATGTACCGTATTACCTGTACTTGTCTTACTGCAAGTACCAATTTCAGGGAGATTAAACTAACACCATGTTGCCCTGCACTGTGCCCTATAAACTACTATATATAACATACTGTAACATACTGGTTTGCATTCTCTATCTATAAACATATTTTAGACTTCAGTGATGGATTAAATATTACCTAAGGCCCCAAGGTACTGATAGTTCCTAACTAAAGAAGTCAAGGGTAAAGGGAATTGTATATTTGTTGTGTAGGAACTGAATGTTAGAGCTGAAAAATGTTTAAATTGTTTTCATGAATATTCAAATTGTTTTCATGAATGACTCTATATGGCATATAACAAGTATTCAGTCATATGTCTGAATAAATGCAAAATAAAAAGTAAGTTAGGACCATGTCTTAATCTGTATACTATTCAAACACATTTATGCAAAATAAATCAAATCTATAAAACTATTAACCTGATCAAGTTGATGTGGATCCGAGCAAAAGCTATAATTGAGACACATCAAAGGATCAACTAAATAGGGTTTAACTTGTTATAGATATAGATAAACTGCTCAGGGATGTTAACTTATTAATCAACATGAAAGTGGTGCTTCTGTTATAGGCGTTCAACAACTGCCAGGTTTTGATAAATATAAGTGTGTATAGTCACAGAAGGGTAATGAAGAAATACGAAAACACTAAGGACAAGCTACTCACATTGTCACTTGTCTCCATGTCCTGATATATATGAATCCAACACTGTTATATACACTTGGTGGTCAATAATACAAAGTGTCATTGTATTCCTGGTTTGAGCACATATCAAAACACACAATCTGTCAGATGTTTACTTTCCTGTACATGTAGCCTCACCAGACCTGTCCTGCTGTCACACTCAAACGTGGCGGGATTCATGGCACATGTACACAAACATTCCTGTAGGCCAGGTACCAATGCTCGGTAACTATTGATCACTACAGGTATAGGCACGTACTCTATACAGAGCTGGCTCTATACCAGCACTTTATACACATTTACCCCCAGTGAATCACACCAATACATTTACCTGTTAATTAAGTCTAAAATACCTTAATAATATCATGACTAATATACACCTAGAACTACTACCCTACCTGAATTACTGTTCAATCACGTCTCTTCTATTATGACTGAGACATCTCTGACTAGTTTTTCATGTGTTAGTGGGTCCCCTGGCTGATTCGATAGGTAAGGCTTAAACAGCAAGGCTGTACTTATTGTGACTCGAGTTTCCAGGTCATAGGGTAGACTTTGTTAGTTGAGCACATAGCCCTTTCAGTAGCCATACCTGTAGGTATTACCTGGTAATTGGATACTACAGGTACCGCTGTATTTTAACCTATGCCTTTCACATTACTTAGCTGGCCTACACACTCCTCAGTTCATATTGGTTGACTGGATTATCTCCTGCATTAATTAGTGGTTTCTTTGATTATTCTAAGGATCCATCATGTTCTAGAGCTCCTCAGTTGTCTTCTGTCACTTTTATCATTGCAAAGTGTCAGTAAAAACATTTAATTTTTGTTTTTATTATGTTCACACTGTTGCAAATTTCTATGTGACTTAATATATATATGTACATATGTATGTGTGTATTGTATGTGTGTGTGTGTATATATATATATATATATATATAAATATATATATATATATATATATATATATATATATATATATATATATATATATATATATAAGCATCCAAAAAGGATTGTTGCTCAGGTACTGTGCTTATCTATTTTGACACATCCTCCATAAAAAAATGTTTATTTTTATTTTCAGTTGATTTTTTAAGATTTTCAGTTACAGCTGCTCAGATTTTCTTTTCATGAAAACAAAAAAAATTTTAATATAAAAAAAATGTTTGTTTTATTATATTGAGCTTTTAAACTGTTTACCATAGCTAAAGAATTCTGTTATTATCATTTTATCCCCTGATCATATTAAATTGAAAATAAAAAATATAAAAAAAATTTACACACCCACCGCACTAAAAAAATTGGTTTTGGCCTATTAGACATAAATATATATATGTACATATATAAATATATATATATATACATATATATATATATATTTATATATATATATATATATATATATATATATATTAGTTCTCAAATAAAAAAAATGTTTTATTTATACATTAAATCATAAAATAACACCTTTACCTAAGTAGAGTCTCATTCAGAATATAAAGGAGAAGAAATAACAAAGGGGGGGGGGGGGGGATTAGTAATGGCATACCTGTAACTGATTCCATAAGAACTAAAACATGTAGGCCTGTGATCCTGTAATACCCATGAGTACCAATTTGTGGCCAACATGCAAGCAATTGGCTCAGTCCAGTGCATGCTATGGCTGGCTCTGAGTAATAACACTGGCACTGTTGATATATTTAAGTATTAATTACAGGATTGTGGTTCACAAATAAGGCAGACCTATGTCTGGCCTACAGGGTTTTACTATACATGTGTACAATAATAGTGCACAATCCAGTTTTGATTGTATTCATTCTTGACAACAGCTATTTTTGTTCCTTGCTGGAATGCACAGTTGCTGTGTCATATTATGTCCAAGAGGAATTTAGAGAATTTGCCGTACCTCTGAATTATATATGCACAATCATATGTATATTTCTATCTTAAAATAAATTAGAAT
Source organism: Sipunculus nudus (assembly GCA_026874595.1). NCBI lineage: Eukaryota > Metazoa > Annelida > Sipuncula > Golfingiida > Sipunculidae > Sipunculus > Sipunculus nudus. Next base: position 7,824,703 of record CM049318.1, on the reverse strand, counting down.
AGTGAAAAGTATTTTTTTCTGGAATTTTGTGACTGCCCCCCCCCCCCCCCCAATTTAATCTGTTATTTTTTTTAATGACCCCTTTTTAATCTGGTAAATTCTGACTGTCCCCTACTCAATAAAACTGATTCTACTTCCACATCTGGTATATCACTATAAATACTGTAATATGTGCATGTTTGAAAATTTTATCACTTCATCAGTATATTGAATACTGGGCAATTTTATTTTTCAGCATGCATTTCTACACGAAAAATCACACAAGTGTAAATCATGTTTAGCTTTTCCATGCATTAATTCAGAAACGAACACAGGTGAATCTTCTTGTAGAGGTCAAGTACATGAATGCAGTCTGCTTGTTGCCATATCTTGGTGACAAATCACATTTAATTGCAGCAATTCTTGTCTACTTAATGATTATTATATATATATACATGTGTGTGAAATATCTGATCACTAGCTGTGGTAGTCATGCAGGAATCTTCTGGTTTATTTGGGTGGGTTGGTATATATGAGCCCCCCCCCCCCCCCCAAACTTTCAATACCACACTACATAATACATCCCTGTAAATGGAACAAAAACCATAATTGCATGCATGAACTGTACAAAACATATAGCTACACCACTGTTGCATTTGATCAGTAGTGGAAGGGGAATCCATTGTGAAAACACGTCACATGGTGGGGGGATTCTCAAGCATGGAAAAGGGGCATACTAGTTCATGAAACATAATTTAAAGGAACTATGACTATGCAATTTTGGAAAAAGACTTTTAAATTATATCAAAGCATTACATGAACAGTTAAAAGAATTTACAGAGTAAAACTACATTTTATTAACTGTTGGAACAATGGATTTTTAATACCATTTTTTTTATCCTGTTATGGTAATTTTTGCATAAATGGTCATAAAGATTTCATTTAAGGTCTTGTGACTTTATTCCTTATCATGTGATTTGGTTTAAATTTTATATGAGATGTCTGAATTAACTTGATTCTTTTTTTTCATGTAATGGTAATTTTCCCATACATAGTCATGAGATCTCGTTTAATGTCGTGTGACCAGATTTATGATCATGTGATCTGGTATACATTTTTTATGAGGTGACTGGATGACTGTGTTGTCTTCCTTTGATGTGGAGCAGACAAGGCTGCGAGTGTCAGTGCTGGAAATTAAGCTCTCAAAGTTTACAGTGTTTTGCCATGCAAAGATCCAATTTATGTAAAACACAAAAAATGACCAAGGCTGATCCAAAGAGAATAATGTAAAAGAAAAATTTTTAAATAATGACGAGTACATTGCTCTCCATTTTCTAGTTAAAGTGATCTGCTGAAGGGTTACCATATTGTTTAATATATATTTATGTACTTATTAGTGGTATGTGTGCCGATTAATTGATTAAATTGATGATTATTTTTTATCTTTCAAAACTGATTAAATCAATTGCATTTTTGCATAATCAATTTAAAACAATTATGTAAACACATGCAAAGAATCTTATCCTGTTAGAGATATACCATCACATGTAAGCAAGGAACAGCATCAGAACAAAACAGAACCTTGTGCAGGCATCAATCGTATGACAGCAAGTCTACCTTGGATGCGGGTGCATTGATGGTTTCATTGTGAAAACCAATGTACATGTCAGACTATTTACTGGGGTCAATATTTTAGGTACTAGTATACGACCGATTTCAAGTTAATATAGAAATGGCATAAAATAATTGAATAATAATTGATCATCAGTCGTTTTTATATTTCAATCACTGATTATAATTTATAAACCAATTCCTACCACAAATGTATATATATGTTCACCCTGTTTTTGACATATATGTTCACTGTGATAATATAAAAAATATATTGTTTAAGATTAATGACTCAACAATCATAAAGTTTATATTAATACTATAATTTTTAATCATTCTCATCATAACAATCAATAAGCTCAATTGATATAAAACATGCAGTTACAATTTAATTCAATTATTCCTCATAATAATAGATAATTCTATTAATACAAGTTCATTCATGACAATCGTATGAACATATAATTATAAATGTCAGAAAGAAAGGTACTATAAGGTACAGTGGCACCTAGAAGTACATATTTATATGGATATTATGCATTTCAAGTGTTAAGATAAAATTTCTTGCACATCAACAAATATTTTACCTTAGAAGTATTTGTGAACAGGTATACCGGTCGTAATTATTCAGGCATGCTTATGCCAAGAAACTGCTTTATGGTTTATTTACAGACCTTGTGCACACAGCTTTAAGGCAAATATATATTTAACCCACACCTGGGCTAGAGATAATATTTACCTGTTCAGGTTTAATAGTACACAGGTAGTATTATTTTTTTTTCTATTGTATGTATTTTCATATGGTAGGAACTTTATGGTACACACACGGCGTAGTACACTGCCAATTTCTCACACACAATACACTAACTACAACAGATCCAGTTTACATTGTAACTGTTTACTCTGTGCCAATTATTTCAAAACAGTTATGTGTGTTGTGAGATGAACTGATTTTTCATGGTTCTATGAATGAATGTGTAGGATTAAATGCAGATTCAGGTCTTCATTACCAGCATGCAAATAGTTACAAATACAAAACATACTGTGGTCATGGCTTCACTGCATACTGTAAATGTGAAATTTGCAATTTCTTTTTATTTTTTGTTTTATGGTTACTTTATTGTGATCTCATCACAAACCTATACTGATAGCATTAGATTTTATTAAATGTATTCATAAATATGAATATAATCTCATGTTTTCCTCATTAACTTACCTCTAGAGATGCATGCAGTTCTGACCCAAGTCTACTCACTCTAGCAATTAATTCACATTTGTACAGTACAATATTAATCCATGGTTTCCTGGATGGTCCTATTTCCATGCACAGTTACAGTGAATCCTATCTTAAAAACTACCTATCCAATAAGACCACCTGTCTATTAAGACCACCCTTGAGTGAACCATTCACACTGGCTATAACTGACCTGTCTTATAAGACCACGTGTGAATTAATACCATTTTTGGTGAGTCCCATCTGTGGTCCTATAACAGGTTTCACTGTATCTGCTGATGAACAGAATGTTTAACTAGAATACGGGTAGTCGACAAAAGACTACATGTATCTGCTGAAATCAGAGTGGGATGGGTGAAGTGAGGCATGGATTGAGTAACAAGGGGAAATAGAGTGAGGTGTGTTGCATATTAGCATGGATGTCTACAGCTGAAATGTGTATGTAGATTGTGTCACCTACCATCAATCCAGAAAGCTTTCAAAGTTGTATACAAATGCAAAAAGTCAAACCACTGCCAAGATATGAGTGATTTAATCCCACAGCAGACAAACAGACGGACACTGTGCAAAAATGGTTGTAGGTGGCGCCACCAGTTTTGCATATGATAAAGAGCTATGGGAGATCTATACACGTGCAAAATTTTGGCCCATTCAGTCTAACAGTTCCCGAGATATAAGCCTGGATGTCTGCAACGTAAACATTAATGTAGGTGGTGCCACCTGCCACAAAATCCAGCAAGCTATCAAAGATGTATAAACCTGCAAAATTTTAGGCAGATAAGTCAAACCAGTGCAGAGATATGAGTGTTTTTATCCCACGGCACACAAAGAGATGGATACTGTGCAAAAATGGTTGCAGGTGGCACCACCAGTTTTGCGTATGATAAAGAGCTATGTGAGATCTATACACATGCAAAATTTTGGCCAAATCTGTCAAATGGTTCCCAAGATATTAGCTTGGATGTCTGCAGTGTAAACATGAATGTAGGTGGCGCCACCTGTCATAAAATCAAGAAAGCTGTCCAGGATGTATACACATGCAAAATTTCAGGTGGATAAGGCCAACCAATGCAGAGATATGACTGATTTTATCCCAAGGCAGATGTACAGATGGATGCTGTGAAAAAATGGTTGCAGGTGGCGCCACCATTTTTATGTATATTATAAAGCTATCCAAGGGCTACATTTGTGCAAATTTTTATTCCGGTTGGTCAAATGGTTCCCGAGATATGTGGGTTAATGAGTCAAAACAGATGCACAGATTGACGCACTACAGAGAGGAAAGGTCAGAGGTCAAAACAAAATCGGGGCTCAGCAGTTCACATGTGACCCAAACATACTCCCAGGTTTCGTAAAATTCCGCCCAGCGGTCACGGAGGAGTTCTCCGGACACCTACGTGGTGGCGGCGGTGGCGACGTGGGCGTCCGACTGAAAACATAATATCCGCAAAACTCTGTTTTGGTGGATACAATTAACTCACCTGTCAAGAAAAGACATGTCAGATATCTAATGTGGCCATTGCAGAAGTGACTGCTCATGCACCTGTGCTAATGTGGTCTTTTCTTCAGCAAGGTTTTCATTTTATAAATTTAGCACTTATCATTCTGATTATAACTGGTTATACCCATATTTCTTTAGATCTTCTAATCATTGTAAAATATGCTTCATCAAACCCTATGTACATGTGGTGGTCACTTATTTAATGAAAAAATGCTTTTGTTGTCTATGGGGACTTGGAAGGAGGTTGCTGGATTAATCTGGAGTTCAGGACTAGAAGTACCTGTTTTCTGAAAATATAACCAACCAAACATGTCAGGAACAGAAAATGATAGGGTATGAGGTATGGTGAAAGGTACGTACACAGAGACTCCTACTGGTAAATAAAGGAACTACAAACTTTTTCTCCAGCAAGGTGATACTTGAAACACCTGTCAAATAAGAAACTTGACTGTAAAGATCATCTTTGATAAGACTAACAGACTTCTAAAACAAGTCTTCAAGTTCTACATCAATCAAAATCCATCCCCTAAATTTGGTGATTTTTTTCTTAATTAATATCATATGTTTGGCACTAAAATAACAAGGAACAACAAGGCTTTTATAAGAAGAACAGAAACAACATGGTGTCTTTTATGGTAATTTTAGAATATTCATGATACTATAAAGAGTCATGGAAGATATGATCAATCATTGAGATAAGCAACTATGACTGCCATCTTTTGTCAGTGGGACTGAATGATGTGAATGTTTCCTTATATGTTTGCCTCTGCCAGAAGGGTGTGTACATTCCTTTTTGTGTGTTTGCATGTGTGTTTGCTCACAAAATAACTCGCACAATTATGAATGGAATCATTTGAAATTTTCAAGGCATTTCAGAATGGACCAAGAATGAATCAATTAGAATTTCGTGTGGATCTGGAACATGGTCTGGATTCAGCAACATCAAGGAATATTCACAAAAGGTCAGTCACTTATGCACGAATGAACCTGGGAATATCGGCCAAATAAGTGAATGCCCACATGGGGGATGCTGGTATTCCTTGGAAAGCAGATTTCTAGTTCTTTAAGGGGTCTATCCTGATATCTGAGGTAAAATAAATATTTAAAAGCTGATCTCTAACTTTTTATTACAATTGGCCAAAAGTCCCTGATCCCACAGTGCACTGTGCCACAAGCTGTCCATTTGGTTTATATCCACATGTTTAAAACACGAGGGGGGCCCCAAAAATTTTATGGCTACTGTGACCATTAATTATCAATACATGACCAACAGAGACATCTGGTGGCAAATCAGGCAAGTTGTTATTATGACAAGAAATGCGTTGTTGCCATGCTCTCTCCAACAGTGAACAGTGACCTCTCAATTAACTTATGCATAAGTGCAATCAGGTCACACGTTTGTTTTTTGTTTATCAACATGGGCAAGTGTACTGTTTACTAACAGCTTGTTGCTGTTCAAACATCCATCACACTGGAGTAATAAGATCTTTTCTTCACAGGAATTTACCAGTAGTTCATGAATATGTACCAAGAGTAAGTCAGAAATCAAATAAATTCTACAAGACAAGTATGTTTCACAGGTATGGCTTTTGGTCTTATTCAATTCAACTCAGGCATATGCCTACATGATTACAGGTTAACTTTATAAACAGATCTGACAATTTATTAACAAAAATTCATATATGATGCAGTGGTCAAAGACTAAATACTATCCTGATTGACAGATTTTTTTTCAATGTACCAAACGAACCATCATCAGTTTGAAGTTAGAGGAATTAATTAAATCACCAAAGAGTGATAAAAGAATAAAATTTCAGGCCTTTCACAATTATCTTCATGACATATTCAGACAATAGGAAATCAAATACTAGTATATATCTACCCATGGTTTGCTTACCAGGTTACCTTGTTGTTCTTGCAAATCAAAGGCACACATTCATCAACTCATATAGCAATTATTATACAAATCTTGCATACCATTATTATATCAACCAATCATAATGCAGCAAATAAAGAGAACAACCAGTAGCAAAAAAGAACTCCATTCTCCACTTTTATTAAATGCACTTCAATTGATAAATGCCTTAATTCAAGCATCATTACCATACATAATCATATAGATACTTAACCCAATATTCTACATACATTCACAGCCATATGATTTTATAATTATTATAAAACACTCTCAATAGTAACTTCTAATTCTGCAGATACACATATTTTTTTTGTTTCCAAGATTCAGTTGGCTTTCCTCCTGTTTTTATGAACATCAGCCATCAAGCCATTATCTCTTTTGCATAACAAATTGTAAATATCATTCAAATATATTCATGAAATTTAAGATATTTAAGGTATGTCTCATAAATAAACATAAATATACACTCTGAATGATACTAACATGTATGTTATGTTCAAATTTAAATATTTACCTCAATTTACAAACAGTGAAGATGCATTTCACTCTAAAAAGAAACAAATAGTGTGGGTATTTAATAACTGACTGTGCTCAACCTTTTTTATAATGAATGTCAAACATATTTTCTTTTTCTCTTTTTTTTTATTTAAATTAATGATTAAGAAGTGGCACCCATCAAACATGAAATAAACCTATACCTACAGAGTACATATCTCTGTCAAGGTATGCAATTAACCAGTCTTTCATGATCCACCTGTTTAGCCACTGAAAAGATGGGCCATGTTATACCCCTCAACAAAGTTAAATGGGGATTGATTCTGCAGTCTCTGTGTAATCCTACTAGTAAAAATAAACAATGAGATGTACAACCCTTTTAGCAGAGGTAACAAGAAAAGCTTTGTTTTTGCAGTTGCAAAACCAGAAATGTTTATCTACCTCCCTTATGGGCCCCTATCCAAAAGTCTAAGGGGAAAACATCTGCACAATCTCAAAATATATGGAGTTTATAGGAATCATATACTTCTAAGAATTGTACTTGATAATCAAGGTTTTTGCACTCCTTTGTGAATGTGGTAGAAAACAACAGGTGTGTCAATTTGAGAGAAATATATGTTATATTTCATAAGTTATGAGGTTCACAAAAAATTTACGTTTCAGCTTATTTGACCTTGAAGATCAAGGACAACGTCTTCACCAGTTTCAAGTGTCCAAGATTTTGGTAGAAACTATTTGAATTTAAAATTTCATGAAAAAAAAAACTTGCAGCATTTCAGTAATTATCACGTTCAATAGAAACCCTACAGACAACAGAGTATAGCACTGATAACAACATGGCATCCCCAGAACGGGGGAGACAATAATGATCATTTGATGATCCCTCCTAAAGATGCGATAATTAAGAAAACAGCAGACCACAACAAGAACCATTTTGCTTGATGGTTACTAATGGTTTCTCAAACTTATTCTCTATACAATTTGCATTGTCTTCAGTTTACAAAGACAATTTTTCGGGGGATTCCAAGTTTTGCAAACTGATGATTTTTCTGTAACTTAGCAGTAACTGTTAGTCATTAAAAGCATTTTAAGTATGTATTAATGGTTATAAGAAATCTAATTTAATGATCATTACAGCTTTCTTGAAAATGACAACCGAGCTGAAGGACTTGACAGTCACTCAACCATGCTGTACCTGAGATCTGTACATCAAGTGCAACCAGGCTTGGTTAAATCTTACCTATTAATTAACATATTTAATCATTGGTTTTCATACTTTGCTAGCTCTGAGGCACACATCTGAGGTCATTATTTTCTGGACTTGCAGGAAAGACTTTTAAAACAAAACAAACATACTTATAGTGCTTGTTTCAGCAATGACGCAACTGAAATTACATTCTTCTTTTCAATGTTAACATTAAAAAAAGAAGAGACTGTATCTTCAGTAAAGCTAAGCTTATCTAGTGCGTGGTGGAATTAGACCACTTGCCCCTGAGGCTCCAGACCAGCACTGATTACCACACTGGTATGCTTCCTCGACATGTAAGAAGCTAGATCAGGGATGTTCAGTCCTGGAAGGCCTTATACAGCTAAAACCTATGTGTGTGTGTTTGTATACATATGAAAAACCATTCATATGATTTTGCAACTGTGTAAGACCAATGTGTCCGTCAGTCACATACACGGCAGAAGCAGATCTAGAGGAGGGGGCCAGGGGTTCCCCCCTTTTTAGCCGCCGCAATCTTTTTTTTTAAAGGGTTCCAGACCAATTTTGCGGCCTTGACCCCACCTTTTCCAGACCTGAGGACTTGTTTAGTTTTTTCATTAGTCCTTCTGGGTTTAAGACCCCTTCTTTTCCTAAATCCTGGATCCGCCCCTGCATGGTCTGTGTGAACAGAGGCATTCCAGAGGCACACACACATGGGTTTTAAAGCAACTGTTCATGCATATATGCATATAATATATATATGTGCAAATGAGTTTTTTAGCTTCAGGACATACCTGATACAGCAAAATATTGGACTGGTTGCTTATAATCCTATAAAATCCAGCAGAATCCACATCATATGATTAATTAATGCTGTCCTCTTCATATAAACCCTGACATCCCTTTTACAGTAATAAATAAGTGGTTTTTTTTTAAGATGCAATCACATCAGTGCCATATATGACAGGACAAACCACCAGGGTATGCTCACAAGAAAGTAGTACTTAAATGAATTTATGTTTTATATATATATATATATATATATATATATATATGTAATGTTCAGAAGTGTTAATAAATCATGTAAGGACTTTGATACTTCAGCACTGAAGATAAATGGTAAAACCAATGTAGTTTTCCTCTCAGGAGTATCACCAGGTATTGCCTCAAAAGCCAAACAAGTTCCAACATGAAATTTCATTAAACAAAAGATAAAAAATATGAATAAATTTTTGTGAAACTAAATAACACAGAGATTTAAAGATGTTTGGGTGTAACTATTATCTCAAGCAGACAACTGTCATGATATATTTTGACGTCATCTAACAAAGGTGCCAGGAGTGTATATGTTTTTGTTTTGTGAAACTGAGATTAAATTTTATTGGTCCCTCATCAACTGGTACACAAAAAATTATCATATCTACCATTAAGATTCTAATTAGGGTATGAATGTGCATAAAGTCCTAATGAATAAACATGTATGCAGATTGAATGTTTTTTTATTAAAACTGAGATTCACTTTTATTGGTCCTTCACCTACTGGTACACAACAAATTATTATATCAATCTGTAAGGTTTTAATGAGAGTATGATTCACTATGAATATGCATAAAGTCCTAATGAATAAACATGTATGCTGATTGAATATTTTTTATTAAAACTGAGATTCACTTTTATTGGTCCTTCACCAACAGGTACACAACCATTTATCATATCAATCCATAAGGTTTCAATAAGGATATGAATATGCAGGAATATTAATTACATTCCTGATGAATAAACACGTATGCTGAAGCAGACTGATGCTGGTCACTGTAGTGGGTCTTTGCGACTGGTTGCATACCACACAGAGCCTGCGATGACGACGCCGTGCATACACATGCGAAGGAAACGTACCATCTGGAAACAATAACATGCACATGCGCCATTGTTTAACTTTTATAACACCTGTGCCTGTGGATCAGTTACCTAATACTGTAGGTATTGACTGGCAAATTAGGCATAATTACTTATTTATTACATCCTGTTTGGAATGGTTAAGTAAAATGATAAAGAGTACTTTTTTCTCCCATCTTCTCTGATTCCAAAAATAGAAAAATTTTTCAAATTATAAACAGACGAGTTATATTGAATGTTCAGTTTCCCTTCCAAGTAAATCTGTGGTTCTCTTCCCTAATATACATAAACCTATATGCTATTTTGACAATCACTAGCTGTGCAGATAAAAAAAAATCCATTTTAATAATTAATTTAATAAGGTAGTTAATCTTTGAAAATCCATATTGTAAAATCATAATTATTAATAATAAACAAAACAATTTACAACATAATGGGAAACTTCAGAATCTACCCAAGGTAAGGTCACTTGGAACTAATATTCAGGAATATTTAGAACCTTTGAATAATGGATCATACAGAATGAATAACGGCTGCAAAACAAAAGCACTATCACAGGTATTGATTTGTTTAGTAGGCACACAAACAAACTGAACTATTTGTTATTGCAAGCCACACCACAAACAAATTAGTCAGAGGATGAAATATACAAGGCTCATGAATACTCCCAAGGCAAGCAAAGTGATGGAAGCATGACAACAATTTTACAGCAGATCTGCTTCACCTAGTAGCAGTAAATATCACTACAGGGCAAAAGTGACAGTCCTATACTAAAATGCTTCCTGCATCATTGTTTCGTCATCACAATTGTTTTCTATTTTTCTTTTCTTTTTATCAGCTGAGCTGATCAGAACTAAAAATAACTTTATTAAATGTAATGTGTGCATGAACTAAATTTACATCAATGTGACAGGGGAAAATGAAGATCCACAAAGTTTAATTTGTTCAAAGGAGTACCATTGAGTACTGAACTGTCTCAGTAGTATTAAAGTTTGTCATTCTGTCTGCATGTTTGTCACTATTTGTCCCTTTCTCTTTTCAACTGACACTTTTATTTTAATAAATCATAAAATCGCTCTCTCTGTAAGAACAATGCTTCAGACAGGTAGCATGGGAATGATTGTAACATCAGCGCAAAGCAATTATTTATACAAAACTTATTTATACAGGTCAATTAATATTACTTAAATTACTTCATCATGATTTTAGTCTGTCAAAGCAATTAAGCTGAGTAAGCACAAAATCTCCAAAAAGTGAAGTTTTATTGCAACATTAAAGCACTATGAGCATCTTTTGGCAACAGGCAGGCATTCTGTGGTATTGTTGTCACTCGCTGCCACATTATTAATATGACCTGGTCATTTGCTGTGGCACTTAGTGACCAAACTGGTTACTCACAGCCACAGGTTATCATCTAATTCCTGTAATGATCTCTACCTAATGACTTTGTGTCATTCTGGATTTTTTATTATTTTTTTCTCTTTCTTATATATCTTTTTAAAATATATATACAGTCATTAATGATACACTAGCATAATGCTAATTAATTTTTAAGGAGTGATACCAATACAAAATAAAGATAACACATGACAGCATAGGAATTTCATGATTGGTCCCTGGGTGTTGTGTCTATTTTAATAATGAATAAGAAAAGTTGTTTTCCTTGTTGATTAACTGGTTAATAATACAAGACTTACAGATTAAAATTCAAATCAATGATTTATGTGGTCTGGGGATGTTAAATAGCTGCCATTTTGGAATGATTTGCCACCATTACAACTGAAGCAAGTTTGCTTATTTTAACATACTCCAATGAATATAAATAAATAGAATATTCATTTTATAAATCATATTCATTCACTGTTTTTTTATTTCCAATGAGTATTTCAACAAACACTTTCGACAACATAATTTTACTTTCTTACAGAATGTATTTCATGCATACACTGGGTCTTTTCCCTTAATGCTATTCTGGAAACTTTGACTCTTTCACAAAACAAATGACTGATACTTGGTCTGTTATTGCCTTATATTATGTACTGAAGCTAGAACAATTGGACAGGATGGACTGAAAGAAATTCTGTGAACTGATGCAAATTTTTTATATAACACTCAGTACCCTTATGATCCTATAGATTTATGTATTCCACATTTAAAAACAAAATAGGACTAAGCAAATCTATTGCAAAACCCAGGCCACAGTTAAGACGAAGCAGTCAGTATAGCCACAAAATGGGAAAAACTTCTGGATCAGCTTAAAATCTGAAAGGCTGCTGATGTTGTTAACAGATAACCTGACTGGGTTTTTATCATGCAGTTGAAATGGTAGGTAAGCTGACTCTTGATTGATCAGGGTGGACATCAGTTTAGCTGTCTCTTCAAGCAGTGAGAAAAAAGCATTGCACCCAGCATGGCACACAATCTGACTGGCTGTAGGTAATACATCGAGCATAGCACACAATGTCACTGGCTGTAGGTAACAGACCCAGCATGGCACACAATGTGACTGGCTGTAGGTAATACATTGAGCATGGCACACAATGTGACTGGCTGTAGGTAACAGACCCAGCATGGCACACAATGTGACTGGCTGTAGGTAATACATTGAGCATGGCACACAATGTGACTGGCTGTAGGTAAATGCAGACCCAGCATGTCACACAATGTGAGTGGCTGTAGGTAATACACTCAGCATGGCACACAATGTGACTGGCTGTAGGTAATACACTGAGCATGGCACACAATGTGACTTGCTGTAGGTAATACACCCAGCATGGCACACAATGTGACTGGCTGTAGGTAATACACCCATCATGACACACAATGTGACTGGCTGTAGGTAATACACTGAGCATGACACACAGTATGACTGGTTGTAGGTAATACACCCAGCATGATACACACTGTGACTGGCTGTAGGTAATACACCCAGCATGACACACAATGTGACTGGCTGTAGGTAATACACCCAGCATGACACACAATGTGACTGGCTGTAGGTAATACACCCAGCATGACACACAATGTGACTGGCTGTAGGTAATACACCCAGCATGACACACAATGTGACTGGCTGTAGGTAATACACCCAGCATGACACACAATGTGACTGGCTGTAGGTAATACACCCAGCATGACACACAATGTGACTGGCTGTAGGTAATACACCCAGCATGACACACAATGTGACTGGCTGTAGGTAATACACTGAGCATGACACACAATGTCACTGACAGTAGGTAATACACCCAGCATGCCACACAATGTGACTGGCTGTAGGTAATACACTGAGCATGGCACACAATGTGACTGGCTGTAGGTAATACACTGAGCATGGCACACAATGTGACTGGCTGTAGGTAATACACCCAGCATGACACACAATGTGACTGGCTGTAGGTAATACACCCAGCATGAAACACAATGTGACTGGCTGTAGGTAATAAACCAAGCATGACACACAATGTGACTGGCTGTAGGTAATAAACCAAGCATGACACACAATGTGACTGTTGGCAGGTCCCCACACACTGTAATTGCAATGGCAGCAGGTTATGATGAAGGTATTTGATAATGCAGCATGTGTTTCTAATATTGCCTTTCTAATATGACCTTTCTAAAATATCAAAGTCTGATGATATTTTATCTCATTCAATATGGCCAGATTTTGCACAGAATAAAACTCTGATGAGTCATATCACTGGCAAAGGTTCACAATGAGTTTCATGAAAATCCATGGAACTCCTGTTAAGTTATTGCAGCTACACCTAGTTATTGCATGTTAATGGATGGAAGGACAGGCTGACTTACAAAACAATGGTTTGTGCCAGTTCAAACACTGTACCAAATTATCATTAAGGTAATTGCATGTCACCAAAACAAACTTAAACATGAACAGTACTTTTTTAATGAGAGCAGTCCATTTGATGTTATACTCATGAAATTTTTAATTATGAGCAGAACGAACGGACCATCACCAAGACAATATATTTATTGTATAACTGTTTCATTAGTGTTTATTATTAAGGATTATCTAAATTTATAAAAACACTGAAAATCCCTTAAGCACCAGCAACATTAGCAATTGGTTAATGAAACACATTTAAACCATAAAATTCTTTCAGATACGACAGAAAACCTTAGTAATAATATCAACAAAAGCTTTAAGAAATGTTTGAATGTATGTACATAAATGGTAAATATGTTTTTCCTGAACTGTAGGAAAACAATAAATAAGGACAAAATACATTAAAACAGCAATATAGATTGTAAAAATGCTTCTTTCCAACCATTAACTTTCCTTATCTTGGTATGAATGGACATTGCCAAACTATAATGATGATAAAAAATTCCTTGTTTTTTCAAAAGTGTTTTGTCTAATGGGGTTTATGGAATGGTTTTGTTTCTTACCCCATATTGTTTTCAACAAGTTGCAGTGTAATAGCTATTACAAAATTCATTTGATTTATTAAGGCTTCACATTGCAACATCTTAATGTTACATGGTGAAAAGACAGAGAACGAACAATTGTTGAGAAAGGAATTGTGAACAGATGAGATCTACACTAACATCAATGTCAGATGGTGAAGAAATTTACAGGAAAGCTAGAGCCTATTATACACAAAATAGAGTATCTAATAAGTTATAAATTTCCATTTACAACAATTTTTTTATTTATATAAATAACCTGTTCTATATCCAGGGAGTGCATTAAACCACAGGAGATGCAACCTAAGGTATCAAATAATAACTACAGGTGAGTATGCATAGAAGGAACAGAGAATCACCATCAGCCAGGTCCAATAACTTTATCACCTCCACCAAGCTGGGGTTATGTTTTTGCTGGTGCTGGTTTGTTTGTTGGCATGTCTGTTAGCAACATCACATGTTATTAACAGATTTTGATGAAATTTTCAGGATAGCTTGGCAATGATACAAGGAACAACTGATTAAAATTTTTGGGGTGATTTGGATCACCATCTGAATTCAGGAATTTTTAAAGGGAAAATGCTGCATTTCTGACAAAGCCAAATAGGGGTAATGAGCTGTCTTGGCGGGGGTCCAGCTGCATTTTCTGAGTGCAAATTTCTAGTTTTTACTTGAATTATGAAGGCATAAATACTAAAATAATACTAACTAGATCCTGAAACAGATTTTTCAAGCAGTGTTTCTGGCTTCAGCCCAAATTATAGCTAGAAGTCACTCTGTTGAATGATTTTTTATCAAATTTTCAGGATAGCTCGGCAATAATACAAGGAACTACTGATTAATTTTTTGGGGTGATCTGGAACACAATGTGGATCCAGGAATTTTTTTAAAGGAAAAATGCTGCATTTCTGACAATGCCAAATGGGGGTAATGAGCTACCTTGGCAGAGGTCTTGCAGCGTTCTCTGAATGCAAATATCTAGTTTTTACTTGAATTATGAAGGCATAAATACTAAAATAATACTAACTGGATCCTGAAACAGATTTTCCACACAGGATTTCTGACTACAGCCCAAAATATAGCTAGAAGTCTCTCTTTTGAAATATATTTCTGGAACATGAAACCATGTTACAGTACAGACGTACTGAACACAGTGGGTTGCACTGCATCAGGCTCTCTCTAGTGCTGTGCAGCATTGCTGCAATGGTTCCAAAATTTGTGGAAATGACTGTCGTTAATTTTGCCTCACTGCAAAGCAGAACAAGCATGACTCTTCTGTTTTGCTTTGCATTGCCACATGACCAGCTGACCATTTGGCAAAGGTTGTCATAAATGCACCTTCAGGTGCTCAGCTTATATCACAGCACATGGCAGCATTGGATGTGGCTGAGCCTTTACACATAGCTCTAAACTTAAAAAGAGGAACTTTACTTTTATTTATAAAGTATACTGCTGTAAGTTTAACAGCACTTAACTAATATCTATATATCAATCGCCTTATTCATCTTATTGAAAACAAAACCACACATCCACACCAGTGTTCTGTGGCTTACCAGTACCCATATAAATATGAGATCAGGAAAGAGAACAGTTAAATACTGCAGTGCTTCAAACATATGTGAATAATTAATAAGTTCAGTGTAGTGGACTTTTAACACCAAAGATATTAACAATGCAAACTTGAACTCCTGTGAAAGTAAGACTCCACAAACACTTGGAACTAGATTTCTTTAAGTGCCACCTCTCCACCGTGAAAGGGAAAAGATTAAGGTGCTAGGGAACTCCTCACATCTACCCCGCCCCCTGTTACTTTGTAATGTTACCGTACCTTCTCTCGCTTTCCTGGGGTAACATACTGACAAAACCTGCAACACTACAACAGGGCATTAACTGTCAGTACAAGCTGGTACACATATATATACACAAACAGTAAGGGATGTCACAGTAGGAAACACACCCAAGTCTCAAGCTTGTATTATAGACAAGTTACCTTACTGTCTGTGTTAAAGAATGGTGATCCTCTATACCATACACCATTGTTATCAAAAGAGTGTTAATATTATGAAAAGTCTGTATGATATTAAGTTACACATAATAACAGTAATGGTTCCACAGACAAGTCTACTGAAAGTATGATCCTTATTCATAAACTGACCTCCTGAATTTATAAATAAAATTTAAATATTCTTAATATGTTATGTAAAAAAAATTTATTAAGTAATGATACAAATATCATTATCAGTTAATTCCCCCCTGTGCCCCCAATGGACAATACGTATACCCACATCTAAAACACCAGAAATAATCTTGACAGGTTCCACTGAGCAATATCACACACAGACACACACACACACACACATTCCACCATGTGTTATCAATGATATTGTCATGAAGCTTGAAAGTCAAGTACAGTAAAATTACATCGTCACCCTAATACCACCACAGTCATCAGAGCCAAAACCTCAGTTTGCTGTTACAAGGTTTATCACACCATTAACAGATTACAGTGGACATGATTCAGCTTGCAGACTTGGGTTATGTTGCTGTAAAGAGAAACCTAAACCCAACCAAAGCAGAAAATTAGTATTTTTATTGATGTCTTTGTAGACTGATGGTAATTGTTGGTTATTTTAAAAATATGATTATGTCTCTGATGATATAAGATGGTTTGTTATTTTTGTTGGTGTATGAAGAACTGTGTAGGTCTCTGATAAGGTCTCTCTGTGACAGGTGAGGGCTGGACCAACAGGAAGTTATGTACCTTGCGAATATTAACGATGTACCTAATCATTACTGATGTACCTTAAGAATATTTATAAACAATGTACCATGTTCTTCTTTCCTGTAGTTATACTGAACCACAAACATTATAGATCTCTGCACCATCATAAACTTTAAGCTATGTGAGGGAAGAGATATTTGCTGTATATGGAATCCATTAAATCCTTTGTAGCATTCAAGTTTTACCGTTAAATATTTCTATTAAATTACGTACTTCTAAACCTAGGTGTAAAGCACTGGAAACTGCACATATATCTTGGTCTTTTTTGTCGAAAAACTGCCCGATTCCAAGTGGTGGTGTTCTTTTTTATTTATATTACTGGGTATTTCAGCTACATCAACATAAAAAGAAATCTACAGAATATTTCACAGAAATACAATATAACACAAACCAAAATGCTTCAACAAACCGAAAAAGGTGGGACAAATATAACAGGGATAAGTAAATATTGCCTAGTTTTACCTGGACTGAACTATATCAATGGTCAAGGACTTTTAAATTATCAGCTTTGGTAAGTATCAATATCCTGTGAAACAATTACTCATTCTGGTTAACCATACTCAAGGATGCCAGATATGGTTGCTTATGATGGCATGTACAGAATAATATCATGATACTGTTCTGTTCAAATTGACACTTTTATTCTGATGACATGCATCTTGAGAACATACCTGGAAATAACGCTGGTATCAGAAAATGTTTAAACTTTTGAAAAATAGCAGGAAAAGATCGAGCTGCAGAATCCAGACTTAACCATGACATGCATAGACATCTGTGGACAGCTGGTCAGACTACATGCTGAAGTCTACCGGTACCTTAACCATGCAGCAGTGGAGGACACTGGAAACTGAAGGAAGCTGCCTTAACAAGAATCAGCATCTCAGTCTCAGAATGGGCCTTGCTCATTCCAAGAATACATAGTCATTTCAAGATATTCTTTATTTGATAAGTGTGCCATGGTACATAATTTTAAACAGAAAAAGGTTGTCCATTGCAGTTTGGGTGTGACATTTGAGGAAGAGGAAAATGCTAAATAAATAAATAATCACAAGAAATGCAAAAGAAATGATGCTCTATTTTGATATAAAAAGACTGAGATTTATAGAACTTTAAATAAAGTCAAAGATAAATGAAAATGTTCTCTCTTTTACACTTTTAAATGTTCTTCCTGACCAAATGAAAACCAAAAGAAAAGAAACATCACAATATTCTATGAATTTTGATAAATTCAATTAGTGACAAAATCATACAGATTCCTGCTCATATGGCCAACCAGTTGTCATTAAAAATTCATTAAGTCAATGATAATTGCTGGACTTACTACACACGGATAAAGAAGGAATAAGTAATGTTTGTCTTTATGTAACAAGTTAAATGAACATTTGTTATGTTTTGTTAGTGCACCTTGTTCAGCCACTGCAGACAGCTCAGCACAGCTAAAGAAACGTACATCATTCAGAAACAAGCATCTAGTAGGAGCAGGGCAGCCAGGGGGGGAGCCAGTGATGATGATTTATGGAGTGGCCTTGTGGTATGTATGTCGCTTTGTTTTTTTTATTATATGCAGCATTTTTTTAATGTCCTGAACCAAACCATGACTGAGATAACTTTCCTATCTCTTCTAGGTTTAAATTCATACAATAAATTGTGACATCAAGTGGCTTTAATATCACAGTGGATAGAATGTAGGATATTCAGATGATATCACTCTGTCACAACCCATCAATATCCCATCAACTCATCAGGTTTGTGTTAAAGCAGAGGTCAAAACCACACAAGTGAAATTGTCAACGGTCAAAAGTGAAGACGGAAATGGGATATACAAATTAATGATCTGCTATTTCTAATGAACATTTGTTCAGAGAAACCTCTTTTTATACTTTCTTCTTGACAAAGAACTAAAACACCAAACTAAAAATAGTTTATATATTCTTAGGAGCTGGCACTTTGTTTCTGGGAGTTTTTTTTTTTTTTTAGTGTAACTGTTATCTATGTCAATTTTCTGTGTTTGTACATGTTTCTCTGCAAAAATTACTGAAGAACACTCAGTCTCATTGCTCTAGGTTGATCCTGTGCTTTTTATGTTTCAAATTTTTCCCCTCATTTCATGCTTGAAATTCTTAAGTCCAAAGATCATAAGCTGCAGTTGGATATGTCAAAATATAACTAGGCACCAGGTGTAAAGAAATATCTTGAACCATGAACAATATGAACATAATTATATAAAAGACAGAAAAACTGCTTTCTCTCCCCATGCTCACAATACAAGCAATTCTGACACATTTTGAAACACATTTATTGATGTCAAAAATAATCATACACAAAGCATTATACAATTTTTTAATAGGATAACTGATTTATAAATATAATTTTGATACATGACGTGTTTGGATGAAGTACATACATGGCAAAGTTAAGTGTTTGTGCTCTGACAAACCATCAAACGTACAGTAATTAAACACAATATAATTTTGTTTGGCCACACTAAGAGTTCACATAATCAAGTCTTAATACACAAACTTGTGTGCCCTTTTAATTTAACTACCTTTGAAAGCACTTTTTAATCATTCTTTGAGCACTTATAAGATAAAACATTCTGCAAAGTTATGTTTACATCACAGATCTACTGGCATAACTGCAATAATGATACATATGAAAAGATACCATATATTTACATAAACCAAATCTGACCAAGTCTGTTTCATTAATATCTTCCGACCTTATTTATACAAAGCACAGAGGAACAGACCACAGTACAAAGCACCATGGCAAACCCTAAAGATGTAATGCCAGCTATATTAACACTCATGACTACTGGCAAATTTGGTTATATGTCATCTTAACTGAATATCCCTCTGGACATGTGCATACACGGTGATGTATTTATGATTCAAATGCTTAACGTTCTTGTGAAGCCAAAGTAAACTGTACATATTCATAGCCTTAAATAATTTCATGATCATGTTTATGTAAATGTTTGTTTATGTGTATATATTAACAGCTAAGTCAAAATATTCAAAATCTTTGCAAAGAAGCAGCACAATTCCATTTCAGGAAAAGGTATCATAATGAGTTCATGCGAGAGTGCAAAGATTGAAATTCTTTATCAGGTATGAGTATTTGTGGTATACTTGATGTTGTGATCCTGTTACAATATATTCAAGCAACACATGTAGATCTTCAATATTATGATTTTCTGCTTAATTGAATAAAAAACATTATATACCGAAATGCAAGTCCTGCAGTAACCTAAGTTTCAATCTGGATCATATCATTAAAAGAATGAACTGCTGCCAAGCCATATGAAAATCATATACTGGTCTGACCTTAAATTACAAAATAAACCTATTACAAAGCAATACAGGCAAAAGCAGTTAATGCCTGGGGATAGGGCTATGTGAAATCTATATGTGAAAGATTAAGACAATGAAATGTATAGCCTAGATGAGTAAGTCCTGCTAGAGCATTTTTCCATAAGCATGTGAAGGCTATACTGAAGAAATGGTGATAACATTTAACATATTTTACAAACTAAGGTAAATATGTGCAGATGCAAAGGATAATGGAAAACACTGCAGATGCTACGAAGGAAAAGCATATTTTGCACAGCATAGGAGAGCTGAAAAAAAAATATATTAATAAAGGAAATATTATAACTCGCCACCTGGCATTTTTAATAATAAAATACAGAATATGTTTTAACAAGCCTCTGAATTACAAATTAAACCTGCAGTTCTAATTCTGTGTATAATATACATCCTGAAAAATAATGATGGTGAAAATGCTACACATGTAAATCTAAGCTATTTCCTGGAATAACAACATGGTTCTTAAGGAAGATCATATCAAAGTGTACCATAACTGTATACCTACTGTATATTATATATCTATACCCGAAGAACATTTTAACTACTTTACCATCACAGTATTATCACATCTTGTACATATCAACAATTCTGGAATGGTGCTTGACTTAAGTATATACACTCTATCTAAAAGACTCTATTAAATATTGTAAATATCATCCTAGTAAATATCCTAGTATACATGTAACTGAACACAACATTTACTATGAATGCAGTGGAACTTACAACAAAGGGCATGTTCCCTTACAGACCACCCCATGGCTGAAGACCATAGTCCTCAGTCATCTTCTGTTAGAGCATAACATTCCTATGAATACTTCTGAATGATTTTTATGTTAATGGCAAATTTTGTAGTGTTTCATTCCATTTGATTTAGAGAATGCTACATACACAGACATACAAACATACATGCACCATTCAGGTTAAGCACATCCCATTTCAAAATATAAACAACTGATAAGTGAAGTACCAACAAATTCCTGACTAAAATGTCACAGAGAAGACAGAAGTATTTATAAGAGCACCCAATCTGACTTCAAAGCGACTCAGTGGTGATGATATTCCTATCATTTACACAGACTTTACAAACTCACTCTGTACTGGGGTGTTATATGTTTTACACCAAATGACACTGACTTATGTTACGTCTATGGTTGACAATCAATGAAATCTTATGAAACTTGCATTATAAGTATCAAATAATAAACACTATCACATAGCACTAGTGACAATCACTGAACAATAAAAAATTACATGTTCCTCTTTGAGATCTGTTTATTTGTGGCACATTATACCTGAATTGAACTGTAGGGTTTCCTACTTTTTAAGTATCCAACTTAAAATGCTGACTTTCTGACCATTGAATAACTTTAATTAATGACTGTTAGCAAAAAGATCTGAAACATTACAGTTTCAGGTTAGTGTTCCCCAAAACCAAGTTCCTACACTTTCTGATCCATAATAAAACTGGACACTGAGATCAATATATATCTATTCTGAATTATTATTATAATTATTATTCTGTCTGTTATTTAAACTTGCAATCAAACCATAAAGCTGTTTAATAATAAGGTTGCGATCCTTTAAAGATCCTTGAACAGTATATGCTTTGAAGCATTTAAAAACTTAAGTACTGTATTTACTCTTCCATGTAAAACTTGTGCAGTATTAATACTTTTTAATGCTTATCATTTTACCTATAGATCTTCTGAATTCCTTATTAGTATAACCATATGTCAATAATTATTATGCATCTATTTTTTCATAACATTAAATGTCAAGCACCAAAAAAGGAAATGCAAAATAAAATAATACTATCAAGAATATCAAACTAAACAAGACCAAATCTCAACGTAAAAAAAGACCCAAGTTAGTCTTATTTTACAATGGTTTCCCCATATAAACATGCTTATATGCATCCTGGAAGGACGTACAAGCAAATATGCAGTTAAGGATGTTAAAATATTCTATTTTTTACGTAAATAATCTGAAACATACTTAAAAACATTGATAATGATCAATATTTTTTTTACCATTCTTTATTTATAATGAAGATTACTGATACTGATACAAATTTTTCTCAGAATCTTCTCTCCTTTTCAATTAAGGGGAAATTATTATCACCGCTGATGTTTAATCATTTTGACTTTTACTGCCCAGGAGGTTGACATGGAGGAAACTTAAATGAGAATGAAAGTTCCTCCAAGATCAAGCTAAAAACATACTTCAAGAGATCTGATTAAAACATAAAGTAAAAATTCCCATTACTCTTTAATTTGGTTTTTGTCTTTTGTATCTTTTAAAAGTAAATTTTTAAGAATGAGATCTTTTATATTTGAAATATGCTGACATAGTATCAAACCATTTCCCATACATAATGATTATTTACTGCTCATCAGTAGGTTTTTTAGTTGTTTTAGATGTTTCTAACTCTACCTTAATTAGCTACACCTCATAAATTTGACATTATTGCTTGAAGCACTGATTTGATTTCCAGCAAGTTTCCTTATTTGTATTGTGATTAGACCACCATATAACCATGTTAAATAGCTAATTTTATGTTTGACAAAAGCCAAGTAAAATATTTCTCTTATGAATACCTTTAACATACATTATATAATAAAGCATTATATGAGGAAGGGAAATCTTCAGAATCACACGTCCAGTCTACTGCAGCTATATTTATGCATCTTAGAGATTTCTAAAGAAAATACATGACAAATATCATATTTACTTGACCATAATTGAATATCACCATGGTTATATGCATCTCCATGGAGACATGTAAAGCAAATGGAGAGCACCTGAAGCAGACTTATATGTGGCAATAATTTAACTAGAGCTGAATGTACATCACTAAACTAACAATCTGTTGTTGGAATCCACAGTGATATATTTACATGTACAATTATAATACAGGTCATCTTGGTGATGTAATCCCGGAACGCAAATTTGAACGCCTAGCTCCGCACATGGGACACAAGTCACGATTTACCGGTGATGGGGAGGTGGCTCTGGATGACGGTCTTGATGTGACGGGAGTTTGACAAGTGGGGGACACAATCCTGGAAGCTGATCTTGACATTGTAGGAGTGTTTCCCCTGGAGTATGTGGACCGGCATAATCGTGGAGATTCACCTGGAGTTCTTGGGTACACGTTACTGTACGATGCAGTTCGTTTTACCCCCTCACCGGGAGATTTGTATTTCCCTTGGACGTACAAGTATGATTTGTCCTGGTCTTGTCCTGGACTCTCCGCTGCACTTCTTTTGATTTCAACAATTTTGCTGATGTCGTGGGTTACGAGGTAGTGATCCAGCGTGTCCCAGCCTCCACCCACTCGCACCATCAAGTTCTGGAATTTGTCCACCTGCCAAGGATGTATATAAGCCCCTATACTCCTGACTCATGACCATTTAACCTTATAACTTATTGACATCAATACAACACAAACACATATACACACAACATCCACTGAAGCCAACAATACTGACACCTTACTTTAGACGGGTCTGACTTTTTAAATGTGATATCAATTCTTTCATTGTTCTTTCAAGGCTGGTGCAATGTAATTGATCTGTATTAACAATTTTAAAAGATGTTTTACAACTTTAAAAAAAAAGTTCAGATGCATTTCTACAGATCTTCAGTGCATCAGGTGAAGATGGGAACTTTTGATAATAATTAAAGTTTTGTTTTTTTTTTGTTTATTATTACATAGATTTATTATTTATTCATATTCAGATAGAATATAGAGGAGTTTATGAGTTTTGCAAACTGCAGTAACATATACCTTGTGAAAGTCTTTTTTTTTTTAAATTTGACACAAAATTTCAAATAAAAATAATACTCCTAGAATTAAATTCAAGAATTAAACATAAGTTAGGGTAAATTTTCTGGAATATGGATATTTTCTGGATATGTTTGTAGGACAGTATAATACATGAAAGACTAGTGAAACAGAAAATGTATTTATTGGTGCTACGCTGGTCCTTATCAGTAACTCAATTTGAGATTTATGACTAAAATTAAACTCTTTAAATTGCAAAAGATGTATTTTGCTTATGGTTAGTAACCAATTAAGGCTGTATACCCAAGAATAATATGAACAGAAAATCAATAAACATTTTAATCATGACTGCCTTATTAAATGTGCATGTGAACTTTGACCAGGAATAAACTGGCAAACTTGACAGAGGGGGAAGCTGCAGAAGAAGCCGCCAGGTGATGCAAAGTAACAACAGACGCATGCAGTCAGCAAAAGAAAATACACACAATAACCCATACACACCCAGGAAACATGCCCATGCAATTTACAATCAATGTTACAGACAAAATGGCCTCTCTGCTGCTTAGAGATGACACATTAATTATTATAAGTAATTAGCACAGCCTCCTTCAAAAGTAAAGACATTTAAGACCACTTTTTTAGCTAAAACAATAGCTAAATATGAATTTCCTAATATATCTGTCTTCAACTTAAGTCAAAATATGTATTCTATATGCATTCATGTATATAATGCTTTTAGTTGTCCACTCTGATAAAATGAAATGACAGTAAAAATGTGATTCAATTCTGATGATTTATTTATTGTTATAGAAGCATTTATCACATAATTAAATCAATACAAATGACTTAACGCCTAGTCACATTAGACTGACAACAGCTCATTACTGGAACCCAAGATAACACAGCAGAGAGACCACATCTGACCCAACATGTACATACAATAATTCTCATCATATGAAACATAACATTAGGTTTAGTCTCCTGTTATTTTCCATGTTTGGAGCTGATTAATGAAATAAGACCAACCCCATTATGTAAAGTCAGTTTACAGCTTTGGTTAAAATACAGCAAGTGCAGCAAACACACCAACAGACAAACACACAAAAGACACAAGACCAAATGATCTGTAATTGTTACTGGGGCAATTGTCAGTACTACAGGTGCATCTATCTTGGTTACCATAAAACTGAGGTTTTATATGATGCAGCGGATCTAACTTTTATTTTTTAATAGAATGATGAGTGAACGTTCCTTTCACAATCTGACGGCTAGGATTTGCATCTACTTACAGGCTAATTGCTTAATAAGAGCAATTACATTTTCTTAACCATAAGTACTGCTGAAAAATTGAAACTGTGTTTTAGTAAATCACAGTCATGCACACATGGGGACAGGAATGGTGAATTTGTTCACCTATGAAAAACAACCACCAGTTTAGAAGCAAGAACTTTCCTCAGGTCTGAGCTGACCAACCCAGTTTCTGGTGGGAAGTGCGTCATGACAGGTTGTTTCAAATTTTAAACTGAACATTCCCAGCACCAATGATAAATATTGTTTCAGAATATACTCTTTAAGGGTTCCATTAATAATCCACTGTGGCCATAATATGTTGGCCATAATTAACCATCAAAACCTGACAACCAGACAGAAAACCTCTTGTTGCAGGGGCAAATCATGATCTATATAATTTAACCAAAGTGGTTAAAATTACCTTTTTGTATTTACTTGTCATTATAAACTGATGCTTCATAAAATAGTCATAATATGAAGTTATGATATACCAACTTCTTTAACATTCGCCAAAGAACCTCTCCACCAGCTGTTCCATGTTTACCTATTTTAATGGAAATGTACAAATTGCTCTTTGGAGGACACAAACATGAACAGCCATTACAACAAATCATTTGGTCTGGTGCTATGCATAGTAACTTTCGCACATTTCACAGCAGGGTTATATTCGAGCATCACATACATGCAGCATGATACATATATCAGATTATTCTGACTTAAAGAGATAAGATAAACTGCAACTAACCTGTTGGTGGTGTCTCCTTTGGAGTGATGCCATGTCTGAAGTATGTCGCTCTTTTAGCCTCATCTCTCGCCGCTTGTATTCATGATCCAAATCCTGCCTCAGCTGCTCGACAGCTTCTCTGTGTTTACGGACGGCTTCTGATTTCAGTAACTCAAACTGAGAAGAGCTACTCTGGTCAATGCGAGAACGTATTTCTGCCATTTCTTTGAGATGCTTACTTCTTAACATAGCCTCCTTTCGACGGAGCTCGGCATTCTGTTCCTTATACATTAGCAGCTGCGAGTCTTTCTGCTTGACCTGCTCTTGCAGACTAGAATGTTCTTGTTTTACCTGGCGTGACCGTTTAATTTCATTATCTTTGGCTTCTCGCAACTTAGCTTTGAAATGTTTCAGTTCTTTCAGCAGCTCATCGATCCTGCGACCTTTCTGCTCAAGCTGATCACCAGCCGACTCTAAGTCAAGCCTCAAACGACCCAGCTCCAAATCCTTCTGTCTTAGTTCTACTTGTAAATGTTCTTTTTCTCTTACTACCTCTCCTGTCAGACCTTTTTGATGTTTCAGAGCCTCTTGTAAGGCTGTGTTTTCCATATCAAGTTTGGCAATTTTCTGCTCACAGGCATCCACCTGAGTCAGCCGCTGCATAAGGTCACTTTGTTGCGTCTGCATTACAACAAATTCTCGTTTCACAACATCTCGTATTTCGACGGATGCAGATGACTGGTCAAGCTGCTGTTTGAGCTCCTGCAAGAAACGTCCTTGGTCATGCATATGTTCTTGCAGGGATCTTTTCTCTTCCATCAACATTTTATTAGTTTCCTGTAAGCTGCCTAACTTATCTTTCAGGGCACTGCACTCATCCTTTAACTCAATAAATGCCACTGATGTCGCAATAGTGTTCTCACCTGGTGGCGCTGAATGTTTGGCACGTTCCATTTCGAGCTCATCTCTGAGGTGACTGAGCTGTTTTTCATACATTTCTTTTGTTTGTGCAAGCTGACTTTGTAGTTTCCCAAGATCCTCAATTAGTTGAAAATGTTTCATTTCATAAGCTTTGTGGCCATCTTGGTCTGGCCCAAGATCTAACAAAATACGACTATCATCACCAAAGCCAAGCCAAGAGCTCCTGGCATCAGTCTGTTGCTCCATTTCTGGGCTTGTTTCAATAGTCCTTTCTGCCTGAAGAAACTCCAGTTCCTGCTTCACATCTGCCAGTTCCCGCACAGCACCTTTATGTTCTCTGACAGTATCATCTATTAACTGTCTCTGAACTGCCAATTCAGCCTCTAAGTTTTTGGTGTATGTCTCATACAGATCTTTGTCTCTTTCTAAATGCTGGATTTTCAAATTAAGCATTTCATTCTCCTCCACCTCTTTTCTCAATTTCTCCTTCCAATCAAAAAGATTTTTCTCAATATCATCAACCTGTAACAGAAGCTGTTTGATTCTTGAGTTTTCTGATTCATTTTTTGTGTTCTCTTCTCTTAATTTAGCTATAGTTTCTTCGTAATCAAACTGTCGGTCTCTGAGTTCCTGCTCTACCATAAATTTAGCACTTTTATGAGCTTCAACTATTTCCTCCGTCTCTGTTAATTTCTGATGCAATCTTTGCTTTTCATGTTCCATGACAATGTACATGTTTGAAATTTCTGCTTCCAACAAACCCTTCTCATTTTCTAGCTTATCATAGTTCTGCTCAAGAATTTCTATTTTTTTAGTCTTTTCCTCAAGTTTTTTCACCACATCCTCCAGTTCACCCCTCTGTCGAACCAAATATGAAATTTCACTTTCTAGCTCCATCACTCTGGTCTGGTTATCTTTGTCCAATTGTTCTGCTAACTGTTTCTGTTCAGATAAATGAGTCTTCAAATTTTCTGTTTTGCACAACAGGGATTCGTATTTCTGTTTCCAATTCCTTTCATTATGGTCAATATCAGGTTGAACATCAACCTGTGGTGCCATCTGGTGAGAAGAATCACAAACAACCATGTTACATTCAGATGACAGCTGAGATGTTTGAGTTTCATTGTGCACAAATGCTTTATTACTGACAGAAATTATATTCTGGTCTTGTAGTTGAGATGCAACTTCTGTTTGAGACATTGTTCTATCAGTGTTTGTTTGCAATTCTGACACCATAAACTTCAAAGCCTGGATTTCCTTTATAAGTGATGTATTAAGCTCCTCAAGTTCTTTGTATTTCACCTGCTCTGCAAGAAGTTTGTCTTTTTCTCCTTGCAACTCAGTTATATAATTTTTCATTGACACAACCTGTGTTGAATACATAGAATTACTCTCATTAAGCTCTTGCATAATAGCTGTTAATTTTGCTTGCAGCTCTGAAACCTGTGAAGTAGAATTTGCATCTTGCATATCCCTGAGACATTTATTTTCCTGTTCCAGCTGAAGAATTCTCGTTTGTTCCTCAACAATCGTTGCCTTACTTGTTAGCACAGTTTGCTGTAACTGATCACATTTAAGTCTGAGGTCTATGACTTCTTGGCACTTGCTTTGTAAATCCTCTTGCAACTGAGAAATCACTTTGTCTAACAATTCTGTCTCACCACTGGGGGTAACACCTGATGGTTCAGCCAACTCTTCACCCAATTTGGGATGTTTCTGGTATTGTTCTGCCATGACTTGGGTACTTTGTGTAGGAGCATGGGCTTGATCATAAGCCTCAATAGCATTCTCCATTTCAGCTGAACTTTTAGCAATGTCAACATCTCTAACAGGAGGATTTGAATCACTTGGTTCTGCAGTTTCACCAATGTTTCTTTGACTAGACCCTTTTTTACCTGAGGGCAGCTGTGCCTTTAATTTCTTAATTTCATCATTCAGTTTAGCAATCTTTCTGAGCAGTTTCCCCCTCTCAACAGATCCCTGTCTTACCTTTCCCTGGAGATCATCTATTTCTTTGTGCAAACTAGTCTTTACTGAAGCATCCCAAGCCCCTTCATCTGGTTTCGGTATGTCATCAGTAGGTGTAGTTTGTGCTGGTTGAGATACTTGTTCAGCCTCTTGTGGTTCCTTATCAGGTCTGCCACAGACAGGTCTGGTGCCATCTAAAATACTGTTTGACTGTTCAGTGCAAACTTCCTGTAACAGGTACTGGGAAAGTTTATGTTCTAATTCAATTATAGATTCTTTGAGCTTTTGATTTTCATTTACCATTTCATAATATTCTGTTGGTAGTTTTGATAAATCTTCTGTATGTTCTGCCTTAGCTGTGACCCGACTGTCATATTTGGTACTGGTCTCATGACACTTGACAATATCTTGGTCTGTCTGGCCTATGTTGTCAGGCTGGTCTGATCCTTGATGAATCACTACACATGAGCCACTGTCTGAAGTTCCCTGTTTAACACCATCTGTAACATCTGTACTTGTGCTGCATCTAGTGAATGAAAAGAACACATCACTATCTTCACCAACTGTACAGTCACTGTGAATTAATCTCTGTGGCCCCTCCTGGTTCAACTTTTCACTAGTCCTTGATGTGTGCTTATTTCTAAATTCCTCAGTTGTGATTGTCTGCATAAATTCAAGTTTTATCGGAACATCAGTACATTTTGCAATATGGAAAGCTTTTTTCATTTTTAACTTTTGCTCAACATGCTCAGTTTCAGTATCTTCCTCTCCAGAAGTAACAGATGTATCTAAATACTCTCTTGCACTGGTATACAGTTCACCCTCTGTGGCATTTAGCACTGAATCTTCTCCTGTGCCAGTAAAAGATTTGTTTGTGTTAGAAAGACATACTCCCAGCTGTACATTCTGACCTGAATCTATGTACTGCCTACGACTCTGAATTTCCTGAGCAAGACACTGATTTTCTAGTAACAGGGAATTTATTTCTTTCTTGAGTTTTAGATTCTCCTGTTCATGGGTCATATTAATATCAGTCATTTCATCTGTCATCCCCATTTTATCATTTTTATTAGAATCTGCTGACACAGTTACACTCTCACGTGTATCCATCAAATCTTTCTGTGACTGGCTTTCTTCATCAGAAAAGTCCTGTTTTCCTGTCAAGGTTTCAATTTCACTTCTGATAGTGTATAATGTTTCAAAAGTGACATTTTGTTCTGAGATGAGGTGCATTTTTCTAACTACTCTTACCAATGATTCATGGTTCAATGATATGCTTACACCACTCTCTCCTTTCATCGAGGTTTGAGGCAATACATTTATTGGTGTATTGGTGCCTGCATTTACCTGCTGTTCAACAGTCTGCACAGACATATCAACCATAGTCTCATTCATACTTTTGCATACCATACTGACAGGATGATATTGTTCTCTAATGTTCTCATTTGGTACATCTGCCTCTTTTCGTTCAACAACCTCATTCATTTCAAGATCTTTGGCAACATTATCTGTCATTTTAGATACTTCACTAGATGTTTGGCCAATAATTCTATTTTCTTCAGTCAATGAGTTGACTAATCTCTCCATCTCCACTAGTTTGTCTTTAACAGCCTCATTTTCTGCCTCAGCCTGTTGTATTTCATGCCTCAATTCTGTAATTATTTTTTCTTTTTCTATAATGTCAGTATTTTTTGAAGCCATATCTTTCTTATGAGTAACATTCAGGCTGGTTACTTCAGCAAGCAATGTATTGTATCTGTCTTTCAGCAATTCCATGCTACACTCCTGCAGCAGTAAAACAGGTTCCTCCTCTACTGAATCTACCAAATTACCAGCTGCTTCAAACTCCTTATTTGCCTGTTCTAATCGCTCACAACTTTCTTTATATTCTGCACTTGCTCTCTCCTGGGTGAACTCCAGACGAGCCATTACAGCTTTCATCTGTTTCAGAGTAGCTTCCCTCTCATAATTACCAACATCCAGACTGTTTGATTCTGGCTTTCCTAAAGAAACAGCCTGAGCTTGTAAACTTTTGCATTGCTCTGATAAAACTTGTATGTGCTTTTCATGTTCATCCTTCTCATGTTGTGTTGTTACCAACTGCTGGGAAACCCTTGTCAACTGCTCTGAAAAGTGCAATTCATTCTCTTTAGCTGCATCTGCAATCTTTTGCAATTCTAATACTTTTGTCTGCAAGGTTACCTTTTCAGATTCCAGATTTGAGACTTCTTGTAATTCTTGTGTTGCCAGTCTGCTTTCTATTTCTAACTTTTCCACCTGTAAATCATCATGACGGGTTTCAAGGTTTGAATAATCATCTTGGATGGTGGATAACTTTTCTTGTAAATCTCTATTGCTTTCTTCCAACTGCCTTGTTAGACCTACAACCCTTTCCTGAAGTTCTTCATTTTCAATCTGTAGCTTTTTATTGGCATTTTCAAGTGTGTGCATATTCATTTTACATGAAATTTCCTGTAATTTGCTAGTATTTTCTTGGGTTGGATCTTTGGCTTCTTGTTCAACTGTATCAGTCTGCTCCTCAGACATGCTTGTCTGACATGACACGTCATCATGTTTGGACTGCATTCTTTCTGTCCTGTGTTCTGATGTTTCCATTTGTTCCTTGATTGCTTGTAATTTCTGCTCATTTTCTTCATTAGCAGTTTCCAGTTCAACAATATGCATCCTCAGTGTTTTATTTTCTTCTACAGCTTCAGCAATTTGATTGAGTGATTTTTCATACAGAGTTTTAAGATTTTCATATTTCTTTGCTCTATTCACTTTAAGATTTTCCACCTGAGAACTTAATGTAACAACCTCTTGTGACAGATGACCAACTTTACCCTCAAATTCATCCCTTTCTTGCTTCAACACTGATATACTACCTTCTTCAAATTGTAATATATCATCTGTCATGCACTCTGCATCAGAGCTTCTCTTACTTTCAGAAACATTTGATATGGTCACCTGATATACTGAAGCAACTGTTTCCTTGGCAGTTTGCACTTCAGTTGTTAAATGTTCAATATGAGACTCCTTCATTCTCAATTCATCATTGAGCTCATGCATATTGTTGGTCAAGGTGTCAACCTGTTCACTGAGAGACTGGATATCCTTTGACATCTGTTCAGAATTTTCTGTCAAGACCTTGTTCTCCTGCTTAAGTGTTTCTTTCTCATTCATGGCAGCAGCAAATTCAGCCTTCATTCCATAAAAGTCTTCTTCCAGTTTCTCCATTTCCAGAATATCATGGTCAGCAGCTTTTTTTAACTGGCTTTTCTCTCTCAAGGTCTCTATCAATTGTGCTTGTAAGCTTCCCTTTGCAGATTGTAATTCTTCTTCTCTTAAAGCAGATTGGTTCCTTATTTTCTCAATTTCTTTGTGAAGGTCTTCCACTGCCATATTTAACTTGTTCCTCTCTTTGTCAGAGTTTGATTTTATCAGATTTAACTGTTGCTTGCACTCATTGTGCAAATGCTTCTCGTTTTCTAATAGCTGGTTTATTTCATCAATTTTAGCTATGTACTCTTCCATGGTTGTTTGCTGCACAACAATTTCATCTGCCATATTAGAGCATTTTCTTTTATATTCTTTTTCCCTTTGCCCTGCTTCAGACTGTGTATCTTCAAGTTCTTGCTTTATGGCTTCCTTCTCTTCTTCAATGATTTTGGCCCTGGTCCTGTACATATTTGCTTCTTCCTCTGCCTGCATGATTTTCTTTTGCATACCCTCTAACCTTGTTTCAACATCAGCCTGGAAATGTCCATGGTTTGTCTGTAGTTGCTGAAGCTGTGCCAATCGATCTTGATAACCATCTTCCATTTGTGCAAGCATTTCTTCAAGCTCAGTCACCTTATGCTTTTGCTTGTCCCTCTCTTGGACTGTTGCTTCCATTGTAGTCACCAACTCATTTGATCTCTCATTAAATGTGTTCTCCATTTCATCCAGTCTTGACTGCAGGTGGCGCTTCATTCCCAGGGTTTCATTTAGCTGATCCCTTAAGCTATTGAGCTCGGAAGTCATGCCATCACACAAGCCATACAATTCTTGAACTTCCTTCACTGCTTTTTCTCTTGCTTCCTCTTGGACTGTGATATCTTTTAATTTTCCTTCTGCCTCTTCTAGTTTATTCTGTGTTTCTTCCAAAAACTCTCCTTTAGGCCCAACCTTCCACTGAAGAGACTGTAGATCACCTAAAGCCTTTTTACACTGAGCCTCCCAATCTATTGCACTTGGGGACCCATCATTGGTCTCAGCTCCAAGCTGTTTGAATAAGTGTAATTCTGTTTCAAGTTCATGATTATCTACTGTCAACGTTTCAATTTCTTCTTCTAATTCATCTATTTTTCTGTCTCTGCTTTCCAGTTCAGCCTGTATTTTTCTAAGCAACTCAGATTTATCCTTGTTAGATCTTTTCAAATCCTTGATCATATCCAAGAGAGCATCATTATCCTCATCTTCTATGTCATCATCATCTTCATCATCCTCTTTCATCATCTGATTTAACTGTGAGATGAAGACTTCACTACTGTTCTCTACTTCACTTGATTCATGATTCATGTCCCTGTCAAACAAACTGCTACCTTGGACTGCAGTGTCATCTGAACCACCACTCTCACCACTCTTGTTCAGATCATGAGCTGCGAGTTCTCTGTCTGTGTGGATGTGAGTGTCATGTAACTGCTGCTCCAGTTCATGAACTCTAGCCATAAGCTCCTCACATTTCTGTTGCCAAGCAACTAACATTTCTGTTTGAGTATCTGTCATTGTACTGTCTAGCACTGGCTCAAACACATCATCTTCTAAACCACTGCTCATGCCTTCAGTGCTTACACTTGTTCTGCTAGTTGACAGTAATCCTTTTGATTCTAATTTTTTCTGAAGCTCATCCGCGTGATTTGTTAGCAAGGCTATGTCTGTATTCAGCTCTGCAATTTTATTACTTTTCTCAGCAAGTTCTTCTTCTAGCTCACTTATATGCCTTGATTTGCTCTTGCTATTATTCTGTAGCTGTTGGATGACTTTGAGAACATCTTCAAGACTTGAAGTATTGACCTCTCCTTCTAACATAATTAAAATTTTGTCCAAGAAAGCTTCACCTGAAGATTGCAAAGGCTGAAGTGTATCACAGACATCAGTTTGTGCAGCAATATTTTGAACCTGCAGTTTGTTTGTAACATATTCTGTTTCCCGTTCTGGAGATGGTGAAGCACTTCCATGGGATAATAACCTTAATTTGAGCTCACTAACTTTGTTTTCAAGACACTGAATCTCCAAGGCAGAGCTATTTTTCAGAGCAGTTATTTCATCTAAAGACCCATCATACAACTCCCTTAATTCACGAATATTTCCTTCCCATTTCTGCTTTTCTTCCAAAAGTAGCTCTTCAAACTCTTCTTTTTCTCTGCCGGCTGCACTAAGCTGCTCTTCCAATTCACTGATGGTCTGAAAAAGTCTTTCCTTTTCATCCTCAAAAGCATACAGCTGGGCAGCATGCTCTCTCTTCAAGGCTTCAATCTGATCATGTAACCCAAACATTTCTTTCTCAGCAGTTTCCCTTTCACTATCAAAAACAAGTTTGAGCTGTTTATGTTCCTTTAGCAGAGAATCATGCTGATGCTTTAATGTTTTGAAATCCTGGTTGCTGCTCTCCATGTCTTGATCAAAGCTGAAGCTTAAATCTGAGTGTTCTCTTAGAAGACTTGTGTGCTCATCTTCTAGTTCAAACAGTTTTGTTTGCATCTGTGAAATCTGGTGTTTGAGGTCTCCTATCTCTTGTTCTGCTTCTTTCTTGAGTTTTTCTTTGTTTTCAATAGCATCATCAATAAGTCTTTCACTTTTTTCTTTCATTTCTTTAATAATCTGTTGCAGGTCATCATTTTCTCTTTCAAGTAAACTGTTTTCTGATTCAAGCCTGTCAACATCACTTGCTGATCGTTCACGGAACCCTTCCAGTTGCTCATGCAAGGAATTGTTCTCTTCCACCACAGCACAATATTTAGACCTAAGATCTACAAATGCTTGGCCTCCTTCACCAGATGCTTGTAACAGTGGTTGAAGTTTCTCCTTGAGTTGTTCAAGCTGTCTACATTTTGCCTCCAATTTCTGAATATCTGTCTGGTACAACTGATTTTCTTTGATTAGTCCCTCAAGCCTTTCAGTAAATGCAGGGTCATCATTAGAGTTTGCCAGACTACTTTGTTCCATACCCTCAATCTGCTTTATTTTGTCTCTTGCCACACAAAGCTCAATCTGTAGTGTTTTAATTCTCTTTAATGCTTCTGAATATTCATGCGACAGCACAGAAGAAGGATGAACTTTTTGTTCAGCATTTTCTTGTTCTTCCATTATCACTTTTAATCTTTCATTTTCAAGAAGCAAGGAATCATATGAAGCATGGAAATCAATACAGTCATCTTCAGGATAGCCTTCTGTGGCTAAACCTAGTCTTCCGAGCTTTGCCCTAAGAACTTCATTTTCTTCCATGAGTGAGTTGTACTTAGCTCTCCAGTAGTCATGCTTATCAATCATGGTATTAGAGACTTCTGAACCAAGCGCAGACACCTGGGCTTGCAAAGCTTCATGTTCATTATGCAGAACTTCATATTTGTCTCTCCAGTCAATAGAGTCTGCATGTTGTTCTCTAGAAACTGGTGATAACTGCAGTTCTGCCTTCTCCTTTAGCATACCCAATGTTGTGCTCCATTTCAGATCAGAGGCCTCCAGGCTATCACCAGCAAATCCAATGGCTGTGGAATTGTGAGGATCTGGACTTGTCACTGTGGGTTCATGATCTATGTTCTCCTTAAGTTCAATCAGTTCATTCTGGAGAGCTTGGTAAGCCAGCTGATACTCCTCTGCTTTTAATCTGTTTGTTTCATTTGCTTTCTCCAACTCTTGTATGTGATAGTACAAATTCTCTGTGTCAGTCTCCCCCTGACCAGAAATAATATCTTCCATCAAATGTTCTGGTAGTAGTTTCTTTAACTGGTCATGTTCTTTAAGGAGCTCATCATATCTGATACGCCACTCACCTCCGTCATTTTCTACAGCACTTTCAACAGCATGCTGGCCATTGGGCATCACTCTTTGTCCTTCTGAGCAGGAATCACTGGGAGCAGCTGTCTCTGACAGAGTAAGACGTTCTGGTGCAGAATGGATAAATCCTGATGGAGAAAGCATTGGAGGATCTTTAACAAATATCCCATCTGAGGATATATCTTGAATGTATATTGGTTCACTAGTACTTAGACGTACTGTGTGGATCTTTTGTTCTTGCTGTGGGGCTTCTGGTGTACTGGCCATTCCACCAGGTTGAGTTAGGGTATTCTGTTCTGAATCGTACTCATGGTCATTTCCATCAGCTCCAGTGAATCTCTGCAGTGGCTGTGCTCTTTCTTGCAGTGATGTGTTTTGTGTGGTTAGAGCAATCAGCTTCTCATTCAAGATCTCCTGCTGTCTATGTGCATCATCCAGCTGTTGTAGCAGGCCTTCCCTTGCTTCAGTTAAAATCTGAAAAACAGAGACCACATTATAGACTGACTCTGCGGATATACCATACTAGCATTTCGAGAAAAATCAATGTTTATCATTCACATCTAAATGCAACAAATAACACAAGTATTGACATAATTAAATACAAAGTAAGAGCTTCATTATTGAATCAGTGTATTCTTAGGTCTTAAAAAAAAAGAAATTTACTCAGCTGGGTCAGCCAGGAGGTTTTCATGCTGGATGTGGAAGAGGGTCAATGGCCTGAACATGAACATAACATATCTATATGATGTCTCTATTATAGAAATGACATGCTTTGGGGCTAGATTCAACCTAATTATTCTGATATACAGATACTATCAGCTTAAATTATCTTTATGCTACATAACTACATGAAACCTACTGAATAGGCAAAACATATTTTTGTCTACAGTGTGTATGATGCAATGATCTATCCTATTAATTATATCTATTTCTAAGATAATATTTTAAATGTATTGATATATTCACTGAAAAAAATCAGAGTAGCTGACCATTATTGTACTGTCGTTCTCCAGCCTATAACACTTTAATGTGAATATGACATTTCCCTTAAAGGTCTATCTTCTGAAAATTTAATACCACAATGATGTGAAACCCATATTTTGATGTAAACATCAACATTTTTCCTAAACATTTCCAATAAGAAATGGAAATGGAAGCTCCATACAGCTGCCCAAATTCAAGATTATTTAGATAAATTTAAATCCCATTCAGCAGCACAACAGTCTACATTAATGTACAAAATACGCAAGTATTACATAAATTTAAACTAGAATACGGGTAGTCGACAAGCGACTACGTGTATCCATCTAAATCAGAGTGGAACGGGTGAAGTGAGGCATGGATTGAGCAGCAAGGGGAAATAGAGTGAAGTGTTGCACATTAGCATGGATGTCTGCAGCCAAATGGTGTATGTAGGTTGCGCCACCTACCACAAAATCCAGAAAGCCGTCCAAGTTGTATACATATGCAAAATTTGAGGCAGATAAGTCAAACCACTATATGTTTATGAGTGATTTTAGCCCGTGGCAGACAAACAGTTGGATGCTGTGCAAAAATGGTTGAAGGTGGCGCCACCAGTTTTGCGTATGATAAAGAGCTATGCAAAACTTTGGCCCAATCGGTCAAACGGTTCCCAAGATATGAGCTTGGATGTCTGCTGCATAAACTAGAATGCAGGTGGCACCACCTGTCATAAAATCAAGAGAGCTGTTGGGGATGTATAAACCTGCAAAATTTTAGGCAGATATGTCAAACCACTGCCGAGATACGAGTGATTTTATCCCATGGCAGACAAACAAACGGGAGCTGTGCAAAAATGGCTGCAGGTGGCGCCACCAGTTTTGCATATGATGAAGAGCTATGTCAGATCTATACACATGCAAAATTTTGGCCCAATCAGTCAAACGGTTCCCGAGATATGAGCTTGGATGTCTGCAGTGTAAATGTGAATGTAGGTGGTGCCACCTGTCACAAAATCAGAAAAGCTATCCAGGATGTATACGCATGCCAAATTTCAGGTGAATTAGTCAAATCACTGCAGAGATATGAGTGATTTTAACCCAAGCCAGACGAACAGATGGACACTGTGCAAACATGGTTGCAGGTGGCGCCACCATTTTTTATGTATGTTATAAAGCTCTCCAAGGGCTACATTTGTGCAAAAAAATTTTCCTGATCGGTCAAACGGTTCCCGAGATATGTGGGTTTATGTGTGGAAACAGACGCACAAACGGACGCAGAGCGCAGAGGAAAGGTCAGAGGTCAAAACAAAATGGGGGCGCAGCAGTTCACATGTGACCCAAACATAATCCCGGGTTTCGTAAAATTCCACCCAGCGGTTACGGAGGAGTTCTCCGGACACCAACGCGGCGGCGGCGGTGGCAGCGGCGTGCAGCTGAAAACATAGTATCCGCAAAACTCTGTTTTGGCGGATACAATTATTGCCAAAGAGGCAAACTGATATGGAATTATAAGCTATTTTTATGATATTTTTCTCATTTTGAAAGTTTTACTTAGTTCAAAAACTATTTGTATAAAAGGATTATTTTATCCAATTTTGCAAAAATATATTAAAAAGAAGCAATATGCATTTGTGGATGCATGTAATGGGTGTTTATATGCATATGACTTTGACTTAGCCTGTCCTTTTGTTTCAGGATAAATCCAACTATGCAGCACCTGTAAATGGCTTCAAATAATGTTGAACTATAACCATGAGTGAGAAATGAGGTACCTAGAAATCCACACACACTGATCTTTTATGTGTAGATACTACTTAATACATAGATCTATAATTGACTCAGAAAATATCAATTACTGTCATGGTCCTTATAATGAAAAATATATTCTCTCTTAGGAAAATTCACATTGTTGGATGTTGCCAGGAATAAAATGAACTAAAATGAACTAAGTATCCCAAGACCTTTGCTCTACCATCTAAAAATCAAGCTCACTTCTGCTAAGGCACCTTTTTTGACACCCAACACAGGTGGCAAGACATGTCTTGTTCAGAGAATAAAGCTGACTAACATGAGACCTAGACTCACATCTACATGCATAGTTTCAAAGATATGGCAACAAGTTTTTGAGTTTT
Source organism: Sipunculus nudus (assembly GCA_026874595.1). Lineage (NCBI taxonomy): Eukaryota > Metazoa > Annelida > Sipuncula > Golfingiida > Sipunculidae > Sipunculus > Sipunculus nudus. The sequence continues at coordinate 7,785,465 of CM049318.1, read as the reverse complement.
CAAATATTGTCTAGTGGTAGGCAAATAAAACTGGACAAATGAGTGTAGGTGGTCCAAACCGTCTGTGCTTGATTCAACTATCCTTGATGTTTGGTAAAAATGTGGACAAATTAATTGTCAAGACAGTAAAATCCTGTTTCAGAAAGGCTCATCATTTGACTTGTTTGTAAGCATATGTACAGTCTCAAAGATATCTGATGATTAGTTTTGGAGTCATGTAGCTGTCAAAGTTGCACAAACAGGAATAATTGTAGGTAATGGTAAAATTGCTTTTATTTTTTAAAAGTATGAAATTATTTTCTTAAGTAATAATTAAATCGAGAATTGAATCACAAGTAAAGAATTGAAAACTGAATCCATTTTAAGGGCCCACACATTTCACAGGTCATTTGAGAAACTTTAGCACAGCATCACAATTCAGCACTGCTACAAATTAGCCAAAACTGCTTTTGATTTGTTTGTTAAAAGCAGAAAGTGATTATTTATTTTATATGTTTTTGTTTTACGGGTATGACAGTCATATTCTGCTTTCAAATATCTTCAAGATAAGCACATTGCTTTCAAATCTAATTAAATCTAGTTTTTAAATTAAGCTCAAATATAAATGACAGGTATTTGACCAATGACAAATTAATTATAAATGTGTGAACTCCAGAAATGCACCTCATTTTCATACATGTAAAATAAAAGTATTATATTATATAACTAGAATACGGGTAGTCGACAAGCGACTACGTGTATCCGCCTAAATCAGAGTGGAACGGGTGAAGTGAGGCATGGATTGAGTGGCAAGGGGAAATAGAGTGTTGCATATTAGCATGGATGTCTGCAGCCAAATGGTGTATGTAGGTTGCCCCCCCACCACAAAATCAAGAATGCCGTCCAAGTTGTATACATATGCAAAATTTAAGGCAGATAAGTCAAACCACTACATGTATATGAGTTATTTTAGCCCATGGCAGACAAACAGATGGACGCTGAGCAAAAATGGTTGCAGGTGACGCCACCAGTTTTGCGTATGATAAAGAGCTATGTGAGAACTATACACATGCAAAACTTTGGCCCAATCGGTCAAACTGTTCCCAAGATATGAGCTTGGATGTCTGCTGCATAAAATAGAATGCAGGTGGCGCCACCTGTCATAAAATCAAGAGAGCTGTCGGGGATGTATAAACCTGCAAAATTTTAGGCAGATATGTCAAACCACTGCCGAGATACGAGTGATTTTATCCCATGGCAGACAAACAAACGGGAGCTGTGCAAAAATGGCTGCAGGTGGCGCCACTAGTTTTGCGTATGATGAAGAGCTATGTGAGATCTATACACATGCAAAATTTTGGCCCAATCGATCAAACGGTTCCCGAGATATGAGCTTGGATGTCTGTAGCGTAAACGTGAATGTAGGTGGCGCCACCTGTCATAAAATCAGAAAAGCTATCCAGGATGTATACGCATGCCGAATTTCAGGTGAATTAGTCAAGTCACTGCAGAGATATGAGTGATTTTAACCCAAGGCAGACGAACAGATGAACACTGTACAAACATGGTTGCAGTCGGCGCCACCATTTTTTGTGTATGTTATAAAGCTCTCCATGGGCTACATTTGTGCAAAAAAATTTTCCTGATTGGTCTAACGGTTCCCGAGATATGAGCTTGGATGTCTGCAGCGTAAACGTGAATGTAGGTGGCGCCACCTGTCATTAAATCAGAAAAGCTATCCAGGATGTTTACGCATGCCGAATTTCAGGTGAATTAGTCTAGTCACTGCAGAGATATGAGTGATTTTAACGCAAGGCAGACGAACAGATGGACACTGTGCAAACATGGTTGCAGGTGGCGCCACCAAACGGTTCCCGAGATATATGGGTTTATGTGTGGAAACAGACGCACAAACGGACGCAGAGCGCAGAGGAAAGGCCAGAGGTCAAAACAAAATCGGGGCGCAGCAGTTCACATGTGACCGGAACATAATCCCGGGTTTCGTAAAATTCTGCCCAGCGGTTACGGAGGAGTTCTCCGGACACCTACGCCGCGGCGGCGGCGGTGGCAGCGGCGTGCAGCTGAAAACATAGTATCCGCAAAACTCTGTTTTGGCGGATACAATTAAACTTAAAGAAAAACAAGTCTCATTCATCTGTATCATGTTTATCTAAAAATGTATTTACCTGCAACTAAATATACTGAACTGAACATTCTTGATGTTCATCTCACTGCCTGGCACTATCAACTAACAACTTTTATCTCTATTTATCCTGAAAGTCCATCAGAATTAGACCATGAGGACAGACTACATATGAAACAATATTGCCATCAAGATGTAAACCAAGGTGGTACTGAAATATTTCTTGTGAAGCATGAATGACCATGAAACCAATGTCTACCCAACAATCCATTAAAGGAATACAAGGACATGGGTAACCTTGATACAACTGGTGATGCAGGCAGGGTATCAGCTATTTTTTCTGGGATTGGTCCATGGCCTGAAGGTGATACTGTTTCTTGATTTAAGAGGAAGAGAATTAGAAATTGTGATAAGAAATAAGCAAGCCCCAATTCCAAGATATAAATGTATATTTATTAGTGTTTGGTCGTTGATGGATCCTGCATTGCTATAACCAATTTGAGTTTTTCACAAAGGCTAGGTTTTATAATGATGGAAGGTACTCTTTCATAAAATTTTGACATTCAGCTATTTTTTCTGGGATTGGTCCATGGCCTGAAGGTGATACTGTTTCTTGATTTAAGAGGAAGACTAGATGTGTCGGAACGACACGAATGCCCCCGCCTGGGGCAAATTAGAAACATTTGTTAAATTTTGTAGTTCAGGAGGTGTCGTATGGTCAAAAGTAGGTCAACAAGGGCAAAATACAAACTCGATCTGTAACGGGTCATTATCAAGCAACACACCAAAAATTAGGCCAGTATCTGCAGGCATTGTGAAAAAAAGTCCATACATGTGCAAACATTAGGCCAGTATCTGTAAGCATTGCATTGAAAAAAAACTAGAATATTAGAAAAAGCTGATAATCAGTTATAAATTTAAATTGGAGAGGTATGTACCATGTTTCATAACAATCCACCAAATGCTTCCTGAGAAATAAGCTCCTAAGTTATTTTCTATACTAAGCTCTGTGACCTTGAAAAGTAGGTCAAGAACACCCATCTTTGAACTTGACCAAGATTTTGTAAATATCATGCATTAGCTCTGAAGAAATGAAGTTCCTGTGTTGAAGACCTTTGGAGATATCCTGCACAAAAGGCCAACATTGAAAAATCTGATAAATAATTCATTAAAAAATCAGAAATTGTAGGTGGTGCTACCAAAATTGTGCAGCACGTACAGACCATCATTCCAAAGGATCATTATTAAGTAAGTTTTGTGAAAATCCACACAATGGTTCCTGAGATATAAGCTTTTGAGTGTTTTTCTATAATCAGCTCTAAAACAAAGAAAACTAGAATACGGGTAGTCGACAAGCGACTACGTGTATCCGCCTAAATCAGAGTGGAACGGGTGAAGTGACGCATGGATTGAGTGGCAAGGGAAAATTGAGTGTTGCATATTAGCATGGATGTCTGCAGCCAAATTGTGTATGTAGGTTGCCCCCCATACCACAAAATCCAGAAAGCTGTCCAAGTTGTATACATATGCAAAATTTAAGGCAGATAAGTCAAACCACTACATGTATATAAGTGATTTTAGCCCGTGGCAGACAAACAGATGGACGCTGAGCAAAAATGGTTGCAGGTGACGCCACCAGTTTTGCGTATGATAAAGAGCTATGTGAGAACTATACACATGCAAAACTTTGGCCCAATCGGTCAAACTGTTCCCAAGATATGAGCTTGGATGTCTACTGTATAAAATAGAATGCAGGTGGCGCCACCTGTCATAAAATCAAGAGAGCTGTCGGGGATGTATAAACCTGCAAAATTTTAGGCAGATATGTCAAACCACTGCCGAGATATGAGTGATTTTATCCCATGGCAGACAAACAGACAGGAGCTGTGCAAAAATGGCTGCAGGTGGCACCACCAGCTTTGCGTATGATGAAGAGCTATGTGAGATCTATACACATGCAAAATTTTGGCCCAATCAGTCAAACGGTTCCCGAGATATGAGCTTGGTTGTCTGCAGTGTAAACGTGAATGTAGGTGGCACCACCTGTCATAAAATCAGAAAAGCTATCCAGGATGTTTACGCATGCCGAATTTCAGGTTAATTAGTCTAGTCACTGCAGAGATATGAGTGATTTTAACCCAAGCCAGACGAACAGATGGACACTGTGCAAACATGGTTGCAGGTGGCGCCACCATTTTTTGTGTATGTTTTAAAGCTCTCCAAGGGCTATATTTGTGCAAAAAATTTTCCTGATCGGTCAAACGGTTCCCAAGATATGAGCTTGGATGTCTGCAGCATAAATGTTAATGTAGGTGGCGCCACCTGTCATAAAATCAGAAAAGCTATCCAGGATGTGTACGCATGCTGAATTTCAGGTGAATTAGTCAAGTCAATGCAGAGATATGAGTGATTTTAACCCAAGGCAGACGAACAGATGGACACTGTGCAAACATGGTTGCAGGTGGTGCCACCATTTTTTGTGTATGTTATAAAGCTCTCCAAGGGCTACATTTGTGCAAAAAATTTTCCTGATCGGTCAAACGGTTACCGAGATATGAGCTTGGATGTCTGCAGCCTAAACGTGAATGTAGGTGGCGCCACCTGTCATAAAATCAGAAAAGCTATCCAGGATGTGTACGCATGACGAATTTCAGGTGAATTAGTCAAGTCACTGCAGAGATATGAGTGATTTTAACCCAAGGCAGACGAACAGATGGACACTGTGCAAACATGGTTGCAGGTGGCGCCACCATTGTTTGTGTATGTTATAAAGCTCTCCAAGGGCTACATTTGTGCAAAAAAATTTTCCTGATCGGTCAAACGGTTCCCGAGATATGAGCTTGGATGTCTGCAGCGTAAACGTGAATGTAGGTGGCGCCACCTGTCATAAAATCAGAAAAGCTATCCAGGATGTTTACGCATGCCGTATTTCAGTTGAATTAGTCTAGTCACTGCAGAGGTATGAGTGATTTTAACCCAAGGCAGACGAACAGATGGACACTGTGCAAACATGGTTGCAGGTGGCGCCACCATTTTTTGTGTATGTTATAAAGCTCTCCAAGGACTACATTTGTGTAAAAAAATTTTCCTGATCGGTCAAACGGTTCCCGAGATATGTGGGTTTATGTGTGGAAACAGACGCACAAACGGACGCAGAGCGCAGAGGAAAGGTCAGAGGTCAAAACAAAATCGGGGCGCAGCAGTTCACATGTGACCCGAACATAATCCCGGGTTTCGTAAAATTCCGCCCAGCGGTTACGGAGGAGTTCTCCGGACACCTACGCCGCGGCGGCGGCGGCAGCGGTGGTGGCGGCGTGCAGCTGAAAACATAGTATCCGCAAAACTCTGTTTTGGCGGATACAAATAGGTCAAGGCCAACATCTTTGCACTTGACCAAGATTTTGTTGATATACATCTTCACTGATGAAATAAAATTCCAACGGTGAATCCTTTTAGAGATATCCCGCTCACAAGGCCAAAATTGAAAAATCTGATAAAAATTGATTAAAAAATCAGAAATTGCAGGTGGCGCCACCAAAACTGTGCAGCGCGTACAGACCATCAGTCCTAATGATCATAGTAAGTTTTGTGAAAATCCACACAATGGTTCCTGAGATATAAGCTACTGAGTGTTTTTCTATAATCAGCTCTAAAATGTAGAAAAATAGGTCAAGGTCACCCATCTTCGAACTTTATTGAGATTTTTTATCGATATACATCTTCACTGATGATATAAATTTCCAACGGTAAATCCTTTAAGAGATATCCCGCTCACAAGGTAAAAGTTAACAGACGCGGACGGATGGACGCCAGACGGACAGACAGATGGACGGACAGACAGACGGACAGACGGACAGCTTGGGTGACGACAATAGCCCATCAGCCTATGAGCTGAGGGCTAAAAACGGCTGTACATGTACATTTGTCATGAAAATTTATATTTTCATGAAATTTTCTATGTTTAGGAGCCGTAAAACAATCAAAAGTAAGTCACCCGTGACAAACGCGAACTCGATCTGTAACCTGTCATTATCTGCCCACACACCAAAAATCAGGCCAATATCAGCAGGCATTGCGACAAAAAGTGCATACATGTGTATTTGTCATGAAAATTTATATTTTTCATGAAATTTTCTATGTTCAGGAGCTGTTAAAAGGTCAAAATTAGGTCAACCGGGACGAAACGAGAACTTGATCTGTAACTGGTCGTTATCTGCCCACACACCAAAATTCAGGCCAATATCTGCAGGCATTGCGAAAAAAAGTCCTTACAACTGTTTGATTTCGGAATGACGGAATGACAGAAGGACGGACATGGGTAAAACTATATGCCCCGGCCACGTTGTGGCGGGGGCATAAAAACTAGAAATTGTGATAAGTAATAAGCAAGCCCCAATTCCAAGATTTAAATGTATATTTATTTATTAGAGTTTGGTCGATGATGGATCCTGCACTGGTATAATCAATTTGAGTTTTTCACAAAGGCTAGGTTTCATAATGATGGAAGGTACTCTTTCATAAAATTTTGTCAAACAAACTTTAGAAAAATCTGTGATTAATTATAGATTCACACCTAGGTTTACTAAATGTACATGTAGACTACAGAGTAATTAGATATCATATATTAGCCAACAGTTTGCATATATATATATATATATATATATATATATATATATATTTATAATCTGAGAGGATCAACATGTCCATAATTTTAAGAATTTCAAGGAAGTTTTACTGATGACTGATCATGAAATTATAAATGATTCCCAACATTTCTCAAAAGCAATTAATTATTGATCATCGGTTGCTGATATGCTGTCGATGATCAATTATAAATGATAAAAGAAACGACTCCAAACAATACAATTTATACCAAGAATAATCCCAAAGTCATATCTGGTAGTAAGACACTGAAGTGAATCATGTTGTTCGGACTATTAAGTTCTGTCTCAGTGACCCTGTCAGACCTCAAAGCAGAGACCCTGAACTCTGAAGTCCTTGACCACTTGACTATGTACTTCCTCTAAAGCAAAGCATCTATGCTGCCAATGGCATGGAGACCTCTCCCTTATACAAATATACTAAATGACAAGTACACAAGTACTGAGCAGCAGTTTCTGGAGTTCCAGTTAAAAGCTGGAATAGAAATCTTTCTGCGTCTGATTTTTTTCTCCACACAACAGTTATGAACCTGTGATTCACAGAAAATATCAGTAACTTATAAACCATGTGTGTACTTCCATTTGAATTATCTTTACAACAGCAAACCTGTATATAACTTAAATATAAATTATCCAAATAGATTTAGTGCACCTGAAGGTCCATATAAATAAAGTCGAAGTAACTTTAAACTAGTATCAACTAAATCATGTGTTTGATTACCCTGAAACAGTTTTAAAATATTTTGGAAAATGGAGATAAATCATTTCCAATATGCCTTGTGCATTTAACTAGACATGTAGCACCAAAACAGAAGGTGTAAATTTCATATCTGAAACAATGTAACACCATGCTGACAACTAGAATTTCTTGGCATGGTGCCATAGTATCCCAAGTCAATCCCTCCCCCCCTTTAAGAATACGCCCCCATCTTCAGCAGCATATACTGACACTTGGCAAGCAACCAAGGTTTCTTCCATCTATCAACTTGAGGAACTAGAATAAGGGTATTTGACAAGCGACTACGTGTATCCGCCAAAATCAGAGTAGGATGGGTGAAGTGAGGCATGGATTGAGTGGCAAGGGGAAATAGAGTTAGATGTGTTACATATTAGCATGGATGTCTGCCACATAAACATAATTGTAGGTGGCGCCACCTGTTATTTGAACGAGAAACTATCCAAGATGTGTACACATGCAAAATTTCAGGTTGAAAAGTCAAACCACTGCCGAGATATGAGTGATTTTATTAGACAGCAGACAAACAGATCGACTCTGTGCAAAAATGGTTGCAAGTGGCGCCACCAGTTTCTTGTATGATAAAGAGCTATGTGAGATCCAAACACATGCATCACTTCAGGTAGGTAAGTCAAACCAGTCTGGATATACTGGCATGGATATCTGCAGTGTGAACATGAATTAAGGTGGCACCACCTGTTATAAAATCAAGTATGCTATCGAGGATGTATACTCATGCCAAATTTCAGGTGGATAATTCACATCACTGCCGAGATATGAGTGATTTTAACCCAAGTCAAATGAAAAGATGAACATTGTGCAAAAATGGTTGCAGGTGGCGCCACCAGTTTTGTGCATGATAAAGAGCTATGTGAGATCTAAACATATGCAAATTTTCAGGAAGATACATCAGACAAGTCTGGAGATATAAGCATGGATGTCTGCAGTGTGAACGTGAATGCAGGTGGCGCCACATGTCATAAAATCAAGTAAGCTATCCCAGATGATGTGCATGCCAAATTTCAGGTGAATAAGTCAAACCACTGTGGAGATATGAGTAATTTTTACCCAAGTCAAACGAACAGATGGACACTGCAACAAGTGACCCATGGGTCATGACGCTCAGCTGACTGGGAAGAGATTAGCAAAAGGAAATTTTATCATCTGAATGGTAGTATATACCCATTCAACTGAAGCATCAAACAGATTAACCAACAGGCCAAGATTGTGTCTGCATTTATATATATTTCAAAAACAGAGAAAAAATGCGTAAACTAAAAAAAAAAATACAGGTGGCTCCACTAGTCTGCAGAAACTAATAAAAACACTTAATGGTCAATATACATGCAAAGAATCATGGTGATCTCTGCATTAGTTGTTCAGATACTTCAGCTTTTGTATCAAATTTTCCATTATTCTGAGGGATACTTCGGAGTCCTATAGCTTGAAGGATATAGGAAACAGAGACCTAATTTCAGGTTTCCACAGACACTTTTCATGGGCCTCCTTGCATGACAAGAATGAAGATTCAAGGTCCAGTTGTTACTATTTGTACCCTGTTGACAGATAACCACATCTTAAAAGGTCTCAAAAATAGAGAAAAAAATTCCTAAAAATTTGAAAAAAATAGAGGTGGCGCACCCAGTCTGCAGAAACTGATGGAAAACCTCATGATCAATATGTATGCGAAAAATCATGACCATCAGTGTTGTAGTTATTGAGATACTGCAGTTTTTGTATCAAATTTTTCACTATTCTGGGGGGTACTTTGGGGCCCATAGCTCGAAGGATATGGGCAACAGAGACCTAATTTCTGGTTTCCATGGAGAGTTTTCATAGGCCTCTCAGAATGTCTAATATGAAGATTCTAGGTCCAGTCTTTACGATTTGTGCCCTGTTAACAGATGTCCACATTTTTAAAGGTTTCAAAAATAGAGAAAACAATTTGTAAAAAATCGAAAAAAATAGAGGTGGTGCACCCAGGCTGCAGAAACTGATGAAACACTCCATGATCAAGATCCATGCAAACAATTATGGTGATCTCTGCATTAGTTGTTCAGATACTTCAGCTTTTGTATCAAATTTTCCATTATTCTGAGCTGTACTTTGGAGTGCCAAAGCTCATAGGATATGGGTAACAGAGACCTAATTTCAGGTTTCCATTGAGACTTTTCTGAGTCTCTCACTGTGTCAAGAATGAAGATTCTAGGTCCAGTCTTTACGATTTGTGCCCTGTTAACAGATGTTCACATTTTTAAAGGTCTCAAAAATAGAGAAAACAAGTCGTAAAGAATCGAAAATTCAGGTGGCGCCACCAGTCTGCAGAAACTGATGAAACATCTCATGATCAATATGTATGCCAAAAAATCATGACCATCAGTGATGTAGTTAATGAGATATTGAAGTTTTTGTATGAAATTTTTGACTATTCTGGGGGGTACTTTGGGGGCTCCATAGCTCGAAGGATATGGGTAACAGAGACCTAATTTCTGGTTTCCATGGAGACTTTTCATAGGTCTCTCAGTGTGTAAAGAATGAAGATTCTAGGTCCATATAAATAGTATTAAATACTAAATCTCTGGTCTTTTTGGAATTATACAACTCATTTAACTGTGACAAGCAACTTGTGTGTTAAATCATACTGAAAATTACTTTAATCAAGATCTCCCTTATATGATGCGACTCTTGAGGCATCATTTGAGAAAAATGGCAACATAATTGGAGATAATTGCTATATGACTGCATCTTTATCAATCAGTTTTAAATTTTTTACTGCAAAACATAATGCTCAATAAATACCACATCTGACTACACCTGGGTGGGGACACCTCAGACATGTGATGTTCCCCTTAATGCTCAATCCTTCGACAGCTATATAGAAGGTGCCTGAAAAATCAGTTAGTAGTTCTAGTAAAACAGGGAAACTCAGCAAACGAAACCAACTAAGAAATACACTGAGGAAAACTAAGGAATAAACTAAGGAACTAACTATGTAACAAAATAAGGAACAGGGATACAACCAGAAAACTGGCTTCAACAACAAGACAATAAGTGATGCAATGCCAGGTCATACAAGTGCCATGGAATGCAAAACAACATCATTCTAAATTTTTGTTTCAACAAATTTCTTCAAACTCCATATGACCTCATTACCCAAACCTAAAAAATATTTGTCTTTTGTTTAAGTGATGACTAAGGTCTTATTTATTATATAAGTGGTGTTTCTGGGTAGAGGGAAAAGCATTGGGATCAACAGCCTTGTCTAGGGATATAAAAAAGCAAGCATGATATACATTTCTATATAAATATATAGTGAAAAGCGATGAAATATATTATTTGTATCTGTTAATGTATATGCCAATTACTGTTACAAAATTTAGAAAGACAAAATTGGTAAATATCTGGCCAATTTGTATACATCTATGGAGAAATCAAAATATTACAATCACAACATAATCAAAATTGATTACAGTAAAAATTAAACCTCCTCTTCCACAAAATGGAAAAAGAGTTTGGAATCTATTATGGATGTCACATTGAATAATTACTCAATCATTGTTAGGACCACAAATCCATTTGCTGAACGTGCAGAGATTGATATAAATCAGAAGCTTGAAAATGCGAATATCTGATTCCTTGATTTATTAGTTATATATGTAAAAGGAAGCATACTTATAAAGCCTCAATATGTCAAACACTGATTGGCTACTGAGTCAGATCATTTACAGATGTAATTTAACAGCATGTCATTTTCATAAAGCAATGTGAAGTTACACCATGATCTTCAGGACAACAAGACCATCAATGTTTCAGATTTGCTCTCAGACAGGGGTCTCATTCTGTATCAAGAATCATGTCAGAACTAAAACTAACCAATCAGACGTCTCCTTTACATAGGAGAACAACTGTGAGATATTGAGCCCTAAATATTTAAACTAATACATTATAGAATTTTTTTAAAACACATTTGTTGAAAGAACTTGTATTTACAGCTCATAATACTCATCAATGTGTTCATTAAAAACATGAAACAGACCAAGACCCATGTTTTTGAGGCGAGGGCATTATGCAATGATGTCATAAAGATACAATGCTGACTTATATGACCTTGGTATTGCAACACTTTGTTAGACAAGCATAGGAGGAGAAAGAAGCAAACGCCAGATACGGAAAACTAAACAGGAAGGGTTTAAGCTATTGCACCTACCTAGCAGAATCTTGGCAAGAGGTCACAGGTCACACCGAAACACAAAATACTCGCAGCCATGGGAAATAAGGGTTCTCCGTGAAAACACCAAGCACAACAAAAATGTGGACCGCATACACGGTATTACACTGGAATACGGCTTGCAAGGTGCAGCAAACAAGGTAACACAAAACATGAAGATAACCACTCATACCACCTAATGTCATTGGTGACACACAGAATAGATTAAAGCAGTCTCATACTGATTAGGTGCTTAATAATTTCACTCACTACACTGGGTGACAAGTTGCCACATTTTGTTATATCAACTATTACACAACAGAAAAAAGATAAGGTGGAAGAAAGAAATATGCTGTTCATTGTTCATGTTATTGTTATATCTAAACAAGTGAATATTTCCATCATCATTTCGAAATAACTGTTCTAATAATAAAAATATGTTCTTGAATGATGTGGAAACTCAACTAAATTAAATGATACAAAACTCAAGCCTTCTTCTTCAGTATAATCCTACATAAATGGGTATGCACACAACATGGCTTTAAAATGTGAATTAAAAATAAGAGGCCATGGCCCTGCACTGGAAGTATATCCTACCAATCTATCTCTAAAGAAGCTTAAACTGACAGGTTAAAACAAACCTACGTTACATGTTATGTATGCGGTAATAAAACCTGCACTATTGCAAGGGGAGTAAAATCTGAAATTATCAACTCTCAAGGATTCCAGATCTCAATGATATTTATAAATCAAGCTATTGGAGGTCATATGGTTTTCAAGTCTGGCAAGACTTAACTATATGCTGAAAATTTGTCAGTACACAGTGTAATTTCACATCAGGGTGAACTGGCAAACCTCATGATATGAGAGCTTAACAAAGACCTCATTTGATATCATTTAACATTGTCCTGTATAATCCTTTTCATTTTTTAACACTGGGAAATGGGAAAATAATTATTGTTACACAAGGATAGTGGATGATCAAGCATTTTTGTAAAGAGCATTCAAGACTGACAACAAATTTTGACATTATAGTGTGTTTTATTAGGAATATTTTAATCACTATTTAGAAACATAAAGGGCGCATCTTGATTGCAAGGTATCCTGGCTTGATAAAAGATGAGTGAAAAACTGCTTCAATTTTACAAATTATACAAATATAACCTTGGACAAGCTCAATGGACAAATGTTATCCCAGGAAAATTGTCCTCAGGACAGTTTTCCTGATGATAACAACTTTGTCACAAGAACAACTAGCAAGCTATCCTACAGGAAGCGAAAACCAAAGTTGTCACTGAATATATTCGAGTAACTGGTGCTTGTCTTGGAAAGAAAATTTCCTTTTTGCTTTTTCCATGGCACTAAGTATTTCAATTCTCTTCAGTGAAACTAGTTGGTGCTGCCACCTAGTGGAACACCTAAAAGTTCTTGGCTGTAAATCAGGTTGATATTTATGACCTTTGTATGAAGTACAACTAACATTAACGCTAAGATTATTGGCTACAAAAGGAAGTAAAACTTTCCTTCACATAGCGATTCATCAGTTAACAATCTTGAAGGCATTTCTGCTGAAGAATTATGTATACTTCACATATATGCTATGTCCTACAGTTATCCTGGAAAATTTCTGTATTTTCAAAAAAGAAAGAAAAGGTTCTTCTGAGCTGAAAAGAGGAGACTATTTTCCATGAGACTTCTGCTGAAGAAGAGAAAATGTAATCTTGTATAAGCAGATTGGATAAAATCATAGAATTGACTCTGAAGAGTTATAAGTTTCAAGTTAAAGTCTGATTCACAACAAGTGAATAATAACTACACAGATTTTCATCTGCATTTTTTTCTCTTTTCATAATCATGGAATAAATTGAGAAAAACATCTTTTTTTTCTATTTACTCATTGCAGCCAGCAGATATGCCTACCAAGATTTCTTAAGAAAAAAAACACAGACCTTGCATTCCTGGAGCAGCTCATCTCGCGAGGCTTCAGCTAACTGGCCTGGGCTTGTGCTCCAGAACGAGGTCAAAGACACCTGTTGTCCTGACAACATCTCTTGTCGAAGATGCTGCACTTCCTGGATGAATCGAACTTCTTGCTCTTTCTTAAACGCCTTCATCTGTAACAGCAAGCAGATCAGTGACATATAAACTTAAATGTGAGTACTATCAACTGTATAAACTTGCTGTGTCAACGTCTTACGAATCACTGGAAAAAATTGAGACATCCCACTTTTTACACTCCTTTTGCATTAGTTATACACTCATTCATTCAAATCATTATAATTTCCTTCAACTTAACTGCTGCTTTCTTCCAGCAAGGTTTTATGGGTTACCCCACCAGGCCTGGCACAGGGCCAAGCATTGTAACAAAATTAACGAGTATATTAGCTCACTTTACAGTGGTTTGATCCGACTGGTTGCTTAAAATTGTGAAGCTTTAAAAATATTAAAATTTTAAAAAAATATATTAAAATATCATTGGAAAATGTATGGTGAATTTCATAAATACACTACCATCAGTAAGAACTCTGTGTCAGGTTTAAAATGGCTGATTTTATATTGAGAGCTTTTTGCCAGGGATGCTACCTTATGATATTAACCTGCCTTTGATAACTCAAGAAATCAATCCATGGCTTCAACTACAGCTAGTCTCAGATATATATGCACACTCACCTGTCGATCAAACTCATGTTCCAGGGACTTCTTTTGGTTTGCCAGTGCTTCCTTCATGTCGATCTTGAACTCGCTCTCAAGCCTGACCAAGTCCATCTCATGCCGCTCATTCATGCTCTCCTCTACATAATCCAGTTCCTGCTGCAAATGTTTGATCTTCTCCTGGAGTACTTCAGGTAACTCAGCGTCTACAGCGCCACTATCCTTGCGTTCTGCTGGGACTTCAGAAGGGATCACATCTGCACCATCAACTGAATCCTCATTAAGCTGGTTCTCCTCATCATCAGGCAGATTGCCATCTCCATGTAACATGACAGCACTTTTTAATTTAATATCTGATACAGCTTCAATTTCAACAGTATCTACCATGACATGTTCGCCACTGGCTTGAAATTGCTCAGCACTCTGTAAAGCATTAACTTGCTCCACCTGTTTTAGTATGTTCATCCCTTCCTCAAATGATTTTAATCTCAAAACTTCTGCACTTTTTTCTTCAAGTTGTGATGTTAGTGTCTCAAGTTGACTTTGCAGCTCTGTCAGGTTTGTTTCTTGGGAATTTCTCTGTTGAACTGACTCTGCAAACTCACTCTGAATGCTAGTAAACTGCAGCTGAAGTTGTTCTAACATCCTACAGTTTTCTTCCCTTGCAGTGTCCGCAGCCTCTCTGGCTGATGTCTCAGATTTGAGCTGCTGCTGAGTCTTATCCAGAAGACCCTGAAGATCTCTTAAGGCACTGACTTTAGTCTGTATGTCTTGCATAGTTTCAGCATGGTTAGATTTTTCTTGTTCCAACTCATTCTGCACTGCAGTCAAATCTGACTGAAGCTGTAAGAACTGCTTGTTTTTATCCTCTAGAGACTGCGCAACCCATTCCTTACTTTTAGTTTCAGCTGTGAGCTGTGTTTGCATCTCAGAAAGGTTGTTTTTTAACTCATCAATGGTACACTCTTTCAGTTCCAGTTCTTTGTTTAATGTCTCTATTCTGGACAACTCCAAGTTCAGCTGTTTTTGGGCTGCAGACAGATCATTATTTTGCTTTTGCTGTAATGTTTCAAATTCAACTTTCAAATTCTCAATGACTGAATCTTTTTCCTTTGTCTCACTTGTTGCAGCCTCTTTCTCAGATAGTTCTTCTTTTAACTGCTCTTCCCTGGCTCTTAGGTCTGACTGGAGCTGACAGATAGCAGACTCTTTTTCCTGCAGCATATTGGTAATTGCTTCCTTAGCTGCGACTTCAGCACTAGCCTGCTCCTGAGCTGATATAAGTTGTGATTTTAACTCCTCCATACTGGCACTCTTGACTGTTAGTTCATGATGGAGAGCTTCTTTCTTTGCTGCCTCAGACTGCAGCAGCTGCTGGTGTTGCTGCTGGATTTGCTGAACATACTGCTCATAATGAGCTTGAAGCTGCTGCTGGACAGTGGGCACAGCCTGTTCATACTGTGTCTTGATGGAATCCCTTTCTGCAGTTAAACTTGCAATTTGCATTTTGAAATTTTCTTGGTCGGTTTCCCATTTCAGTCTGTATCTATCATTTTCCTCATCCTGTTCTGTCTTTACAGCTGCAAGTTTCTCAGCATGCTCTTTGATTAGATTTTCTTTCTCTTTTATCATTTCATTGATACCATCCTGCAAGGCCTGCACATCATGGTTGTAACATTCTTTCAGAGAATCCCTCTCTTCCTGCACTGCTTTCAACTTCCCTTCTATTTGATGAACTGTTAACTCTTGCTCACTCATTTGCATTTCCAATTCTTTTTTAACTTCAGACAATTCCAACTGCAGCTTATTCACCATTTCTAAATGTCCTTCTGAGAAGTTTTTCATATCACTAAGTTTTTCCTGCAACTCTTTCACAAGGACATCATTTTCCTTTAATCTGTTATCCTTTTCCAGCACATTATCTCTTAGGTGTTTTAGTTCTGCAGTCAGCCCAGCCAATTGTTGCTCTAACTGAGAGACCTTCCCATCCTGATCCTTTGAAGTGTGAGCCAGATTTTCCAAAGCAGCATTTTTATCCTGGATCTGTTTTTCAAGTCCGTCAATTTTTGTTGTATACCCATCTAATAACGCAGAATGTTCAGTGTTAAGCTTATCAATTACAGATTGATGTTCAGTAATGGAACGTCTGGCCTCTTCAGTTAGTTCAGCAACCTTCTGCTCTAATTCTGTTACCATTTCCAATTTTTCAGTGATAACAGTATCTTTCTCAGCAAGTGTTTCCTGGTATTCCTTACTGATATCCTCCAACTTACTTCTATGCTGTTCACTGTGTTCTGTATGCCAATTTTCAAGCTCTTTAATGACTAAATCCTTTCCTGCAAGGACCTTGGCATGTTCATCAACAAGGCGTTTTTTCTCTTTCTCATGAATCATGATTTGATTTTCTCTCTCTTCTAGAAGGCTCTGGTGCTTTTCCTGTAGATCTTTTAATGTTTGCTCATTTGTTTCAATTAAATTAGCATGGTGTGCCACAGTTTCTGACAATTTATTTTCAAGAGTCTTTAAAACTTCATCATGCTGTGACTGCATTTTGGCAATCTTTTCTTCAAGATTCTCAATAGATGATACCTTATCCTGTAATTCTAATTCTTTTTTCTCAAAAGACATCCTAGATATTCTATTATCTTCTGTCTGTGCCAAAAGTTTTGTTTCCAGTTCTTTTATATAAGTTTCTTTTTCAACAATTACCTGTGACTGTGACTCAGTTAAGGTACTCAATTTTTCTTCAAGCTCACACTTCTGCTTATCAAATTTCTCAAGTAGCTGGGAGTTTTGATGTGATAGTTCAGTGATCTTGTCCTCTTGCTCTCGAAGTATATTATCCTTTTCTTTGAGTATCTTTTCATGATTTTCTGTCAGTTCCTTTACCAAAGCTCCCTTTTCTTGCAAGGCAGCATCTCTCTCTGAAGAGATCTGAGAAATTTGTGACTGTAAGGCACTGGTTGCAGTTTCATGAGTTCGTTCTTTATCACAAAGTTCTTTGGAATGATTTTCAAGAATATCACTGAGGTGATGGGATTGTTCTGTTATAGTGGTCTCCTTTTCTACTAATTGTTGTGATATGTTCTCAAGCTGGAATTCTAAATCCTGTACTTTTTCTTCAAAGGTATTTCTTTCTTCAGACAGCTGTTTGTTAAATGTTACTTCTAATGATGCTAGTTTGTCTGCATGCTCTTTTGCTAAACCACCTATATCTTCTAAAAGCTTCCCTCTGTCAGTTACCAAGGCCTCTATGTCAGATACTTTTGTTTCCAAGATTCTGTCTTTCTCAGCTAACTCCTTTGTATAATTCTCTTCAAGAGTCTTTAACCTACTTAATGTTTCTGACACTTGAATATCCTTTTGTTGTATCTGTAATATTAACTCGGACACTTTTTTTTCAAGTACAGTGCATTTTGATTCCTTCTCAGACAATTCTCTGGCAAATTTCTCTTCAAAAATCTCCATCTTTTGGTTTGTTTCATCAAGACTGGAGTCTTTCTGCTGCAACTGCAAGTTTAAGTCAGACAGTTTGTTTTCAAGTTCAGTCACATTTGTCTCTTTTTCTGTTATTTCACTGGTATATTTTGCTTTTAGGCTTTCTATACTGAGTACTGTTTCTTGAACAGTTGATCCCTTTTCTTCCAATTGTTCATTTAAATGGGATATAGTCCTTTCAAGTTCTATAATTTTAGCATCTCTTTCTGTGCTTTCTCTGGAATGTTTCTCTTCCAGATTCTCTACCTGACGTATTTTTTCTTCAAGTGATGAGTCCTTTTGCTTTATCTGTGTTGTTAAACCAGACAATGTCTCTTCTAATTCAACAATTTTTGAATCTTTCTCATTAGTTTCTGTTTCACGTTTTCCAAACAGCTCATTCAATTTCATGTCTTTTTCTTGCAGCGTTTTGTCCCTCTCTTTCAATAAATCCTGTTGTTCTGCTAATCTTAATTCTAAACTGTTTACCTCATTTTTAAACATTTTATCTCTCTCAGCCAGTTCACAGTTGTTATTTGCTTCCATTGTTTGTATTCTCAACACATGCTCATTCAACCTGGCGTCTCTCTCCTCCAGTAATTTTTCCTTGTCTGCGAGTAGAGATTCATACTTTGAGGCCTGTAATTCAATAGTTTTATCCTTCTCTGCAAGTTCCTCTGTATGTTGTTTTACATGTTCTTTGAATTTTTCAACTTCCTTTTGCAGTTTCTTTTCTGCTTCTTCCAATATAGTTTTATGGTCTGCCTGATATGACTTGTTCATGTTTTCAATCTCTGCTGTAACTTTCTTCTCAAGAACAGCCTTTTCTTCTGCTTGCTCCTGTATTTGTTGTTTAAGTTGCTCTATTAATTCAGTAGCTTTGGCAAGATCATTCTTGCTTTCGCTGAGCTCAGCAGTAGATCTTTCCTCTTGGGACTGCAGTTTTTCCAGTTTACCAGAAACTGTTTGTTTTTGATCTTCCAGATCATTTATCCTGCTATTTAATTTCGTCATTTCTTCCTCCACTTGCTTTTTAATTTCAACTGCATCATGGAGTTGCTTTCTAAGTTCTTCCCTTTCAGCATTATGTTCTTTCATCTTTGAAATATACATTTCAATTTCTTTCTTATAACCTTCCACACTGGCAAGAGCATCTTTTAACTCAGCTTGGATGACCTCTTTGCTTGCCTGAGCTTCAGTTATGTCTGCTATACTCTTGTCTAGTTTTTCTTGAACTTCACCTAAATCACTTTGAGATATTTGTAGTTCTTGGTTTAGTTTCTCATTTTCTCCTTTGGATTCATTTAACTGAGATTCAAGAACAAAAATTTGTTTCTTTAATTCTGCATGTTCAGCTTGCTGGTTAAGTTTTTCCTGTGTTGCATTATCTTGCTCAACCATCAATCTATCACTAAGTTCCTTTTGCTTATTCAAACTAGCAACAATGTCATTGTATTGACCCTGTAACTCTTTCAGCTGGCTGTTTACCATGTCTTTCTCCTGTTTGGTCTTTGTCAGTTCTGATGCCATTTCCTTCAGCTGTTGGACAGCTACCTCATGTGTATGACTTACATTAGCAAGGTCCTGCAACAGGGATTCCTTTTCTGCTACAAGCTGTTCCACTTTCTTAATTACTGCAGCATTCCCTTCTTGACTAGAAGTATTCAGCTCTGCAAGTTTACTGTCAGCTTCCAAGCCTTGAAGCTCAAAGTCTTTTATGCGTTCTTGCAAAGCTGTCATGCGTTCAGTGAACATCTCTTTTTCTTTGGCTAATTGCATAGCATATTTTTCTTGCAAGTCTACTTTTTGTCTGAAATGCTGCTCCTGCATCTGTTCCACATGCTTTTTGTTACTGTCTTTAAGGACACTTATTTCCTCTGAGAATTTGTGTTCTAGTTCCTGTATCATATTTTTCACCATACCTTCATTAAAGCCTTGATCAGGCTGTGTTTTGATCATCTCACTTATCAAATCAGCCTTTACCTGAAGCTGCCCAAACTGTGCTTGGCTGTCTCTGAGCTGTTCTGTCAACCTGCGGATTTCTTCCTTGGCACCAGCCAACTCTGAGTTTACTTCACTGAGCTCAGCTTCAGCTTTACTGCTGTAATAGGCAGACAGTGCCTGCTCTTGTCTGCTATTACTTTCAACTAGTTCTTTGATTTTATTTTGAAGGTTCTTCACTTCATGGTCTGATGTTTCTCTTTGATTCACCATTTCTGCTATCTTGGATTGCAACTCCTGATTTGCTGTCCTGAACTCTTCACATTCTGATTGAGCACTTTCAAGATGAACACATTTATCCTTTAGTTCCTGAATATCTTTCATGAGCATATACTTCTCTTCAATGGCTTCCCTAAGGTTGTTTTCAACTTGGGACAGTTCATACTGTTGCTGTGGCTGCAACGAGGCACTCAGTATCTGCTGCTGCAGGTTTGAATTCTGCACTCTGTATGCAGACAGTTCCTGTTTGAGTTTGTCCAGTTGAACACTTAGCTCCTGTTTTTCACTGGCACTAACCCTTGAAACTCTCTGCAATGTGTTGATTTCATTTTCTCTTTGCAGCAGAAGTTCACGTAAGGCTAATATTTCACTCTGAGCTTCCATTAATGCCCTAGTGGACAGGTCATGACCTCCAGCCTGGCTCTTCAATAAGGCTCCAGCCTGGAAATAAGAAAAACAAAGTCAATGAATGATTTTCAACATTCTGATATTCTGAAATATGCATGATTATTCTTAATCTAAAATAAGACTGCATCCTGAATGTTTATATGGTGACCTGAAGATGACACTAGAACCATAAACTATAGACATGGGTTGTTTTTGTTCAATGAGGTAAAACAGAACTGATTTGACTGTTTAAAATGACACAATGAGTAACATGGTTCTTAATGTTCTTTTGGACAAGATCAATTTACTGATTAGAATCACATTCATAAAAAGCTACCAACCTTAATTTACAAAGTTGACTGATTTCATGTTTATGTTAATTAGAATACACATGGCATATAATTTAGCAATTCTTAACTTATGCATACTGTTTATTATGATCTCAGTCCATACATGGTGGTCAGAGATGCCTCAAGGCTATTAATTCCTCTGTACAATATTTATTTAAATTTGCTTCAAGTGGAAAGTAAATCTTTCAATAATCAAGTCATAGGAGACCATGCCATATACTTCTTTTTTTCCTACCAGCGCATATTAAATTCTAACTTCATATCTATGCAAAGAATAGCATGCCATGACTAGGATAAACACATTTATACGGAAAAACAAGGGACCTATGGGTCACAGTGCTCAGCTGTTATATATGATAAAAAAATATGAATTTAAAATGAGGCACATGCTGGTTTTGTGTGGTAATAAATATAAGCTGTATTATGAGTTGTAGTTGTTTAGCTTATGTATGATTTTGATAGTACCTTTGGAGACAGGGAAGAGGATTGATTTTTACCTGAATTCCCATTCTTTATGCAAAAAATTTTATAATGGAGTACATATTCATATTCGTATTTAAATACAATTGCAAAGTATTCGCACCATGTCTGGTATTTATTCAGTTTTCATCAAACAATGATGTTGAGAATCCAGAATATACCAAATTCCCACATTTAAATAATGATCATAAGTATCTGGTTTTGTGGCTTTTATTTATATTAAATAAAAATAAATGTAATATAATCATTTTGGACTAATTTCACATCAATGTACACACTAGACACAGTAGAAATCTAGATTAATATTATCAACTGCATCTTTGTCTATCATTAATTTCCTTCATATGATCCCTAATGATTAGTAATGAATAATATGATTTACTCTTTTATCATTAAAATTGAACTGAACAAGGGACCTATGGGTCACGGTGCTCAGCTGTTATATATGATAAAAAAATATGATTTAGAAATGAGGCACATGCTGGTTTTATGTGGTAATAAAAATAAGCTGTATTATGAGTTGGTGTTGTTTAGCTTATGTATGATTCTGATAGTACCTTTGGAGACAGGAAAGAGGATTAATTTCATTTATTTTATTAACAAATGGAGTGCGATTGGCACACAGATTTTGACTTGGCCATATAACTTATAAGCAGAACATATAATATAAGAGTTTAACTATTTATTGAAAAAAATACAAATACTGTCCCAAATATAATTTTTATTAAAAATAATAAGAGAATAGTATGAATTTTTCAAATAAATTATAACTGAAATGATTATTAAAATAATATTAAAGAATATATTCATGAATGCATTCATTAATACATTTTGAAAGTATTTGCACTGGTATTCATATACTTTCATTTTTACCTGAATTCCCATTCTTATGAAAGAAATTTTATAATGGATTACATATTCATATTCGTGTTTAAATACAATTGCAAAGTATTCGCACCATGTCTGGTATTTATTCAGTTTTCACCAAACAATGATGTTGAGAATCCAGAATATATAAAATTCACACATTTAAATAATGATAATAAGTACCCGGTTTTATGGCTTTTATTTATATTAAAAAAAATGTAATATATTCATTTTGGACTAACTTCACATCAATGTACACACTAGACACAGTAGGAATCTAGGTTAATATTATCAACTGCATCTTTGTCTATCATTGATTTCCTTCATATGATTCCTAATGATTAGTAATAAATAATATGATTTACTTTTTTATCATTAAAATTGAACTGAAAAATACCATAGGTGACTGCATGGTGTTATTTGGAATACGTGACATTCTATCCATTGATGCAAGATTCTTATATCATCGGTAACTGCAAGTTAATTTCCTGTTATTATCAACTAACAAATTCCTTTTCTATTTTTCTTTAATTTTTTATTAAAAACCAATAAAAATTTATTAATTTATTGTTTATTGTTATGTTGTTGGTTAAAACTACTAGATGAGTTGGGTTGGACACCTGGATCAACTGTGGCTGGCCATTATATAATAAGCTGCCTGGACGCCCCAGTTTATTCCTTGCCTCAAGCATGCATAATTTGCTGAAAGTTCAACAAGGTCAACATACAGGTGACTCAAGAGGTGCTACAGAGAGTCAAGGTCTGACATGGTCTAATAAAAACATTAATAAAAGCTACAATTTTTGGCCAATTTCTTTCAGCTTTTTAAACTAAAAAGCTGAAATCTTTGTGTGCATGATATGAAAATTATATCAACAGTGCTCACAGGAAACAAACATGCCATGGTCAAAGTTAGGCAAAATTTAAGGTACTAATTTTATATTTATACTTTTACTTATAAAATTTGAAAAATTCAGAACTAATTTTGGGTATTCAATTGTACTTGATTAAATAATGTTACATCCCTGACAAAAAAATCATTAGCTTCAGCAATCCTCTTGTTAAGGGAGTAAATATATTTCTTGATTTTTTAAAAAGTGCATTATGTTTGGGCCCATAACTTAAAACAATTACGCAATACTGACATCATTTCTGGCATGTGCTTAGAGAATGTATAGAAAAATATGTATATTATATATGATTAAAGTCAGATAAGTGGTTTTGATATAAGGCAGTCTTGAAGTGTAACAATCGGTTTTTAATGGAAAAATGAAGTTTTTCATTAATATCTCGAAGGTATTAAGTCCTAGTGACCAAATTCTTGGCATGGTAGGGGATTTTTGAGACATCTAATTGTATGCCAAATTTTAGGAACTGAGAGCTGAAGCTGGGGAGCTGAGCACTTGCAAACTGCATGACACTAGCTTGATGTAAACAATATGTTACATGGTGCTTGAAAACTTGAATAAAATCTTCAGTTTTTGATCAACTGGTTTCAATGCCCCCGCCTGGGGCAAATTAGAAACATTTGTTAAATTTTGTAAAATTTTTTAAGTTCAGGAAGTGTTGTATGGTTAAAAGTAGGTCAACAAGGGCAAAATGCAAACTTGATCTGTAAAGGGTCATTATCAAGCAACACACCAAAAATCAGGCCAGTATCTGCAGGCATTGTGAAAAAAAGTCCATATATGTGCATTTTTCATGAAAATTTCTGTCTTTCATGAAATTTTCTATGTTCAGGATTTGTCATATGGTGAAAAATAGGTTAACTGGGACGAAACGCGAACTCGATCTGTAAGTGGTCATTATGTGCCCACAGACCAAACATTAGGCCAGTATCTGTAAGCATTGCATTGTGAAACTAGAATATTAGCAAAAGTTGATAATCATTTATAAATTTAAATTGGAGAGGTATATACCATGTTTCATAACAATCCACCAAATGCTTCCTGAGAAATAAGCTCCTAAGTTTTTTTCTATACTAAGCTCTGTGAGCTTGAAAAGTAGGTCAAGAACACCCATCTTGAACTTGACCAAGATTTTGTAAATATAATGCAATAACACTGAAGAAATGAAGTTCCTGTGTTGAATACCTTAGGAGATATCCTGCACAAAAGGCCAAAATTGAAAAATCAGATAAAATTTCATTAAAAAATCAATAATTGCAGGTGGCGCCACCAAAATTGTGCAGCACATACAGACCATCAGTCCCAATGATCATAGTAAGTTTTGTGAAAATCCACACAATGGTTCCTGAGATATAAACTTCTGAGTGTTTTTCAATAATCAGCTCTAAAATGTAGAAAAATGGGTCAAGGTCACCCATCTTCGAACTTGACCGAGATTTTATCGATATACATCTTCACTGATGAAATAAAATTCCAACGGTGAATCCTTTTAGAGATATCCCGCTCACAAGGTAAAAGTTAACAGACACGGAACGGACGAACGGACATACACCGGACAGGCAGATGGACAAACGGACACCTTGGGTGACGACAATAGCCCATCAGCCTATGAGCTGAGGGCTAAAAACAACTGTACATGTGTATTTGTCATGAAAATTTCTATTTTTCATGAATTTTTCTAAGTTTAGGAGCCGTAAAACGGTCAAAAGTAGGTCAACCGGGACGAAACGCGAACTCGATCTGTAACTGGTCATTATCTGTCCACACACCAAAAAGCAGGCCAATATCTGCAGGCATTGCGAAAAAAAGTCTGTACAACTGTTTGATTTCGGAATGACGAAAGGAGGGAATGACGGACATTGGTAAAACTATATGCCCCAGCCACTTTGTTACAGGGGCATAAAAAAGGTCAGGAAAATGTGTTTGAAACAGCAAGTGCAAAATATTAAATTTATCTACTCCTACAGAAACCAATGAATATCACCAAACCAGGAGTAAGGAATTGTCAGTCATGTGGTGGAGAGATTCTATCAGCAAAGAGGTGAGTAATTTTAGTATATGTGTGACCTGGCTGGAAGTTGCCTTAACAGTAAGAAGCCATGACTTACTTCTTGGACTTGGGCTTGCAAGGCTTTAATCTGTGCAGCCATCTGTTCAGCCTGTTTGGTGTACTCAGCCTGCAGGGTGCTGCGGTTCTCTGTGACAGCTTCTAGCTTGGTTGTCAGTTCAGAGATAATGCTGTCCTTCTCCAGGAGCTGCTGGTAGAGATCTTCAAGCTGTTATGATTAACAAGTTAAACTTAACCAACCTTTTTTGACAGATAATATTTTTGTTGTACTTGGTAATATTTATGTACTTGGTAATTAAAACAAATCAGGTGACCTGTGCAGGTGGATCATGGGTAGAAGTGTTAGGATGCCAAATTTGAAGAAATGGGTAGCAGTGGTTATAACAGTCCTAAGTAAGTATTCAATACTGAAACAAAAAATAGGATTTCCACACCTAGGTTGAATGTGTGGATCCTTTAACCCATTTCAAATATAGGCTAAATTTATATATTTTTCTGAATGACACCTTACGTATTTATATGTATATGCCCTAAACAGGCATGTAATAGTAATATACCCCACTTAACAGTTGGTCTTGTGAAAGGTAAGGTAAAGTCTGTTGCCTTTTTACCCCCTGAACCTTACTGGCTCATCAGGCGGGAGCTTATCCTGAGCCACACTTGTGGTTGGGACCTTGCCAAGGGTCTTGGCAGAGTGGGATTCTGACCAGAATTCATACTCACCTTAATCATTACACCACCGCCCCACCATAAGTCAAAAAGAAGAAGAATAAGTGATAACTACCCCTCAGGGACTTACAGTAAGCCAAGTTAAATAAGGGACCCATGGGTCACGGCGCTCAGCTGTTATATATGATCACAAAATATGATTTGGAAGGGGAGGTAGGCAAAGGCTTGTTTTGTGTGGTAATATAAGCTCTATTATGAGTTGACAGTGTTTAACTCAAGTTATGTAAGATTTTGATAATACCCTTTGAGACAGGGAAGAGGACTGATGTATTTATATTATTTACAGTTTGAAATGGTGTGCTATTATCACGCAGGTTTTGACTTGGCCATAAAACTTTACCTACATTGCAGCAAAGGGTTATCTGCACTATCGGAGGTAAAGGATTCTACTTACATGCCTGTACTGAATGAACCTGTATAATAAGCTACACTGAAGAGTAACAAGAATTTATAGTTATTTGGCCCAATAATCACTACAATCATAACATTTTCAGCTGAACAAAAGTTCTTGAGAATCAAGAATAAACAAATATCACAAATCTAAATAATGATCGTAAGTACTTGGTTTTATGAATTTTATTTATATTAAAAAACTAGATGTGTTGGAACGACACGAATGCCCCCGCCTTGGGCAAATTAGAAACATTTGTAAAATTTGGAAAAATTTTTAAGTTCAGGAGGTGTGGTATGGTCAAAAGTAGGTCAACAAGGGCAAAATGCAAACTCGATCTGTAACGGGTCATTATCAAGCAACACACCAAAAATCATGCCAGTATATGCAGGCATTGTGAAAAAAAGTCCATACATGTGCATTTTCCATAAAAATTTCTGTCTTTCATGAAATTTTCTATGTTTAGGAGCCGTAAAAAATCAAAAGTAGGTCAACCGGGATGAAACGCAAACTCGATCTGTAACTGTCATTATCTGCCCACACAAAAAAAAAATCAGGGTGGTATCTGCAGGCATTGAGGAAAAAAAGTCAGTACATATGCATTTGTTATGAAAATTTATATTTTTCAGGAAACTTATTATGTTCAGGAGCATTCAAATGGTCAAAAGTAGGTCAACTGAGACAAAACAAGAACTCGATCTGTAACTGGTTATTATCTGCCTACACACCAAAAATCAGGCCTGTATCTGCAGGCACTGCGAAAAAAAGTCCATAAATGTGCACCTTTTTATGAAATTTTCTATGTTAGAGCACTGTCAAACGGTCAAAAATAGGTCAACTGGGACAAAACGTGAACTCAATCTGTAACTGGTCATTATCTGCCCACACACCAAAAATCAGGCCAATATCTGCAGGTATTGTGAAGAAAAGTCTGTACAAGTGTATTTGTCATGAAAATATATATTTTACATAAAATTTTCTATGTTCAGGAGCCGTAAAACAGTCAAAAGTAGGTCAACCGGGATGAAATGCGAACTCCATCTGTAACTGGTCAATATCTGCCGACACACCAAAAATCAGGCCAATATCAGCAGGCACTGCAAAAAAAAGTCCGTACATGTGTATTTGTCATGAAATTTCATATTTTTCATGAAATTTTCTAAGTTTAGGAGCCGTAAAACGGTCAAAAATAGGTCAACCGGGATTAAACTTAAACTCGATCTGTAACTGGTCTATATCTGCCCACACACCTAAAATCAGGCCAATATCTGTAGGCATTGCAAAAAAAAGTCCGTACATGTGTATCTGTCATGAATATTTCTATTTTTCATGAAAATTTCTAAGTTTAGGAGCTGTAAAACGGTCAAAAGTAGGTTAACTGGGACGAAACGCGAACTCAATCTGTAACTGGTCTATATCTGTCCACACACCAAAAATCAGGCCAATATCTGCAGGCACTGCGAAAAAAAGACTGTACATGTGTATTTGTCATGAAATTTCATATTTTTCATGAAATTTTCTATGTTCAGGAGCCGTAAAACGGTCAAAAGTAGGTCAACCAGGACGAAACAAGAACTCGATCTGTAACTGGTCTATATCTGCTCTTACACCAAAAATCAGGCCAATATCTGCAGGCATTGCGAAAAAAAGTCCGTACATGTGTATCTGTCATGAATATTTCTATTTTTCATGAAATTTTCTAAGTTTAGGAGCCGTAAAACAGTCAAAAGTAGGTCAACCGGGACGAAACGCGAACTCGATCTGTAACTGGTCTATATCTGCCCACACACCAAAAATCAGGCCAATATCTGCAGGCATTGCGAAATATAGTCCGTACAACTGTTTGATTTCGGAATGACGGAAGGACGGAATGACGGACATGGGTAAAACTATATGCCCCGGCCACTTTGTGGCGAGGGCATAAAAATTATTATTCACTTTGGACTACCGTCACATCAATCTACACACTAGACATAGCAAGAGTCTTATGACTATTATTAACATTACAGAAATCATAATGAGAACTTGTCTAAGATCTAATTTTTTATCATATTCAAATTTTTTTATTAAAAAAAAAATGTATCAGAAAAAAATTTAAAGTAATCTCAGCTATGAAACCATTACATGTGTAAAAATATAAAGCCAAGGATAAGAACACCCTATAAATTTTACAAGGAGAAACCTATAGATGGGCAAGTTTAATTTTATTAACTGAAATATAGGAACCAGTAATATAAATTTTGATTATTTACATAGTCTTGTGCCAGCTGTTACAGCCAAGTGTCTAAATGTAATTAATGAAACATATTTACATCTTTATTCAGTGCTTGTCTGAGTAAAATTTAAAAATGTTAACATAGTTAATTTTTTTTAATTTGAAATAAATATAAATTAATAAGCTGAAACACTTGGAAAAGACCTGGAAATTTAGATTTTAGATAATATTATCAACTGCATCTTTGTCTATCATTAATTCCCTTCATATAATCCCTAATAGTATAGAACAATACAGTTTAATTATTTTTTTTTTCATTTTTAAAACTGAAAAGAAAAATACCATAGGTGACTCAATGGTGTTATTTGGAATACATTTTCATCCATTCATACAAAATGCATAAAGCATCAGTAAATTGCAAGATAATTCCCTGTTACTCATCAATTATCAAATTCTTTTTCTATTGATTTTTTTCAAAGTTGTTGTTACAGACCTATAAAAAATATTTATTTATTGTTTATTGTTATGCTGTTGGTCTAAACAACTAATAGATGCGTTGGGTTGGACACCTGAATCAACTGAGGCAAGCCATAAGCTGCCTGGCTGACTAGTATATGCCCCGCCTCAAGCGTGCATAATTGGCCTGAGAGGTCAACTAAAGGACATAAAGGTGACTGAAGAGGGACTGTGTAGAGCTTAGGGTCTGACATGGTCTCATAAAAACTATAATATAAGCTACATTTTTTTGCCAATTTCTTTCAACTTTCAAAAGTAACAAGCTGAAATCCTTATTTCTGCATGATATGAAAATTATATCAACAGTGCTTACAGGAAACAAACATGCCATGGTCAAATTTAGGCAAAATTTAAGGTACCGATTTTATATTTATGCTAATAACTTGTAAAATATGGAAAATTCAGAACTAATTTTTGATATATAATTGAATCTTGATTAAATAATGTTGTATCCCTGTCAAAAAATCTCTAGCTTCAGCATTTCCATGTTAAGGGAGTAAATATATTTCTTGATTTTTTATAAAGTGCATTATGTTTAGGCCCATAACTTAAAACAATTTCACAATACTGACATCATTTCTGGCATGTGCAAAGAGTATGAATAGAAGAACATGTATATTATATATGATGAAAGTCAGATCAGTGGTTGTGATATTAGGCAGTCTTGATGTGTTACAATGGGTTTTTAATTAAAAACTAATTTTTTCTTAATATCTCGAAGGAATGAAGTTTTAGTGACCAAACTTTTGGTATGGTAGGGGGTTTGGGGACATCTAACTGTATGCCAAATTTTGGGAGCTGAGAGCTGGCTTGGGAAGCTGGGGAGCTGAGCTCTAGCAAACTGCATAACACTTGCTTGATCTACACAATACTTTACATGGCGCTTGAAAACTTGAATAAAATCAACAGTTTTTTATCAACTGGTTTCAAATTTCAGATGTTAACAGATGAAATGTTAATGATAACATGCTGTGAAAATTAAATCCACAGCAGTTACAGGAAAAAAATGTGCCATGGTCAAATCCTGGCAAAATTTAAGGTACCAATTTTATATTTATGCTAATAACTTATTAAATTTGAAAAATTCAGATCTCATTTTGGGTATACGATTGAATCTTGATTAAATATAGTTAAATACCTGAAAAAAAATTTCTAGCTTCAGCAATTCTCAAGTTAAGGGAGAAAATATATTTTCTGAATTTTTACAAAGTGCATTATGTTCGGGCCGATTACTTAAAGAATTTAAACAAGGGACCTATGGGTCACGACGCTCAGCTGATCATGATTGAACTATAAATGTATCACCATTGTGATACTATATTTAGTCGACAAACCTTATGAATATCATGGACCTATCAGGCTATTATAAAGGAATATAATGTAATATGCGAGTAAATCATGTATGAAATTACCTGACTGATGGATTAATATGGAGTAAATATAGTGGTTTATTTTTTATTTATTTGGGAGCTGTTGAAAATAGCAATATATTTGAGCAAATATGAATGCAATGACAGTACACTAAGCAGTGGTAGAATGATGATAAGGCTATTTGTTGAAGGATCTATAGTGTATAGAAGTCCGCAAGATTTCAATTTGACATATATAATGTTATTATTAACTATGCTGAAGAGTGGATTTATGAATTGTGACTGTATGACATGATATCTCTCAGGTCTTGACAAGGTACATTATATTGATGCCCACCACATCTACAGATTACACAATATTGACATAATTTCTGGCACGTACATAGGCAACAAACAGTTATACAATATATAAAAATATGAATATATCTGATTCAACTTGTTCTCGTTTACTGAGGCTGACATTGGGATGGGGTTCGGAGAAGGAAACAGTGTGGGCAGCAAGGAGGGTTGGATGTAGAGAGAAAAGGAGATAGAGAGAGAGGGAGGGAGCATTCAACAGTACTTAAACACCTGGAAGGTTAAAATCTAAAATATTATGAAATGTAGATAAAGTCTGAGAGAAAGAGGTAATCTAGGCTATGGTTGGTTGATATGATTGAAGAAGTTGTTGCAAATAATATTTTAAGATCTGACCTTGCGCTTTCATTGGATACCTTTTTGACAGGCTGTTGACAGTTCAACATTTTACACATTTGTCTAATGAGATCCAATTTTTTTAATTTAAACTTTAATTAAACTGTTTTTTCTATTTTATGATATGTATACAGTTGCTATAAAATCCCCACTCCACAGGTGGAAGGACTTGATGGAGGGGGGGGGGGGGGGGGGGTTACGATGGGAGTTACAATGCCTCTGTCTCTCTGTATATATTTTCTTCAAATTATTAAATTTTATGCTATAGCAATAGCACTATTGTTGACAGTGCGAAGGAGCAAGGACTTAGTGGGGTGGGGGAAGGGGATGGTGGGAGTTACAATACCCTTGCATATACGTACAGGATATGAAATTTAATTAATCAGAGCTTACAGGAAAAAAAAGTTTATTCATAATTATTAAATATTTAAAACGGGCAAGAAAGCTAGAGAAACAAAGCAAATAATTTTAATTCCCATTCTTCTGAGCCAGGAAATTATGAACAATTTTTACATAAATTCCCTTTTTTATAACATCATTTTTTTCCAGGTTTGAAAATGTAACTATACATTTAGAGTATAACATATATATGTGAATATTTCAGTTGATTCACATTTCTTAATTGCATCAACATATATATCTAATAAATTAGGTTTATAGTACCTGTCAACATAATGGGGTGGAGGGAGGAAGGGAGGCATAGGGGTGAGAGAGAGAGAGAAAGAGAGAGAGAGAAAGAGAGCTAGAAAGAGAGAAAGGGAAAGAGAGAGGAGAAAGGCTCTCTGGTAATTACTGCCTGACCCAGCCTGACCCAGACACTCACAGAAGCAGTAGGCAAGGAGTGAAGGTGTTATGTAACAGCCTGGAACACTGTTAACCAATGACTTGATGTAAACATTCAAGACATGGTGCTATAAATATGGGTCACTGTGCTCAGCTGAAGTTGGCCTTGAAGGTAAAAATCTAAAATAATAATGGAGATCAAGTCTAAGATGAAAAGGTAATATATGCCATGGCTGGTTGACGTGATTGGTTTGTATTGATGAGTGATAAATTGTTGCAAATAATATTTTGTGACCAAACCATGCATTCTCTAATGTCAAAATTGAAGCATGTGAGCAGTTTGTGAACATAAGATGTATATTATTACCATGATCATTGGCTGGCTTTTTGATAGTTTGTTGACAGTTCAGTAGTTTACACATTTGCTCAATTGGATCTATTTTACATAATATATATTATTAAATATATGTATTTTTATTTTATAAAATGTATACAGTTGAAATATAACTGATGTCTCCAGTCCCCAGATGCAAGAACCTGGTGGTGGTGGTGGGGGGGGGGGGGGGGGGGGAGGGCTGGAATGATGGGAGTTACAACATCTCTGTATTAACATAGTGTATATACATATAGGATTTCCACTTAATTCAACAATACTTACAGGATTAAATAGTCCATTCACAATTACATAATATTTAAAAAAGGACAGACAGACTGTTAGACAAACAAAGCTGATAATATATTTTAATATTTTAAAGTTTTTCATCTGCAATATTACACATCTGAATACATAAGTTGCTTTCAAATTTCAGACTTTAATGGCTTAAATCCATACACATACAGCATATGAAAGTTATTTCAACAGTGCTTAAAGGAAAAATTTCATAATTAGTATATATATTTAATGATAATTGAGAGATGATGGACAGACAAGAGCTGATCACTTTATGTTCCATTCTCCTGGGGCAAGAATATGTTTCAATATTAGATCTTAATTTTTTCTTATCCAATTATCTTTCAAATTGAAACAAGGGACCTATGGGTCACGACGCTCAGCTGTTATATATGATAAAAAAATATTATTTAGAAATGAGGCACATGCTGGTTTTGTGTGGTAATAAATATAAGCTGTATTATGAGTTGTTGTTGTTTAGCTTATGTATGATTTTGATAGTACCTTTGGAGACAGGGAAGAGGATTGATTTCATTCATTTTATTAACAAATGGAGTACTATTGTCACACAGATATTGACTTGGCCATATAACTTATAAGCAGAACATATAATATAAGAGTTTAACTATTTATTAAAAAAAATTACAAATATTGTCCCAAATATAATTTTTATAAAAAATAATAAGAGAATCATATGATTTTTTTAAATGAAATATAACTGATATGATTATTAAAATAATATTAAAGAATATATTCATGAATGCATTCATGAATACATTTTGAAAGTATTTGCACGAGTATTCATATACTTTCATTTTTACCTGAATTCCTATTCTTTATGCAAGAAATTTTATAATGGAGTATTAATCATATTCGTATTTAAATACAATTACAAAGTATTCGCACCATGTCTGGTATTTATTCAGTTTCACCAACCAATGATGTTGAGAATCCAGAATATACAAAATTCACACATTTAAATAATGATCATAAGTACCTGGTTTTATGGCTTTTATTTATATTAAAAAATAACTGTAAAAAATTCATTTTGGACTAATTTCACATCAATGTACACACTAGACACAGTAGGAATCTAGATTAATATTATCAACTGCATCTTTGTCTATCATTAATTTCCTTCATATGATCCCTAATGATTAGTAATGAATAATATGATTTACTTCTTTATCATTAAAATTGAACTGAAAAATGCCATAGGTGATTGCATGGTGTTATTTGGAATATGTGACATTCTACCCATCGATACAAGATTCTTATATCATCAGTAACTGCAAGTTAATTTCCTGTTATTATAAACTAACAAATTCTTTTTCTATTTTTCTTTAATTTGTTATTAAAAACCAATAAAAATTTATTAATTTATTGTTTATTGTTATGTTGTTGGTTAAAACTACTAGATGAGTTGGGTTGGACACCTTGATCAACTGTGGCTGGCCATAAGCTGCCTGGATTCCTGTATGCCTCGCCTCAAGCGTGCATAATTTGATGAAAGGTCAACAAGGTCAACATACAGGTGACTCAAGAGGGGCTGGAGAGAGCCAAAGTCTGACAGGGTCTCATAAAAAACATTAATAAAAGCTACAATTTTTGGCCAATTTCTTTCAGCTTTCTAAACTAAAAAGCTGAAATCCTAATGTGTGCATGATATAAAAATTATATCAACAGTGCTCACAGGACACAAACGTGCCGTGGTCACAGTTGGGCAAAATTTAAGGTACTAATTTTATATTTATACTAATAACTTATAAAATTTGAAAAATTCAGAACTAATTTTGGGTATTCAATTGAATCTTGATTAAATAATGTTACATCCCTGACAAAAAAATCTCTAGCTTCAGCAATGCCCTTGTTAAGGGAGTAAATATATTTCTTGATTTTTTACAAAGTGCATTATGTTTGGGCCCATAACTTAAAACAATTACGCAATACTGACATCATTCTGGCATGTGCATAGAGAATGAAAAATATGTATATTATTTATGATTAAAGTCAGATCAGTGGTTTTGATATTTGGCAGTCTTGAAGTGTAACAATGGGTTTTTAATGGAAAAATGAAGTTTTTCATTAATATCTTGAAGGTATTAAGTCCTAGTGACCAAATTCTTGGCATGGTAGGGGATTTTGGAGACATCTAGCTGTATGCCGAATTTAAGGAACTAAGAGCTGAAGCTGGGGAGCTGAGCTCTTGCAAACTGCATAACACTAGCTTGATGTAAACAATATGTTACATGGTGCTTGAAAACTTGAATAAAATCTACAGTTTTTGATCAACTGGTTTCAAATTTTTGGTGTTAACAGTTGAAAAGGTAACAAAAACATGCTGTGAAAATTAAATCCACAGTACTTACAGGAAAAAAACGTGCCATGGTCAAAGTTGGGCAAAATTTAAGGTACCAATTTTTTATTTTTATTAATATTTTAAAAAATTTAAAAGATTTTCATCTAATTTTGGGTGTACAATTTAATTTTGATTTATTAAAGTTATATTACTGGAAAAAAGGTCCATAGCTTTACCATGTTTTGTGTTAAGTGATCAAATATCTTTCCTGATTTTTTACAAAATGCATTATGTTTGGGCCCATAACTTTTTTAAATTAAATAATACAGACATAATTTCTTGCATGTACATAGGAACTATATAGAGGAATATTTATGGTAAATATGAGGAAAAACAGATGAGTGGTTTTGATATTAGGCAGTCCTGAAGTGTGAAAATAGGTTTTTAATAAAAAATTGAGGTTTTTCCTTAATTTCTCAAAGAAACGAAGTTGCAAAGACCCAGTTTTCTGCTTGGTAGGAGATCTTGGGGACATCTAACATTATGCCGAATTTTGGATTCCTAGGTCTTACGGTTTCAAAACGTGCCACATCTACGGACGGACGGACGGACGGACGGACGGACGGACGGACAGACGGACGGACGACGGACAATGGACCACGACTATAGCTCAGATGACTTATAGTCAGCTGAGCTAAAAATTGTACACATTTGCAATATTAACTAATGTCCCAGTGCACAGGTGACGGTGAGGTGCTAAGGATCAATGACAGCCGGGGGGGGGGGGGGGGGGGAAGAGATGGGATTAACAACACTTTTGCATAGACATTCAGGGCAAACAAAGCCTGATCTCCAATTCTGCTGAGGCTCGAAAATAATGAACACATGTTTGTATTAGATCCTCATTTTTTTATTTTAAGTTTAATTTGTATACATTTCCAATATAACATATATTTCTGAATATAAACGTTGATTCATAATTCTGAATTGCATCATCATAAATCTCAATCTTGTCATGTAACACCACATCATGCATACAAATGTATATTTATATATTCATGGGGGGGGGGGGGGGAGGGGGTGTGATATGAGAACAATTGTACACCTGTCACAGCAGGGGATCTCCCCCAGTGACTGAAACAAATCAGGAACCCTGGCATAGCTGACTTCCAGTGACCTGGAGTGGCCTACCTGCATCTGGAACAAAGCAAGTGACTACAATAGACCCTCAAGATAAAATTCAATAACTAGCCTAATTTTCAACCTTTTAGTTTCAAATTTCAGATTTAAACACATTAAATACTTATGTTTACATTCTGAGAAAATTAAATCAACAGTACTCACAGGGAAAATATGTGCCATGGTCAAAGTTGGGTAAAATTTCAGGTACTGATTTTATGTTTATGCTAATAACTTATAAAATTTACAAAATACAGATCTAATTTTGGGTATACAATTGAATCTTAATTAAACAAAGTTATATACTCAAAAAAAATTCTCTAGCTTCAATAATTTTCATGAAACCTGAGTAAATATTTTTCCTGATTTTTTACAAAGTCAATTTTGTTTGGGCACATAACTTAAAACAATTACGCAATACTGACATCATTTCTGGCATGTGCATAGCCAATGTATAGAAAAATATGTATATTATATATGATCAAAGTCAGATCAGTGGTTTTGATACTAGGCAGTCCTGAAGTGTAACAAAGGGTTTTTAATGAAAAAATGAAGTTTTTCATAAATATCTCGAAGGAATTAAGTTCTGGTGACCAAATTCTTGGCATGGTAGGGGATTTTGGAGACATCTTACTGTATGCCTAATTTAAGGAACTTAGAGCTGAAGCTGGGGAGCTGAGCTCTAGCAAACTGCATAACACTAGGTTGATGTAAACAATATGTGACATGGTGCTTGAAAAACTTAAATAAAATCTAAAGTTTTTGATCAACTGGTTTCAAATTTTAAATGTTAACAGTTGAAATGCTAACAAAAACATGCTTTGAAAATTAAATCCACAGCAGTTACAGGAAAAAAACGTGCCATGGTCAAAGTTGGGCAAAGTTTAAGGTACCAATTTTTTATTTTTGCTAATATTTCAAAAAATTTAAAAGATTTTGATCAAATTTTGGGTATACAATTTAATTTTGATTAATAAAAGTTATATTACTGGAAAAAAAGTGCTTAGCTTTAACAAGTTTTGTGTTAAGTGATCAAATTTTTTTCCTGATTATTTACAAAATGCATTATGTTTCGGCCCATAACTTTTTTAAATTATATAATACAGACCCAATTTCTGGCATGTACATAGGAACCATATAGAGGATTATTTATGGTAAATATGAGGAAAAACAGATGAGTGGTTTTGATATTAGGCAGTCCTGAAGTGTGAAAATAGGATTTTAATAAAAAATTGAGGTTTTTCCTTAATTTCTCAAAGGAACGAAGTCGCAAAGACCCAGTTTTCGGCTTGGTAGGAGATCTTGGGGACATCT
The DNA here is from genome assembly GCA_026874595.1 of Sipunculus nudus. Taxonomy (NCBI): domain Eukaryota; kingdom Metazoa; phylum Annelida; class Sipuncula; order Golfingiida; family Sipunculidae; genus Sipunculus; species Sipunculus nudus. The sequence continues at coordinate 7,748,171 of CM049318.1, read as the reverse complement.
AACATTATGCTGAATTTTGGATTCCTAGGTCTTACGGTTTCAAAACGTGCCACATCTACGGACGGACGGACGGACGGACGGACGGACGGACAGACGGACGGACGACGGACAATGGACCACGACTATAGCTCAGATGACTTATAGTCAGCTGAGCTAATAAAAAGCTGAAATCCTTATGTGTGCATGATATGAAAATTATATCAACAGTGCTCACGGGAAACAAACGTGCCTTGGTCACAGTTGGGCAAAATTTAAGGTACTAATTTTATATTTATACTAATAACTTATAAAATTTGAAAAATTCAGAACTAATTTTGGGTATTCAATTGAATCTTGATTAAATAATGTTACATCCCTGACAAAAAAGATCTCTAGCTTCAGCAATGCCCTTGTTAAGGGAGTAAATATATTTCTTGATTTTTTACAAAGTGCATTATGTTTGGGCCCATAACTTAAAAAAATACACAATACTGACATCATTTCTGGCATGTGCATAGTGAATGTATAGAAATATGTATATTTTATATGATCAAAGTCAGATCAGTGGTTTTGATATTAGGCAGTCTTAAAGTGTAACATTGGGTTTTTAATGGAAAAATGAAGTTTTTTATTGATATCTCGAAGGAATTAAGTCCTAGTGACCAAATTCTTGGCATGGTAGGGGATTTTGGAGAAATCTAACTGTATGCCAAATTTAAGGAACTTAGAGCTGAAGCTCGGGAGCTGAGCTCTAGCAAACTGCATAACACTAGCAATATGTGACATGGTGCTTGAAAACTTGAATAAAATCTACAGTTTTTGATCAACTAGTTTCAAATTTTTGGTGTTAACAGTTGAAATGCTAACAAAAACATGCTGTGAAAATTAAATCCACAGCAGTTACAGCAAAAAAACGTGCCATGGTCAAAGTTGGGCAAAATTTAAGGTACCAATTTTTTATTTTTGCTAATATTTTTAAAAATTTAAAAGATTTTGATCTAATTTTGGGTATACAATTTAATTTTGATTAATAAAAGTAATATTACTGGAAAAAAAGTGCTTAGCTTTAACAAGTTTTGTGTTAAGTGATAAAATTTCTTTCCTGATTATTTACAAAATGCATTATGTTTGGGCCCATAACTTTTTTAAATTAAATAATACAGACCTAATTTCTGGCATGTACATAGGAATTATATAGAGGATTATTTATAGGAAATATGAGGAAAAACAGATGAGTGGTTTTGATATTAGGCAGTCCTAAAGTGTAAAAATAGGTTTTTAATTAAAAATTGAGGTTTTTCCTTAATTTCTCAAAGGAATGAAGTCGCAAAGACCCAGTTTTCGGCTTGGTAGGAGATCTTGGGGACATCTAACATTATGCTGAATTTTGGATTCCTAGGTCTTACGGTTTCAAAACGTGCCACATCTACGGACGGACGGACGGACGGACGGACAGACGGACGGACGACGGACAATGGACCACGACTATAGCTCAGATGACTTATAGTCAGCTGAGCTAAAAATACTTAACTGATTTCTGGTATGTACATAGGAAATATATAGAGGAATATATATATGAAAAGTGATCAATAACAGGTCAGTGGTTTTGATATTAGGCAGTCTTGAAGTGTAACAATGGGTTTTTAATGGAAAACGTAGGTTTTTCCTTAATAATTCGAAGGAAAGAAGTCCTAGTGACCCAATTTTCAGTATGGTAGGAGATTTTGGGGACATCTAAAGGTATGCCGAATTTCAGATTCGTAGGTCCAATGGTTTCAAAATGTGCCAGTTTAATGGACGGACAGACGGACGGACAGCCGACGGACAAAGGACCACGACTATAGCTCAGATGACTTATAGTCAGCTGAGCTAAAAATAAAGATACAAATTAATGGAATAGGAATATCTACTGATTATTGCTTCTATTGGCTGGTCTCTTTGACCTTTCACCAGTCAAATTTAAGCAGGACCAGACTTTTACATATATAGCAGCTACTATTCATATTCAAAATCTCCTACAATCCTGAATGCATTAAATCCAATATCAAGAATCAGATGAGTTAAAAATGGACTTGGATCACTGCCAAATCACCTAGCCAACAAAAGAAAGGGTAGCACCTACTAACTTCCCATATATTTATTATCATTCCAAGCAGATAAAAAGTGTTTATACCTTGATGTCAAGTTCTGTGCCAGCCTTGCCATTTGTTGTTTCTGGACCTCCCTGTAGACCGATAAAATTATATATCAAAATGCCACTAAAATATAGACAATGTACAATATATATACGGCAGTCCGTATATAACATCATTTACATTTCATTACATTTTCTGAAATCCTGGCCCCGCAGTTACTCCATACCCCATTCAAAGCAGAAAGACCTTGTCGCAATAGCTGTTGGCTGGTTTAACAGGTTTGACCCTATCAATCTATCAATCCTGTAAAAGCATGCTGAAGTATTTCAATTTACGTTCTACTCATGAATGAGAGCTTTTAAGACCACTCAATCCACAACATTATTTTACGACTCCATATGTCACTGAATCATGATTGCTAGAAAGTGAAACTTTGATTATAACATGCATGTCTTGAAAATATATTGCCATTAAACATGGTTTGACATGAAAGCAATCAGAACCATGAACCAAAGGAATGAACCTTCATCTAATTATCAGTAACTACATCACTAAAAGTAAATTTCTTGTGTCAAAATGAAAGGCTCCAGATGAAATTTCTGGAACAAGCAATCTCCTAACAAACATCACTGTACAGTTTGTTCTGATCGTGATCTACAGAAATGTACCTGACTTCTGGTGTTTAACCGTGCCCGTAATTGCTCATTTTCTTTCTGTAAACTGATGATGAGGCTGTTCTTTCCACTGATTGTCTCCTCCAATGTTGTGGCTCGTTCTGTGGCCAGACGAAGCTGGTTAAAGACCGTCTCTGTCTGGGTGGTTTCCAGGGCAACATAAGGCTCCTGTGAAAATAACACAAGTGTAAGACAAGTATGTCTACAGAGAAATCAGTCAGTGTACAAATTAATTACAGATGTTATCACTGTTACGAGTGAGACTGGCTGACTGAAAGTGAAGTCGGCACTTGAGCCAGTCACAGGTCTCAGAAAAATCCAGCTCACACTGGCTACCTCAGCAATGACAAAGTTTGACAGATTGAGTCAGTTTTTGGTTGATCCATGATATTTAAGGCGAAAATAGAAGATACTGACAGAGTTTAAGATCATAGTGAGAGCTGGAGGAAGCCGGAGAACCCAGAGAGAACCACTGACACTGACCACTACAACCAACTCTCATGGTAACACCTAGGATCAGACGTGGGTCTCCAGCAGAGAAGGCCGAGAGTTTTACAGCTCAGCTGTCCAGGCCCCTATTACGTGTGAGACTAGTATCTTTCATTAACACTGAATAATATGAATCCCAGCATGCTCATATTTAATCAATATAATGACTGTTCATGACTGTATCATGAGCATCTTAAAATATCAAGTTTTTAATCTGTTAGTAAATAATTATGCCTGCTCTGATCCTTGCATTTTTTTAATGAACTTTGAACGTATACTTGATTCATCAAAAACAATGGAAATTAAATAAATTCTTACAGCAATATGACCTTCCAAGCAAATATAAGTTAAAGTAAATTTATATTTTACTCTGACACAGCTTGCTCTTATCAGTATTAACACATTTATAATATATAAACTTGCAACAAGTCAACCATATCAATACTTACATCATCATAGTCATCAACAGATCCCTGGTCACTCTGTAAAGAACAGAAAAAGCCACATGCAGCATGCAGTATCATGCACAGTGTGAAGTACACACAACAGATAAACCACTAAAGCTGGGCTCACAATGCAACAGAATTTATCATATTTTACATTACATGTACTCATTGGGGATTTTAATAATACATTGTTTAAATTGAATCATGCACTCAAAGTATGCATGATTTGTATGGTTTCCCACGGGATACTGACAATGATAAATGATATTAATTTTTCTAATATGACCTAAATTACATATATCCTAGAATTATTGTGTTCATGTTTCTTATTATGTTTTGGAGAGTACATAATATCTTAAATTCCAAATTTGACAATTCAGGAATCAAATAACAGTGTGTAGAATTGATACATCAGGAGTACAGCAAATGTGCATATGTGTTGTGTATCTGGTGACCTCATACCTTATTAAATATGTGTGAATTTTGATGAGAAGGTAAATCAGGTGAAAAACCTTATTGTTAAATATTTATAACGAGTTTCATGGATATCCATAGGATTTTTGGGAGTCACCAAGGTGCCTTAAAAGTGCAGTGACCTCTGACCTCATTAAATATGCACAAGTTTTATCAAAATCCTTCATGTTCTTCATAAGTTATTGCGGCATTACCACAAAGTAGCCTAGTGACCCATGATCTTATGAAATATATGCGTGGATGCTGCCAATAATCGAACTCGGGCGAGATAATCTGTTGGTAAGTAGTTATGGTGAGTTTCGTCAAAATCCATCAAAGCCCGGGTAAGTTATTGTGGTGACACTAAAAGAAAACAGACAGACAGAAGGACGGACGATGGGTATACTATAGTACTCCGATCATATGATGGGTGTATAAAAAGGTAATGGAAAACTTCAGTTAAGTTTCATAAGACACAGAACAGTCTGAAGAATATTAAAACCAATACACTGGTTCAACGTGCCATGCAAGTAACTTTGCACACATGTGGTCCATCAAAGAACATGGTATGCAACATGTGTACAGGTGTAAAGCTGCAATTTGAGGTCACATATTACAGGTCTGAACATGCAGCAGTAACACCTGTTATGTTTAATACGACCCCATGTCATTAACACTCAGTAACAGTTGGTCAGTTCACTGTACTCCCTTCACTATCACTGAGCAAGGACTGATAAAAGTAGCAATGCTAACTGGCACTGTGAAAATTAAACCTACATAAATTTTCATCCTAAATGCACCACAGTCTTGACCCTTTGAACCTGTCACCTTTCTGCCACACCTTTATCCTACAGGAGGGTGATTAACTTCATCTTAAAGGACCCTTAAATTCCCAATGAAGTTTTACTGAATAAATCTCCCTGCTGGGTTGACTCCATAAGATGCGCTTGGTCTCATCTTGGTTACAAGATACAATGTTGACCAGATCCCTTTTAACCCTAGATAGGCATATCAGAAAAACACTGAAAATGGTCCTATTAAAAAGTAAAACAATTCTTGAAAGCCCATGATCTGATATTTTCCATTATATTAAACTTTATGGAAAATTATTTAATTTAATCATAATATTGAGCTTTATTTGTACATATTCAGCCTGCATTGTGTAGCCAGTTTTTGGAACATTTTTTGTGACCAGCGAAGCAGCACTACTCATCGTGTCAGGTAACTGAGTCAAACTTGGGTTAGTGGACGCAACTTCTAATTAGTCTTTTAATTCAGCTAATAAATTGGCTAAGGCTTCATGTGAGAACACACGTTTATGCCATATATGGCATTACCCACAAAACTCAGGACTGATCGAACTCAGAGAACCAGATTTCTTGTCAGCAGTCAACCGACTTACATTTTCAATTTTTTAAAAGTACCACAATATATTTACATCCGTATTTTGGTAAAAATATGTTTAAAACTCAACGTTAAGATAGTCGTAAGAATGACTAATCCAGGAGGGCAGCATGGCTGCTGGTTTGCCAGTCAAAACCAACTGACAGACTTCATGTGTTGTTTTTTCATGATGGAGCGATAATTTGCACAACAGACATACAGAAAATCAAATTTGGAAAGGGGACTGGCCCTAGCGATCACATGGCAAGGGAATTAAAGGGATAAAATGTAATATTCAAGCATTTGAAAATCTGAGGGGTTCGCAAGGGGCTTGCCAAAGGAAAGCTTTGGGGGGACATGCCAAAAATGAAGAATTATAGTAGGATTACTGTTGTGACAGACAAACCAATGCTGTACATACCATAATAAAACACATCTATTATAAGAAGAGAATATAAAAATAACCAATGGCACGTGGTGCTCAGCTGGTGAACACAGCATGAGACGAATGTCACCTACTGTCAACTAGGAACATCGGTCTGACAGAAAGGAGCTGGTAAGCACCAGCCAGCAATAATTCATAACTATTTTCTTTCTCAGGTCCTCTATATTTTAATAAAAAAAGAAAGGTTTGAGCATGTCTTCTACTTCAAATCCAGATAAGACTTGAAGGCAAAGTCCTTTGATGTATTTGTTTGTAATATGCGTGACTGAATGCATGCAGTTCTGGTTATCAACTGGGTTGGCTCCCATCCAAAGTCCTTATCAGGGAGATAACACTCCACCCTCTTGTCCTAACTTATTCACTTCAACTTTTATTCTGCTACAAAGACGATACTGTCTTAATCATGACTACAGGTATAGGTCAGAACAAAATATGCTAATTCAAAGGCTTGACAACAGTGGTTAATTGCATGCCCAAGGCAAGTAAAACTGGGGTAATATGGTAGTTATACCGTAAACTGAAGTTCCCTTCTAATTCTACTTGCACAACTCATGAAGTAGATTAAAATAAACCTCTACCCCAGTATTTCATTCTATCTCTTTGAGAAATAACATGATACTGATAATATTAAACTGCATTTAATTATCTATTAAGATGCATTTTATATTAACCAATATGTAAACCTTTATCATCAACAATCAAATATTTAAGCAGTTGTTTTTTGCCTCACATGCAATGTACAGTAATCATACTGAACACACTGTTCATAGTCACAAGTACTATTTCACGTGGAAAGCAAGTAAATATTTGAGTAGAGCATTTTAAGGCCAGAGGCACTTTCAAAAGTTGATTGCTAGCCCTGTATTTTGGTGTCATAGAAAATGGATCTTTTCACGTACTTTCAAGATGAATAAGCTAACATCTGTCTCCAATGTGACATATTTTAATTTCTAGTCTTGCAGCACTACAATTTGTATGATATCTTATGATATTACAATCAGGACACTTCTTGTAATGATACATTTGATCTATGATGTGATGGACAATTATATATGTATATATCTATTTATGTATGTATGTATATATATATATATATATACACATATATATGCCTGAACCAGTGTGATCAATCCATCATGGATAAACTTGGAATGAAGGTATCTGACCTTATATGATTAGATTTTAATAAATTACATTTTTAACTTAAATACGGGTAGTAGACAAGCGACTACGTGTATCCGCCACAATCAGAATGGAACGGGTCAAGTGAGGCATGGATTGAGTGACAAAAAGAGTGAGGTGTATTGCATATTAGCATGGATGTCTGCAGCCGAAATGTGTATGTAGGTTGCGCCACCTACAACAAAATACAAGAAAAATTTCCAAGTTGTATACATATGCAAAATTTTAGGCAGACAAGTCAAACCACTACATGTATATGAGTGATTTTATCCCACAGCAGACAAATAGAAGGACTTGTGCAAAAATGGTGGCAGGTAGCGCCACCAATTTTGTGTATGATTAAGAGCTATGTGAGATCTATACACATGCGAAATTTCAGGGGGATATGTCCAACCAGTCCTGAGATATAAGCCTGAATGTCTGCAGCATTAACATAAATGTAGGTGGCGCCAGCTGCCAAAAAGTTGAGAAAGCTATCCAAGATGTATAAACAAGCAAATCGGACCAATCAGTCAAACGGTTCCGGAGAATGAGCTTTGATGTCTGCAGCATAAACTAGAATGCAGGTGGCGACACCTGTCATAAAATCAAACTAGATGTGTCGGAAACATTTGTTAAACCATTACTGAGATATGAGTGATTTTAGCCCACGGGAGACATGAACAGACAGATGCTATGCAAAAATGGTTGCAGGTGGCCCCTCCAGTTTTGTATATAAAAAAGAGCTATGTGAGATCTATACAGCTGCAAAATTTTTGCCCAATCGGTCAAACGGTTCCGGAGATATGAGCTTTGATGTCTGCAGCATAAACTAGAATGCAGGTGGCGACACCTGTCATAAAATCAAACTAGATGTGTCGGAACGACACTAATGCCCCTGCCTTGGGCAAATTAGAAACATTTGTTAAATTTTGAAAAAAATTTTAAGTTCAGGAGGTGTTGAATGATCAAAAGTAGGTCAACAAGGGCAAAATGCAAACTTGATCTGAAACGGGTCATTATCAAGCAACACACCAAAAATCAGGCCAATATCTGCAGGCATTGCGAAAAAAAGTCCGTACATGTGTATTTGTCATGAAAGTTCATATTTTTCATGAAATTTTCTGTTTAGGAGCTGTAAAACGGTCAAAAGAAGTTCAACCGGGACGAAACCTGAACTCGATCTGTAACTGGTCATTATCTGCCCACACACCAAAAATCAGGCCAATATCTGTAGGCATTGCCAAAAAAAAGTCCGCACATGTGTATTTGTCATGAAAATTTCTATTTTTCATGAAATTTTCTAAGTTTAGGAGCCGTAAAACGGTCAAAAGTAGGTCAACCGGGACGAAACGCGAACTCGATCTTTAACTGGTCATTATCTGCCCACACACCAAAATTCAGGTTAATATCTGCAGGCATTGCGAAAAAAAATCTGTAGAACTGTTTGATTTCAAAATGACGGAATGAGGGAAGGACGGAATGACTGACATGGGTAAAACTATATGCTCGGCCTTTTTGTGGTGGGGGCATAAAAAGCTGTCCAGGATGTATAAACCTTCAAAATTTAGGCACTGCCGAGAAATGAATGATTTTATCCCACGGCAGACAAACAGACGGATACTGTGCAAAAATGGTTGCAGGTGGTCCCACCAGTTTTGCGTATGATAAAGAGCCATCTGAGATCTATACACATGCAAATTTTCAGGAAGATACATCAAACCAGTCCAGAGATATAACCATGGATGTCTGCAGGGTAAACCTGAATGTAGCGCCATCTGTCAAAAAAATCCAGGATGTATACGCATGCCAAATTTCAGGTGAATTAGTCAAACCACTGCAGAGATATGAGTGATTTTAACCAAAGGCAGACAAACAGATGGACACTGTGCAAACAAGGTTGCAGGTGGGGCCACCAATTTTTTATGTTATAAAGCTATCCAAGGGCTACATTTGTACAAAAATTTTTTCCTGATCGGTCAAACGGTTCCCGAGATATGTGGGTTTATGTGTGGAAACAGACACACAAATGAAAGCTTGGCAGAGAGGAAGGTCAGAGGTCAATGCCAATTGGTAAGGCACCAGTTCACATGTGACCTGATAATTGGTGTAAGTTTAGGAAAAAATCAGTCCAGTAGTCTTAGAGGAGTTCTCCGGAAACAAACTCGGCGGCGGCGGAACCCGGTTAAAAACATAGTATCCGCAAAACTTTGTTTTGGCGGATACAATACATAGTATATACAGATATACAGTGAAGTCTTCAAATTTACCTTGTAATTACTTGGTCAAATGTTGACAGGATCAATATTGATTAAATAAATTAAAGTGAACATAAATAATTAGCAGATATGGGGCAATTATACAAATGAATCAGCAAACAAATAATAACCTATATATTAATTTTCCATACAAATCAAAGCTTTATTTTTTTTTCAGTACATGGTACCAGTATTTTCATATTACTCTCTTTAATCATGGACTGCCATAGATGCACTGCAAATCAGTACCCATATGTAACTCCAACTGCAGACCTACCATGTCACAATCATATAATAAACACAACCACAAGTGTAATACAGACTCCAGTCTAATGTCTACCTTGACATGGTTATAAATACAATGCAAAATGCCTGACCTCTATAAGAAGCAAAATTCTGATGATGACATGCCTGATCATACATTGTATACTGACCTCGTATGTGAGGGACTGGATGTCAGATTGGTCACTGGGAATGTTAACCTTCATTATCTGCCCACACACCAAAATTCAGGTTAATATCTGCAGGCATTGCGAAAAAAAATCTGTAGAACTGTTTGATTTCAAAATGACGGAATGAGGGAAGGACGGAATGACTGACATGGGTAAAACTATATGCTCGGCCTTTTTGTGGTGGGGGCATAAAAAGCTGTCCAGGATGTATAAACCTTCAAAATTTAGGCACTGCCGAGAAATGAATGATTTTATCCCACGGCAGACAAACAGACGGATACTGTGCAAAAATGGTTGCAGGTGGTCCCACCAGTTTTGCGTATGATAAAGAGCCATCTGAGATCTATACACATGCAAATTTTCAGGAAGATACATCAAACCAGTCCAGAGATATAACCATGGATGTCTGCAGGGTAAACCTGAATGTAGCGCCATCTGTCAAAAAAATCCAGGATGTATACGCATGCCAAATTTCAGGTGAATTAGTCAAACCACTGCAGAGATATGAGTGATTTTAACCAAAGGCAGACAAACAGATGGACACTGTGCAAACAAGGTTGCAGGTGGGGCCACCAATTTTTTATGTTATAAAGCTATCCAAGGGCTACATTTGTACAAAAATTTTGTACAAACTCGGCGGCGGCGGAACCCGGTTAAAAACATAGTATCCGCAAAACTTTGTTTTGGCGGATACAATACATAGTATATACAGATATACAGTGAAGTCTTCAAATTTACCTTGTAATTACTTGGTCAAATGTTGACAGGATCAATATTGATTAAATAAATTAAAGTGAACATAAATAATTAGCAGATATGGGGCAATTATACAAATGAATCAGCAAACAAATAATAACCTATATATTAATTTTCCATACAAATCAAAGCTTTATTTTTTTTTCAGTACATGGTACCAGTATTTTCATATTACTCTCTTTAATCATGGACTGCCATAGATGCACTGCAAATCAGTACCCATATGTAACTCCAACTGCAGACCTACCATGTCACAATCATATAATAAACACAACCACAAGTGTAATACAGACTCCAGTCTAATGTCTACCTTGACATGGTTATAAATACAATGCAAAATGCCTGACCTCTATAAGAAGCAAAATTCTGATGATGACATGCCTGATCATACATTGTATACTGACCTCGTATGTGAGGGACTGGATGTCAGATTGGTCACTGGGAATGTTAACCTTCTGACACTAACTGATCATGCATTGTATACTGACCTCATATGTGAGGGACTGGATATCAGATTGGTCACTGGGAATGTTAACATTCTAACACTAACTGATCATATACAGTATACTGACCTTGTATGTGAGGGACTGGATGTCAGACTGGTCACTGGGAATGTGAACCTTCTAACACTAACTGATCATACATTGTATACTGACCTTGTAAGTGAGGGACTCAAAGTCAGACTGGTCACTGGGATGTTAACCTCCTGACACTAACTAATCATGCATGTAATACTGACCTCATATGTGAGCGACTCAATGTCAGACTGGTCACTGGGAATGTTAACCCCCTGTGCCTGCTGGGTGTGATCTTTCCTTTCCTTGTGTTCATGTTTACGTTTCTTTTTACCACGTTTCTTCTGGAAGGCAGCAAGCTGAAAACAGAAAACAATCCTCATAATGTTAATTCTAAACCCAAACTAAGAAAAAAAAATGTTCACCGCTGACTGGGGGAATTAAACAAGGGACCCATGGGTCACATTAAATATAAACTTATTTATTTTACATGGATTGTACAAATAGTTATTATAACTAATCGAGGAACTCTCCATGGCTCCGTTGATGGCATTCGGTAGTCTGCAGGGGTGGAGGAAACCGGAGTACCCGGAGAAAACCACCGGCCTTGGACAGGCAACTACAACCCACTCTCATAGCCACGCCAGGGGTCGAACCCGGGTCACCAGTAGAGAGAGCCAAGCGTTTTACCACTCAGCTGTCCAGGCCCCTTCAGCTCAGCTGAATTTTGGAAAATATTAGTAACTGCAAAATATTTTTTATTTCTTTTGGTTTGTCATGTATATTATCATTTGAAAAGCTATGAGAAAATGGCCCTGCTAAAATGAAACTCTGTAAATTATAGAATTATGGACATGAGCTAAACCATTTAGTGATGCACCAAGGGAACAAATGGGCCTACGGTAAGTGTTATATAAAATTAACATTTCATAAACAAATAATGTGTGAAGGTAATTAAGTTTTCAAAAGCTGTTAGATATATGGCCATATGAGTTAAAAATTAATCCCACAAAGTTTGACCAATATTCCTAATTTTAATACTAAGTTAACAGTGTTGTTCACACCTAGGCCCTGCCAACTTTAAGAGATATAAATGAAATGCTACAAAGTATTTATATCTTCTTAAATCTTGTCAGTTAGCACTCACATTAGATCCTAATATTTTATCACATTTCAACATTAGGATTAAATTTCTGATTTTTTTTTCTTTAAAACAATAAATATTGTCCAAGTCTCATCAAAAAAGAATTTATTTAACATTAAAATTATAAGATTCATCTTGTTTATTAGTCCTGTGTATTGAAGGGGTGGGTCAGGGGAGGGGTCTCCGTTGTTACTGCTTGTTGCTGAAGAAAATGTTAACTTTAAGATTCATCTAGTTCATAGTACAGGTCTGTCAACAGAAAGGGGGGGGGGGAGCCAGGGTTGCCAGAGAAAAAGGCTCCCTGGGGTTGCCAGAGAAAAAGGCTCCCTGTGGTATGGTATTAACTGAAGACAGCCTGATCAAGCTCAACTCAGTGGAGAGAGCTGCACTGAATGACCTACAGTCACCAAAGTGGACTGCTTGACAATGTAAGGGAATACAACAAGAGCCTCCAAAATAAATTCAATTAATAGCCTAATTTTGCAGCTTTTATTTTCAAATTTCAGATTTTAACAGATTAAATCCTTATGTGCACATGCTGTGAAAATTAAATCCACAGTACTTAAAGGAAAAAATGTGCCGTGGCCAAAGTTGGGCAAAATTTAAGGTACCAATTTTTATTTTTGCTAATATTTAAAAAAATTTTAAAGATATTTATCTAACTTTGGGTATACAATTTAATTTTGATTAATTAAAGTTAAATTACTGGACAAAAGTCCTTAGCTTTAACATGTTTTGTGTTGAGCGGTCAAATATCTTTCCTGATTTTTTACAAAATGCATTATGTTTGAGCCCATAACTTTTTTAAATTATACAATACAGACCTTATTTCTGGCATGTATATATAGGAACTATATAGAGGAATATTTATGGTAAATTTGAGGTAAAACAGATGAGTGGTTTTGCTATTAGGCAGTCCTGAAGTGTGAAAATATGTTTTTAATAAAAAATTGAGGTTTTTCCTTTAACTTCCCAAAGGAACAAAGTCGCAAAGACCCAGTTTTCAGCTTGGTAGGAGATCTTTTGGACATCTAACATTATGCCAACAGCCTGAGGAGCATAGAGATATGCACTGAATGACCTACAGTCACCAAAGTGGACTGCTTGACAATGTAAGGGAATACAACAAGAGCCTAAAAAAAATTCAATAACTAAAATAATTTTGCAGCTTTTATTTTCAAATTTCAGATTTAAACAGATTAAATCCTTATGTGTACATGCTGTGAATATTTAAGCCACAGTACTTACAGGAAAAAAAAGTGCCGTGGCCAAAGTTGGGCAAAATTTAAGGTACCAATTTTATATTTTTGCCAATATTTAAAAAAATTTAACAGATTTTGATCTAATTTTTTGTATACAATTAAATTTTGATTAATTAAAGTTGTATTACTGAAAAAAAGTCCCTACCTTTAACACTTTTGGTCTTAAGTTACCAAATATCTTTCCTGATTTTTTTAAAAAGTCCATTATATGTTTGGGCCCATAACTTTTTTAAATTAAATAATACTGACTTAGTTTCTGGCATGTACATAGGAACTATATAGAGGAATATTTATGAAGAAAACCAGATGAGTGGTTTTGATATTAGGCAGTCCTGAAGTGTGAAAATAAATTTCTAATAAAAAATTGAGGTTTTTCCTTAATATCTCAAAGGAACAAAGTCCTATTGACTCAGTTTTCCGCATGGTAGGAGATTTTGGGGACATCTAACTGTATGCCGAATTTCAGATTCGTAGGTCCAATGGTGTCGAAACGTGCCAGTCTTACGGACGGACAGACAGACGACTATAGCTAAGATGACTCATAGTCAGATGAGCTAAAAACCCAGTAGAAAAAAAAAATAATTTATTTCAATTATTTAATTTTAGAGGATAAAAGGCATCTCCCTCCTAAAAAAAATGATTTTGTAATGTCATACAGAACACTTTGAATATCTTGCACAGACTGCTTCTTGCAATCAAAAGCTGGATTTTTTTGTAACTTGTTTACTATTTGTAATATCCTAAATTTGTACAAATTACTCATTTCCACAATTTAATATAAATCTTCTGACTACAATTCAACTGGTTAACTACATCTATAAAGCCAAAAAAAAGGTATGGTTCTCTAAAAATTGGTGCAGGCGGGTGGTTTTTTACCTTTTTTTTGTATGTTTTGGTAAAAAAAATATCATATATTCAGATAAAAGCATGACGATAATTTTTTGGCTTAACACTAAAAAACAGGTAAAGCACTAAATAACAAAGGCAATCTTATCAAAATTGTATTATTTTATCTTCTTGAAGGATGAAAATCAAAATAAAATGTGTGATGCGGCGGTTAAAATTGACATGGGCAGTGCCTGAGAACCATACCTTTTTTGGGGTGCTTAGATATAGAGCTCTTGCATTTTTTGCAAGGTTACAACAGCTGACAACAAATTTCAATTATTAAGGGATCTCAACTGTGTGACTGTAAATGGCATGAAGAATAACATGCATCCCTAGAAAATAACAGATGTATGAATCATTGTTTATTTAACTTAATTAAAGTTTTTGCTTTAACACTTGAGCTTGCATTAGGAATGCTTAGGAATGCTTAGATTAAATTTTGATGTGTCAGCAGTATTTCAAGAAGACCCAAGGTTTATAATGAGACAACTATGTAGTGCTGCACCATGGACTGAAATAAGTAAAAAATTTACAATTTTGTCAGAGTCTGAAAAAGCAGAAATACCGGTCTAATGGTGCAACTTTTTTCAAACACAATTCCACTGCTTTATATGATGGTTCTAAACATGCATGACTCATGATGACTGAGATATGATATTTGTGTTCATACATTGTGTTAAACCTGAATCCTCATTATTCCCAATTCCAGCTATTTTGCATAACATTTGCAAGATCATAGGAAAATCTCTGTGGACTATGCTGCGAATGGAAGTGCAAGTTTATTTTGTGGAACATATTTTGCACTTGGAAACAAATGCTTGATCCAGGACTGAAATATACATCAGTCACTTCCATCTTGGTTGAGACTTGTAACCGTCCTTTGAGTCTATTGTTTCCATCAGAGGGCATGCAAAACACTGCTCCCCTTTGCAAAGCCAAAAATAAAGGTGTAGGTATTAGGGACATATGGGACGCCAGCCTCAAATGGACCAGGTCGGCTGCCAGTGCCCAGAGACAGGTGATTTCAGCTACTAGTTCAAGTAAGTCACAGACCAACACTGACGCTGTCTAGTCAACCTTGTCGACCTCGATGTGAACTGGAGAGCACCATTTTGGCAGCCAAATCCTTCATAACTAAGTGCATAAGCCTCAATAGTTTATTGTTTTAAGTTTTCCCTTAGATAAATTCCCTATAGTTTACGAAGAGACAGGCACTGATTATTTTTAGATGCATATAGTTTCTCGTAGAATTCAGTGAGATATGATGGGGTTTTCTTAGTTGCTGTGATGATTTTTTGGGGCAGCAGATAACATCAACTTACACATTTTTTAATTATCATTTATTTTAACAAATGTGTATAGAGGCCCATGTGTATAGCCTGTTTGTTTCTGTTTGAGGGATTGTGCAGGTATGTGTCGGGTGAAGTTTTAAAGATATGTGCGAGTAATAAACAGAATTTTAACAATAGCACAGCAAACGTGCATAATATGCCCATCGTGTATCTGGTGATTTCTGATCTCAATAAATATGTGTGAATTTTGATGAGAAGGTAATTTAGCAGAGAAACTCTACTGGTTAATATGTATGTGGAGTTTCATGAAAATCCATAGGATTTTTGGTAAGTCCAAGGTGCCTCCAAAGTACAGTGACCTCAGACCTCATTAGTAATGCATTAATTTTTGCTGGAAATTGAACTAAGACAAGATATTTTATTGATTAATATTTCTAGGTTTTATCAAAATCCTATTCTTTATAAGTTATTGCGGCGACACCACAAAGTAGCCTAGTGACCTGTGACCTTATTAAATATGTGTGTATCTTGCCAATAATTTACCTCGGGGGGGGGGGGGGGGGGAGATAATCTGTTGGTGAGCAGTTTTCTGAAAACCCATCAAAGCCCCAGTAGGTTACAGAGGCAACGCTACAAGTTATCTGATGGATGGTGGGTATACCAAAAAACACCCCTAATATGATGGGTGTATGAAAAGTGATACCTGTCAAAAACAAGGGACCCATGGGTCACGGCTCTCAGCTGATCGTGATTGGACTATGAATGTTTCTCCACTGTGATACTATATCGAGTCGATAAAGCTTATGAATATCATGTACATGTTGGGCTATTATAAAGGAATGTAATGTAATATGTGAGTAAATGATAAATGAAATTACCTGACTGATGGATTAATAGAGTCAAATAAAGTGGTTCATTTTTTAAATTAATTTAGGAGGGGTTGAAAATTGTGATATATTTGAGCAAATATGAATGCAATGACAGCAGTTATAAGCAGTAGTAGAATGATGATAAGGCTATTTGTTGAAGGATCTAAAGTGTATGGTAGTCTGCAAGCGTTCAATTTGACAGATATGATGTTATGATTAACTATGCTGATGAAGTGATTTATGAATAAGTGACTGTATGACACAATAACTCTTTAGTCTTGACAAGGTACATTATTGTGATGCCCACTATGTCTACATATTACACAATATTGACATAATTTCTGGCATGTACATAGGTACCTTAGACGAATAGTTATACAAAATATTAAAGTATGAATATATCTGATTCATCTTGTTCTTGCTTACTGAGGCTGACTTTGGGATGAGGTTCGGAGAAGGGAAAAGTGAGGGCAGCACGAAGGTGGATGTAGAAATATTCTATTGAAATGTTTTTCATTTATATAAGAATATGAAAAGCTAAGGGGAAAGGGGCCCTCCTACTTGGTTATAGTAAAGTTCTAAATATATGATTGCAAACTAATACTTTGACAAGACTGTCATGAAGAAAAACAGTAAAAGTTTTGAGATACTGTGTTGCATACGAAAATTTACAGATGGACAGGCAAGTGGACAGAATGGACTAATACCTTTATTTCACTTTCAAGAGAATAATGCATTTAAGTTTATATATAATCCTATTTTTTTAAGCAGATCCACTTTTTCCATTAAGAAGTTTTTATCTCAATCATTTTTTTATTTACAGGTTTATAAATTTTTAATTAAAAAACCTGAAAATATAAGTTAAAATATTAGAATTGTTGCAAAAGTTGCAATCATTATATATACAGAGTAAAAAACATTGGGTCATATTATGCATACACATATATTTTATTATTTTTAAATCATAAATGTTTAAACTGATTTTAAAAGAAAATAATGCCACAACATGGCATCTACAAGAATATTACTTGAATCACTATTTAAAAGTTTTGCACATTGGAGTTTTCAGGACATGCTTAATTTTATTCACCAAAATAAAATAAAAGTAAATTTGATAAAATAAAACATCTTTTCAAATAAAGTATACACACTGTTGGTTGAATGAGGGACAAACAATATCATTGTGCTAATTACTATCCCAGTTTTAATTAATTACTGGAATTAATAGTCAATTTCACACCTGGTGAAGTTTTTACTCTTCTGAAGTAAGGAATTACTTATCTCATGAACATCCACACTTTCACAGCAATACACCACTTTGTGGACACAATTAAATGTACACTTTAATCATTGTAACCCTGGTGGTTCAATACAAACTCTAAAATGTAGCATGTCCAAGAATAAAATAAAATACAGAAAAATTATAACATTCATCTAGTTTATGCACCAGCTGGGGGGGGGGATGAGTGCATGGCAGAGGGGAAGCCTGCTAGTAGTGGCCAAGCTGGGCCAAGGTAAGCTGCCTGGGGTGGGTTACATAATGCAAGTGAAGGCTGTACTACTAGGTGGGCTAGATGTAAACAACACTTGACATGGTGTATGAAAACATGAATAAAAGCTATTCATTCCAATCAATTTCTTTTGAAAGTTCAGATTTTAAAAGATTAAATCCTTATGCATACATGCTAGGAAAATTAAATCAACAGTGCCAAAGTTGGACAAAATTTAAGGTATTGATTTTTTATTTATGCTAATAACTTGAAAAATTTGCAAAATTCAGATCTAATTTTGGGTAAACAATTGAATCTTGATTAAATAAAGTTATATTCCTGAAAAAAAGTCTCTAGGTTCAGCAATTCTCATGTTAGGTGAGTAAATATATTTCCTGATTTTTAAAAAAATTGCATTCTGTTTTGGCCCATAACTTCATAATAATACCCAATACTGACCTAATTTTTGGTATGTTCATAGAAAATGTATAAAAGAATGTGAATACTAAATACGATCAAAAACAGATCAGTGGTTTTGATATTAGGCAGCCTTGAAGTGTAACAATGGCTTTTTTATGGAAAACAGAGTTTTTTTTCATAATATCTTGAAGGAACAAAGTCCTAATGACCCAATTTTTGGTATGGTAGGAGACTTTTGGGATACTAAAAATATGTCAACAGCCTGGGGAGCATAGAGATGTGCACTGAATGACCTACAGTCATCAAAGTGGACTGCTTGACAATGTTAGGGAAAACAACAAGAGCCTCCAAAAAATTCAATAACTAGCCTAAATTTGCAGCTTTTATTTTCAAATTTCAGATTTTTACAGATTAAATCCTTATGTATACATGGTGTGAAAATTAAATCCACAGTACTTACAGGAAAAAAACGTGCCATGGCCAAAGTTGGGCAAAATTTAAGGTACCAATTTTATATTTTTGCCAATATTAAAAAAAAATTTAACAAATTTTGATCTAATTTTTGGTATACAATTAAATTTTGATTAATTAAAGTTGTATTACTGGAAAAAAGTCCCTACCTTTAACACTTTTGGTCTTAAGTGACCAAATATCTTCCTGATTTTTTTATAAAGTCCATTATGTTTGGGCCCATAACTTTTTTAAATTATATAATACTGACTTAATATCTGGCATGTACATAGGAACTATATAGAGGAATATTTATGGTAAATAAGAAGAAAACCAGATGAGTGGTTTTGATATTAGGCAGTCCTGAAGTGTGAAAATAGATTTCTAATAAAAAATTGAGGTTTTTCCTTAATATCTCAAAGGAACGAAGTCCTATTGACCCAATTTTTGGCATGGTAGGAGATTATGGGGACATCTAACTGTATGCCGAAATTCAGATTTGTAGGTCCAACGGTGTCGAAACGTGCCAGTCTTACGGACGGACATCCATACGGACAGACAGACAGACGGACGAACAGACAGACGGAAGATGGACAATGGACCATGACTATAGCTTAGATGATTTATAGTCAGCTGAGCTAATTAGTCTAAAGTTATAGAAATGGCAGAAACAGAAGTAAAATACTAGCAGAACTGAAAATTCCAAGTTCGAAGAAAGTTTCTTGAATTTACAAATTACAATGAAAGTCCCCCTCAGTTTTTATTTAAGCAGACAAAGGCAAACGGAGCCAAAACACTTAGTTTTTAGGTTAAGTAAACCTATTCTACATGCGTTTGCTGTGTGAATGGAGGATTTCATCCAGATCACAGATTTTGCCCTGATTTGATTGGCTGGTACACATGTGACATCATGGACTGAATTTTATCAACAACTCAGATCTAGTAATGCATGTTGTTTTTATTCTCTGCTGAAAATTTGGGACTGACAATGGTAGAAATACTGTGCTTTTACTGAGATCTAGAATTTTTAGTCACTGGGAATTACCCAGTGTGTGATGTCACTGCCGAGTTGAAAGTGTTAATAGATGTGCCAATAGTTTTTTTTTAACAAATCACACAACCTCATGTTTTTATTGGAAAAATATACAGAAAATGTTTTTCCTCCAGGAATTGGGCTCATTCTATGTTAAATCTAAATTAATTTTTTTTTTTCATAACCAATTATGTTATATGATAATATATTGAGATTTGGAATACATTTGCTTGACCTTTACAGACAAGCTTAAAATTTATATGCACTCAGTCACGAGGGGCCCGGCAGCCGAAATAGGGCTCTTGGGTTCACACCAAGCCTGATAGGGTTGACCAGACAGATTAAGTACTGGTCTGTGGCTCACTTGTGCTGGTGGCCAAATTTGCCTGCTGCGAGGCCCTGGCGGGTGACATGGTCAGTTTGAAGCCAGCGCCCAATATTAACAGCAGCCGATATGTTCCTAAACCAAAATAAAGACTGCCCTGCACTACCCAACAAGCTTTTAGATTGGTCTCTTATAACAGATATATTGCATTTTACTGTATTAACAAAGACTTCAGAACAAGAAAACCTCTGTGGCATAAAACAGTACAGTTTTTTTTTTTCTTTTTACAACAAAGCACAGAAACTCATGCATTATGCATAGAATAAGATATGTATACAGTATGTATGAGAAAATAGTGATTATAGTGTAACTCCCCAGCAGGGTGCCAGAATTGAATTTGGGGGAGGGTGGGTGTCAAAATGTCAGTCTTACTTACTTAGATCTATACTTGTGCATTCACACATTTTTTGTGACATTTAACCCCAAACCTGTACCAACACAATAACTCTTTAAAAACAATGTAAATCCTTACAAGAGGCTGCTGAAGCTTATACAGCGGTTGTTGAAGGAGTCGGTGAAGTTGCAGGGATAGTGTGACCTTTGGCTAGGACTAATTAATTCCTGTGGCATTTGTTCTCCTAATGTTAACAGTCAGAAAACTTGCCGTCGCTAGAAGGAACCCCTCCTTATATACCCAGATAGCAACCAGGG
Organism: Sipunculus nudus; assembly: GCA_026874595.1. Classification (NCBI taxonomy): domain Eukaryota; kingdom Metazoa; phylum Annelida; class Sipuncula; order Golfingiida; family Sipunculidae; genus Sipunculus; species Sipunculus nudus. Next base: position 7,727,141 of record CM049318.1, on the reverse strand, counting down.
CAGTAGCTGGCAGCGCCAGCTCTCCTGCGGCAATGTCAGCCTTGCCTACGCTGACCAAGTGCACCAGCTGACAATTGCTCCGTCTGTGTTATGTCAAAGCTTAACCTGCAGATCAGCGTCGACTACAGCGCTGGGACCTGTGTAGTGCTGGGACCCATGTGCTTGTGTACAATAGAATAGGTGCCTACTGGCAAATTTTTATACAGTATACATGACGGGAATACTTTTCATACTAAAGGGGGCAATATTTTTATAACATTAACACAAATTTACTAGTTAACCGGTATCATGGTGATTTGTTAATCATAAAGTCACTATTTTGGTCATATATGCATTTTTTACATTTTCCTTTGGCTTTGACTTTTGAGGAAATCCAGTAGGCACCGAGTATTCTATTATTGTTGAGCGATTATAGAATAGGTGCCTACCAGCAAGCAATTTGATATATAATTGAACCTATGAAAAGCAGTTGTTGTAATTTCTAGACCCTTTATTTTCAATTTTACAAGACCAAAATAACTCGACTATCAGTGATAATGTGATCACAGAGTACCTTATCACAGTTTGTGGTTTCTGTAAAAAGTGCAACTCTGACACACTCTGACACAGTGTAATCAAATTCAAGAAAATAACAGTGTTGATGAGTGACATTAATTCATTGTGTATGTTCAAATCATACATGATCAAATTAACTTAATTTTGAGTTTACAGTCACCCTCATGTCACGGATTACAGAGGTCCGACCAAGGATCTATCTCAGTTAATGTGACGCTGGGGAATCCAATTGGGTCACACTCACAGTCACAGTGCACGCAGCACGCAGTCGTCACCTTGAAGCGGCCGGGCTCACAACAAGCCCAGCATGAAGGAATTTACCAGTATCCTATTGTGATACATTTAACATACCTTTTCCCGGCCGGCAAGCAGCTTTTCGCTGCGTTCCTTGTCGTCTAATGTTGCCATTTTTGTAACTGTTTAACTGCTTGCCTTGACACGTAAACATTGAATCCAGCGGCCATGATTTTGTCTTATTGAAAACCCGAAATATAACCGGAAACGGCAAAAAAACAGCATAAGCCTGAACACTCTTTGACAAGTATCCCGAGAACAAAATAGGTTGTGATATATCTCTCAGTCAAAATAACTGATTTTTCATTCAATGTTACGTGATCAATTTGAAAAGTTAAAATTGATCTTAATTAATATGTATATATATATATGCGAATGTAATTAGGGAGACGAGTTCAAATGATGAATAAGGTTTCTACGCGAACAATTTGTCTGTAAAGATTTGTTTCTTAAGGTTTTTGCACTGCATACTACTGTGTTTATTAGTTATTATTATGCACTGTCTCATTAATATTTTCAGAATCGCCATTTATTTATATATATGTTTCTACGCGGACTAAAAATAGACGGATGATGATTTCCCGCGCTGGTGTAATGATATTTCCATAATGGCCTCCAGATGGCAGCACTAAACCAGGAAGAAGAACGAGTTATCAAGATTGCGAGGGCCGGGATAAATTAACCAAAAAAGTTTTAATGGAAAGGAATACACACTGTCCTGTTTATAGCTTGTCCGATGTTACTGTCACGATCAAAGCTGGTGACCTGTGGCAGGGGCGGATACAGGAATTTAGAATGGGGGGGGGGGGGGGGGGGGGGAGTGGGGGGGCTCACTGTGCCGAGGCGCGAAGCAGGGGGGGGGGGGTGGTATGGCCCAGGTGTAGGCATATTTTGAAAATTCAGGTTGTAATCGTGCAATCTGGGGTGGTTTAAATGCATGCATTATATAAGCAAAACATACATTGTAACTGTTCTATACACTTGGTGTACTATGAGTTTTTTCCCCAGATTTTTTTGGTAAGGTCGAAAATAGGAGGGGGGGGGCGCCCCCCCCCCAAAATCCGCCCCTGTGTGGTGTTCGCTGCAGTTGCTGCTCCAAAACTACGGAATTCTGTGCCTGAGTGAAGATATTGGAATCGTTCCGCTAGCACCATATCCGTATTTAAAAAGAAGCTATATATTAAAACATACCTTTTACAGGATAGCATTCTTTTAAGGTAAACTTGTCAATTGTTGTCGGATATTCTCTTTCGATTTTTTATTGGAATCAATTTCTTAACTTGATGTTACATTGGTAACTTGATATCCATATGTAGTCCTGATTAATTTAGTATTTTAACTTGTGATACAACTGTTGTATAGTGTATCATTTTCTATTACAACAGTAAATTGTTATGCGCTTGTGAGCAGGTGTACCTGGTATGAGCGTAATATAAATAAATTATTATTATTATTATACAGTTTGCGGAATCTGATCAGAACCTTGCACCTATATGGGCAACCCGTCTCCTTCAACTGCTGGCGCCAGGGCCCTGCCGGGGCTCACCACATAGCGCCACCGTGGAATCTGCCAGAAACTAAGTATACTGCTCCCCCCATCTTGTTGATTACCGCGAAGCTACCGCGACAACGCGTCGGAATCCTTGTCAACTTACAACAACATACCAATTAAGACATGGCGAGCGGTGAGGATGATAGGGTTGATTATGATGCTAATTTCAATGAAACATCTGAACGTAGACGAGCTAGATAGATATGCTGCAATTGACCTTGAGAATCTTGAGAATCTGATAAAAGATGATGAAAAAATGCTATACTGTCTGTTACATGACACTATAAATTGATAAAAAAGTTATGCAGTGGATAATTTATTTTACTTAAATTTGAATTATAATATTAACACCACCATGAAATAAAAAAAAAAATCATCAAAGGATAAGATCAAATTATAAATACTGAAGCAAATCAAATACTGTTTAAATATAAGGCAAAATAAATGCTCTAGCTGTTACACACGGACAGACAATAGGTACTAACATCAATAGTAAACACAATGAATCAATTATATTGACATAATTTGTATAAAAATAAACAAAATGGCAGCGTTAATTTTTCACTAACAATATGAATCTGACGTCTAGTCGGCGAACGATATTAAAGGATTCCGATGGGACACATCTCGATACGACGCATGCTGTTCAGGCGCACCTAAAGAGACGTGGATCAATCAGACGCATTTTATTTCTCATATCTAGGGTACCCTTAGAGACGTAACACAGTACGGTACGGTTCACTGCTTATGGTTGTGTAAACGCACAACGAGACGCATCAGGCAGGCTATTTCCTGTTCATAATACTAGTATGACAAAATGACTAACTTTAATAAAGAAGCATATTTGCCTATTAAAAAAAATTCATTTCTTTAATTTATTTTTAGGACATCCACAACTTAAGACCAGCTATTCACTTAGCTACCTTTTCTGTAGATTTTATGTGATTTCTGGCTTAATCTGCATGCGTTCAAACTACATTTAAATGAATTTGAGATAACACTTGTTCGGAAAAGTTCCTATAACGCCACTGTGACGGATGTACGAACTTGTATATCTGTAGGCTGCTAGTAAACACTGTACAGGTCCCAATGTTGACAAAACAGGAAAACAACGTGACCTAATTGGGTTGGTTGCATATTGGAGGAAGCCGAATGGAATCTATAGCTACAAAAAGCCCTTTGCACACCTTATTTGTCGAACTTGCTGCCATATGTGCTTGTTGAATGCGTTAATTTGACGGGCCTCCACATGCTATAAAGATGTGTACATAAACAGAACGGGCGGCCTGTTTGTTGTAGGATCGACGATTTCTGGTCTATCTTTATAAAAGGTCCAAGGGATTATTTTTATTAATATATGTCAGATATTGGAATAGGCCCCTTTAATTTTAACATTTTTATTTGAATACTAACTGTGTGTACTTGTTATTGGAGAGTATAAAAGAACCGTCATGCTGTGAAAATATGAGCCAGCACAAATGTTTCCGAGTCAGTTATAACGTATATCAAAACATGGAACTAAGTTTTATTTTATATTATGAATTGCCATTGGTTATTAGGTTTGTCTGTGTGCAATTTAACGCAAAAAGTGCAGAACATATTTTGATATTTTTTTATTTGAGGGGTTAGAGTCACGCTCCATTAGGAAAATATAAATATTTAATTTTAAAAGAGCTGTTAATTAGGGGCGTACTAGAAGCGGCTTTGTTCTGGAGGTGACCTAGGTAGTTGAACAGTGACACCCTGTCTTACTTTGTACAGTTTGACTAAGATTTTTGCGGTCTCCGACTACTTTCTTGTTTTATATATTTTAGTGACAAATATACTCACCAACGGCCTGGTATGTCTACAGCTAAATGCATTAACCACCTGTCGTGAATGTGTGCTATATCAGTACTTCTTTCTATATTAGTGAAAATATCTTGAGACGTCAACTGCATGTCTATTTCTGTTACTTTCTTTGTTGCTTATAGGGTGCGTTCTAGGTCGTTGAAATGAAAAATAATGAAAGCAATCAAAGATAAAAAAAATCGACCCAACTTTTTTAATAAACCCCAGAACCCACATATCTACAGTTAATTGGCAAACTATCGCTATACTGCTGTTATAGCCCTTATGGTGCTACTCGAACATTTTTTTTGCCCATTACATGATGATGATTGAATGAGTCGTCGTCACCGGTAGCATATTGGCACATCAGATGGGATATGCGATCAAGTAGACCTGCATTGATATTTGTGATATTGAATCTTCGCAGGATCTCGGGGTTCGTAATTTTCCCCAGCCAGGTGTCGCCGCATATCTTCTGGAGTTGTTATAGACCTACTTCTCCAAATAGAGTCAATAATAAAGTAGAAAGTTCACGTTTCACACCCGTATTGAAGGGTGGATATAGAACCCTGATCTAGAGTAGACTTGAATCTTGGTGTTAAGTCGCACACAACGATCAAACCAGACTCAGTGCTTCAGGCGTCAAAAGAAAAACTAGCTTTGCTGATGCGTTTCATCACTTAATCGTCAAGCTTAGCATTCTGAGAGTATGTTTCCCGAGAGAGCAAAATTTGAAAACTCCCTGGATTGGTTCATTGTTGGTGGCAATGACAGGGTAAGTAAGGGGGTGTGCCGGAGCGACTCGGAGTGACTCCATCTGTTTCCTGATGAGGATGGTCAGAACAATTCGCAGTGTGGCCCTAGCACAGTCATCGACGACACTCGGAACATGGGCTATAAGGCAGCAATCAACGACGAAAAGAAGCACTATCCACTATCCTCTTAAGGTTAAAATGCTGCCATCTGTGGATAAGCGAATCATGACACCTTTGTTTCAGTCCTTGAATTCATCGTGGAACATTGCAGGAGATATGACGTTGGATAAAAGCGCTGCCACGGCTCATCTCTGTTTTTAGCCGCCGACGTCGACGCAACAGGTTTCAGGTTTCTGTTGTGTCGCCGGCCCACCAAAGGGCTAACTTGGGTTATAACACAATACGATCTGGTACTCTTAGAAAGAAAATTAAATAAAAATATTTCCTATGGTGTTAACATACCAATTTCACATTATGTTGTATGTCGAAAGGACTGTAATAAAAAATAACTGTTCTGGAAAGCATGAAGCACCTCTAACATCAACAACTGATAGTATTTGTCCAGAGAGAATTGAAACAATAACAGCCCCGGTAGACATCTTGCATTTGGTGGCAGTCCTGTATAAGGCTTTAGGCCTGTGTACAATTATGTTCATATTTTAACTTCCTTGGTGCAAAATAGGGCTAAGAAGAGAACAGTAATGTTTTCTAGTGGTCAAATATACAATACACATAGATGTACTGAACATTAATCAATGGATTATGTTAAATCTCACAGTTGTGTATGGAGTGTTATAATCACAGTTAACTGCAGGTACAATCTATGGACTCCACAATGCGTCAGTCACTGAAAAAAAGCAATTGAGGAGTTCATTCTTATGGGCTACTCTGTTTTGTACAATTGTTGATGGCAACGCGTCGGGAGATGGAGCCCTTGTCTATGACACCTCCAACCATTCTATCATGGAAGTCCTGAGCAGATCACGTTAATGATCCTGGCCTCCTCAAACAGCATATACCAGTCCCGATCCTGGTCCCTATACTTCTACGGGTAGGGAAAACTCCATGCCTGATTTTCGACAGGTTCGAAAACAGCACTAGCTCTGAAAGGACAATATTGGCAATGATGTGATGTGTAGGTCGGTTGGTGTTGACACGACTAAGGATCTCTCCTGCTATAGACAGCAGAAAGATGCCTAGACGGTTTTCTCAGCAGTACAGGTTCCCTTTATACTAACGGCAGCCTGCCACTCAAACGTCGATGTTCAATTATCTAGAGACACAGGCCCTTCGCGCTTATTCCAAATAGTCCCTGCGAGTCATTTTTTCCAGGCTTCCTTTATGCTCATACTGTCGTACAGATATACTATAGTCACGTCTCCGAACTCCTCGGCTTTTGTGACTGCGGCAACAACTGGAGAGTTTCAGTTATTGTTAAATTTATTGTAGTCCCAAAACTTGCCATACTGTAAAAAAACACGATAAATTCACATTTGTTTAAAATCTAAACATGTAAATATTGTCCTTTAAATATTGTCGTTATGGTATAAAGTACTCGGACTCGTGTATAGCAATACCTATCGAATACTCACCTTCAGCGTTTACTCTCCGTTTTGAATAGCATTAACATGACTGTAATATTAATCTTTCTCGGAGTCTAGCCAACATGCAATTTCCCCCGGAAAATCCAATGACGGACATATATTTTGCATTAGAGCATCAAATAAAACCAGAAGTGACTGTCAGTAGGAGAGATATTACCACGATGCTTTCATAATTAATGAAGAAAATCACAGAGCTGTTCATCAAGAACCTTAATTTATGAATGAGAAAATAATAAAATATAGACAACTGATTAATCTAATTGCTAGGGAATAAAAAAGATATGTGAAAAAGTTAAGAAAAAATCGCATTACAAATATATTTAATATGCCACTTGTGGTAGATTTGTAATTTCTGTCTATTGGGCCACAACAAGGCTTTCAGTATTCCATGTAGTCAGCATCGGTTACAAGCAGTATCACATATGTATAATTATATAATAACTAATTATATATTAATTTGGACAAAGAAAACAAATATGCAGAACTTTAATACCAAATGACAGTGGAACTTGCAACTTCATTTCACACGCTTTTATACAAAAACTGCAACCCTTTTTTATCCACAAGAATTTTAACCCAGTTGGTCTCGGCGACAACTTCAACTGAGCTCCGTGACCAATAGGTTCATTTTAGGTCAGATTGTGACACGAACGAGTTTAATCATTTGGCACATTAAGGTGAGATTTAGAGGTTGTGGTGTAGGGTAGTCATGAAAACCTGACTCGCCTGTAATTTAAAAAACTGATGTAAGCTATGATTCGGGGGGGGGGGGGTTCCTGGTGGGCACAAGTTGTCGCGCCTTCTACCGGATGTACCGATTTTGCGTTGAACCGGTGGATGATGCTGCTCTCCGGTCTCCTCACATTCTTCTCTTATTTGCCCCCCCCCCCCCGTGCACGCTGGTGGCTGAAACGACTCTCTGCTTGGCTTGGTTGCATCTTCGCCTTCAATTCCAATCAGAATTGTACGCCTAGGAAGCCCCAGGGGAACAGGTCTGAGACCCCATCAGCTGGAGCGATCGAAGGGCTTATTACAACTTCAGTTAATCAGACAGTGATTAGGGTGGATATGTTATTGTTGACAACTGACAAATTGGTTGTTTTTGTACTTCTCACTTCTTGAATCGTGGAATAATGTAATTTTCAATGACTTCACTCGAAGAAGAAGGATTTCATTTAACAAAGATCACTTCAGGGGAGACTGTGTTTTGGCACATATATAATCATACATGTGTCAAATAATGTGATATTACCGCAGTTTTAATCACATACTTTACCTCAGTTGTAACTCCATAGCCAAATTAGCCATGTCAGTCTTTGTCCGTCTCTTACCAACATGTTGAACAAGGCCGCAAAAGAATCTCATGATATGAAAGTCAGTTCACATGTGTATGATGGCCCATGTGTCTTGCAGCACAAATATGTCTGCGCACCTACATTTAAGTCAATACTTGTGATTTTTTAGGTTTTTGTGGTGTGCTTTAAACACTTGGAACATTGCAGTTATTAGAATTTTGGTCTATTATGATTTCATTGTGTAACAAGAACAAACTTTAATGAAAGACAGTTCACCCTTTTTATTTAAGAAATGTCGAAGACCCATTGGGGGAAAAGGACAGTATTGGTGATAATTTTTAAAATCCAGGTAACACTGACGATTTTCTTTGCACTGACGTTATGGACTGTCACAAAATTTATGGCACATATACTTGACTTGGTAAAGTATAGGACATCAATCAATTTATTGGTGGTATCTACATTTTTGACGATTTATTCAAGTTTTGTCGGTTAATTTCAATTGCTGAACTTTACGTCTGATGCATGTCTAACGTTACTTCAATAATTTAAGATTTATTTGTAAAATGTGATATATTCACTATCTCTTTGTAAACACGTGTACTCTCTTAGTAAAGAAGTTATTAAATAGTTTAAATTCATGTGTTGTCTCTATTATAATTAACAAAACTCTGAAAAAACATCAGTTTATTGTAACATGGATGTCCACGAGTATACATGTAATTGTCAGGGTTGGCATTTTAGGGGATTCGATCCTCCATCATTTATGAATCGTGCATTGTACACTGTGTGGCCAGGTTTAAAGTAGTTTTAATAATAGTTCTTTTTTAATGGAGATATGTTCATGTCTAGGAGAGTACTATATATAGGGTATAATTGCAGATTCCAGTGGGAAAGGAATTATCACATATACACATGCATACTTAAGACATTGATATCTCTCTCTCTCTCTCTGTCTCTCTCTCTCTCTCTCTCTCCATCGTACGCTGAAATGTTTCACGTCATACATAGATTTCATCTTGAAAAAAATTGTAGTCTGGTTTTACCGAATCCTTAAAAAGATATTTAATAAGAAAAAGAAGATATGTGAAAGAACAAAAATATGATAAAAAAAATTTAAGACCATGTTAGTGAAAAACTGAAGCTACAACATACTAAGCCGAGTACATGCTGCAATATAAAACATTTTTATTTTGTTAGTAAAAAGGCCCGACATAAAACTGCCTGATATATCTTTATATCTTAAACAAGTTACCATAATATCCGGAGGTTTGTATTCGTCTATTCTGTATACTAAAGATACTTTAAACATGGTGGTAAAAAATAGACAGGCAAAACGAATTCTTTCATGGATGAAATACTAAAAAATGAATGCATATATATGTATGCGTGTGTGTGTGTTTCTGTTTACTCTTATGTTATATTTGTACAAATAAATAAATCTGTTTGGTAAGAATATATATATATATGTATGTGTGTGTGTGTATGGCAAAACACGCATATCAATTAATATACACAATTGAAATTTCGCCATATTTTTCACCGAGTTTAGATTCGGATATTCCATGTTCCTCTCTGCATAGTCTTGTATAGCTGTTTAAATAGACTGTCCAACAATAAAATAGTTAACATTTAAAAAAGATTGCTCATTTCATATTTGGCATCTGTCAACCTGTGAATCAGTTTTTTTTTTTTTTTTTTTTTTTTGCTGGATTTATGTCGATAACTGTATTTTCTGTTTCCATGGGAGGTCCGAAGTCTGATTGGGGATTTTCACCGGAAGTACTCTATTCACGAGCCATTTCCTGTCCCTGGGCGCCGCCTCCTTCCAGTTCCTGTAAAACAAACAACAATAACGGTAACATACTTAGTATATGGTTAACTAAAGTCGGATAATATACATTTATAAAATATATATGATATCAATCACGGTGGTACTACGAAACAACTACTGTGATATTAGTGATTTTTACCTAAAGCAAACACGCGAATGGACGCTATGTAGAACTTTTGCAGATAACGCCACCAGTATTGATTGCGAGATAGGTATCAAAGATCTTAGGACATGCGCCTGCAGTTTTAGCCCAGTACTTCCAACCATTCCTGAGATATGCTATAGCCACTTAAAAAGACACTACACGCATAGGATTGTAGGTTGCGACACCAGCTTTTGGTGGGCACCAAATCCCATGTGACCTTACAATGATGTTATAGGTGTCAGAAATATCTGCCTAGGGTCCTAGAGTAGTTCTCCGGGCAGATAGGTGAAAACTTAGTTTTCAGGAAACTATCAAATTAACGAAATTTAAACAGAAAACGTGAGAACATTTTAATCAATTCAGCTTAATTCATCTAAGTCCTAAACGTATATTCTTAATATACTCTAATTCATTTTGTTTTAAATCTAGTTCAATCATACAATTTTCAATTTTTATTGTGAAATGTTGGTATTCACCGATATTATCTGCAGTATATAAGAAACGCAGGAAAGCAAATATCATAATGTCAAAGTAACTGATATTGTTCTGCGGACTGCATAAATGAGGCGTAAGGCCTAACTGTCACTGCTGTAGTCACTGCCACCAGGAACTGTTCAAGATATGCATGGCCGAATGAACTTGACTTTATCTAAGAAGCAGACTACACATGGTGGTATGTGCTTACTAGTATACTTCAGTACATCTAAAGTCTTTTTTTTAAACATTTTTATATTTGTATTACATAAATATTATAAACAAATTATGAATGAAAACATAGTCATTACAGAAATGTTTGAAAACTTATCCCAGAAATAAATATACATGGAATATATCCTTGATATTAGCCCTGCCTGGGCTTTAGTATTTGCGTTATATAAAATGTTTAAAATAAACCGTAATACCATGTGCCGATCGACTAAACTCAGTGCAAGCTCTTATCACATGATGAATAGTCGACCAGAGGCTCGTACTTAAGTTATATATATAATTTGCAGCGAGGTGGGAGTACCTGTTCTAAGCTTTGCGACACAGCAAAGTTTTATGACTCTGTTAGTTTTGGAATTATGTTTTAACCAATACATCGACTGGACCAGTCTACCTTGATATGAGTGATATATAAAATTAAATATTAATTCATTGTCATTTTTTCAGCCTGTGACGATTACAAAACTAAAATTTGGATGCGCACAAAGCCCGAATTATAACTGCACAATTTCCTTACACAGCTTTACAAATAGTGGTACACAGCACATTATAGAGTGTACTCAGCACTACAGGTCAATGATCTTTAATAATCGACTAAATGCAAACTGGCAACTCCTCACCTGGCAACCGTGAAAAACATGAAGTCTGTACCTAAATGGACCATTATCTGACAGGGTGACAAATTCATTAACCAGTGGCATTACTATAAGGACCTATCTATACTTATAATGATATGATTCTGGTAAATTCAGATGTGACTCATCGAAGGGTATTATTCCAGATTGTCCCGTATTATTGATTTACTAAATACATAAAGGGAAATCCGTTCCTAATATTCCGATATTTGCCATATTGTAGCTTATCGTTTGACCATGATACCAAATGGACACACTAATACATTCATTAATACAATGATATGCTTAGTGAAACGTGCAGGGATTTCAGATGTGCATTTAAAAAAAAACACATTTTCTTCTCATTTTCTAAATCGAACCTATTTTTCTTAAAGCCTAAAACTGTCTAATACCTACTTAGAAAATGCAATCATGCAAGCCTCCGACATGTGGTGGCATCCTATTGTGGGATATTCCTAACCCGTGTCTGCATTCACTAATTCGGCCCATATTCCAAGGTTCAATCGGGCATAAGTGACTGTACATTTGTGAATATTCCTTGATGACGTTCCTGAACCCGGATCATGTGGCGGACCAACACTAAAATTTTACCGATTCTTTATTGGCTCATCCCCGAAATGCCCTAAAGTTTCACGAGATCCGTTCATGTTCGCGTGACTTATGTTGTGGACAAACACACAAACACACACGAACGAGGATGAAAGCATACACCCCGGCGAAGGCAATATAACTAAGGTGATAGGTAACCAATGATAACAGACCTCGCAGGACAGACTGGTATTTGTTCAATATGTACATATATATCTGTCCTTAGAACAACTCTGGAAACGTTAGGAAGATTATACATTTTATTGCCTACAAATCTAGGTTAATCGGAGTGGTGATAGCGATGTCCTTACATCTGTCATATTTTAAAGTTGATTTTATTTCATGTGTAAAGAACATATCCAAGAGTCACGAGATGTTTTGTTTATTTCACAGGCCGCAGGAAATTATGTATGTGTTGACCCCCTATTCCCTCCCTGAATCTGTATCTTATAAGATATTTGAGGCCACATAACCAATTTAGTCACTACAGCTCTGCATTCATACATGCACTGGCATTAATTCACTCATTCATTCATCACTGCATATGTCCACCAGTGAGCGCAACTCAATGTATCATTATAACATTGTATGTATCATATTTAACTAAGTGTAGTATATCTTCAGGAGCTCTGGGGATATGCCTTTAGAAACGAGCAAATATTTATCTATATCGTGACGATCGTCGAGATTCAAGGGTAACAGTAACATCACGCCATGCATGCATTAATTGCGTTATTTTTGTGTTACAGGTAACGGCTGTTGGTGCATTTATTACAGCACAATATCATATGTTTATGGCGTTGCCACCAGCGGCGTCAGGACTCGGTGCTAAGCTTGTGACAATATATTGATCACATTTTTATAATGAAAATCTTTCATTTGTTCACTTAACAACATTGGCGTCACCACGGGCACCGCTGCAACAAAACCACTCATTTATGGTATTCTGTTTATTTTTTTTAACGTTTGTTCAATAACGCTCTGCATTCGCCATTTTGGTAAATTTCTAATTCGAACAATCGCAAAAACAACGTTAATCTAAAACGGTATCAGGCTGCCATGGAATCAGCACTTCATATGCATCGACTGGCACTCTGCTCCGGATGCATCACGTCGAGGGACTGGCGCGGGGGGCCATTTTAGAACTTTTTTTTTGTGCCACAAGAAAGTCAAACTACCACATACTAAGTCCAGGCTTATTTACATAAAGACGAATAAAATATACGAGGTCATTGAATATGTCATGTTCACATGGCCGACATTATGGGGCGGAATGTGGGTGACAACAGGCCTAGGGAATTTTAGTATAGTCGGCATATCATTTACAAGCTTACGGGTAGGCCTTAAAATTCAAAGATTGTAATTTCATAACACAACATAATGTGTCTTATTTTCTATACATTCTAAACATTAAAAGTCCATGATAACCGTATCTTAACAATCGTACGGCTCTTATGCGTCATAGTGATTGCTTTCTTGCGAGAAGCAGACTTATCCACCATGTTACAGTTTCTTCACAAACACACTCATCTAATTCAGGCACCAGAGACCAGGTAAGGCTGTCTTGCTCTAAGGTCGTGGGGTGTATGCGTACATGTTCTAAGAATCAGACGATAGCCCTTTGACAGAAGTGTTAGTCTACAGGAAGACAAGTTATATCAAACAAACAGTACCGCCCTACGGCAAAATATGTATACACGTTTCTCTTTCATGTATAGAAGACAAATCTTTATTCATATTTTCTCATATCATGTGTGACCTAGGCGTAAGCTTAAGGGACTCGGAGATTATGGTGCTTGTATACAATTTGAACACGAGTCTAAACACTACCTACAAGGTCCCAAACTCGAACGACCAAGAACTAGACTAACGGTTTTTCAGCACTCTGGAATTAGACAGTCGACGACCAGCGTCAGAGTGCCTTTACATATTGTATCGAGGACCACATTGTATCGCATGATAACGCCTCATAACCTACTATACAAGTAGGCTGTAACTTGACATAAACCAGACCAATCTTCAGCTTTTCACTTTGAAAGATTTTCACTTTGGTCTGTGAGTTAACAAGTATTATTTTGTGTTAATTCATCTCAGGTTCCCTAATAATACGTAAAAAATATTGATTACCGCTTGCTTATCACGATATCGATGCAACAGGATGGATGGCATTTGCTGTGCATTCCCCCTTATGTGTCACTTGTGTCACGATTCAAGAAGGCTTACCAGTCCAATATAAATGCCTACTGAGCCGTGTATTCACGGTTAGTACTAGACAAGAAGCCCTAAATTTTCCAAAGAATCAGAGTGCAAAGAAATTATGACGTTATCGGCATGATGGCTTTATCATGACAGACACAAATATAAAGCCCATGTCATACAAGTTTTTTTTTTAATTTATTAATTTTACATTGGTCATACTGTCATTTTGGCATAAGCGTTTGATTCCTCCTCGTAGTTTTATGCATGTACTGTTCGTGCCTGGAGACTCATAACCCACCGCTAGTGTTGGCTAATCGAACGCAGCCTAACACGCACTGCGCATGCCCAGCGACCACAAAACACATTTCCATTGTTTTCAAATTGAACGCACCCTATACATATCTTTTCACGTCAAACCTCCAGTGTTCTAGTTCAAGGATCAGCCCGAATACATGAATAGCGTAAATGAACGAAAATGGGGCCACTCGAGTGATCAATAATCCGTAGTTCAATGAATAATAACATACCAAAGAGCGCTAGCAACGCTCAAAACAGCACTGGAAACACATATCCCTTATTGTGCAAATTTATGTTGGAGGAACCGCTTCAATGTGTTGTGTATCTGTGTATACGTCTGTGTATGCAGAAAGAACACTTAAGACGTTTAATTCTATCATTTAAAAAAGTATGCATTATAAAAATCTTCTCCTATTGTGTTATTCCAAGTGAAAATCCTGTATCCCAAGGTGTTTAAAAAATCAAAGCCTTCTAAAGGTTAGCAGAATTATAATCTACGATTGATTCACGCTGATATTTGCTGGTGTGAGTGATTTATGAAATAATTAATTTTGTACTTATACACTCGGAGAAATTAAGACATACCTATATATTTACTTTAGAATGAGTTTTGGGTATTTTGTACCCAGTTGTAGAAATATTTCATTTTCTAATTTGGCATTTTACATGCTCTAGCTGTTTTTAAGTTATTGTTTTCTATTACACACATATCATCACACCCACCCCAACAGGCATATATGATATATCATATATATATATATATATATATATATATATATATATATATATATATATATATATATATGCTTGTGTGTTCGTGTATATATAACATACCATGCAAGGCCGTAACTGCGAGTAAATATTTGCAAATAAATAATGAGAAGTGTAAGAACAAGCTCATTAATGTGTGCCAATTTCCCCCGTATTTCTTTAATGTCGTATGATACAATGAAGCCTGCCTATACCCCCCCCCACCCCCTGCCACTCCTATCTAAACGAGCCTACGTTTCTATAGCGCCGAACGTCAAGCTGCGTCTCCATGACAATGCGTAAACATAAAAGATACCTCACTTAAAACAAGTAACTCCTTTGCTGTTGGTAAGCACCTGTCATAGTGTTGTACAATATGAAGTACCGCTCCTTAAGACTTGTGTAAAATTGTATATGGATTTATATTCTCAAGGGCGTAGGCAGGGCGCCAACCACAAATATCTGAGCCCGGCTTCACTAATCAGTGTCCTGTCTAACATGGACGAATTATTAAATAACATACACTGACTTTGTGAAACTTCATGCGACCCATATATAGGCATTCATCATGAATGTATGGTTCATGCATAAGATACCTGTAATTGTGGTAAAGTGTGTATAATACAGAAACTCACGCTGCAACGATCCAACAATATGAAAACTACTTTTAAAATAAATCATATGCAGTATTTCAACCAAGAATAATTCTATGAATTGAGGAAATGCAGTATATTATATTTCAAAAAAAGATCCACTACCTTACTTTAAATAAAATAGATACTTGGTATCATTACCAAATTGACCCTACCCTCCAAGGTCATCTGAAGCCAGACGACGTCTTACCAAGTCAGGTCAATACACGTAAGTCAGCTTTAGCTATAACAAGTCATTTATTTTTAAAACTAGCCACAGTTATATGACTAAGACTAGGTATATCATTCAATAAAAAAATGAATTTTCAGATAAATAAATATACTGTTACAACTGTCTTGTCCGGTGTCAAAAGAATAGGGTTTTTTTTATCATATAGCAAGCTATAATGTATAGTTTTTATTATCTTACTCTAATAACTGACGGAGAAATTGTAAAGTACAAACCTAATGTTCCTTAATCAAATTTTGCATGGAATGAATTTATCGTAATTATTAAAAACATATACTTATTTATTTTACATGGACTGTACAAATAGTTACTCTATCTAATCTATAGGCACTCTCCATGGCCCAGGTGGTCTCGTTCAGTGTCTAGAGGTGGAGGAAACCGGAAGTCCCGGAAGCCTCGTTTGGGACAATACTACTTTTTCGCCAGAGGGCGTTTATACTCAAAACGAATCCCTTCTGTTCGGGCGGGACTACTTGTCTCAATTGTCAAACTTGAATATAAAATTTGTTATATTTCACAGAAACACCTTCTGTTTACATTTCACATGCGCATGCTTACAAAATATTACTTATTCCGCGAAGTCCTTACAACTAAATCACCGATGCTTATGTAATTTGCCTTGAAACAATTCTAATTCAACACACTTGGACATACTACATTGTCCTCATTATTACATTTATACCCACGCCGCTGTTGTATTTAGAAGCCCCGGTGCATTGTGGGGGACAGATTTTGACCCCAACAATCCCTAAACATGCAGGAGAGTCGTACTCTTGTGACAATACATGTACAATAAAACACTCTCATGACCATGCCGGTGATCGAACCCGGGTCGCCATCAGAGAGACCAGGTGTTTTACCCCTCGACTGTCACGACCACAAGGAATTATTATGTTATTTATGGAATATCAATGTAAACCCGTTCGCTAAATGTGTTATATCCTATGCATTGTTTAAATATCTCCTAAGTGATTAATATTACGTATTACATCAGTGTATTTGTATGCATATATTGTAAGAGGCTTGTTTGAACATTTTCCCGTTTGACCTGTTTAGGTCTGGTAACAAATCTGAATGGAACAAATGGTTTTAATCTGCTCGAAATGACGAGAATATTTCAGCAGGTTTACATGTTTACCTACCAAATATATAAGAGAAGCCTGGGTACACCAGACCCAATAAATACATACTTACGAATATAGTGTCCAAAGCCTCCCTTCGCCCGATTCACATATCTTAAGTGGTCTGTCAATATCCATAACTCGGATAGTAAAAGATATTATTTACTTTAGCAAATAAAGGTTTCTGTCGCACTTGTTTGCGTAATGTTTATAAGATGCGCATGAATTATGGTGGTCGCGGACCTCATTTAGGTAAAAATGTAGCTTGTCCCGGGGTTAACATACCAAACTCTCCGTGGCTGAACTCAGAATGAATTCACCAATATTACTTTGAGGGAGGTATTTGGTATTTTCAATATCGTTGTTTTTATGTGTACTATAATTCAAATAAGAAAATAACATCTTCTTGTATAGCAAGTATAGCAACATGAACAATATACTGTGCTATAATAATAATAATAATAATAATAATAATTATAATTATATATATATATACATATATATATATATATATATATATATATATATATATATATATATATATGATCAATACATATTTCGGAAAACGGATCTACCAAACGCATAAATTAGCACAAATTATGCAGGGTCTCTGTGTGAACGTTATTTTCTTTTGAGCTGGCCGGGAATAATAAAGAAAATATCTGATTTATAACTTGGTTTGAAAAACCATTTTTTCGTGTATAATATATTCCTTTGTTACTTACGCTGCCTTCCTGAATCAAGGCACACACTCCACACAACCAATGCATAATACAATCACCGACGAACCCACCCTGAAAATAAGAAATTAATATAATATAATATAATAAAAATAATATAATATAAATAATATAATATAATATAATATCAATTGATATATTTATACATTTAAGATTTCTAAAAATAAGAAATAAACAAAACAAAAATATATAATGAAATATAAAATAAATATATATTAATATATTGATATATTCGGGAATTTAAAAAAAGTCGAAACAAACCCAAAATATATAATATAATATATTTTCAATATATATTTCTATATAAATTTATATAATCGGGATTTCTAAAAAAGGTTAAAAAAACAAAAAAACAGTGTTGGTCAAACATGTTTAATCTGTGGCTTGATTAGAGGTTTCGATTTGGCTGCATAACATCTGGACCGGAACTGCTTTTGATAAAAGAATATACACAAGGCCACATTTTCTTGCTCTTGTTACCTTGAAGACAAAATAATAATTGGAGGTGGGGGGGGGGGGGGCAGTCAAATAAGAGTTTGTTTGTAAGATTGTGAGATAAGTCCTGAACTTATGTAGATAATATATAGTACATGTTAAAACAGTGTGAACTGTGTGATCAGGCATGAAATATTAAAGGAGAACGTCCTTGCCTCCATGGTAGCAAAGCCTCTAACAGTGTCAACATAATCAGTAAAGGACCTGCAGTGAAGGGCCTGTGTTCATATCGATGTTCTTTGTAGCCACTTAAAAAAATTTTGCTCTCAGACAGCGGCAAGTCAGTGAGTTGTAACCCGTAGAACGTGACCATGGACAAGGGGGTCGATAAATGAGTGTATGAATACATCGATTCGGTTGAAATAAGAGCACCCATAAATAAAAATTACTAGGATATGGTATTCTTTCTCAAAAATAATCCGCAATAAAAAATAAATATATAAAACCATTATTTTTAGTGCAGGCTTTACGTATAAAAAGACGTCGCTTCTTTCACCGGTTGCATGATGACAGGTGAAATAGAGATAAAAGCTTCTTAAAAATAAAATATTTGAATAAAACATATGAAATAGCTTTTTTATAATCCTTATTGCGCTGGAGCGTGATTTTACTACATGCCACGGTACACGCATGGCATTCCCTACCATGCTGTGAGCGGACGACCCTTCTTGCCTCTCCGTGCTGTAAGTGTATGCAGACCGTTGTTTGTGTTTGCTTTGAACTCGTACACCATTAACTCATCTGGCTTGTCATTTATACTTTAACGTGTCTAGGTATTAAAAGTAAATATCAGATGAGCACCTGAGGTCCCATTTGCACTAAGCGGCAGGAGACCACTCCATTATTTTATATAGGGAAAGGTGCTGTGTGTTTAACAGATTAAAAGTAACGATATTGTTTTCAATTTATAAATTCTCTCTGTGTGTTATGGTGATATGCTGACATGTTTTAATATATATACGTTATAATCTTACTTATGAATTTAGGCATAATGTCTGGATTACAAATTTTGTATATTAAACTTGATGACTAAATTTCATATGATTTCAATTAAATGTAAGATTACTGTTGTATACTGGAGAATATAATATACGTAATGATTTTGCCCAATATATTGCAAGACAAAATAAGAAAATAAAAAAAGTGCGCCGCAGTTATTATTATATTATTATATGCGCCTGTATGAAATTAAACCTATGTTGTGTAGTTCTAGTGACTGCGCCTTGTTATACTTGTATCCTGAACCCTTAGATTTTGAGCAGAGCAATTTTAAATCGGTTCTATGGATCTTGATATTAACTGAAAAGTCGCCGGCAACTGGGACAGGTAAAACAAGAAAATCTCTAGTTATAACATAAAAATACTATTTTTCTACACTGGGGATATGTGTTAAATGTATATTATAATGGTATAATTCTTATTGTTCTAATTATGACCTTTAACCGCGGATACCGGGTGAATTCAGACCCAAAACAGGTCAACCTATAAATAAAAACTGTTATACCAAACTTAGATGACAATGTCAATGTATGTCAAGTTTTGTAAAGTCTTTTTTATAAACAATTTTACCTCAATTCCTTTGGATTCTCGGATCTTTCCTCTGACTTTGGCTCTTGACCAGATACCAATAGGGCCAAGAATAGACAGACAGCCGTAGACGAGGCAGCTCTCTCCGACGGCCTCGGCGTTCTTACCAGCCGTCAGACACGGCACGAAGTAGGTAATAATACACAGCCCGCAGTTTCCGAAGCAGCCAAAAAGTCCGTTCTGCCACTCGCCCATTTTGGAAGGTTACTCTTGAAAGTTAAAAGAACTACAACTGAAAATAGTCTCAAGACAGCCCTTGATAAAGCTTTGTGGACGGAGAGACCGAAGGCAGCGCCCAACCCCAAGCTACGCAAAACTAAAATGACGGTCCTCTTGAAAAGAGGCTCTCTCAGTACAGCTCTTGATTGTTTACCATAGCGTTCAACGCAGCAATAGTTCAGCTGGAGAAGGTTTTAGGCCATGCATATTGTCGTCATGGCCACATCCTAAACACTTGAAGTGTATATCGGTAACTATGAGGCCACATTTTTGTTCCCACAGGTAAACGCTAATAAGATAACAGTGATCCCGCCCAGGTCTCCCTATCCAGTCAAAATGATACTTGCTTTGGTTTTTTTTTTTTGTATACTTTGTGGTCGTTTGACACAGTAGGGGTGCCCACAGCTACTCGTTGTGTTATCTGTAACCGATCAATGGTCCACTATTTTGTAGACAGGGAATCTCTATTTCCAGGTTGAGGTCTCTCAGCTCTATTTTTAGATTTTGCTTCATCATATCTTCGACAGGTACCAGTCTATTTTTCTTTTCTTTTTATTTAGGATCAGTCATTTTCCTTGCCTGTGGCATGGTTTATAGCATGAGCATGAGAGTAATTATGCCTCCGCCATAAGGGCATGCGTTAATTTCCTTTCGTGTGTGTGTTTTTGTGTGTTTGTTCAAAGCATTACTCACGCATTCATGAACTGAATCCCATGATATTTTGAGGCCACCTCGCGAATGGGCCAATGAGGAATAGATGAGATTTTCGTGTTGATCCGGTCCAGCAAGGACATCAAAGAATATTCACAAATGTGCAGTCACTTATGCACGAAGGAACCTTTGAATATGGGCCAAATAAGTGAATGCAAACACGAATTGGCAGGAACTGCTGCACGAAAGAATCTGGGAAAATATACTAATATTACAGAGAATGCAAACACGTTTTGGGGAGATTCCCACAATCAGGACCATTCCTGAGAATTTAAATTTCTAGTTTTTATCTGGCATTATTCTTCTGTACTTAGACTGTTAAAATATCTGTCCTAAGAACGAAAAGAAATCGTGCAATTGACGACCTAATATCAGTTTAATGCCACGTCATAACCAGTAGGCCTATCACGCAATATTTTGCCATATCAACGATATTTCGACGAAACCGTACAACAAAATCGGCGTTGGAATTGTATGCGCACGGGAAATACACAACGCCATTCTCTTATTCTATTAACATCGAAGGTTAAAAAAAAATAGAACCAAACATTTTGTTTCATTTGGTTACGGGGTACCATAAAATCAGCACCTATGTAAATATAAATCAACATCTATATGAAAATCATTTACCATGATCGCTCTTTTGCAAGTCATTTATACATATAACCAAATCGTTTAAATACATTTTTAAATGCGAAATGTAAAATATTAATCTCAGGTCTATTAATATTGTTGCAGCTGCTCTTTATTATGTGACACGGGCGTAACTCATGTTGTAGCGCTCTTGCCTGGCCGCTTGTTACATTCTATGTTTAATCCGTACTGGTTGAACTTTGGTTGTCCTGCTGGCTTGGTCGTGAGTCACGTGTACACCATGGTGTGTGGAGACACGCAGCGCTGTTTTTCTAGAGAGTTCCTGAAACGCGTGTTTACTGTTGAGTAGGGTACTTATGGACTGTTCGAGAAGTGGAAAATTCCCGGCTTGGGGTGTGAAGGTATATAAAGGGTTTTTTTAGAACCAGAGGGCAGAGAGCAGAGAATATTCCAGCTAACGCAGAAGCGTGTGTCAGATTCTAGGACCTTATCCGATGAATGCGGCAATTATACATTTTCAAAGACTTTCTCCTGGATTTCATACATTTGGACTTCATTTTACTTTCTTGGTTGTTGCAAGAACTTTCCACAGGACTGTCATTCTCCGAGAGTTTACATTTAAAGGACTTATTGTGGTGACGGTATTGGTATCCAGGTATTGTTCCATTATCTTTCTATATGATTGTATTGACTTGTTCCTATAACGCTGTTTTACTGCATAATTGTATTGATTTAGTGTATTGTATTTTTAGGGTTATTTTAAGAATAAATTATAGTTATTTGTTTACAAAAAACCACTGACTTCTTTATTCATTCCCCTAGACATTTAACGCTGCCTAGTGTTACAGAATCTGATTCGTTTTTTATCTCCATTAAAAAATATGTGTTCATCACGCATACGTGATTTGTTTATATTAGGTTCCGTAACAATATATCCACAATATAAATATCGGCACCAGAAGATCCAGTTTTGAGAGTAAATGATCCAGAATGACCGTATTAACAACAAAACACACAATGTAATAGAAAACTATCATACTAGTATATAAAATTACCAGTGATGACTAAAGTGTGATGAAAATAATCCCCCTTTCCCTTTTGTGACCATATTGGCAGCCATTTGCATTTAAAGAGCGGCTTTTAACTTTACACGCAAACCATCAGTCAGAGGCCTTCAGATGTGCACCTCTGACAGCTGAAAGAACGTATTATTATTATTATTATTTATATTACTATTACTATTATATCTGTTTTAATTACATGCCCTTCTATGGAGAATTATCACTTAAGGTCGCCCTATTAGTCATTTTCTTGAATTTTGTATGTTACAGTAACTTTTGTTTTAAATACCCCAAATATGTTAAGGTCACTTTAGGGGTCTAGTTATTATGCAGGAGATGGTATGCAACTACATAGTTCTGGCTCCGTGTGTCTCTCGAAGATTCCGAGTGAGATAAGTGAATAGGGGGTTACTTGGTTTGTATATCACCCTCGTCATATGTTTATACATGAATACATAAAAGATTAAATGTTGTGAGTATTTAATTGGCCTTTGTATTCCACGCATTCTTTAATAAAAGATTTCAAAACACATGGTCACTTATATAAGTGACAAGGAGGTTCTAAAAATGATGCCCGAGTGTGGGAAGCTCTCCAAAGTTGAAATCTCTACTAAATTAACCATGGGCCAGAAAGTGAAAACTTCGTGACCCCCTAGATTTCTTTCTAGAGATATCCATTATTTCAAGATGTTTCCAAACATGCAAAAATAGCAAAAACCCTGAAAAGTACTTTTTTATACAAACTGCGTAGGCCTAGTCATTTTAAAACTATCTTTTCTTGAGCATATTAACATCGGTTTATCGACTATAACTTTCCTATTATACATCCTAATTTGCATAATTTTAACATCAATGAAAAGTAAAGAACATCATCCATATAATGATATATGATTTTGCTTTGAAAAGTAATATGCGTTAATTCTGAGGCCATTTATATACTCTGTTTCTTCTTATTTTTTCTATATTCTTTACAGGACTATTTGTAGGATTTAGGCCTTGTTTAATGCATCCGTTAGCACAAATGTAAAAGTACATGCATATTTAGCATTAAGCCCTGCCAACATCTTCGCCAACGTGTGTGCCGTGTCTGAGTAAACGGTACCTGACTTTCACATGCAGAAGGATTGGTGAAAAAAAGTCATGTTTTCTGTATCAGGCGTTAAGTGTTCTATTCCCAAGATTTTAAGTCGTAAATGTGAGCCCCGTCCTAAATCAGCATCTGATGTTATCATAGAACCATCAGTCATTTCTTCCACACAGCTCTGTGTTTCTTTTTCTATGTCACATTGTTTATTTGTATCTGTATCACCATTACCATGCGTCTTTAATTAATGTGTACTGTAAATGAAACAGACTTAATTCGAAAAGACTATCTTCTATGTTAATGTTCGTGCTCAGTTCCAAACAAGTTGTACCATGGCGTATGTTGTACTATTCAATATATCAGTAAGAAAGATAAACATATACCCTACAAGACGTACATGCATGCTCGAACACATTGCATTCTTAAATAAGACCTGTTCATGCTTAATTAGGTCATAAAAATGAAAGTTATTACTTTATTAGACAATACACATTTGACATAGGGCAGTGTACCAGGGAATTCCTATGATACATTAATGCATAGAATAAGCATGGTCTTGCGGTCTTCAGTTAAACCGCCCTTCTGAGAGGACTCATTTTAGTCTATTTTTCATCAGCAAATGGTAGGAGTGACAATAAATTAAATTTCTTCAGAATCTGCAGTTTATGACCTATAGATCCAAATAAATCGCATTCTTGACAGCGTTGCACTGACTTTGTATATTTACACAAGAGAGATATGTAAAACGCCAATAAACACGCTCTATGCTGTAACAAGACATATCGGCACCCAATGATGTGCTTGAACTCCCATCATTGAAAACCTGCCGTGATTTGCTTGTTATGTTGCTACGTATGCTTCCGTTTCTATCATAACGCTATAACGGTGCGAGTTCATTAAGGTCTTGTCAAGTCAGGCGTGCGGCGAGGAGAGAGGGTTGGTGTGGGTTGCTGGGTAGCCTACTGACATGAAGCATTCATTAGCCACTAAAAAGTACTTAAATACGGTAAATCCCTTTTGTGCGTGCAGTCTGAGTTGTTACTAACGGTGGATGATTCAGGACACAGCGATATATTTTATTAATCTCGAGATAACATTGGCCTCGTTGGTACTGTTACAACTATTCGATGCTTGTTTGGCGTAAAGCAAAAGAAGTTAAAGGGATCCATTCCGATGTCTGACGTCTGTTAAATAAACACAATTCCTAATTCCACAATTAAAAAGAACCGACCTCATGGTGTATCTTGTCCCTCTTGTTTATATCCACGTGTTTATATCATGGGGGGGGGGGTTAGCTGCCGGACGTGATCAAAAGACTTCCAACAACGACATCTGGCGGCAATTCAGACGAACCAGTTTTTGTAAACGACGAAAGATTGTGTCGCTACATTGGCGAACACCACCAAAAACTGGTGATATTTATAAATGTGCAATCCACCACCTTTGGTTGACCCTGATAAATTTCAAATAATTTTTCTTTATACGATCATCAATTGGAGATTATATTAGTATTGAAGAAAACTCTAGTAAAATCTGTGCAAAGCAGCGTGTTAGGCTTCTGGCGTGAATACTGACACTGTTTTAAATTTTAAGCATCATGTTCAACAAGTATGTAGAAAAGCTGGAGTGCAGTTAAATTTTTCTTGCCCAATTGTACGGTATTTCTGTCCGGTGAGATCTAGACAAAACTTAGAGTCTGTATGTAGAAGGGCTTTGAGATATGCCTTTAATGATAAAACTTCCAGCAATTCTACTTAATTAGATAAAGCAAATATGTGTAGTCTTGAGCTAACATGGATACAAGGAATTGAGGCAGAGGTATATAGGTCACTACATGGACTAAATGCCGCTTACATTATAGCAAACATGGGTACATATAAAATCAGGCAAAATTATTTTTACCACCATACACCACCAAATAAGGTAAGTATACTTATATTATTTTTATATTGACAATTCAAGTTGATCCTATTCATATTTCTCCGTTTAAAAGACTTTGACCCGTTTTTTTTTCAATTTTACAGCGCTCTCAAAGTGTCAATATTACAAAATATTATCAATTATAATTATATATCAATATTATATAAATTTTCTATTAAAAATTATATACAAGTTAATTTATTAAATTATTTAAGCATGAAATAACGATTCTGGTGAAAGGTCTACTTGTATTTGCTCATCTGAAACTATACTCTATTAGTTATCAGCTACAGAATACATGAATTGTATCAAAATGTGAAAGTTTTCTCATGCAGAGAGAGTTACTGACGTGACGCCATCTTCCGACCATTTTGATAAACTTACGATGTATATCGTCAGACCACAGCCTATATAATATATACATGTATTTATATAAAGAACTGTGTTTGTAGGTTTTCTTTCATAATGATATCACAAACAGCGATTCGAGCAACTGTGGTCAGACTAAAAGAGTGAACCTGGACAGTGGTCTTCCCGTGTACACGGTGACATATACTTCAGGATAGTATTCATATTTTCAAATATGAATGTTTTCTTTTTCTTAGTAGAGATCCCTGTCATATAACAGTTATATATGTATAACAGGTTTTCTCGTTCAGCCTTTCCGGCAAGGGGGGGGGGGGGGGGGGGGGCTTTCATGGGTTATAATTTTTTAGTTTATTTCTGAATCATTTTTTTAAAACTGTTTATCGATAGAATTTCTTAGGTCCACAAAAGTTTACCCCCCCCCCCCACCCCCCTTTTATTTCTATTGCAGATGTTTGCGATAGATCTAAAAAAATCTTGATATTCAAAAACTGATCTTTTGGCACAGTTTTGCCTGTTTTTCGCTGTATTTTTTATAAACATCAATGAGTTTTTGCGTTTATCAGATGTTTCGTCAGACAATAAAATTGCATGGAAGACTGGATTTTTAAAATTTGTCCACATAAATGACATAAAAGTCGAGGCGCATCCAGCTTTAGATGTTCACACGCGGTAACCGGTTTGACGAGACATGATAAACTATTCGGTGACCTAACTATTACAAGGGCATAATAGCACAGATCAGATGAAAAAAAAGACAGTCTGGTTTTATATTGTGAAACATACCTTAGTTTTCATATGTACTGACATTCACCTGATATGATTTATATTTTACCTCACATTTGCTTTTGTAACCGCAGCGGTCGATTTTCTTTCCTGGGGAGCAATATCAAACTTAAGGCATTGAAAAACATAATGGGAAAGAATATATTTATATACTGTGGATATTAAATCAAATACACAACCGTACGTCCGTTCCTTAAATCCTTTCAAAGACAACGAATGAGTCTGTACAAGAATATTCTTTGAGAAAGGGATTTTATCGACTTAAAACTGAGTCTGCCTAAGAACAGCAGCTATAACAGTTAATAAAGGCCTCAATACGTGTAACCCCAGAAGGTGACAAGATCATCCAAAGAAGACCCTGCGTAAGATTTACACAAAATATGTGCATGCGTTCGAGTTTGATAGCATTAGAATTAGTTAAAGAGCACAATAACTCACATTCATAGAGTTTCTGGGGTAATACACAACATTTGTATAATTTAACTCTGATCAAGGGGTTTACTCCTCTTGGTCGCACATGGAGTAAAGATTAAAACATGCCCTTTCCTTTATAAGATGCGTTTGAGGCAATATCTTCGGAAGATACGTAAGCCTTTAGCAATATACCTAAATGTTTAATAGATCTATTTTGATTTTATAATTTACCTTCTAATTTCTATGTTCGCAAATACCGTAGTCTGGAATGTCTGAAGACTGACCAAACACCATCACGGCAGATTTTTCTGGGTTAGAATTAAAGCGCCATTGGCAGGAAGCGTAAAGCAAATATTAATCATGTGCTGAAAGAAGGCGACAAAGAGGGTAGCGCTATATCGTTAGCTTAGGTTAGTAACCTTACGTATATGTTATCTATTGATGCACCGTTCTTGCAATATGTCTGAACTCTAATAACAAATCATTAAATTCTCCACCTTGTCTGAAAGATGGTGACAGAAAGAACCAGCTACTTACGACTCCCTTGTATAAAACCTCACTTTCATCCCGGCATAGCACTCAAGTATAAACCGCCAGGTACCTAATTGGAATAATTTGAATGCCACACGCGGTCAAACGCCTTACTCCTATCTAAAAAGCAAGCAAAACCTTTAGACTGCCATTCAAGGCAATGGGAGACACATTCAAATAAGTTAAAGGAAGCCCAAATGGCAGTAGTGGTGGACTGAAATGCACATTGCATATTATCAGGAAATGTGATATGTTTTAGTAATATGTATTTCCTAATTATCTTCATAATTAGGACTTTAAGTAATTTATAAATGCATGGAAGAAGTGTTATCGAACGATAATTATCGGGGTCAGATTTGCTTTTCATAGGGTTTTATGACTGTGATAATAAGACCTCTTTTTATATTAAGAGGAATTATCTCAACAGAAAGAATCCAATTGAAGAGAAAAACAAGGTGATCATATATATAGAGTTCTTGACCTCCATACAACACATGTTCATTGGTTATTGTTTAAAAACTACAGTCTTTACTTTTCCTTAAATCACGAGTGGCCTCTCTATAAGTTCACGTGAGGTAAATAGAACATCAAAAATAATTTGCCTGTGGTTACGTGAAGCGGTAAGACATAGCTCTAATTCAGAGTCAACAGTTACTTTAAATTTATCATCATAATGAGGATATTTCTGTTCAGCATACAAATTACCAAAGTAGTTAGCCCATCCCTCACAAATCAAGGATGGATCACGTTCTGTGTGAGAATTAAATTTTATGCCATTTACTACATAAGCTATACTTGTCTCTTTCTCTTACGAACTTAGTGCCAGAATCTATATGTCAAAATCTGACGTTTCGTCCACACATTCAAATAACTGACGTTCTTGTTCAATATAATAATTTCTCATTGCCTTTCTAAACTCGCGTTTAGCTGCTTTATAATTTACATAAGAATGATAATTTGTAGCTTTAGGCTTTTCTTCTTTGATCCAGATCAAACGGTTCCTTTTCATATTACCATTTAAAGATTTCACCTGTATCCGCCAACATGGTTTAAGATATTGTTTGAATGTTATACAAGGGACATGTTTTTGGGCGCTAAGCTTTGAAGCATTTATCAGTTTCTAATAACGTTCATGAATTTTATCACTATTCGCTATTTCAGCTCTTGGAGGTATTATGTCCATAAACATTAACTTCAGGCATAATCTCTGTATGCAGTCAATTGATCTTCTTTCATTTTGCTCCAATTTAATACAGATTTCTGAACTGGATCCTGAACACTGCCTTTTATCAATGGCATGTATGTAATAACAGGCAGATGATTAGACGTATTCACATTATCTTCTTCAATTGTTTTACAAGTTACATTCTCAGCAAGTGACGTCGGGATTATAACATGGTCAATAAGAGATCTGTTGGACGCACTCCTTTACGGATCAAAGGTGTAAATACGGCCTTGGCAAGAGGATTGAACATACATTGATAACATATCATTTTAATCGAAAAAATTCAATCATAAAATGGTTTTTCGACAACGGTATCTGGGTCAATTAATTTCATATAGTTGAAATCTCCAATTAGTAGAACGATACCACTATTGTTATACTCCTGATAAATGGCAAATAATTTATCAACACAATCCTGAAAAACTGACGATGAATTATTAGAAGATGGCATGTATATACTGAAAAAATAAGTTACTGGACTTTTTTTAATTCTTAAGCAAATACCCATTATACGATCATAATCAAGATCACTGACAACTGTAATAAAAGGACTAAGAGACTGCCGCCACATAATGGCAACGCCACCCTTCTCACGTCGTATTGACTCGTATAGATTAATGGTTTTATCAGCGGCTCCATATGCACTGTAGTCGTTTTCAATAGACTCTAGAAAAGGCAGGTTGTCGGGGAAATGCCAATGATCTCTAATGCAACAAATATCAATTTTATACAGTTCCAATAACTGAGAATATAAGGAGCGTTTGGCATGACACCTCTTAAGTTAAATCCAGCTAAACATAACGTCCCAGAATTACCAAACACCGTGTTGAGTATGGACCTTCAATGCCGGACTTCCCTTATAACAGTTGCTGAAAGGAAATGATTGACTATAAATTAATAGTATACAGTTGTTACTGACATATTTCTGAATTCTACCAATATAAAATTCACTTTCCGCAGAGTCCCATCCTGACCGTGGTCTAGCTGTTCCTTACCATCACAGAAATAGCTTGACCTCGACCGTTACAATCTTGTCGTGTCAACCGATCACGCACAGGTATATTTTGGGGGTCATTAGCGATGATCTAAGATCTTAGCTGTTCGCGTGCAGTCTCACTCTTTGCCGCAATCTCATTTCATCAATCTCATTCCTCAGATTAGTGATATCTGTTTGTATAGCAAATTTGTTTGCTGTTAGACTCGTTATAACCACATGAATGTCATTTACAATACACTTTTGATCAGCAACTTCAGAACGAATCTCATCATTCTGACGACACACATTAACATTAAAACTGTTCACCAGTGATCGCAAAGCCGCGTGGTTTTATTGACAGCATCGTCACATTGAGCGTAGTGAACAAGGCGATCATCATATATACTCTGACATTCGTTTGTCGTCATTTGCGAAGACACCACAATATCATTTAACTTAGCCGTAACATCAGACAATGATTGTCCACCAGAAAAAGACTCACTGGTTTTATTTCTACAGGTGGCAACACTGCTACTTTTAGGCCTACCATGTGCATATCCACTCAAGACATTTGTTATCTTTTCAGCAACATTACTTATATGAAATCTAGTCTTTTTTCCATTGTTATATCAAAACCGTCTCCGATTTGTTATCGTGCTTTATGACGTTTCATCAACTGGTCACCTGGAAATCCAGCTTTGTTTCAGATTTGTGTACCATTTACGTTTTCAAATGCAATCAAAGTGATTGTACATTTATGATATCTTGTTGGTTTGTATGTTTTACAATACAGTCAACAAAGTATGTTGGGCCCTTAAATAGCCACTGTTCTCAATCAATTGAATTTACACATCTCCAGAGAAAAGAAAATATTCGATGTATACATAAGGGCACGCAACAAATTATTGTTCTACGGACTCTCGGAACAAAAAAATATGGTGCGAGGGAGCGAGCGATTTTTTCACTTACCGGGGAAAGACACAGCTTGCCTAAAAAAACTTGCTTCTATTGTTGACCTGTTCCATATGATCAGCACAAATGTTTGTCCATTTTACCTACCATTAATCATTCAAATTAATAATTAAAGGATTTGGTCGTCAATTGAACCAAAAAATATCCGCTAAAAGCGGGAACGGCGAATCTGCAGCACAGTAATATTTTTGTATTGCCTATAATGGGAAAGTAATCGGTCCTCCAGTAATTGCCAAACCCTATATGCTCCTCTCCCCTCGATCTAATTATGTTGCCAATAATGCCTTTATCTCCACTGCATCCTGCTTGTTATTTTTTCAGGGTTCCATTTCCTCAGTCTTGTAGTCTCCTGATCAGATATTTCCCTTAGAGTCTCACTGAATATTGGAAGCAAAGTTACACTTCTCCAATTCCATCATTCCTGCAGATTCAATATTTTAATTAAGAAAATTAATCTAGACTTGTTGTACCATATCATGCCAAAATATCGCTTGATATCCATGTGTACTGCTTGGCATCCTGATGGTAGCTGGCCTCTTCTTGGGGCTCTCCAGTGCCGCATGGACCAGAAGGCAACCTTGATATCTTGTGCTATTGAAACATATATTTGGATTTTATAACTCTTATCTCTGTCTCTTTTTCTTGAGTTGGTTCTGATGGCTGTTCCTTTCAAGTTCAGTTATATCTTGTGAAGTGCTCTTGTTTTCTCTTCAGCAATCCCCCTCCTTGTTTCGGCAATGCAACCATTTGTCTTAAACCTGGACACGAAGTCTTTTCCGTGCCGTTTTCTTCTGCAATATGTATGCAAGGCCGTCTCTGCCATCCGTCTTCTAATTTCATTTCTTAAACTTTCATGGCATCGTTATCTTTTGTTACCCTGCACTCTTCCTTCAGCCTGTTCTTGATTCTCTCTGACATTGTGCTGGCTATCTTCTTTTCGGTGTCCTTCCCGCTGTAAGTTATCTACCAATGTATCAGTGGTATAACCCTCCATTCGTTGTCTTGCGTTATTTTTTTTTATTATATTACCGTTTCTGTGTATCTCTTCTTGGTCTTTCAGGCAATCTACATCTATCCTTGAATTCACATTCTCGATGTTTCTTTTGGTACTTGATGTGTCTACCAGTTACACTGCCAAGTTAACAATAAAAATGGCAGGACGCGGCAAAAATTGTTTGACTTAAAAGTTTTATTCACATGACGCCACCGGATTTCAGAGTTTCTGTATAGGTGGCCATGTATGGTTAGAGTGTAGTATCGGTTTACTCACGCCGCCCATACTGCTTTCGTTCATCTAACAAAATACAAAAATGTTGATAGGCCTGTGAGTTTTTCATATATTCATGTGTCAGATGTGCTTACTGTAAATCTCATTTGAAAAAAAAAATGGATTTAAACCAAGTCAGACATAACTAGAAGTGTAGTCAGAGCCTACACACGTCCGCCAGGAGTTTAATTCAACACCCCTGTATTCTCCTGTAGAGCGTCATGCTTGACTAACTCGGGTCACAGATACACTGGAATGATGCAGCCCCTTTTAACATCGATTTAAGTCCTCGCTTGAACATAAAATCGCCTCATGTCACAATGGTATATAATCATTTGGAGAAAAAATATTGTGGTGAGCTATTGATTTTTTTTGGTGATCTTTGATTACCTTCAGAATTCAGTGGATTATTTTAGGTTGCACGTTTCACCTAGAATTTGGCCAATGCGTTTAGCGTTATTTAGCTAACAGACAAACCAGCCCAGGAAAAAATTAAAAAAACTCGCCACCTGGCTGGGGTACAATAATTAAAACAGACGCTCATCATGGGCATGTACGCATGTAGGGCATGTTGGTGGTACATGTCGTCTCTTAGAGAGACTCTCTTCACCCACCCTTAAGTCATAAGTCGTCTCATAACGAAACCATTTTTTTTTTTTGCATGCCTTTTTACCTGCTTGGTTTGGTTCATGAGCGAACCGTGCATTTAAATGCAAATGTTTCAAATAAATAAAGAGCAAAAGCAAATGTAACTAGAATACGGGTAGTCGACAAGCGACTACGTGTATCCGCCTAAATCAGAGTGGAACGGGTGAAGTGAGGCATGGATTGAGTGGCAAGGGGAAATAGAGTGAGGTGTGTGGCATATTAGCATGGATGTCTGCAGCCTAAATGTGTATGTAGGTTGCGCCACCTACCACAAAATCCAGAAAGCCATCCAAGTTGTATACATATGCAAAATTTGAGGCAGATAAGTCAAACCACTATATGTTTATGAGTGATTTTAGCCCGTGGCAGACAAACAGATGGACGCTGTGCAAAAATGGTTGAAGGTGGCGCCACCAGTTTTGCGTATGATAAAGAGCTATGTGAGAACTATACACATGCAAAATTTTGACCCAATCGGTCAAACGGTTCCCGAGATATGAGCTTGGATGTCTGCAGCGTAAACGTGAATGTAGGTGGCGCCACCTGTCATAAAATCAGAAAAGCTAACCAGGGTGTATACGCATGCCGAATTTCAGGTGAATTAGTCAAACACTGCAGAGATATGAGTGATTTTATCCCATGGCAGACAAACAGACGGGAGCTGTGCAAAAATGGCTACAGATGGCGCCACCAGTTTTGCGTATGATAAAGAGCTATGTGAGATCTATACACATGCAAAATATTGGCCAAATCGGTCAAACGGTTCCCGAGATATGAGCTTGGATGTCTACAGCGTAAACGTGAATGTAGGTGGCGCCACCTGTCATAAAATAAGAAAAGCTATCCAGGATGTATACGCATGCCGAATTTCAGGTGAATAAGTCAAATCACTGCAGAGATATGAGTGATTTTAACCCAAGGCAGACGAACAGATGGACACTGTGCAAACATGGTTGCAGATGGCGCCACCATTTTTTGTGTATGTTATAAAGCTCTCCAAGGGCTACATTTGTGCAAAAAAAAAATTTCCTGATCCGTCCAACGTTTCCCGAGATATGTGGGTTTATGTGTGGAAACAGACGCACAAACGGACGCAGATTGCAGAGGAAAGGTCAGAGGTCAAAACAAAATCGGGGCGCAGCAGTTCACATGTGACCCGAACATAATCCCGGGTTTCGTAAAATTCTGCCCAGCGGTTACGGAGGAGTTCTCCGGACACCTACGCGGCGGCGGCGGCGGTGGCGGCGGCGTCGTGCAGCTGAAAACATAGTATCCGCAAAACTCTGTTTTGGCGGATAGAATTACCTACTAGTTTTATCAAATGCAAATGGAAAAAATATGTCAAATATAAATGCACTCGAACTCTATTTTGCCATCTGATATCAAGATATGAAGGTATCTTTTATGAATAATTTAATCTAAGGAGATCCTTGAACCAGTCATTTTAGAAAGGGTTTTAAATATATTTCATTATTCATAATAAACTAGCTCATTCTTAGTGATTTTTATTTTGCCGTAGCTCTGTATTTAGTAGCAAATGTGCATTAAATGTATAACCAGGCCTGGTCTGTTTTCCCTTAGACACAGTTGATGCTCTGTAGTATATACTATATACATGTACTACATGCCACATCTGGGTTTTAATCTTCAATGTGCTTCGCTGGCACAAGCGAGCTTCATGTGTTGCCATCTGTTGTACACGTTTCGTAATAAATGTATCTTGCCATGCTAAATAAGGCCATATATCGTTTCAAAAATTTTTATTAAATAAATGAAAGAAATAAAAATGATAATATGTTCGAAAGTATTTGAACAGTTTATGAATAAGAAAGTTTCTGTAAATGAAACTAAGAATGCTTAATATATTTATTTATTCAACATTTATTTAAGATTTACAGATACGAAAAATTATGAAATTGCATGCTATATATTTAACTACTGAATCGAAATACCTCCTCGGTCGACTGAGAGGAGGACTAACTTTTTTTCCTTACACTCGATAAAATTCGAGTATCAGGATTTATATTTGAAAATTAAACTTAAATTACATTTTAATCGCAACAAAAAAATACGTGACACTCAGCTAACATCACAATGCTTAAACCATATATGTTTGCTCTATCTTTGACTCCTTAATATATGTGTTCTTTGAATCCATCATTTCCTTATCTAATCCAGTCCAAGTTATTTTAGTTAATTTATATATTAAATGAAATTTATTCATCGCACAGAAGTCCAATAATTAAAGTATAACCAAAGGGAATTGTTTTATTTTAGGAACGATAATATCCTTATCATGGAACGTGACATATTTGCCTATCTCAATTAAAGTTATATTAAGTTGAATAACTAGTAAATTTAAGTGGTAAAATTGGTTCGAGGAAATACATCGACATACTAATTACATTATATAAACATTTGATAATATGTTTACCTATATATATATATATATATATATATATATATATATATATATATATATATATATATATATATATATAAGACTATATAAGACATGCCCATGCATCTTTATGTTAAAACTTGTCCGAGTCCCCCGTGACAATTGAAAGCAGCCTGAATTCCGGAAATATGTCTTTCGTATCAAAACCGCTGACTAGGCCTCCCTGTTTTAATTATACCTTGCTCTTCTTCGACACATGAGATTTATTCATAGGGTATTGTCAATTAAATTTATCCAGTTAAGAATATGTGATTATCGGTTAATTTCTTATGACCGTCTCATACATGTATAATTTGTTTTCAAAACGATTTTGCAATCCTTATACCCAAGGGGCCCGCGTGGAACTCACTGAGCAATGAAGAAAGAACACTAAATTAGACATAGTTATTTATCTTTTTAATATGGTTTAGAGTATATAAATAAATCGGATTGATATAAAAATTATTTATTTTTTAAACGTGTATTTCATTCTGCTCGGTGCAATAAACCCATGTTCCACGTTCCATTTCGTGTTTTATGATTACATCGCAAATGTAGACTGGTTCCTTGCTAAAATAATTCAAATATTGCAAGAAACCAGACGATTCTATTATGGCCCGCAGAATCAATTTCAGCCAATCATATCGTGGGCGGTCACTCAGTCCGTAGCTACGACCTTTATTGTCCGTAGCAACCGAGAGCCAGTGTGTTATTGCCAACAGGAATCCGCGTGTGGCCACTTTCATATATTGTCAGACGAACCGTGCTGACTTCTCAGAGTTGTTAGCAGAAGCCTAAATACAGCAATATGAGCCAGCGTCAAGTTTTACAGGGTAAGTTTTCAAAGTATTTCCTCAGAATTTGGGGTACAAGTGCAGTTACGGAGACCTGCCACAAACTGGTTTCACTGACTCGGTGACTGGAGTGGAGTCTTGCCCTCTTGGTTATTTTCCCTTTTAATGTGTCTTGGTTTTGGTAAGTGAATCTTATCCCAATCTAGGCATGTTGATGAAATCATGAAGTAGCCTCTGTGTGGGAGCACAAAAATAAGGACAGACCATTGGCATTTGTAATAAAAACCAGTTTGTGGCAGGTCAGTTTAAGGGGAACTAGCCTTGAATCGGCCTCAATATTATAAGGCCCTGCCATATATTGAGTCCGATAGCCATACAATGAGAGTTTCTACAATATAAGCCATGGAAGATGCAATGGATCCGTTGCAGCTTCTTTGACTGCCTGTTTACTGCCAAACAACAAGACACAGGATTATACCATTTTAACACCAATAAGTATGTGTTTTATGGTTTTAATAGCAACTAAAATAAAACTTGGATCATCATTTTTAAACATTTACTGACCATTTAACCAGAGGCATGTCAGCGAGTTTAGTAGGGACAGAGAAGAACAGTCGAACAGGTGCACTTGACAGGGTTGTAAAGTTTTTCCCAGTGCGGTATTTACCAGCTGGTAAATACCGATATTTACCGCCTTTGGAAAAACCTCTCAAAGTGGGAAAAACTAGGAAAAACCTCTAATAATCTTATAAAAGGAGAGATCAGCAGATATCTGACTGAATTAAAAGGAAATATCATCACACATACACACATATATATATATATATATATTTATTTTAACAAACATACTCAAATAACAGAACCAAGATATTAAAATTTATATTGTTTTCCTTAAAAACAGCTTGTTTGTGTGTAAATACATAGTGATAGGTAAACAGATAATCAGATATATCAGTTACACTGCAAAAGTCCATTGATGGCTAAGAAATAAGGTTCATTGGAACATATTTACCATCATGCTGGACAGGGTTTCCCCAAGTGATGCCACAATGGGTGGTTGATTTCTTCTCATCCTAGCTAACTAGTTGTATGAGCCCTACATGACTAGCATGGCTTCTTTACACTTCTGTACTCCCAAGATTAACTCGGCCTTGATTAGGTTAACATGTTTGATTACTTTTGTCAGCTCACCTACTAAAGTTTATGTTGCAGTTGATTGGTAATTAAGTAATAGTAATGCACTAGTATGAGTTGTGGAAATATTGCACACATATATATATATATATATATATATATATATATATATATTCATCACATGTGGATATATATATATATATATATATATATATATATGTGTGTGTATATATATATATACACACACACACATATAATTTCAACATGCAACATTAAACAGAATTAATTAACTATACATCATTATACTCTCTCAAAAATTTTGATCAGACATTTTCCCCAGTAATTCCCGGTACTAACCAGGTTTTCCCCAGTTATTCCCAATTAATTCCAGGTTTTCCCACTGTCCTGGAAAAACTAGTTTTTCCCGGTAAAATAACAACCCTGGCACTTGATGACCTCACTGATAGCCTCGCTGACTCGAGTGATTGACAGCTAAAATGTTGTTACATTTTGTTTCAACGGGCTCGGCGCTGAAGAATGACCGCACGCACAGGGTAATAAACACCTGTTGATACTGGTTACAAGGGCATTGGGTGGTGTGTAGTCTGAGGCTTATACTGTAGAAACTCTCACTGTATGGCTATCAGACTCAATATATGGCAGGGCCTAATAATATTGAGTCCGATTCAATCGGGCTAAAGGGGAACCAGTCGTTTAGTCACCACAGTTGATTCGTCACCAAAGGATAATAAGTGACCATCAGGTTACATCTGGCCTCACTTGGCCTGGCACGTCTCTTAATTGCATGTTCTTATAATACCAGAAGAACAGAATATTGAGAAGAGTGAAATATTGCTGGGAAGTTAGTTCAGAATCATGCAAAATAATGTTTACCCTCTGCAAATGTTCAGATTTCAGTAAGTTCTTTTTGTGAATTGTTTCTCTATGTAGCAACCATTGACATAGATTTTAATTAACTAATACCTGAATTACACCTGCCAAATAAAAGAATATAAGCAAACGCGATGCCGTCAGGGAATCATTTACAGTAAACTTGTTTTGATGGAAATAGCCCTGCATTTAATGGTGGCCCATAGGCCATACTTTGCAATGTTTATAAAAACATGTATTCTACTCCTTGCATATTTTCCTGAGCCCTTAATCAAATAAATCAACAACCAAATAAGTTTTTCAGTATTGGTACAGTAGTATCATAGTTTATTTTTATTTTATTTGTAATAGATGGACATTTTATCATACAGAACTTTGGTAATGAATTGACTGTTTTGGTTCTGCATAAAAATTGGTGATAAAACCACTGTGGTGATAAATCGACTGTTATCCAGTTTAAGGGGTCCCTCTAAACACCCAAAACACTGGTGTTTTGGGACCTGTGACAAAACACTACGAAAAACACTTTTATAATTTTAAATTTGAAGAAAAATATTAAAAGCTTTTGGCACGTCTGTGATCACTGTCAAATGGCAGTGATGTGACCCACAGGGAAAACCCCAATGACTAAAAATTCTAGATCTCATCAAAAGCTAAGTATTTCTGACACTGTCAGCTGTAAAAAATTTTAGGGAAGAATTAAAATAAATGTATTGCTAGATTGAACCCTTTACTTTTCACCAGCCGAGTCAGCCTCGCTAAAGTGCACAGAAAATGGCACCTAGAACTCCCTAATATGGCTTGATTCTCTCAGGTCAAACATATTACATATTTAATTTAATATTTAAAAGATTCCTAAAAACTGTTGGCAAACTCTCTCATTAAGAATAGTTGAAAATTTGATAAAGATACAACAAAAGCTTGTATTGTAAATGTGAATTGAGTAAAATATTGTAGGAAAATTTTAAATAAATGTAAACAGGAAAGGGTCAAGTCTTTTCTAAATTTTCCCTGTTACGTCACACTTTGCACCAGCCAGTAACATCAGGGCACAGTCTCTGTAAGGATGTAAGGCACCCTATACATAGCAAACCCACATGGTCATTCATTTACCTAACCTTCACACTGCCTTGGGCAAACAGCTAAAAATTTCTACACATCCACTATTAGTATCACATGGTCACACGTACATGCTTATTGCAGTGATCTTAGAAAAACAAATTACCTTCAATTTAAATAAGTATAAAAGCCAATCATAATTATGTCTAGTTTTCAAATGTACAATTTGCAAAAGCAAATGCACTTTACCAGTCACACCTTATATTAAAGGATGTTATAATTCATGATTACATTTCATCTCATTTATTGTGCATGTCTGTTTCAACTATTTTTTTACCAATATCCTGAACAGTGTAATTTATTACTTTGAAAAACTCCACTTACTTGGCTTAATAGGGAGAAATAAATAGTTTATATCTTTCTGTTTCCAGTCTTTGAGACCTACCAGAAAGCTCGTACACAGTTTGTGCAGACTGTTGCTGAGCTTGCTACAAGACCACAGAATATTGAGATTCTGCAGAATGCCGGGGTCATGTCCCTGCTCAGACCACTGCTGCTTGATGTTGTTCCGACCATCCAACAGACCGCAGCACTTGCACTTGGCCGCCTCGCTAACCACAATGACGATCTGGCTGAAGCAGTGGTGAATGGAGACATCCTCCCACAGTTGGTTTACTCACTGGCTGAACAGAATGTAAGTGACCTACTGTAAAATCTCTAGTTCAAGTCGCATCTCTAATAGAAGCTGCACCCTGACTATGAGTTTATGCTTTGAGTACTTACTCTGCATCCTTACCTTTTTTTATTATTTTATATTTACAGTAATCTCTGTAAGGTTAAAGTGACAATTTCTATTTATGATCTCTAGCTCATTCATAAGGCCAGATAAATAGTGCACATGATTTAGTAAGCACCATTGTTTCACAAGGAAGGTCACCCTTAAATCAGTTATTAGATGTTAGTAATACATGACAATATTTGTTCTTGGTTTACATTAATTCTCAGATTTTCAATAAAAGTATAATGTTTTTCTTTGCATCATCTGGCAGGCAAGCTTTTAGTAGAAGATAAAGAGAGAATATTATGATATTCTCCATAATTGAATTGAGGCTTGAATCATAAGGCAGTAATAGCTTATCAGATTGGACCAGAGAACCCTATTCAATCACAATATTTAGCAATATATAATTAAACTGTTCATCTGTTTTTACAGAGGTTTTACAAGAAGGCTGCAGCGTTTGTCCTCCGAGCAGTTGCAAAGCACTCTCCCCAGCTGGCTCAGTCTGTGGTGGACTGCGGGGCGCTGGATGCGCTTGTGATCTGTCTAGAGGAGTTTGACCCAGGGGTCAAGGAGTCGGCTGCCTGGGCTTTAGGGTACATAGCCAGGCACAATGCAGGTGAGATAATAGGTGCTGAATTCATAAGGCAAGGTGCAAAAGAAAATCTGGGGAATCTGATATTTTGACTGGGAATAAATGTTCTTCCTCAGCTTTGTTGTGACTGGTTCTCATAACTTGCTTTTCTGACATAACTGTTTTACTTTCTAACATTAATTTATAAATTATTTGAAATGATTGAAATGTTCATGAGAAGGACAACAAACACATACACAAGATATCTGTGATATCTTCGTGGATATAAGTAGAATAGCATAGTAATATTCATACACATTGCAGGTATACTGATACATGTGTAGCAAAGTGATCAATTAGAAACAGCACACTTTCACTGTCACCACATATTCACTGTGTGATGCATACATTGCTTTCAGCATTGGCCCAGGCTGTGGTTGATGCTGGTGCAGTCCCACTGCTGGTGCTATGCATCCAAGAGCCAGAGCTGTCCCTGAAGAGAATTGCAGCCTCAGCCCTCAGTGACATCTGCAAGCAGTCTCCAGAACTAGCCCAGACTGTGGTTGATGCAGGAGCCATTGCTCACCTTGCCCAGATGATCTTGAACCCTGATGCCAAACTAAAAGTATATATACATGACAGCATTCATCTTGGTTGACCAGTGCTAATAGTCAGTAATAAATAAAACTTCTACCAGATGCTAGTTACAATGGCAGTTTCTGTATAGAATTTAGATGTACACAGACAAAATAATTTTTAGGGGTATGATATAGCATGTTGCCTTAACATTGGATAATTCTAGCCTCTGAAAAGTTATATGAATTTTTTTTAATATGTATATGGCATCTCTAAACATAAGTTTTCTTTTTATAATACCCTTGGAAGTTGACTTGCACATTTTTCTGAAATTTTAAGAATTGAAACAACAACTTTGAGGGATATTGATTTAAAAAATATACATCAATACTTTATGCATTCTAAGCTTGAAACATGAAACTGTTTTAAATGTATCAAATTGTATATGGTATATCTTAGAAAAGCCACAGATACTGTAATAACAGAGTTCATCAGGAACATATTCATTTCTGGTATTAATTGTCATTTTTATCATTTTCAGCGTCAAGTTTTCTCCGCTCTGAGCCAGATATCTAAGCACTCTGTTGACCTGGCAGAGATGGTGGTGGAAGCAGAGATTTTCCCTGCTGTTCTCACCTGTCTTAAAGATCCTGATGAATATGTAAAGAAGAACTGTGCCACGCTGATCCGAGAAATAGCCAAACACACACCTGAAGTAAGTGTTTTTAGTGTTGACAGCATAATTTGTATCTTGAAACAGGTGAATAGGATGTTTGATCTTTCAGTCAAGTACATCAGCTTTACCCTTGCTCACAGCAACTGTCCCTAAACTTTTTGGTCAATGCAGATTGCAGAAACCAGTTTAGTGGTTTCACACGGCAAATAAACTAAAACATATTTTTTCAATGATTTTGTATTTGCATACTATTGTTTGTGATTGAGTTTTGATGAAACAAAAATACAACCAAGTTAATGGATTCTGAAAGAAAACCTGAAGACCAGTCTCTGATATAATCCATAAACTGACACAACACTTCTGGTTGGTAAAGGAAGTGTATAAAAGCAGTACCATATTTGGCTTACATACAGCTGACACACAGTCTTACTTTTAGCCTGTCAAGGAAAATTACTTTCCTCAAATTCCTGATAGATTCAATTTAAAAATTTTAGACTGCACTGTAATTTTAGCTTGGAAGGGAAATTGAAACTGTTCAATTTTCTGTTAAGTTCTTGAACATTGATACATATTAATAAACATAAATGTTTATAATCATCATCATGGTATTTGATAGCTTGCCCAACTGATCGTGAATGCCGGAGGAGTCGCTGCTGTTGTGGACTACGTTGGAGAATCAAAAGGAAATGTTAGACTGCCAGGAATAATGATGCTGGGCTACGTTGCTGCCCACTCCGAGAACCTGGCCATGGCTGTTATTGTATCAAAGGTGAGAGGTCAATTTCTTGCTCCTACCAGGGCCTAAAGTAATACTAAGAGTACTAAAGTCAAAGTAATTGTGACTGAAGAAATGAGTACTTGTACTCATGTAGGCCTATGTTTTGAGATAAATAAGCAGTCATTGGTCAAGTTATAAATTATGCCTGTGAAACTCATTTGAGTTTTAAAAAAATAATTAAGGTGTTCATCACATTGTAATTTTATAACATCCTTTCAAATGCATTACCAAATTTAAATGTAAACCCATTTTATTATTCCTTTTATGCACAAGTAATAAAGGAGAAGAGACTAAGAATTCCATTTTGTGAAATTTTCACTATATTTATATTTGTTCCTGAGCAGATTGTTTTCATGGTAACAAATACTCAAGAAAGAATAGGGTAAATGCCTGTTGAGTCCTTTAGTCTAAACACTGCTACTGATTTCAGCCAAAGTTCTGACATTTAAGTATCTATGATATGGTGTGCTACAACTTTGCTCTAACTTATGAATATCTTATACAGGGTGTGGTACAACTTGCAATTGCTCTGTCAGAAGAACCAGAGGACCACATTCAGGCAGCCTCAGCTTGGGCGCTGGGTCAGATCGGACGACACACACCAGAACATGCTAAAGCTGTGGCAGTCTCTAATGTCCTCCCCAAGCTGCTGTCATGTTACCTGAGAGCTGACGCTTCTGAAGACTTACAGACCAAGGTGGGTATCTACATACGCACAATGTAATTTAGCGCACTGTGACTATCCTACTATCTGGTGCCAAAAGTCTGCAATAGTTTCTTAAACAGGCACAGATTAGACAGCTATATTACTCTTGCAACTGAAATGTAATAAGCAGCTTAGAAAAGAGACATTTATATGTCAGAATGTCCTGTGATTTTGGTAAAAAAAAAATTATTTTATATGGTAAACATTTATAATGTCTCTGAGGATCATATTGGGTGAAATATGACCTTTTATGTTATAGTCGAAAAAAGCATTGAAGAACATCCTACAGAAGTGTGTCCACCTCCCAGCCCTAGAACCTCTCCTGCATGACGCCCCCGCAAACATCCTCAAACACGTCGTTGGTCAGTTCAGCAAAGTTCTCCCACACGATTCAAAGGCCAGGCGGCTATTTGTCACCAGCGGTGGTCTGAAGAAAATACAGGAGATTAAGGCAGACCCTGGATCAGCGCTCGCAGAATACATCAACACAATAAACAACTGCTACCCAGAAGAAATTGTCAAGTGAGTGTTCTCTCATTAACATGCAAGGGTCCCTTTACACTTAAAAGTCCTTAAAAAGCATGGTTTAACCTTGACAATAGTTCCTGTGCCCATTCATTATTTTGAAAACATCTAGGTTCGTTATGCAATTTTGTAAATATTGTGCACAAAGCTTGCTGATAAAATGGTTAATAAGAAAACCATGGGAGAGGTCGAGAAAACCACTTGAAAATTTAAATGTATGTCAATTATTACCTTAATGAAAAGTCCTTAAGAATGAATTGAAATTTTTGGGGATCCCTGCATGTTTTGCTGCCACTTTACACCATGTCATGAAATCTCTCTTTGTTTCCCCTGTTATAAGCTTTTCAGGTTTAAATACATTTTTATACAACCCATCTGCCATTAGATTTTAATACATAAAGCTGTGTTTTGCAGGTACTACACACCTGAATCAGTAAA
The DNA here is from genome assembly GCA_026874595.1 of Sipunculus nudus. Lineage (NCBI taxonomy): Eukaryota > Metazoa > Annelida > Sipuncula > Golfingiida > Sipunculidae > Sipunculus > Sipunculus nudus. Next base: position 7,683,135 of record CM049318.1, on the reverse strand, counting down.
TTGAGTAATAAGGAATTTTCCTTGATTAATGTTGAATTTGTGTTTTGCAGGTACTACTCACCTGGCTACTCAGAGGCCCTCCTGGATCGCGTTGAGCAGTACATGCCCCAATGAGTATCTACGGTCCAACACTGCAGCATTTTTATACCAGTTTATTCATGTTAACTATGGTTGTTTAGTCACCATGATATTTATAAACAAAATGGCCATCCCCTGGAGTTTCCAGGGATTCTTATTGCCAGGTCATTGCAATGTATCATTCAGTAAAGAACATCAGTATTTTAAGGTTCAGGTAGTAGCATTTTAAGTGATTTAAGGTTATAACCCTCTTAAGAACCCGTATTCATTTTCAGTTGACACTGACTTTCCATGTTACCTCAAAATTGGAAATTTTATAATTTTTTATATCACTTAATATTCATATTGTTATTATTTTTGTGATATTTACTACATTAAGTTGAAATTTTAAACACCTTTGCAGTCAAGGCTTTACTTGAAAAAAAACCAACAGTGGCAAAGAATGTGGAAAATCTGAACTTTTAAGCATATTGGGGAATGTGTTGGATTTACATGTTTCATTACAATTAAGTTTGATGATAGATGTGATATTGAAATTTGTTTTATAGACATTTTTACTGAATACTTGCACACACCCACAGACACATACACAAGTACATGCACATACACACAGATAAATCCATACATGAACAGAATCCATTTCACACAGTGCCCAGTACAGCACACTAAGTTTTAGTCTCATCTTAAACTTGTATAATACTGTGAAACCTGTGTAGTAAGACGACCTATCAGTCTTTCCTAAAGTGGTCTTATTAGACAGGTGGTCTTTCAGACAGGTTCCACTGTAACAGCTTAAACATATTAAAATAAAGTTTTTGTTTATTGGTAAGCACATAAACAGTAAACAGAACATACCATTTGTGTGTTTTAGAAAAATGTGCCTTTCAACAAGTTTCTGTGAACTATTGTTTGCACTCAGAGTATGCGTGTCAAACTTCTTTTTTGTTCAAAGATCTAAAGTGAATATAATTGTGCAAGAGAATTGATATGGCTCTATGACAGATGTTAAATACTGCATGTATAAGTTGAAAAGCTTACTTTGTTTAGACTTTATTTATTAAAAGGACATCATATTAACATTTTTTTTGGGTAGAATAAAATTACAGTGTGCATTGTAAAAGCTGATATGAAGCACAGGTAGAGTCTATCAACTGATTATTGTTATATATATATATATATTTGAATATATTCTGCATTAAATCATGTTTTCAAGTTACTTGTTTATTTATTTATTTGATTTGTTACTTTGAAGACCGGCTCAGTCAGTATATGCTTCACAGGTACATAAGCTTGATAGGATGTGCATTATCTCCTGCCAGCAATCAGTTCATTTCTGCTGAGGTAATCACAAGAGTTCCAAGCAAAACCAACCTGTCTCACGGACTCTTTATTTACCTGTTTTACAAGTTGTCAAGGTTCTGTGTGACATGAAACACGGTCCGCATGTCTGTTCACTGAGGCCCCATCCATCATCTGCAAGAAAACTCCTAAACAAGTAGAACCATAGGCTAACAAGGTTGTGACATGGCCACCAGGTGGCGAGTGCACTGTTTGTTTCACGCCACTGATCACACCTGGTGCAAGTTTAGTTTAGTTTGTGTACCAGAATAAGCAAATTATGCCAGAACGAAATTTGACAGATACGATGAAATTTTAAGGAGAAAAAAACTCTATAACATTAACAATTTAATTTTACCTATCTGATAAATGTAAGGGTACGTACCTTTAGCATATTTCCCATCCTGCATTGCGCTACAGACTACGTAACTCCAGCAATCCTGAACCTTTGAATTAGTAATATAAATTGCTTCTAGATGGCAGCACCTCCGGTCACATTCCATGCATTTTTCCCAATAGTGTCATTCAATCGTGTACTGAACTCGTTACAATGACCCCAATGACCTTTTTCGTGACCAATGTATATAGAAATGAAAATTGACTGGTGAATTGACCCAATAAAATTTACGACAATGTGATAAAAAGCATTAATTAAATATTCGGCGAGCACAGATTGAGGGAGCCGCGAGTCTCCGGTGCTGAAAGTTCACATATATCCCATGCAAAATCGCTACGTTATTAAAAAAAAAAAACCCAACAAGTTCCATATCTCCCAAAACTCGTCTTTAAAATTCCCGCTCCATCCAGGTCGGATGTGCAGCAAAATCATGCATATCCTTCAGCCCCTGTTACGTACGTTTTAAGACTCGAAACAAGAAAAAAAGTTCTCATTTGATAAAATAACGTCCCTGAGACAGATCTCTATGCATAAACTTTTACAATATTATATATTATTCTCTTTCGGTCTTTCTCTCTCTGCCTGTCTCTCCGTCTGTGTCACTTTGTCTCGGCCTCTCTCTCTCCCGCTCTCTCTCTCTTTTTTTCTCTCCCCCCCCCCCCCCCCCCCCACTGATTTATATTGGTTGACATCACAGTTGCCAACTTTACCAGACTGTCCTAAATGCAATTCTTTACGGGGGATTTTCTTTATGCATGATAAAGTAATACACAGTTTTCTTTATGTTTAATTTATCTGTAGGGGGATTTGAATACCTTGACTCTGTTCACGTTACAACAGAACATTTATTTCAGAGAATACGCTCCTGACACTTTACATAATACATTTCTGATTGTCAATCAGCAATTTATTTAACAGGGAAAGAGTTCCATTTAAGTCTCTTTTGAAAAGGGTACTTAAAAACCAAATGCGTGTTTTGTACTCCAAAGATGCTTCATACAGACAGACATATTTTACGATATATTGCTTAATAATGATTCCGATTTAAATAACGGTGTCGATATAAATCTTAATTTGATCCTTTTGCGCCGGTTCAGCGTGTGTCAAGGTCTGAAATATCTTTTGCTAATAATATGACAAAAGAACGATTCCTTATCACAAATATTTTACATTCACTGAACTGAAATCGTCTGAGCGATCAAAATCTGATATATGTACTTATCTTTTGAAAAGAGAGGCCTGGATCACTTGAGCTATGGCGCCTCTTTTTGCATGACATCAGGTATGCAATAATTACAAATATATACACTAATACGACCGGCGAAGAACTGGCGTGAAATGTCAAAGTGAACATGTCAAAATTAACAGTTCTTAGTCCGATATCTTCACGATAATTTCCATATATACATACGATTTTCAAATTGATCTGGTATATCACCAAACTCCCGTGTATTTGCATATGAAACGTGTAACAAAGTTCAGTTCGACTGTCTGTATACCAGTGCACCATTTGCAATAGACTGCCCCAGTCGATGGAGATGATATGACGTCTGACCTCCCCTCAGTATCAGTTTAGTCATAAGAGTGGTACCCCCGCTCTATTTTTCCCTCAGCCAATCATAGTGACGTGGGTACAAGTCTAGTAAGTCATAAGAACAGGCACGGAACTCCCGGATTCAGTTACAACATGTTTTATACTGGTTTAATCTAAATTGTGTACATCTGCAGAATTCCATTCCGATTTCCGACAAAGTAACAAGTCGGTAACACACGATTATCCTGGTGTCGACCAGGCCCAGTGTACCGCACCTGCGGGTCCATACACAAAATCTTCTCCTCGTTTTGCTTTTGGTTGTAGATGATTCAGGATGAAAAACCTCATTTTCATAATTTAAGTACAGCGGTTTGCATCTACAGCAGCTGTTAAATTTCGTTATATGGAAATGGTTAACGTAATTTTGACAAACATTTTACACATATACTGGTTTTCTTCCCCAGAAGTCTTGCAGGTTTTCATACAGGTAGCGCAGATTATCGTAAAACGTGGTCAGGTCCAGGATCACAAGGAAGGAGACGAACAGTATAATCATAATCACTCCAAACGAACCAATGTACACAGCTCCCGGCGCCTCCTCTACGTCATCTTCGCTCAGGGCCAGTGATTGGTTGTCTTAAAATAATGAATATTCAGTTCTGAATTGACAGCAGTGTTATTTAAATCATACTTATAACATTATTTCCACATGTGTAGCATTTGTGAAATGCGTAATGTAAGCATGAGCAAGCATTCAAGATGATTTATTAACATTAAAGTTTGTGATGTATTGCTTGCTACGGTGCTACTGTACTTATGTTCCTTTTGATTACTTCTTTTCACAATGACCTACTCGTTAAATCTTTACAGTCCGTATGTGGCGACAGCTAGGATGTATTTCCAACTTGGGGAAATCAAATTCGGGACCTCCATGCCCAACCAGCCTCACCAACCGGGGTAAACTTAAGTCTGGACACACCCGTCCCGCCTTACTGAACTAAAGATGTTTTCCCTGTGACGTCAGCATTTATTTGGAAAGCTCAAAGAATTTCACTGCAACATTAGCTTGGGGTCATTGAGTCGTTGTATATTTTGTGGACAGCTATTGCCACCACCATGGCAATTATATATCTGACCAAACTGTGCGTTGAAACATGAAGAGGTAGTGACGATGCAGTCTTGAAAGACTGGTCAAGGAAACGGCAAAACAGTTGGATTAATTACTTACGCACCCTTAGTCCTATCGTGCCTATCTACCCCGTATTTACGCTCAAAATTGGGATATATTACACAATTATAGTTTAGATAAGTGAATTATTACACAGGCAGGAACTGTATAGCCAGTGTATAAAACACAGAAGCTCAGTTGGTTTTTCCTTAACCTGCAGCGTGAGGGGACGAATATACAAATGAGAGGGAATGACCAGCTGACCAAAAGCCGTGTAGGGCTGAGATATGCATAATAAACGTTGATACTATCCATTCATTGGACTGCAGTTAGTATTAGCCTGCAGAGAATTTTCGTACAAGTTACGTGTATCAGGGTATATGGACTTATGCTTTATTTTCATATTTTATTTGCAAACACAGTTAAGCCGGTCCGTATGTCACGTCTGCTTGTCTTCAACTATCAGTCAGTGATAAGGTCGAGTCCACACACTCCGAGTCCAGTCCATTTGATTCCAAGTCTAGGTCCGAGTCCTTCAGGTTCGAGTCTAAGTCCACCTTCTTCTAGTCCGAGTTATCTAGAACTTGAGTCAAAATCCGAGTCCAAGAATACAAATCTTCTTAAAAATGATATTTAAGATAATCACGCGATTTTTTACGTAGAGTTGAAGTGCCCTTCACTTGAATTTTTTATTAAGTTGAACCCCTAATGCAGAGCTAAAACTTGATATTTAGGCCTATAGTCTTATATTTTTAATATTCTGTTAGTAGTTCGTCCATCTGTACAATCCTAATAAAATACACGACAGAGTTTTCTTTTCAATTAGACTCAAGGTTGACTAGGCCCTATTTCTCGAGTCCTTATCTCCGAATTAAAGTACAAGTCCGATTCCAGGACCCTAAGTCCGAGTCCGAGACCCTCAAGTCCGAGTCAAGACCCTCAAGTCCGAGTCAAGACCCTCAAGTCCGAGTCAAGACCCTCAAGTCCGAGTCCATGTAGGACCCTCAAGTCCGAGTCCAGGACCCTCAAGTCCGAGTCTTTAAAAGGTGGACTCAAGTCCGGTCTCCGTCACTGCTTTGAGCCTACCTGTGAATTCCTGAACTGCGATATGTACAGGAGGCACAATAACTGTTGCGTTGTGCCAGGGAGTTTTCACTTTTACAGGTGAGGCCTGGGTGCTCGTATCAGCAAGCAGGCCAACATCACTTTCCCTGACTTCATCCACACTCAGGGCTTCTGACTGGTTAACTAAAACGTCAAATTAATTTAAATTTGAGTAGGTAAAAATAAGTTGTGTTAATATACGATTATATTATTCACTTTCTGACTTTCAACCTGTATACATATTTGTTACAGAGATGTCTGTTTAACCACGTTTAGTAACCTTTACCTCAAAACTATATTAAGGTTAAAGCGGGTAAAATGTAATAAGGTTCATTTACACTTCGTTTCTTTCATTCCTTAAAGCTAAGATTCATTATTTACGGAATGCGGCATGCGGAATGCATATTTTATATGTACCAGCACCAACTACATGTATATTGTCTCTGCATATTATCCGCAATTTGCACTCAGTATATAAAAAAATTAGCCTTTTAGTGTTTTTGGACCTGTAATGTGTGTCGTCTGAAGAACATACCTTGGTCGTCAAGGTATGAATGATCAGCGACTGAATGATGCCACGAATGCTTCACTGTAACATCAGTTGTATTGGAGCGACCGGTTGTTGCGTTCGGTAGCATTAAGCTAACGGACTCCTCATCACAAATATCTTGAAAAAAAAAGTTGGAGAGTAAAAGTTCCTTGATGTTACAAATATTTTTTTTTTTTGAGGTAATAAACTTTTCATAATGCATGGGCAAATTATACCTGTCGCGCCGCCAGTTAAAGTTGTTCGTCAAAATGAATTTGTCCATTACAGTCTGAAGCGTTTACGTTTTTTTAAAGGATTTCGTATATTTCTGTTAACTGATGTGTAATAATGTAATAATAAAAATCTTGATAAAATATTTGATTTTCCTGTCCACCTCATCTTCTTAAAGGCAGTTCATTATGTGTATCTTTTCACATATAACTACTCACTCATTATCAACAAAGCCAGATAAATATGTCAAGCTGGCCTCCCATTTTTTTTTTGCCGGCCGATTAAAAAAATGTACAAGTCCCGCCGGCCGATTAGTACCCGTACACCTATACCGACCGTCCGGCAGATCATCAGATTTCCCCGGTCATTCTGGTTACTTCTGATCTCGGCTCCAGGTTTATTATTCGCGTCAGAAATGATAAAATGCAGGAAAGGTACGTTGTTAAACGGCCATTTTTTTCGGTCATTACATCTACCGAATGTTCCGGCAAAAATCGGTAGATGAGAGGACATCTTTAGTTTTTTTCACACTTGAACCATTATTACATTATCTAAAGCCGGCCTTCCATTTACCGATTTTTCCTGCCGATTTTTTGCAAGCCGAAAAAAACCGGTTGGATCGCTAGATGTAAGGGTGCTGCTGGCAGGATCCGAGAGGAATAAAAAAATCATTGACAATGTAGAGGATTTTCCGGGCTGAATTTAATACGGACGGAAATTCCTCAGATGTGATGACGGAACCGAAAAATCGGCTGATTTATTTGGTTCTATCATGCAATGCAAGAGACGACAAGAAAAATGACATAAATCAACGCAAAACTCGGATGAGTCGGTTGGTGTGCGGGTATATGCATGGGGGTGTGAGACTGCAATATTACTTGCAGATCTTTATTCTAAGATTTTTTTTAATCGATAGATGGAGGATTTAGACACTGGAATGGACCTCTGAGGTTCTTAAGATGTTTCACCATTATGCCCGGGGGCCACTGTCGGACATTAACAGGGGACCTTCCATTCAGAAGGCAAGCGCCGCAACAATAAAGCATTGTCCCGCATACAGTCATAACCCATATTGGTTTTACATACCACAACAAGGAATACCACAGTACTCCCATCGCACGTTAGGATCCATGGTGTAACACCAAGGGCCATGTGGTTCCTTATCAGGGTTCCTGCAGAAGTTGGCATCCAACTCGAAAATATTACTACTGTGGGTATGAGGGATCTGGGAGACCCAGCGCTGGCACGTGCGTCCGGACATTGTTTTACTGACGGATCCATGGTATTCCTGTCCAAGCTTTGTACTTTTGCATACGTCTGCAAAATTTAATTCAACGAATGAAAACTGCCATCTGAAATCTATGTTAATTAATGCAGTCAAACCTCGGAACTACGACCGCCAACGAGACCTCGTGGTCGCATTGCCGTGGTCGTCTAAAAGCAAGGTCTTTATGAATTAAAAGCAAAAAACAATTGGGGCCTTGAAAGAGTGGATGTCACTTTGAGCTTGTCGTTTGGCCAGGTTTTATTGAATATATCTTTCAATCATAACAGCTATTAAAAAAATTCACATACCTCAATAAAAGTTTGCTAAGGAGGGATTATACAGCACTAGTAAAGCCTGGATAATATGAGTAATTTTGCTTTTTATAGCGTGAGAAACAGTGTGGATCAAGGAAAACGCTTATGTTGAATAGAATCCCGTGATACTTATGAATAATGTATTTATATTTCACACGATTACAGGGTCATGCTTCGTTATTGACGCTGAACATTTTGGCGTATAATTCGCTCGTATATATATAGTCGTGTTTCCGGTCCAAGTTTTATACAAAACTTGACGTCCTAATTTTAAAACTCGTGCATTTACCCTAAATCTCCTTTCTTAATAATATTTAAAAATAAAAAAAAATGATTTATGGTTTTTATCGACTTGCCATTTCGGTGCTCGGCCAGCACTGTCGTTGCCAGGAGGCAGGATGCAATGAGACTGCTACAGAAAGTTACTTCCATTCCTATTATAACAGCCTGTTGACACGCCCTCTGAAAACTGGAAGTGCATATCCAAAACTGATGCAACCTTGTATATGTGTTTAATTGTTTTAACCAAATATATACTTGGAGGGGCCTATTAAAATATCTAAGGTTTTTAAACGGAAAATAATCACTTTAACCTTTAAAAAAATAAATCAGATAAGGCCGATCCCACCGCACACAGGCTGTTTGTTTTGTTCATACACATGATTATAGCGTATCAGGGGCCGCCAAAACAATCAAAACACATGCAAAGATTACACCTGGCGTGACACTAGACGATAGAGAGTTTTGCAACAAGTGACCTTTCATCTTCCGCACATATACATGGTTTTCCTGTTTGTCCCTAAGTGCCAATGTACTGTATTCAGTAACAGCTTGTAGACATACAAGCTCAGACATCCGTCACAGAGAGGGCATAAGAACTTTTCTTAAAAGAAATTACCTACAGTTGATTAATATGTATCCAGAGTAAGCAAAAAATCACATAAATCCAACAGAAAAATTAGATGAATTGCTGGCTTTAAAATACAAACCCCATTAAGGTTATCCCATGAGGATTCTCGCCTGAACACTTGTGCGATCTTTCGATGTTACTATTTGCGTCTGCTTCTCCCGCTCATGTAATAAAGTGAAAAACGATACTTATTTTCCTGTTAATGCTGCCACTCAATGTCACAGATATAAATACACAATTTTTTATTGAAATGTAATGCATCAGGCGGGACTAGTCAATAAGAGTGTCATTTTAATCCACGAGTATTGACTATTGTTCCCTCTCTTTGCTGCCATCATGTATTCTGTTTTCTTAAATATCAGGAACGTGTCATTAGGCAGCCAGAGCACTGTGCACACACAATCACCGCCTCCAACTCGGACGATTCCATACATTTACCTTTCACTGGCTTTGGTTGGTTGGCCTCGGTTAGATTCCATTTCCAAAGTCACGGGAAATGAAAAAGCTTTACATTTTCACATAAACTGTCTAAAAGGCCTTTCATGTAAAATTTAAACGTTTCAAATATCTATATAAAAGCTTATTCACACCGAATGTTCCAGTCTATGTTATGAATATGTCAATCTCTGCAAACATTACTTCCCATGTGGGTAGATTTTTTTTTACATGGACACAGATACATTGAATTCATTATCGTAGCCATGTTGCTTTTTTTTCCTTTCTGATTTCCATCCATGCTATAGCTCCCTTCAGATTTATTCCTGCATATAAGTGTAAATATGGCAAGAAATCTTCAGCTGTTGATACAAGCACCTAATTGTGCATGTTTGTTCGTTAAAGACCTCTTTCCAAAAGAAGTTAACTAGTCAAAAAACCAATATGGTCTTAATATTTTCAAGATGGCCCCCATTTACCCCCTCATCATAAGCATTTTGACGTAACTTTTGCAAAATTGGTCAGATTTCAATGATCTGTATATCAATTAGTAGGTTATGAGGAATTGAGTTTCCAATCATGCCACTCCCAAGGTATACGATGTATATTATAGCAATTATATTATATTTTAAAGGCGTTTCTTGCCAATGGAGGAGAAACGGAGGGTCTCAATGGGCGTAATTTTCACTCCCCTTTTACTTTGCGGGTAAAAACATATCATACTCTGCTTATCCATTGATATGTATGTATATATATATATTCATTATATATATATATATATATATATATATATATATATATATATATATATATATATGAATAAGTCTGTCAGTCTGTTTATATTCCCTGTAAACGTGACCGCTATGATACTGTTTATTATAGGTAGGTTTTTTTTTATTTTCTTTAGAGATTACAATATGTTACGATTGTCAAATCTTCACTTGCATTTTATGATAGAGCTTTATTTGTTTCCACTTTATATAGAATGCGAAAAGCGGACTAAAACACATACTTGCAATAATTACATGTACCTATATATGACAGTTGTAGGCTTAATTTGATATTCATGAGATAAACTGGAGATGACATAATTTGAAATAGTAAAGAACAGAGTATCAAATATTTAACAATTTAGTCTGCGTGCTGTCTTCTCGTATGCTTTCTTGGATTGAGATATCTAACTTGTTTACTGTGCTTGTAATAATTGTTCTGTGGTTTACTGGACACCCCTTTGGTATTTTACGTTAGGTGTGTTACACAGGTGTGTAGTTTTATCTATTAACCGGGGTCACATGTTAATTTTTTCCTTAAGAGGAATTAAGTGTCAATCACGTTTTTGCAGTAGGCCTTGACCGTTGTACAATAAATTGACATCATGAAAATTAACATTTAAAATTATAAAGAAATAGGCAGAATCTGCACTTATCTGCAGGACTTATTCATTGGTTCAGGTTTTGAATTTTCGCATTTGCCAGAAGCAGTGGCATCCATCGTGTGCCAATCGCTGACATGTATAAAGCCGTAAAGTTTTTCGAATATATTTTATTTTTTTTTAATTTTTAGTGATAGCAACTTCAAATATATGTGCATCATCCTGGTTTTCATTTCAGATTGATACGTTTGGAGCATTGACTGTTATCCCACACAAAAGAACTATGTATACATAAAATTAATAAACAAATTAAGAATGTAAAAGAATATTAACAGATTTAAACCAGGTTTATCTTCATGTTCATTCCAAGAAATAATTTAAGGAACCATTTAATTAAATGCCAGCTTTACCGTTGAAACAAGGTTATATTCTTGACTCAGTTCTCTTATCTGGTACTTCCGGTACTGCGGCAACCAAGAAACGGCCAAAATGATTATGAAGACGTTCTCTTCAAGCTTTAGTCGATTCCCGTGAACAGACCATGGAACACCTAGCCTTGTCTCGGCCCAAGACGTGTGATTCCGATCCCCTCTGCTCCTCTCCGTCAACAACGTCTTGGGAACGACCCTTAGGAAAACGCCTCGCAAGGTTCCAAATAGGAGACCCCTTTGGAATCGTATAATTGACATTCCAAGCGGTGTCAACATAAAATAATTACCTTTTTGTTAACTTTGGATGTTTTGTAAAACATCTGCAAAGTATTGGCACCAAAATATTGCTCAATAGCCCTACTTATCCATAATTTTGCCAAGAGCTGATGTGTTTACATAGAGAACAAGCCGCCATGATTACATTAAGTGACCCACAGTCCTTTGCAACGGGATTTAGACTGGGAACCCGCTCTGATCTTATCGCTGTTTGAACTGGAAAAAGCGGGCGATAATAGATGTCGGTGGCGGGTACCAGTCGACCAACGTCCGCTCATTACAAATTCCTGTATACAGAAAGACCCATTTACTACCAAAGACACTAACGGATGCATTTTGGTGTGTATATTTAGTAGTTTTAAGAGTTTTTTTGGTGCCTTCTACCAGTGTCTACCATTTCACCATTACAAGGCCTAACTGTACAGGCCATTCCCACAACTGTGATCGTATCACAGTTGTGGATCCGCAACAACACCTAGCCATGCACGATGTTTTCTTTGCTGATGACATGCATATGGTGAGCATATATATATATATAATATATATATATATATATATATATATATATATATATATATATATAATTGTGGTGTCCCAAAAAAGCAAACCCGCTTTTTTACTCATAATATCTCGTGGTAAATGTATCAATTCAATTGCTCTTTCTGACGGTGTAACATTTGTGTATTATTTACAAACCTTTAAATTATCAAAAAACTTACTTTCACATCATGCGAGTATCCTTAAATTTAAAAAATACGACAGAATGCAACTATTTGGAAGGAGACACGTCCGACTTCATCAAGAACGGTGATAGCCGCCTGCAGCGACGAATTCTTGCACTTTAAACGGACGACTGTTTCGTCGCTTCCCCAAATGTCGAGATAAGTGGTATTTGAACACGATACGATCGTAATTTCCGGAAAAGGCAGTTTTAAGCTCAGTTTCACAGATGGGATGACATTAAATTTCTTTCAAAATGCAAAAAGTATCTTATTTTCAATACAACTGTAACATATTGGCAATAGTAAGGCCAGGAGGAGGAAAAATATATAAATAAAATTGAAAAAAAGTATCATTGTTAATTTATTTTGTTACCTAATCATGTCATTAATATGCTACTGAACATTGTAAACAAATTAATGAAATAAGAGACTTTTTTAACTATTTTATCAACTGTTATCATAACACAAACTTGGTACACATGGTTATCATATTCTATATCATAGGTGGTGGTTTAATAATCTCAAATCCAGTTGTATGATGATCTTACATGTTTTTATTTTATGCAAAATTTCATTAAACAAATCTGATTTAAGTCTTTGGCATTAGTTTAAAATATTAACCATAACATATTTTAACAGAAAGATAATTGAAATATTTTTTAATTAACTATGAGAAACATATGTACGTACACAAGATAATTTCCCCTCATATTTCAATGGAAATATTTTGATCATAACAGTCAACTTATTAATGAAAGGCATTGTCAAAAAGTAGGACATTCATGTGTATAACTTTATAATCATGATAGACAAACTCTTATGATAAAGTCTGAGAGCTCAATTCTGGACTGGACTTCGTCAATATGCCGGCTTGAATGACCGACCGCCAGCACGATCCTTAGCAATGTCCGTTACCTGACGATGTTCCATTAGATAATTATGTGGATGTATTATTCATTAAAAATATTCACTTGGTGTTTGTTATTTCTCATCATCTATATGTTCTCTTTAAATTAATATTAAATATTAATACTAAATCCCGTCCGCCAGCCAAGGTATGCCGCGTCGTCGTGGTTACCGGGGTTACCAATCGGGTATTTTGTTGCCTTAATTATCGATAAGCGTAGAAGTCAAATCAAACAATTGTCAGTACATTTCACACAAAGGTTTAACAAAAATTTGGTGGAAACACAAGGGATAATTTTAATATAAATAACATTTGGAAGACTACTGCATTGGCGTGATGGGCGTAAAAAAAAGACGAAATACTTTTTTTATTTGTATCTCATTTTTCCAGTTTTTAGGGTCAGCGGGTTCGAAAAGACAAATAAAAAACTTCATGCAGTTATTGTGTATTTTGGCCTAAGAGGACACGGGTCGTATTGTTCTTTTCAGTCGTGTCAGAAGCAGTCAGAACGTATATACATAGCGGTGAAAACGCTTTGTGTACTGGTCCCGTTAAAAAGGGTAATAGATATATTTAACTTGGAAACTTATGCAATTGGTTTATTACAACAGAACTCACAACAAATATCCAAGATCCTGATGCAATAGCTCCCTGTCATAGACCCTGATCATACTGAGCTTAGAATCAGACCATAGTGTATATACGTTGGGTGGTGACTAAAATGTACCTTTAGATATATCACCCTTGGTGGCTAGAACGGTGAGTGACCTCCTTAAAACCCCAAATGTAATCAGATGGATACTATTTGGGATTTATGTGGGAAAACTGAATGTCAAGGGTACTTGCGTCGTTGGAGGACATTTCATTAAAATAATCTGAAAAATCATATAAGATCTGCATTAAAAAGTGTCTGCGTTTAGTTATAGAGGAAGATTGAGGGCACTTGGGGACAAATTTAAATAAGTCATTTGTTCCCAGATATTGCAATATATTTTTCGTATGCTATTTTGGATCTGGTGTACTCTTATAATTTGAATTTGATTTCCTTGATATTTTAAAGGCTTGTATATATAATGTGAAATTCCAATGTAAATAGGTACATTTACCATCGAGATATTTCAAGTAAAAAAGCGAGGCGTTTGTTTTGGGACACTCGATCTATCATTCTGCTTTCATCCCCGCTTAGCCAAAATCACTCATGTATTCATGTTAACGTAATTAATTTTACAGACGAATCTTAATGATCTGTATTGCTTATGACACGACATGCGATAAATTTCGGTGGCGGACTAAAGGGCACTTACTTAAAGTCAGTAAACAAACTTGACCGGAGTAGGGAGGAGTTTTTATTATTTGGAAAACACGAAAATTTATTCAACAAATGAAACAGACATACATATCCATAAGAGCTATACATACAAACCCATTTTTTTATTTGAGGAAAATCTTATTCGTAGTGCTCCATTAATTTTTAATAAATCTTTATTTTACCGGTTTTTGGTGGAAGTATTCTTATCCATGTCAGATTCATGCTCGACATATATTTTGAAACAACTTGAAGATTGTTGCTTAAACATTGTTGCTTTTACAGTTGTAATACGCTCTTTACACAGCGCTTTAACTATAGGCCTACTTCCTATATCGTAAGCGCTGTTTGTTATGACCTCGTATCCTTAATTGCTACACAAGAGGTATTTTTGTCCAATCAGATGACACCTTGTGCTGGAAGACACAGCCAAGCGAGGAATACACGGAGCAACTCATGTTTATTTCGTTTTGAGTGACAGCTCATCGCTCCGGTAACCGTCTGAACAGGCCACAGGCTCAGAGAGAATCGTCCCAGACGTGGTTTGCTTAGGGCCTTGGGCCCGGCCGGTGAGCTGTAATTCAAACGAAACATAACCATGCACAAAGGCTGCGTGCAAACCTCGCTGGCTGGTTTCAGTTCTACATGGCTACACTAACACATTCATAATGATTCATAATCGAATCGGTCTATGATGCAAGAATACAGAGGGAGCAATTAAAATTCGACCGTAAACTGATATCAAGCGGCGCTTGAAGCGCAGCTATGGGCGGAGCCAGGATGCCTGTCGAGTGTTTGTTTATTGGCATCTGGTTGGCTGCTTGTCACATCATACGCACGTTTTTTTCAGCGGACAACAAACCGCCATCTGGTGTCTAAATATATCATAAACGGTCAAAGCTGGCAGCGTGAAAATCAGTTGGTTCTTTAGAAGCGTAAGATTTCCGCTGCCTCGGGAGCGTACAGTTGTAACATTAAATCTTTATTAGGAGAAGCAACATAACAATTTCTTCACTATCGTGGTTGACAGATTTGAAAAATACTTCATCACCTGTAATAAAATATGAATCTTATGATATACTATTCTATATAATGTTCTGATAACCATCATTTCTATCTGTAATGCTTGTTTTCTCTAGAATCCTTGAAAATTTCTGTGATATCTTGAGCAACAAAGCTGTATATACAATATAACACAGAAACTGTTGATGTGTTCATCGCCATGAAAACCATGAGTATCTGTATTAATACCCGAACGGTATATTTCTCTTGACTTTCTCATATTTTTATGAGGAAATCCTTTTGATGAACTATTGAAACAATATTACAATAACCAAATGATAAGAATAATGTTATTATTAAGTCTTCTGGATTTCAGATTTTATATGCACAGGTCTAAGAATAATTTACAACTCAGAACCCGTCGGTAAGACTATAAGACAAAGAGCAAATTTCTGAGGTTCTATTCAAAATTCACCAATATACCTTTGAGACATTGGCGGGGTTCAAACCGATAACCTTAACACCGCTGTACAACTCCTTAACCACTGAACTGATCTAAAATTGTTGTCAATTTAAATTTAGAGATAATGAGAATGCAGGTAAATAGTCCTACCCACATCTTTTGCTTTTAAATTGCTCACATTTTTATTTCAGTTAACTCTTTTTTTTGTATACAGATATTGGAGAAAATAAATAAATCATAATTGCTTTAACATGTGCAAAAAGAAATCTCTTAAATGTTATTTAGTTCGTAAATTTTATCATTAAATATGTAATATTAAATGAATATTGAAGCTTTCAAATGATACCAGAAATACTTTATTTCTTTTCTGTCGATACAACATGTCTTTTCAATGTTATTCATGCTCTCAGTGTATGAATGGGCCTGTTTTTTATGTGCATGCATACACATATTTTTATGCATATGTACACACATACACACAGTTTATTCTGTGCATTTGAATATTTTGATCGTGGTAGCGTAATGGATAGGGTGCTGACTTTTGACCGCAATGTTGTGGATTTGCATCCCTTTCTGGCCGCCGTTTTTACCACAAGGGTGCGCTCTCTCGACACAGGAGTGAATATGTACTGGTCATAGGCGAGAGGCAAATGTTGAACGAATAACGTCTAGCGCCTGTGATGGCTGCTTGGGTTGTATGCTGCCCAGGAAGCCAAGAAAAGGCTAAAAGAATAACAGGCCCGATAGACGAGGAAGGCAATGTCGGATGAGACTGACATCGTCAGTGATATCAGAATATAAACCCCACCCTTTTACCTTTATCGTGCAAGCGGCCTTAACTTTAAGCTGTCAATACAGTATATTTGAAACATAAATGATCTCAAGAATTCATTTGAGGGCTTAATAAAATAATTCAGTATCCATAGTACACATTCACCCTTGTTAATGCCTTGTCAATGCCTTGTCTTCATGGTATTCGGAGTCCATGCTAGACCCCTGGTCGCTTGAACGTAAGACTAAATACATATTTTAACGTCGCATTGAAACGTGTTTATATTGATTGTATACCTGATTTATTACTTGGATTTCTGAGAGTATATGATACTACTGCTGAAATCCTGTGTTCTGTTACAGTACCGTCACAGTACAATAGATGTTAATATTGATAAGCTACGCGTTATAGTGTTCTATCTACTTAAATTGAAAAATGTTCTCAAGGCAGGGCATATATATATAACTACATGTGCAAGTGAAGTATGAAATATGGCAACACTATTGTTACGGGTTGACATAAAAGCGGACCAAATTGTCTTGCTAGTGATGCTTGCTTTTTTAGCGAAGCAGTTGGCACGCCGGACATGCGCGCCACCGATATAAGTTGGAATTCTGGATCGGCGCAATAGTTTTCCCATAGCAATTTGCCTTCGTCACACTATAAATATGCTTTGTACCATAAATTAAATGTTTTTACAGCGGAATACAGGATTTAAATGACAGCCACATTCACACATGGTACATCCACGTAAAAAGGATCCCCCTATCAATATCACAAGATAGAATCCAACATTAACCTGGCATATTGAAAAAAGGGCATTGTTTAGAACAAAACTTTGAATAAAGGACTGAGAATAGGTTTGTCGAGTACACAAAAGATCCCTTCCCTATTAGTTGCAGATCAACATATATATTTTGGCGAAACAGAGGGAGAAGCGCATAATATAACTAAACATTTGAGAAACATTTCTATTGAGTTGTTCTATTGTTGGCATACCGACGCTTGATAGACACAGCAGTCGATAAAATAATGAAAACAGCCTTTGTGAAAATGACATTTTTGCCAGGAAAGTTAATTTTTTTAAATACATATGCATGGACAAAACAAAGACAACTAACAATTATCAATAACTAAACAGAGATAAACTACTAATTGATGCATGAAACAAATGCGTCTTATTGTCAATAGAAAAATGTGCTGAAGGGACGACACATTAAATATTTGTATGGTAATCAAATGAATAAATAAAAAAAAATCACCAATATGCCCAGAGGCCGTTATTAGATGTAGGAAGGAACACATTGCATTGTTTAAAGAGCGAGACAACTCTTTTCTCATGTTTTTCTTAATTTTACCAGCAAATCTAAAGAAGGTCTTTACTAAGTTTTAATACATATGTGGCGAAGCCAAAGGTTGTAAACCCAAAAACGCTGAAGGTTTAGGTGTTTCATTTTTTAAAATAAAAACTACGATATTAAGAATGTATCAGTTTTATTATTCGACATGTAAACATGTTGCCGAAAAAAATGAAAGAATACTATATTTTTACAGCGTTACTCCAGTAATGAGAGAAATGTTATCGACTGGTTTGATTTAATCTTTTCTCCTTGCTCATGTAACCATGGGTCAACACCAAATCGGTTAGACTTTGTATACAAGCACCAGGCGGAAAGTGGCTTGGGAGAGGAGTATCTGACAAATCATGATTAATTATAAAATATAAATCGAGGTCCTTGGATTCGCTCGAATAAATTAGAATTGCGTTCAGTGACATGTTAATTTGTCAGCCAGAAAGGTGAATTGTTTATACACGGCAAACTGATCTGGCACCCAATGGCACATGCTTTCTGGAGTTAGGTCTTGATAGAAGTTTTGAATAGAAAACGCAGTGTTCATGGAATTAAGTAGAATTGTCTAAACAACGTATGTTTTGCAAGCTAGAAAAATTAGTTGTGTGCCCCATGTCTGTCTGTTATTTTTTTACCAGTATAGTAAGAGTTGATGGTCACTTCCCTGGATGAAGACGGATGATATTTGCAAAACGTTCCTCTTGAAATGAACACTGGATATAAACTTATGTAGGGCATATTGTTTTAAAACCTTAACAAAGATTTCAAGCTCAGTTTACATAATTTATTTAGGAAATGTTCAGTCACATCCTTCTGACCATTTAGCTCTTTCGTAGACCTGTGTAGTTCAATCCTGATAATATTTTCTCCGGACATATGTAGCCCACTCTTCCAACACTTTCTCCTTTCTTTGGACTTGTGTAGCTAAAACCATTTTGATATTTTCTCCTTTCCTTAGACTTATGTAGGAGTATCATAGCTGGTTTGGAATACCCAGTAACCATCAATAAAACAGTGTGTGGACTCACCTGTCAACGTTGGGACTCTGAGACCCCACACCAGCACGTTTGGTTTAGGAGTCTGAGGTTTCCTTTGGCACCAACAGCGGAAGATGCCAACTTCTGCAGGAACCCGGATTTGTCAGAAATGCCTTGGTACTATACCATGAGTCCTGATGTGCGTTGGCAGTATTGTCATGTTCCTCTTTGCCGTATGTAAACAAGAAATATTAATGTGTATATCTAACATTGTAAAAAACCATTCATTTCATTCTATGTGATTATTTTTTTTAGTTTCATGATCTAAGCACATGATCAATACACAAAAAGCGCTATTAACAATAATAAACAAATTACACCCGAGGTGAATATTTGAGAAAAAAATTAAAGCATTAACTTTGGCGTACCTCAATGCATACGGTTAACTAATTTCTTCAATTTCAGATGAATAAATCAAAGATGGCGCCTATGAATGTAAAAATTGTTCACATGCTGTAAATACAGCGGAGGCTACATTGTTAAGCAAAGTTCATCCCATTTCATCCGATGAAGGTCTCAAGCTTACATCACTTGTTCCGCGGTGCGGAGCCCCTCAAACTGATTATACATCTGATGTCAGAGTTCTGGGAACAGAGTCGGTGTCTTCTTCCACCTCCTTCACCAGGTCAGATAAACAAGGGACCCATGGGTCACGGCGCTCAGCTGATCATGATTGGACTATAAATGTATCACCATTGTTATACTATATTGAGTAGAAAAATCTTATGAATATCATGGTCATGTTGGGCTTTTATAAAGGAATATAACGTAATATGTGAGTAAATGATATATGAAATAATCTGACTGATGGATTAATATGGAGTAAAATATGGTGGTTTATTTTTTATTTATTTGGGAGGGGTCGAAAAAAATTTATTTGAGCAAATATGAATGCAATGACAGTATACTAAGCAGTGGTATAATGATGATAAGGCTATTGGTTGAAGGATCTATAGTGTATGGAAAACTGCAAGCTTTCAATTTGACAGATACAAGGTTATGATTAACTATGCTGATGAGGGGATTTATGAATTTGTGACTGTATGACATGATATCTTGACAAGATTTGTCTTGACAAGGTACATTATTTTGATGACCCTCACGTCTACATATTACACAATATTGACATAATTTCTGGCATGTACATAGGTACCTATGGACAAATGGTCAACATTACTGAACCACCTAGAAGGTTAAAATATTAAAAATATGATGAAATGTAGATAAAGTTTGAGAGGAAGAGGTAATTTGGGCCATGGTTCGTTTATATGATTGAAGAAAATGTTGCAAATAATATTTGAGATATGACCATGCCTTTCCATTACTTACATTTTTGATAAGCTGTTGACAGTTCAACAGTTTACACATTTGTCTGATGAAATCCAATTTATTGGTAAACCTTTTTTATCAATTTTATGATATCTATACAGTTGCCATAACGTCCCCACTCCACAGGTGCAATGACTTGATGGGGGGGGGGGGGGGGGAGGGGTTGTCTTATGATCAGAGTTACAACGCCTCTGTCTCTCTGCAGATATTTTCTTTAATTATTAAATTTTATGCTATAGCCATAGAACTATTGTTCACAGTGCCAAGGAGCAAAGCCTCAGTGGGATGAAGAAGTGGATGGTGAGAGTTACAACTCCCTTGCATATACATACAGGATATGAAATTTAATTCAACAGTGCTTATAAAAAAAAGTTTATTCATGAACATTAAATATTTAAAACAGACAGAAAGATGGAGAAACAAAGCAAATCATTTTTTCCCCATTCTACTGAGCCAATAAAAAATTAACAATATTTGCATTTATTCCTTTTTTTTTATTACATAATTTTTATCCAGGTTTACGAATGTTACTATAAATTTACAGTATAACATAAATGTGATTGTGAATATTTCAGTTGATTCACATTTCTAAATTGCATCAACATTTATAGCTAATGTATCTAGTTTATAGTACCTGTCAACAGAATGGGATAGAGGGAGGAAGGAAGGCAATAAGGGTAAGAGAGAGAGAGAGAGAGAGAGAGAGAGAGAGAGAGAGAGAGAGAGAGAGAGAGAGAGATTGAAAGAGAGAGAGAAAAAAAGCAGAGGAGAGAGAGAGAGAGAGAGAGAGAGAGAGAGAGAGAGAGAGAGAGAGAAAGAGAGAGCTGGACTACCAGAGAGAGAGAGAGAGAAAGAGAGAGAGAGAGAAAGAGGCTCTCTGGTAATATCTGCCTGACCCAGCCTGACCCAGACACTCACAGTGGCAGTAGGTCAGACCTGAAGGTGTTATGTAACTGCCCAGTACACTGAATTTATACTGACCTGATGTAAACAATGAAGACTTGGTACCTGGAAACTTGAATAAAATCTACAGTTTTTGATCAATTAGTTTCAAATTTCAGATTTTAACAGATGAAATGCTAATGTGTACATGCTGTGAAAATTAAATCCACAGCACTAACAGGAAAAATTTAAATATTTTTAATTTTTTAAATGGTATCAGGAAAAAAAGAAAAGTATTCTCAACTATGAAACTAATACATGTGTTAAAATTAATCCAAGGATCAAAACACCCAATATATTATACCAGGAGCAAACTGGGAATGCTTAATTTTATGAACTGAAATAAAGGATCAGCAATATATATTTTGATTATTTAGCCAGTATCATGTAACAACTGATACAATCATGAGTTATAGGTCAAACACATTAAAATCTTTAATGAGCACTCTGATGAACATCCAAACTTTCATAGCAATACATCACTTTGTGGACACAATTAAATGTGCACTTTAATCATTGTAACCCTGGTGGTACAATACAAAATCTAAAATGTAGCATAGCCAAAAATAAAATAAAATACAGAAAATTATAACATTCATCTAGTTTATGCACCAGCTGGGGGGTGGGAGTGCAGGGCAGAGGGGAAGCCTGCTAGTAGTGGCCAAGCTAAGCCAAGGCAAGCTGCCTGGGGTGGGTTACATAATGCAAGTGAAGACTGTATTACTAGGTGGGCCAGATGTAAACAACACTTGACATGGTGTATGAAAACTTGAATAAAAGCTACTCTTTTCAAACAATTCCTTTGAAATTTCAGATTTTAAAAGATTAAATCCTTATGTATATATGCTGTGAAAATTAAATCAACAGTACTTACAGGGAAAAAACGTGCCATTGCCAAAGTTGGACAAAATTTAAGGTACTGATTTTTTATTTATGCTAATAACTTGAAAAATTTGCAAAATTCAGATCTAATTTTGGGTAAACAGTTGAATCTTGATTAAATAAAGTTATATTCCTGGAAAAAAGTCACTGACCTCAGCAATTCTCATGTTAAGTGAGCAAATATATTTCCTGATTTTTAAGAAACTGCATTATATTTGGGCCCATAACTTCAAAATAATACCCAATACTAACCTAATTTTTGGTATGTGCACAGAAAATGTATGGAAAAATAAGAATACTAAATATGATCAAAAACAGATCAGTGGTTTTGATATTAGGCAGCTTTGAAGTGTTACAATGGCTTTTTTATGGAAAACGGAGGTTTTTCCTTAATATCTCGAAGGAACGAAATCCTAATGACCCAATTTTTGGTATGGTAGGAGATTTTGGGGACATCTATTGGTATGCAGAATTTTGGATTCGTAGGTCGAATGGTTTTAAAACGTGCCCTGTTAACGGACGGACGGCCGGACGGACGACGGACAAAGGACCACGACTATAGCTCAGATGACTTATAGTCAGCTGAGCTAAAAACAAGATAAACGGAATGGTAGTATCAATAATCGATGAGAGCGGTATAACGATCTTTTTCATGACACCAAGCCTGATATGTCAATGTTTGATATGTTGTCTCCAGTCGACGAAGGTAAGTTCTGGAAGGCATCCAAACAAAAAGCAATCTTAGGGGAGAAACACAACAGCAATAATCTTGCTGAACGTAGCTGCTGTTAATGTATTACCGGTTAAAGCTTCAGATAAAAAAAGTTGATATTTTTGAGAAAAATTAAGCAGGAGTGAAAAAGTACTTAATTTACTGAAATAAAGAATTCTCGTGATTCGATTAATACGAAATTTACCCTTATCAGATGTTTGAATATTTACGTCTTTTTAGGCAATGAATCACTGACCTTGAATTAGGATAAAGTAGAGCAGTCGAGAGTGGATGGAAGGTAATACGGAATACCATTGTCATAACGTTACGTCTGTGATATCGCGCGATAGCAGCGTAGATGGGGGCGCAGTTTTGCTCTAGGTTTGGCAGACAACCATACTTACATTATAATGCAGTGTGTAATGGTATAATATTACTTTATATTTACCATTTAATTCAAAGCATTTAACAAATACATCTTGCGCATTATAGCGTAACTTGTTTCCAAAACCATCTTTCTATACACTGGACCAGTAACCTAAATATGGTTAGCGTTCATCCTATCTTTCAATGTGTTGTTATCAATACAGACTTTGATGGGCGTGGACTTCTAGACAACCAATCACTGGCCCTGAGCGAGGATGACGTAGAAGAGGCCCTGGAGCTGTTTACATTGGATCCTTGGGAGTGGTCGTGATTGTGCTCTTCGTCTCTTTTCTTGTAGTTCTTGATGTTACCACTTATTATGATAATCTTCGCTATCTTTATGAAAATCTACAGGATTTCTGGGAAAGGAAAATAGTGTATGTGTGATTATTATGGCTCTCAATTCCAAATTAATTCCACATAGATAATCGTTTGGGTTGCACGACAACATACAAGAAATATACACTAGGTTTAAACATTATATACTTAATTAATGATTAGTAAAAACACATATTTGAATTCTTCATTAACTTATAGGAAACAGTTTAAGCATTCAACACCAGGTCATATAATAATCGTTGACGTAAATAAAATTAGGTGGATATGATCAATTCGAAGATGTGTGAATTCAGGGCTATCACAGAATTATTTTGAGCGAATCCCCATTTTGAACGAGTTCATAATTTTTGCCGACCCATTAATTACATGCATAAAAGTAATTGCAGATATTTTTTTCTTGGTCTGTAATTCATAATGCGAGGATAAAAATATCAACCCTTTTAAGGAACAATGTGATGAAAGGGCTATATGGACAAGCTAAACTGGCCTCAGGATACAACCTTGAGCTCAATAGAAACGTTATTTATTGGTAAGAATTGTTTATCAATACATGGCAAATAGTACATATATATTTCTTGCAATTATTGGGGGAAATCTTTAACTTAATGAAAAATTATTCGATTCATGCCAAGGAAATGTAAAGCATGTGAATAGCACAGGGGCCATTATTTGATATAATTTATATATAATATTGATTAGGAGGCTTTTTTGCGGTTTATACAGTCTGCTGTAGGGTATTCACTATTCATCAAATGTATTGACGACGAAACTGATGTTACACTGAAGAAACAGTGGCCATATTCACACATTACAGCGTCACCGATTCCGTTAATTCAGGACCTCGTTATACCTGAACACATTAACCTGATTTAAATGTGTCATCATTTATAGCGTAGTATATGTAATTTTGCAATTTAAATACATGTTGTGATGTTTAATATACTCTATTCGTGGAAATCTACAATGGTATATGGACACATACAAGCAGCTGATACATTTTGAAGTCTGCCAGTTTTGTTTATAAGTAAATAAAATACGATGACGTTGAGTTTATCCAGTTTGGATGCCACATGCAAATGCTTGGCAGTTTGTCCTAGATATTCCAGTATTCATTTATGAGGTAAGCACGTATAAAGAAACTGCAATGGCACAATGACTGGTGTAACATTACATTATTTGTGTATAAATTGTATATAATTATAACGTTATTTTTATTAACTTTTATGTGATATGAATGACTGTTTTGAG
This sequence comes from Sipunculus nudus, assembly GCA_026874595.1. NCBI lineage: Eukaryota > Metazoa > Annelida > Sipuncula > Golfingiida > Sipunculidae > Sipunculus > Sipunculus nudus. The sequence goes on along the minus strand of CM049318.1, from coordinate 7,658,312 downwards.
CCATTTGATTCAGTTAAATTCATCATCAGCATTGAAAGTCATGTGACCTTAATATCTCATACTTGATTTAAAAGATAGAAGTAAAACATAGACTGCATATACCAGCTATTTCTGAGTAAAATAAAAATTGCTATAAATTTATAATCATAATCATCCTTTTTTATCAGTGTCTCGACTGAAATAGGAATTATTATTTATATAGTATTAATTTTATTATGGAATGGTTGAAGGGAAAAGAAAAAAGGATGAGTACCAACACAGATACTAAATAACGTTAATATGGAGACACCACATTCATTCAGTAGACATTGGACAAGCTGCAGGTTGTGTGGGAGGACTTCTGCTTCATTTTATTCTATAAGCATTTTTTTTTTACTTTTTGCTCAAAGTACAAATGTCAGTTTCGTGTTTGCCTGTATAAAACCCAAGCCTTTTTTATGGCTTTGGTAATACCTCAGATTTGACAGACATATTGGTATCAATTTATGTTTAAATAAAGTTTGATTAAACGTAGGGGATTGGAATTTATTTCAGGTGATAACAAATATAATCATTTATTTGTTGTCATTTTTTTTATAATAAAAAGTGTAACTGTTTAAACCAATTTAAAAAGGCAAATTGATCATGCTACTTTTATGTGAATATATACTGAGTATTATGCAGGTGGGGTAGTGACACCTGTTTTAATTACATTTTTTTATGCAAAATGATATTTTCATCTTTCTCATAAAAATCAGGAAGTAATACACTTCTGGTTACATACCGTGGTTGGTTATTTCCTGCAAGAACATGGATATTAAATGGATATAAATCAGGGGAACTGCTGTAAATACCAGCACAATATAAACAGGGATAATGTCGACATTTTTGTCCTGTTAGAACAAGCACATTCTTCAATCACTGTTTGGTCAGCAAATTGATCTTAGACCTGACATCTTAGATTATGACCTTCAGTAGCAAAACCTTTAAGCTGATCACTGATTTTCTTGATGAGCCGGGCCCTTTTTATTTGAAGTCTGTTGGTACAACCCCGGACAGCCAGGGGATTTAACTGCTAGTGGACGTGCTCTTTGATCATAAGCACCGCCTCCTTCTGAGCTTGTCACTCTTAGACATCACATTTTGTATTAAAATTCAAGCAGGAGGGGAGAAATAAGAACATAATATGGATTCGCACTGTAAATCACGTAAGACAAGATGATAAGTTTTTGGACATCTTCTCACAATAGTATTTCAGTTGATGATACCATCTGTATTCTGTACGGGGATGTTTCTTACCAACCATCCGGATAAAGCTAAGTCAAAGCCATTTTCTATTTTTTCTCAAAGTAAATGGCCCTAATTTTTTTAGCGAAGAATGATTTGCTTAGTTTCCCATGAATTTTCAAAATTTAATGATTTACGAAGAAGGAAACTTGAGAAGGTCAAAGTTTAATATAAAACCTTAAGATCATCAACAAAAGATTTATTTTAATATAATAGACATATTGGATGATATTCCGTGGATTGCAAATATATCATATATATATATATATAACATATATATCATATATCACTAGAGCTGAATTGATCTCATATATAGAGGTGCCAAGGGACGTGTTCAAAGTCGAAAGGCTATTCATCAGTAATCCCCCCCCCCATTTTATAAGCAACATTTAATTGAAATTTATATTGATTTGATTGGTTGAAAACAGGCTTCATCTCCTCCTACAATACCATTCAATACCATACACCAAATTCTCCCACAAATCCATTCAATACCATATATCCGCTTCTCTCTCAATATCAGTTTATAACATATATTAACTTCTCCTCAAATACTATTAAACATACCCTATACACCAATATGGTGTAAACAAAAAAAAAAACGAAAAACATAAGTATTTGTTTTATTTCACCTATAAGAATCAAATCTGGAGCCAGTGTATTTTTGTAAAGTTACAGATACACGGGAGAGGGTATGGGGAGGGGAGATGTCCCCTTTCCATATTGAGAAAATTTTAAAATATGCAATGTAAAGACATCTTGAGGCAACTTTCTAAAAAAATATATGAGGATTTTCTGTACCTCAACTACGGACTCCGCAGAGTACAGTTGGTGGGTTAGGGTATCAGCCGTGGAGCCGTGAGATTTTTCATGGTCGATCCCCAACCCGCACTGAGTGTTCTGCATCCTCTAATGGGCGTGTCATGCCTCATAAACACACGAGCACGTTTTTTAGGGGGTTGGGGTGTGGGGGACGCGGTGCTATGACCCAAATGAATTTCTCCAAAAATTGTAATATTCCCCATAAACGTGTAAGAGAGTTGGCTCTAAGACAACTACCCCCCGGACAATTACCCTCTGGACAATTATCCCCATACAATTACCCCCTGGACAATGACCCCAAGGACATTTACCCCCGGGACAACAATCCCCCAGACAACTACCCCCAGACAATTACCCCATGGTATAATAACACAAATTAATGTACAAATTGTACAAACTAAAAGTAAAATATTCCGATTGTAAGTAAAACAAATACCGGTGAAAATACATTTCAAACCAAGCATAGGTACATACATCATGTGTATTATTAAAGGCAATGCCTCTCAGATGGTTGTATTGTGTATTGTAAAAAAAAACATTATAAATATATGGTAAAAAGTCCATTATATGAAATATGAGTAGTGATGTTTGTTGTTTTTTTAAGTACCGTCCGTTTTGGTCTCGGTCCCGGTCCCCCATTTGTAATGTAGGAGGGGGCGGTCCGATGACGTCATAAAAAAATGGGAAATCCCCTTCGTGTTTTGGTCCCCTGTAGATAAGCTTATGGGAGACCGAAGATTTGATACCGCTCTCGGATTGGTTGTTGGCTGGTCCCTTTCAGGGGACCGGCCAATGAGAAGGCGAGGATGTGGTCAGGTGATGTGAGAGGCAGGTTGGGAGGATGTGATGGACAGGAATGCGTGTCTGAGTGCACGTGGTGAATGCGAGTATGCCCGGTGTGGAAAATCTATTGATGTAATATATTTACGCGGTTTGTTGCTAAAAAAGCACAACTTTTAATAAATATATTTATTTTTCATCGAACGAAGGGTGGAAACAAATTAAAGTATGTCTGTAATATATTTATCTGTTGTCATATTTTTTTATTATGATGAAGAGTTGTGGATCGTGTTGTGAGTGTGCAGCAGGAATGGAAAATGTTCATGGTAATTAGAATATTAATAATTATAATACTTTTGAGATACGTCCAAAACCACAATAACTGTCTCCGCCATGACACCCGTCCCTCTTTTTAAGATACGACCCAAGAGTTTCGTAGCCAGAGTATTATGAGCCAATAAACCCACTCCGCTCTTTTTTCTTACATCCTTCATTAAAACGCCTTTTCCTTGACCGGTCCCCTCAGAACGGACCAACCGACGCCCCATCAGAGCCCGGTTTCAAGATCAATGGTCTCCCATAACCATGGTCCGTTTGGTCTGTTTGGTCCGTTTGTTTTACTTTCCTGACGTCATCGGACCTCCTTCTCCCCTGAACGGACCATTCCGCTCTTTTTTCTTACATCCTTCATTAAAACGCCTTTTCATTGACCGGTCCCCTCAGAACGGACCAACCGACGCCCCATCAAACCCCCATATCAAGATCAACCGTCTCCTATAACCATGGTTCGTTTGGTCTGTTTGTTCCGTTTGTTTTTCTTTCCTGACGTCATCGGAGCGCCTTCTCCCCTGAACGGACACGCACCCGTAAATACCACACACGTACCATCCATGGAGATTTGTATTCATCAATAAAAGGCAGTAAAGCGAACCATCTTGTATATTATTAAATATATATATATAATATTATTAATATTATTATCTCAGAATCAGATGTAAGCGGTATGTATGTATGTGAGTGTGAAAGGGATGTGACCTGGTGCAATGCGCTTGTATCTGACCCCCTTAAAAACGAAAGGGCCCAGTTATAGTGGGGACCGTCCGCATTCCACATGAGTGACGTCAATGGAAATCCCCTCTAGCGGACGGTGACCTGCATACCCACTCACGTCGCCTCCCCACCTCACAGTGACTGCACATGACACATTACGCTTCCCGCTCTGCTGGTAAACAGACGCGTTTGTTTTACACTCTCCCAACACCATGGACCACCCAAACATAAGAAGAAAAAAAAAAGTCACGTTAGTCTGCCTCCCAGAGGTCATCGGGATCCTACCAGACGATGACAATGCACAAAAGAGACGAGACCACCACGAGGTCCTGAGCTGGACAGCAGACCGTCTAAGGCAGGAAAAATCCACCAGCACAGCATCAACCCAACCCTCTTCCCGAATCAAAGAAGACGGCTGAGACACACAGGCTATGGACAGACCCAGCGTGCTACTTTGTCCTCCTTTCTTCCTTCATTAACACACACCATACTCGCATTCACCACGTGCACTCAGACACGCATTCCTGTCCATCACATCCACCCAACCCGCCTCTCACATCACCTGACCACATCCTCGCCTTCTCATTGGCCGGTCCCCTAAAAGGGACCAGCCAACAACCAATCCGAGAGCGGTATCAAATCTTCGGTCTCCCATAAGCTTATCTACAGGGGACCAAAACACGAAGGGGATTTCCCATTTTTTATGACGTCATCGGACCGCCCCCTTGTACATTACAAATGGGGGACCGGGACCGAGACCAAAACGGACGGTACTTAAAAAACAACAAACATCACTACTAATATGCTTTACATTGGCCAGTTGTAAAACAAAAGCTTTGTAAACATATGGGGGCAGAAGCCACGTCACCTTGTGTTAAAAGAGCCAGGCCGGACACATTTAACTGCGTTCTACGAATAAACCATCGTCAAAGGTCCATCCCTTTTCGTGTAAATGGAGCCCGCGAGTTGTTGCCAGGCCCCAACCGAGGGACGGTGATAATATGTTTATTTAAAATCAATGTTAAACTGGTAATTGAAATAAACTAATTAAGTCTAACGCAAAATCACTTCCACTGTCTCGGGCATCATGTTTCTATCATAATCTCGGTTTGTGATGATATATACGCCGGCATTACAGGTGCGCTCCTTATATCACTGGCGTTAGATACAAAATTACTGTTGCAGTCTCTGTTGTGTGCACTACGAGAGTCACGTGACTCATAAGTCGCACATTGATACTTACACCGGCTTGCCATTTCACCAACATGCCTCTCAATATACCTTTGATCACATTTTGCCTTCTGGTGCAAAGTGTGACGTCACAGGGCGAGGGCGAGCGTTCCGGGCCTCAAAATTGGTCTCTTACGATTAAAAAAGTTTGCTGCTGAAAAGGGGACCCCCTTGACTCCCCTTGGGCCCGCCTCTGCTACCAACGAGGTAAGCATATTACCGTTTCTTTCTTCAGGAACAGTTTCCTTGCCTTAAAACGTACGTTAACTTCATCTTTCATGTCTTCCTATTCCAGTTAAATTAGAGGTTAAGTTAAGCTATGTTGAATTAATGTGCTCCTCACATTAACCTGTACTTTAAACGTCCAAATATAGTAACCAGTCAAAGATCATCGAAAACCGGAGTGCCCCCACGTCCCATTCCGGTTCGCAAAATAATATAAACATCACCACTGACCAGGTCTTCAAGGTCAACATACCGGTGTATGAATTTCTGAAGCGACTGGAGGATCACTCACGCATTGTCTCGACGAGGTTATAACTGTATATGGACGGTATGATGTTTAGGATTTATGTAATGGAGAAGTAAGAGGCAGATAAAAAAAGTGGCAAAATTAAGACACAAGAAGCTCGACATAAAAACGTTTATATAGTCGAGCCAAACCACTGAAAATCTATATATTTTCATTTTTATTCTTGAATAAAAAAGGACCAAACAATCCTCTCAATTAATACATATCCCCAACCACCTCGGTAAAAAGCCCGGTATACAGGGTTTATCAGCTTGTATGATATACTGAGATTCTGAATGCGTTTGCTCGACTTTCTCCATGTTGAGGTTAACGCAAGAAATTAAAGTTCACTCCAGACGGGGCCCCGGGGCACCTCCACGATAGTGCACGAATATGTCAGTGTAGGGACTCCAGACGAATAAGTCGATTATTGATTGTTCATAAAATATGTTTTACCTTTATTAAAAGCAACGCTAGTACCAGGGAACTACTTGAGGTGCCCCAGGGGGCCTCTTGATTAAGACATCTCCTGTGGTGGGCAAAATGAAATGAGCGCCATCTAGTGTCATATATGTGAATGACATCTTGATGGAATGGAAATGAACAATAGTATTTTTTTGTAATGATTGCTTTCATTGTATAGCAAAAATTTTATTTAAATATTTAGTAATATAATTTATTCTATTATAATTGATAAAAATTAAGAAATTATTCTTACCCTAGACAAATTTAATTTCATGTAATAAAATATAAAAACACCAAATTATATACATCAATAAATATAATATAAGTAGTCTACACCGTGTGGACATTTCTCCAGTTAATTATTCAAAACGACACTTTTTGGCGACTCCCTGCCAAAAGGGGACCATTTCTAAGCGAAAAAAAAAATATAAAATAATAGCACTATGTGTTTCGCCACCGTAGCGTCAAAGAAATCGAATGTGTGATACGAGTATTCACCCGGATTGCCGTCTTTCATCTAATCAGTTACCTGCACGGAACAGTTGCAGTGGTCAGTAAAAACCCGTGCTTGTGACCGATGCACATTTTTTATTTTAAAAAAGAAGAAAAGGTTAGGTGATAAATAATATTTTATTTTATTATTTCATAAATATATATCTTCCACTAAAGCTCTTAAATGCAGGTATAAAGTTTACCTATTATTATTATTACATGTATTATTCATCAAATAATAATAATAATAATAATAATAATAATAATAATAGGAGTAATGAAAGTTATAATAATATATGATTTATTTATTTCAATGGACCGCCATAAATTATTGAAAATATGAGGAAAACTGCGCTGAGTGCAGACCGCCGCATGTGGGTTTCCCGCGACTGTGCTGGAATAGCTTTCCGATTCAAATGAAAACGAGGCCTACACGCCTAATGTGAACCTGTGCAAAGTTTGGGAGTACAATAGGAACAAGACAGGGCTGTATGGTGAGTCCTTTACTTTTCTCCTTTTTTTTATTGATAATTATCGTAATAAATTAAATACTTCTGATTGTAAAGGAATTTTTGGGATTGAAGTATGAAAATCTACCTAATGTTATGACCTTAATGCTTGCCGATGACATTGTTAACTTTGGAGATGCAGTTGGTAGACTCCAAAAGCAAATTTACCATCTGCAAGATTTTTGTAAAAAATATGGAATTAAAATTAATATGGACAAAACAAAAATATTGGTATTCAGATGAGGAGGTAAATTACGGGAAAATGAAAAATGGTATTTGTACAACAGAAAAATAAATGTAGTCTCTCATTATAAATATCTTGGAATTATTTTTACATCCAAAATATCATGGACAAGAGCACATCAACAACAGACAATGCAGGCTAACAAAGCTGTGAGTGTTATCAAGAACTTTAATAAAAAGTAAGGAAATTTAAGAGTTACACAACTTTTTATATTATTTGATAGCATGGTTGCCCCAATCTTGATGTATGGGTGTAAAATTTGAGGCCATTCTAAAACTGAAACAGTAGAAAGAGTTCGCCATAATTTTTTTAAGTACGAGTTGTGTCTAGGTGTAAATTCTCCAAATGCAGCCGTTTTGGGCGACTGTGGAAGACTGTCACTTGTTGTTACATATTCAGTTCTTTGCATTAAATACTGGTTGATAATTGTTCGTATGGATGATAATAGATATCCAAAGACCTGTATCTGTTATTATTAATAATGGAATAATGGAAGATAATTATGGATCATTCACATCAGGACTTTATTATTTCAAGCTGGTTTCGGATATGTGTGGCTGGTACAATCATTAGAGACATAACCATTTATAACTAAATTTAAACAAAGAATAAAAGACACAGCACTCCTAAATTGGTTAAATGATGTTCACTGTTGTAATAAATTATACTTCTATGGAATCTTTAAGTAATTGTTAGCTGTTGAAAAATATTTATTATGTGTACAAAATAACGTTTTAAGGCAATCGCTCAATTAAGATGTTGCAACCACAGACTAGATATAGAATCAGGGAGACAAAGGATTAGACAGAGAGGAAAGAATTTGTTTATACTGTTATCGACATGGTCACAATATTTTGAAGATGAGAGTCATTTTCTGTTGTAATATCCTTTATATAATGATTAATATCTGTTATATTTAAGAAGAGATCTGTTACAACCACATGAATATAACTTCAAAAGAATACTCAATTTAGAAAATCCATCAGAAATTTCAAATTTAACAGCTTATGTTTATAATATTTTGTTAAGAGGCAGAAAATGTTAGAAAATTGATATTTATAGCAACACTTTATGGCATGTTACATTAGTTTTGCATTCATGTTTTCGGGAGATGAACAAGTATGTATTGTTAATTAATTTTTAATTTGTACTTTAAATGCACAAATATGGTTATGATTCAATTTTTATTCTAAAATGAAATATTGATGTTTGTAATTGGAACTTTGGGTCTGAGGCCTTTACTATTTCTTTCTAGTTTTCTATTTAGTTTCTACAATAAACTATTTCTTTCTTTCTTTCATCAAAAGTATCAATCAATAATATAAATTATTGAAATGCAGAAATTGCACAAAAGAGTTAAAAACAATAGTAGAATTAAAGATGCACGGTCCTGGAGTGGTAAGGTTTTCGCCAAAACACATGAAGGTAAAATTCAATTAGTAAACAACGGGGAAAGTCTGGATGAAATCTTTGTTAGATAACATGCAATATATTATATGTGCATATCATACCGGTATACTGTGCCTCAGTACTATTTTTATTTCAGGCAAGTGTATGTATATATAAATACATGTACATGTAAATGCATACTTTATGATACGTTTTGATATATTGCAGATTTAAAGGGTCACAATTTTTATTAATTAATACATATGGTCCGAATAGTAAACCAGGACAAGTAGGTTGTTGAAATCATGTGTTTGATGTGATAAACAGTAAATTTGAACTGGATGAGAAAACACAGATGATATGGGGAGGAGATTTAAATTTTTGTTTCTCGGAAAATGATGCACATGGTGGTAACTAAACTCTGAAATTGAACAGCATCATAGAATCATTAGAATATGTGACATATGGCGTATTAGGAATCCTCAGGCTAAACGCTACAGATGGAGAAGATTACACTGTTATCTCAGCCTCGATTTGATTTTTCTTAGTCTCTTAGTCTCATTACAACCTTTAAAATCCTCATGTACTGTTATACCAAGTATAGGAACTGATCTTTCTGCGGTGGAGCTCCAAGTATATGGTGTTACTGAAGGATCACACGAGCCATCCTTCTGGAAATTTAATTGTTCATTGCTCAAAGATGAAAATTATGTGAATAAATGACGTAGCAAATGCATTATTTATAAAAAGACTGAAGCTAATCAGCTACAACTAGATGCACGAAGGAAATGGAAATACATAAAATATAATATACGGAAATTTACAATAGAATATTCTAAAAAGAAAATTGAAATAATTAAAGAAGAGAACTTAGCTTTGGAGAAGGAAATGAAAGAAATGGAAAGTGTATTAGATAGAGAACCAAATAATGCTAATAAAGTGAAATATATCAGGATTAAAAACAGGATAGATGATTGTTATAATGAAATAACACAAGGTATTATTATCCATTTAAGAGCCCAATGGTATGAGCAACGCGAATGTTGTAATAAATATTTTTTTAACTTAGAGCATAGAAATAAAAGTAAGACCTGTGTTAGAAAGTTACTTGTGAATGACAGGGAGATTATAAAACCCAAAGAAACTATGTCTCAGATATATAATTATTACCCAGAGAAATTCAAAAGAAGAATTCATATAACACAACAAGAATTTAATAATTTCTTGCTAACCGTTGATGATCTGCTAACTGAATGTTGATGAAGCAGCTTCATGTGAGGGTATGATCACTCTTGTAGATGTACATAAGGCTATTAAAGCCATAGCTAATAATAAGACCCCGGGTTATGAGGGCTGGGGCAAGGAATTTTATTTGTGTTTCTTTGGTGAACTTGGAAAAGATATGACTGCCTGTTAAAATGAATGTCATAAAGTTGGAGAGTTGACCACAAGCCAGAGACAAAGTGTAGTCACACTTTTAGAAAAGATAGGTAAAGATGTTAGATATATCAATGCTTGGCGCCCTATCTGCCCTAAGATTAATGTGGATTGTAAAGTATTAAGTGAAATATAAGTATCAAGGTGAAGTAAAGTTCTACAGAAATTAGTGCATATAGATCAAACTGCTTTCATACCAGGACGATACATAGGTGATTGACTAAGGCTCTATTTGGGGGCAAATTTTGCTGAAGCATTTGATTCAGTGGATCAAGGTTTTATGTTGAGTGAATTAATCCGTCTTGGCTTTGGGCGTATGTTTATTATCGGGTCAAACTTTTGCATACAAACATCTAAATTGTGTTTTAAATAAATTTTTCTCCACCAATTAATTTACTATAGCAAGGTGCACAAATCAAGGAGATGATATGAAAAAAATATGAATGTAAAAAGTATTACAGGGAACAAAGAAATAAAACTAACGCTATATGCAGATGATGTGACATTTTTCCTATCAGACATACAGTCATTTAAGTAATTGATTTTTATATTTGATTTATTTGAACAGTATACATCACTTAGAATTAATTTTGACAATTCAGAAGCAGCCTGTTTGGGTGACAGGATAAACCAATATCATATAAATGGGTCAATATAACAGATTGTGCAATCAGGATATTAGGAATATTTTTTTGTATGATACAGATAAGAAAGAGTCATCAGAAAGAGCAAAGGTTTAAGATAATGTAAATTTTATGAGGTCTCAAATCCATCTAAAACAACTTTTGGATTGCTTTTCAATATAGGATTGCTGTTACCAAGCTACCTTAAAGAACGAATAATTGGGTTTTAACCTTCCCGTGAGTACTTCACGTTGTTTTAATTAAATTGTTACATATTTTAATGTAATACTGAGTTATTTTTAAGATGTCTATTTGGTAGGATCAGTGATGCTTCTTTTGATCTCTCTCTGAATGGTGTGTATCAGTGCAAACGAACATAAAGTATCATGTTTCCAAAAGATTTAAATAGTTTTAAACTGACTTTGAACATTTTGATATTGAACTTCTTTAATTATTGTGAATTAAATAGGAATTGGGTAAAATTGTTTAAATTAAAATTATTTTTGCTTATATTTGCTCAAACACATTAAATTGAATATGAAATGAGTTTTAATCGACTGATACTGACAGGTAATTGGAAATTCCGGTCACGGTAAAATCCAGTGTCCATATACGCGGGTTAAATACCCCAGAGGCCCCTGTCATGTAAATTGAGTGTTGTGAGTAGATATAGGAATTATACCGTAGAATGCGTGATTCAGGGAGCTTCAGATTAATAATTAAACATCCACCATGTGGCGAGGTATCATATTTCCTTCTTAATATGTACTGTCTGTGGACAGGGCAACACCATAGCGGCAACCCAAGAAATTTGGAAGGTAATCTTAGTCACCACAACATAGTTTTAATTCAGATTATTCTTTTTCCATTTTGTTGCCATTGATTGGTATAAGAGCTTGCTGTGTCAAGCTAACTCAACTTTGAACCCGGCTTTTGAACCCAAACTCTTATTCACAGGAACACAGGGAAATAAAAGCCAACTTCTCACGTACTTTCCTGTATAATATATGTAATTTACAGCTTAATCCGCGGACATGCTAATCAGCTGTGCGGATTGCTGTTAAGAAGTGTTTTTATGAAGTCTCTACAAGCTGTCAGTAAATGCGCAAATGTTGACAAACAGAAAAAAAAAATCCATACCCACACAGTTATTTGACCCATCCTTAATATCCTTGACAATTGAACTTTAGGTACCCGTACCCTCATATGTTCATTAGAATTATCTTTCAGCTAATGCCACGTTCGTGCGTTTATGGCTACTATGAGTAAAAGATATAATGAATCTCAGGTACTGGGGACAGATTTATGTTGTCAAAATGCCTACATCTTGCCATCGTGACTCTCTATCACTTAGCCATCTCGTGCATCTCTGCAACAAAGCCACAGCGATCCGTTAACCTCCTATCCAACTATAACTGCCGCAAACATCAATTAATCATATTGGAGCAGGTTAATGGGGCTACCTGTCACCCTCTAACATTTCACTTGATGTCCGTGTATACAGATGCTCAACATAATATGTTAATGAAGTGGAATAGGGGTATACGAGATTGTCGTCTGCGTTCGTTTCTCGCGCTCCCAAAGTCCAATGTCGTAAAGACACTAGAAGTGTAGTTTTTCAGAGGAGTTGCAATTTTTAATATGATGACCACTTGAATGCACTGCCATAGGACAGAATACTGTATCGATTATTCTGTGAACACCACTGCCAGATCACTCGGATCTGAGGAGGGGACAGGCCGGTCTATACCCGTGGTGTTTTGCACCTGAGGTAAGTTGGGGATTCCTCTCTCTCATGCTCTCATAGTCTTCTTAGAAACACTGTTTTGTGAAGGCCTTGATAGAGACACTTAAGGATTTATTTTGCAAGTTTACCCAAAGGTTGGAATAGAAAAGTTGGTAGCTTTGCTATATGTAAAAGTAACTGAGAAACTCCATGTTTACCCATCCTATTCTATAATGTGAGGTTACTGGCGTGGCCAGAAAGCCACCTCCGCTCTAGACTTTGCCGACCTCTCTGCGAAGATACTTTGCCAACCAAGTCCTCTTTGCCACCAAATTATCTTCGCAGATAGTCTCTCATGTGGACATCGGAGTCTTATCATGTCGCATCCCCACGCTTTGATCGATCTTTGACAGATTAAGTTTCGTAGTTTTTCTCCAAACAGCTCATGTGGGCTGCCTTTTGTATCACTCAAACCCGGATGTCACAGGTCGCATGTCGAATTATGGGTTACCACCAGTATTCATGTATTATCAAACTTAGATACGGTAAGTCAAGATGTGTGTATGTATACTGGAACTGTCCTTCAGTACTGTTGAAGTGTTTTCATAAAATGAACAGATGCGTTTATAATTTTCTTCGAGAAAAAATATAAATTGAAAAATTGCCAAGAGTCTTATATTCTCGGTGGAAATATCCAGGTCGTTCTCATGCCTCTTTCCAGCCCATAAAGGCCACATAAAGGTATCTTTCTCGTTTAGATTCAATGTGAGAAAATGAAGTCGTCAGACCCCATGCAGTATATACCTTTGAAAACCCTAAAACATTTCCCAGCCATAAGGCTACGATGTCAATGTTTAAAGTCCAAATTTACTTAACAAATATGCCCGACCTCAACTGACACTATACATATAGACCATTGTCTTATATTGTTCGAATGTCAAGTTCGTTTCATGTTATAAAATACATGTTTAAACTTTGTTCTAAAAAAAGTTATTTTTTTTAGTTGAACTTCATCTATAACTAGCCTTATATCAATTTTAAACCTAAATAACGCTTTAATCTACGTATTTCTATTTATTTTAGCAAAAAAAAAAAACTTTTACTTTTAAAATCTGTTATGTAATGATGTGAAATATTGCTATTTTTATTTTGCTATTCATTTCGGCTTACCATAAAGGCGAACAGTGGAAATGCTTGATATACGGAACCCTGTTTAACTTTCAATAGATTGTTTCCACGAACATGCCCACTACGCCTAATGAACATAATTTGCTGTGCTCGGGACAATCAGTTTCGTCCAATAAAATCAAACATTAGTCGATCAGGAAACCTGCTTTATAATTTGGGATACAAAAAAATGGGATTTTTTTTATTTATATAGCGGACTCGAACACTCAGAGTCATTCATTGTCGCTAGGTGTATCTTGTGTGTTAATATATATATGCACATAGGCCTTTCGGCAAAATTTATAAATATTACAATAATTTTAGATATTGCACATTTCGGTTTTAATTAATGCCATTAAAACCTTTCATAACTTGAGCATTATGTTAAGGAATGCACCGGGCGCCTTCGGTGGCACAAGGCATACAAAGAGCGGGCACACCACCTGGTAGCCGTACCATTTGGTTTTAATATTTGGTTTGTATAACATGAACGTGATTGCAGAGTAGGAAATAATTAAAGTATGCAGGAAGAACGCGTATAAGTTGTCTCCCAAGGTCTCTGTACATGGTCTGTCCGTTTTGTACTTGTTTGACTAGAATTCAATTGAAGGGAATTAAAATTGGCAACATTAACTATGAATTTTTTTATTGTCCGATCGCCGTACTTGTATCTTGCACTCTTTGGTTTGCATTTAGTACATTACCAAGCGGAGGGGAGACAGACAGATAGATAGGTAAATGTTTAACAGGAAAACATTTCGCTGCCGCTACACATTATGTAATATACTGTAATGACCAACCAGTGATACTTGATGGCTGCGCTCTTGCTCGTTCAGACCAATCAATTATTCATGTTTATTGGTCTATGGTGTCATAAGTAAATCACAACGTGCCATATTATCGCCGATTTTTTTTATTAACGGATCAGCTTGTATCTTCATATACATGTGTAACTATTATTATTTAATGACATTTTACTGCTAACGAGTAAATTATTAAATGCAGTAACTAGTAAACTGTGATATGTAAAGCATAGGCTTGTGTTTAACTTTACGTATGGCGTCAGGAAACAGTTTGTGTTGATAACTACTTGGTCATGGTGAAATATATAGAGTTTGAAATCCCCATTTGTGTGAAATACAAACTTTTTTATATAAACTGACATTTATCAAACAAATTTGAAAATAAACATTATTTAATTAAACATGATTCAAGTTTGTGTCTTAATAATGAAAATATAATGTGGTTGAGGGATTACTGGTAACATGAAGTATGTTTTTCTTTTCAATATTAATCCTTTGCTTTTCGTCGTTTGATATTGCGGGCATGGGTAACTAAAGAGGCTACATAGTGTAAATAACTCTTCACTCGTTCAGATAAGAACTTTTATTCAAGATTATATTTTTAGCGATATTTCCCTATCTCTATAATCCCGAATTAGATACCCTCCCGATCAAAGGGCCAACCATAGCAATCTATTTGTATGCACGTTTAAGAAATTGACCTATGAAATCTTCAAATGCAATGTGTGGCGTATTTCGTAGCTGAAGGTCCGACAAATCTATCAACCCCTTTAGTTTGTCGTGTTTTCCCTACAACGCTTAGTTTAAAGCCCATCTCACAAATGCCACTGAGACTCACTAATCACTGTTTTATAGCAGCGTGACCTATCGTCATTGGTGTAAAATATCGTTAAACCTCGTACTGTCCTCCAATAAATCCGCCCCTAGACCTGATGGAATGTCAGTCCGAATGGAAAGGAATTAATATGTAGTCAGACAAATGGTGAGGTATATTTGCAAAATGTAATATTATTTATACTAGAGGTATACCAATAATATCGACATGCGACGTGCAACATCCACTTTTTTGTCTGTAAAGAAATGGCAACCCCCATCAGCGGAGTGCGTTTCGTGCCCATTTGACCCGTACATTCAAAGGATAAGCCGGACGAACGTTCTTGAAATTACCGGGTCCCCGTCCGCAAGTTATGCTCGGATAATGTGGTTTCAACAAATCCTTGGGGTAAATGTCCGCGAGCTACACGAGGGTTCGATTTCCTCGCTCTCACAATAATGTAAACAACACATATTACATAAATTATATAGTCAGAGAAATGTAAACTTGTATAATTATTTCAATAGGCCTATACTGTCTATTCGTATTCCTTGCTCTGTGCATCCTTTTCTTCAGATAGTCAAAATTATGCTATCACATTTTGATTTACGATAATCGAAATATCCGTAGGAACAAACCGACCAAGTCGAACAAGCGAACTGTTAGAATTTTTTAACTTGAACCCAGAGTATTAAATACTGTATTACCGCAGGCATAACTGTTGCTATATAAATGATATACCGACAACATTTATAAATACCCATTAAAGTGTATGTGCAAGTGTACTCGTGAAATATCATTCATATGATTTTGTAACTGTTTCCATGTGTCCTTAACACCCCCGTCACACGAGAAGGCGATCTCGCTGTGATCACCGAATTGGGGCAGATCGCCGTAGAGCGCAGCCAGAGTGGTCTTAAGTTTTCATGAGCTTCGTAGGAGCGAGATAGTGTCGCCTTGGGTCGTCATATGGTCACCATGAACGCCATGAGTGGCGACCAGTTTTGAACATGGACAAAATTTCCGCCGCGGGGTCGCCGTGGATTAAAAGCGCAGTCAGATCGGATTTCGATCGCCATCAGTGTTCCAGCAGGGCAGTACCAGCTTCCTGACCGCGCAGGTCGAGCACCAGTGAACGGGGTAGCACCAACTTTCTAATTCCACGGCGCTGGCTCAGCACACTTACCCCGCCGCTGCCGAGACCTCGGTGACCCTAGTGAGCTCTTTACACGCTTCGCACAGTGCTGCCCCCCCCCCCTCCCCCCCGAGTATCTGAGTTCCGCTTGACGTACAAAAACGGTGTATTGTAGCACAGTTATGCAGAGATTCATGTGATTAGGGAGAGACTGCTTCTATATAAACACATTTATAGCGGCCTCTTTTCTGTAGCAGTATAACGATTTAGATTTCAAGTGAAAATGTTTAATTTCACTTCTTACACAGACATTAAAAGCCCCTTCACTGCTAGCTTGTTGTTATTCCAAAACTGGATGGTTATTGCCGTCTGAGATGAGAATGAGAGGAAATGGTAAAATTCCCATCCCCACCCCCGCTAACCCCCCTCCCCCCCCAAAAAAAAACCAAAAAAAAAAAAGGGGGGGAGCGACAACCCTATGTCACCAGCTCTAAATATGTTGACAACCAGGGCCACTTTGTAAATAGAGCAAATAAGAGCATACATATCAAGGGCCCAAACCTAGCTTGATTCCATAAAAAAATAAAAAAACAGATAAAGGCTGAAACCAAACAAAAAGTTAAACAAATAAATCAGATAGAAAATAACAAGAAAATCTATATATGAAGCTTTTCTATATTTTTTGTTGCAAAAAAGAAGGGCCTTGCATTTTTATTTTATTAGTTTAGCAGAATATAAAACAACTGAAGTATAGCGAACATGTCTTGACATTGTTGGAAGTTCTGATGAACCTGAAACTAGGTCACTGTGAAAACACTTCAAGACTGTCTTATATCAAAACCACTGGGGTTATTTTGTCCTTATTTGACATAAAGCTTTTCAATATATTTTATGTATATGCGGCAAATTAGGTCAAAAATTAAGTAATTTATAGAATTTATGGACTGGATCATGTGTTTAGTCGGGAATCTATATACTCAATGAGTATTATAAGTTGTCAGCGATGGAGGGTATTTTTTTCACTCCAAAATATGACTACAATTAATTCACTACCAGGAATGTCACCTCATTTCACCATGGTATATTGTTTTCTAGTCAGGGCATACTTTTGATTTAGTTTTCATTTCATGTATATGTGGATATAAGATATTGGTTCTGAAATCTGTGGCAATTACTCAAAAATTTTGGTAAGTTATCGGAGTTTTCAGGGGGTGTGGGGGACTTTACGATTATTACTGATGAGTAAACCCGACCAGGAAGCAGGCTAACTCTACAGGAGGTTAAATGGGCCATTTGATATGCCGAAATTGGGTATAGAGCAGTCCCCCTTGCCTGCAGGGATTTACAGATAACATAATCATCATTATATCTCCAGACAAAGTCGGGGATACTATGGTTTCATGACGGTCCCGCCGCCGCCGCCGAAGAAAATTATTGTTTGTACGATATTTAAAAAAAAAATATTTCAGGGATCTTTACCAAACTATTTAATATTGGGTCATGACCTTAACTTAAATAGTCACCTGGACCTTAAATACGTCCATATTTGGTAAAAATCACACAAATTCTCAAATATATAAAATTAGTCTTGCATTGATTGCTCCTAAAATCAAGTTGACAGAAGATCGTGGATAGCGGTGTCATGTACTTGAAACTGGTGGCGCACCCTTTTATCCTTTTCTTGTTTTCTTTCCTTTTAATACCGCCATCATTGCTACTTGACAGTACTGTGAGCATTATAAGTAAAAAACTAATCACGTAGATTTCTTTCATATAATGCATATAAATAGATATGGGTTTGGAATGAGATATATTCAAATTGGGGTTATGACCTTTACTATGACAGTGGCCTTGACATTAAATATTTCTACATTTGGGGAAAATTACACACAATTTTAAATATCTCAATAAGGGACCCATGGATTGGTTAAAATCAAATTGACCGAACATCTTGAACAGCTTTGTTTTCTGTGAGAGACAGGTGGCGCCACCTTTTGTCCTTTTCTTTTTTTCGTGCCTTGTAATACCCCCATCACTGCCACCTGAGAGAACTGCGAGCATTATAAGTCAAAACTAATGGACTGATTTCTTTCCAATTAGGTATATACATAGATATAGGTTATGGGATTAGGTATATTTAAAATAGCGTCATGATCTTCACCATGAAAGTGGCCTTCACCTTGAATGTTTCCATATTTGTTGAAAAATATTATTTTCAAGTGGATAGATGTATCTTTTTGAAAATTAAAATGAAGATGTCACATGAATAGTTGTTGAAAGAGTTTGAAAATCTGTGGCCATGACCCTCGCCTTCAAGATCGAATCTGTTAAAATTTAGGATTTTTGTGAACCTCATAACCTTGACCTTGGTTTTGAAGGTCACACCTGAAGAAAGCGTGGTGACTAAATTGTCAAGTATAGTATATGCTTCTGGTCATGATGATAGGGGCCTATATTTTGGGGCCTATATTTTCTCCGATGCCAGAAATTGTCTAGTTTAATATGCTTTATAATAATATGGATTTCCATCATCGAGTCTGTTTCAATTATTGAGTTTATTTTGTAAGCTCGTTGGACTATATAAACTCCCTTAATAGTTCAGGTTACAAGTTTCATTCATCATACCGTACCGTGTATACATAATTCAGGGGCGGATTCAGGATTTAGGAAAAGGAGGAGGGGGGGGTCGAACCCAGGAGGACTAATGAAAATCCTAAAAAAAGGTAATCAGGTCCGGAAAAGGGAGTCCAGGCCGCAAAATTTCGTTAAAAACCCTCTCAAAAAGGTTGCTTCAGGTGAAGGGGGGTGGGGGGGGGGGGGGGTCCGAACCCCCTGGACCCTTCCTCCCCTGGATCCGCTTCTGTAATTGATTACACCAGTCACGATAAAGTGTCCGAGCCCACCGTGATCATGACTGAGGCCTCAAAGATCCACTTCCGGTAGTCCTGTCCGCCTGCTTTCAATATAAATCGGTTTTCTTTTAGCTTCTGTCTCGCTTGCTTGTCATTTTTCCTCGTATGAAGTTTTAAGTGTAGCTAGAAACAACAAACAACCAATGTCCTCTTTAGGACCAAACATAACATGGTCCATTTACCCCAGTTCGTTAATGTTTAAGTAGTCTGGCATGTATACATATCAATATCAAGCAACTCCATTTAACTGTCACTTAGAAGTGCTGATTATTCGAATGGACAGCCTCCCGAGGATCAGATGTGAATTTGAAAATGAATATGGTTGTATCCTTTTTCAAATTTGAAGTAAAATGCATGTCGTTGCAAATGAAACACCCCCTGTATACACGTAAAGGTAGTACTGTATATGACGCTTGCATATAACGTTTTAATTGGGGCGTCCTGAATTCACACGTGGAGATAAAGGAAAACCGCTGAAACAGTATGTCCATTTGGATAGTTTTTTTTTTCTACGACGAAAGAAATCATCGGATGAACATGTTCTTTTCATGTGACGACAGCACATTTTATAACATATTTTAAATGTAACATATTATATCCTCATGGAATCTATGAGGTGGTCCTCACTAAAACAATATATATATATATATATATATATATATATATATATATATATATATATATATATATAAAATGACCCCCCCCCCCAACACATAAGTAAGCCAACGGGCCTGCAGTCCTAATGCACGGTCAGCAAAACAGGAGCCCCGTGGAGGTTAACATTAACCATTAAATGTCTCTTTAAGTTGTCCGTCTGACAGGTATCATTAATGTCTTTACACAGCTAATGTGGTCATGAGCTAATCCGTCCATTATGTTAAAGCAATGGCAGTTTTTCGTGACCGTGTACCTTTCGGTGAATTAAGCCTAGGCCTCCCTTTCCGCGTTCCATTCATTCCTTGTTTTAGGCAAGTCATTTACGTTCCTACTGAAATGGCTTAATTG
Organism: Sipunculus nudus; assembly: GCA_026874595.1. Taxonomy (NCBI): domain Eukaryota; kingdom Metazoa; phylum Annelida; class Sipuncula; order Golfingiida; family Sipunculidae; genus Sipunculus; species Sipunculus nudus. The sequence goes on along the minus strand of CM049318.1, from coordinate 7,637,932 downwards.
AAGGAATGCCACCATAGGACAAAACCATATATTCTCAATGTCGGCAGTCAATACACTGTCATTTTAAAATTAATAAAAAAAATAACTAATTGGTACTTCACACAGAGAACTGGTGGATTCAATACTAAGAAAAAGCTTGATGAGAATGTATGTGTGTGAATGATTGCTTGTGTGTGCAAACAACACGTGGGTTTGATTTATGTCCACGATATTTTCCCTTTATAAATAGGCCGAAATATTGATCAGTCCGAGTCCGGAAGTTGTGCGCGTGATTCCATGAGTTAATTTCCCCCCGTTTCCGGTTTGTGATTTGTTGCCGATGCTAGATACATGTTCATTCGGGCTTCCCGGTCTCTCTGTTTTCTGTTTTTTGTTACAGCTCGTATCTGACATTTGTACATTTCTTGGCGATTATTGCGACCTCGCGTTTACCTCCTATGAGTGCATTTTGAGTGAGAATGCCAGGATTTATTGGCTCAAAAAATTTAGATGTTTTGCCATTGGTAAATGATTTTCTTAATTTGTGTATATCAGTATACGTAAGTGCAACTAGTTGAAAAATAGAAGGATAATCAATAGTAAATGGTTTTTGTCAAGTAAAGTTTTCTGTGCATGGAAGACTGTAACAGACAAATCCTTGTGGTCTAAGGAACTTTTGATATTGTCGATAGAAATGAAGGTCTCTTTCTTCCTCTGGTCTCGCGTTCTCACTCTCTGATGTCGTATTTACTTTCTTTGTCCCTCTTTGGCGCTCTCTTGCGCCGTATCTCCCTTTCCAGAATTTATCGGCCAAATCGTTACTTTAATTCTTAATGGGGGCTTCCCCAACGGTATAGTGACCACTTTAAAATAATATTCTGATGTGCTGAAGAAATTAGGGATATAATCTTCTGATTTCCCTCAAGGTTTAATGAACATCGATTATTGTTCCTGGCTAGACTGAATGTATTGTTTTATTTCATTACTATTCTCACATAAATTATCTCTGTTTCACTTTCAGAAATTGTTCACCAAGAGCTCGCCAACTACATGTAGGAAATGTGTTTGTCGATGAGATTATGTAGGAGTTTAGATTGTACGGCGCAGTTCAACAACCTGCAACGTACATTGCAAATCATGGTAGGCGATGCAGAATAGTCTATTTCGCTGGGACAAAATCAAATTTAACTGGGGCGAACTGAAAATAATCGGTTCACTAAAAAAACAATGGCAATATTTGATTCTGGAAAACGTACTCAAAAGGATAAGAATTATGCGCAGTGTGAAAAATTAAATTCCTCACATTTAAATCAGTCAAGGAAGCATTTTCATTACAACACAAGAGAAAAAACACGCCATACAGGCGACAGTATACTTGAAAGATTTGTCAACGCTTAATACAAAAAGACGATAAACTGGTAAACAACATGGAAGGAAATTCATCATTTTCAAACTTTGTTACCGTTTTTATCACCGCCCTCACAACCGAAGTTCCGCAAACATCAACTGCAATAGAACGACACCTGGTAAACAGAACACAAACGGCATATTCTGCCTGGCCAGCAGCATATAATAAAACTACAACTCCGTCGGTCATAAACACGACGTCAACGGAAACAAGTCGGGTAATGAAAAGGAGGCTAGTCATTGAAACGAGGCAGCTATATAATTACGCTACTCCTAAACAATGGAACACAACCGGAGAGATAAATACAGTGCAAACACACCTGAGCAAAAACTTTACCTCAAATGTGTCTAGCATAAACTTTTTTGGGTTTCATGACGTTTCTGAAAAATATAACTGGTCGAAAATTTTCAATTACACCACTGCTGGAATAACGATCGTGGGATTTTTGGCTAATATCGTAACATTTATCGCGTTAAGTTCAAAACCAAAAGGATTCTCAGCCACGGTACAGTTCTTGTTTCGTACACAAGCCTTCCTAGACAGCGGGGCCTGCCTAATGAGCATATTGCTTTTACTCCCTCCAGCAATGTGGCATTGTGGGATATTGTGGTTAGACTACGTCATTTGTCATGTGTGGCATAGCCAAGCGTTTTATTGGGGCTGGGTGCACATGTCAATTCAAGGCCTGGTTTGCATTACAGTTGATCGCTATACTGCAGTATGCAAGCCCCATTCATACAACAAAATAAGCATGAAACGATACTACCTTGTGTATCCTTGTGTGGTGGTGATTAGTCAGATTTGTACCAGTGGTTCGTACTTACAAGTACGGATGGAGAGGGGCATATGTATAAGTGAGTATTCTTTTGAAGGACCAGGCATTGAGCTTTTTATGTCAATTTATTCAGTTTTCTCTTATGTCACTTTTTACATCGGGCCCATGCTTATTTTCATCATCCTCTACGCGCTCATCATACGCAGAATGCACCATCTGCAGAAAACAAATATGGTGTCATCGCAAGAGACTGGCACGGTCGCTAGGCAACTTACTATTACGTCATTGGTGGTAACTGTGATTTTCGCGCTCACAGTGGGGTATGACCTGACCTATTACATACTCGGCAGGCATGGGGTACTGGAGTACAGAATGGGAAGCAGCATACAGAAAATAGGCGTCTTATTAGCAAGCCTGAACAACTGTGTGAACCCGTTTGTATACACTATTTTGTTACCGGCTTACCGACAGAAGGTAAAAGAAACGTTGTGTAGCCGTTGTATTAAAAATGAAACTGTCAATCAAGCAGATCAGTATCCTACAGCTGATACGTCACGAATATAGTCGACCCTTGACATTTTGAATAGTACTTACACACAGATATGATTTCAGCATAGTATTTCAATACAGTCAACATACAATTTTAGTTATTTGCACTTTAATCATTAGATGTGTGGCAGGAATACCCCTTAAGTATCAATATATATAATCCAAGAAAATGGACAAAAGTTACCTTAAAATGCTTCATAATCCACCAGCAACCTGGTTTGTGTGAAAAAGAAATATTATCCAAACATGCTTTCTTTAAAGACATTCATATAATGTTCTATTGCCACGATAGACTGACATATCGGCCGACATTTTTAATTTTAGTGACTGGATGATAACTTGGCGGCGTCCTACTTTGTCAAGCCTCGGGTAAACGTTCTGCTAAGTTCGGAAACACGAGGACTGAATTAAAGTTTTGATTAATGATAAATAATATATTTGAATTAAACCAATTGGTCTAGAATCAGATAAAAAATCTATGTAGCTCATTCATGACAGTGAAGGTCCTTTGGTACATACATAAACAGTCATGTTTGGTATTAACTGACTGGGTGTTACCATGTACACAAACAGCCAGACAAAGATGGCGACTACTCAAGCCCGGACATATTTGATCATTTAGATCAGAAAGATAGTATATACACTCTATAATAGACTTATTAAAAAATCATTAAATATATAGTAGTGTTCATGAAATAGTTTAAAATATAAGGCTTTAAGACCCCCCCCCCCCCCCACACACACACACACAAACACACATCGAAAAAAACCGATATGTAGACGAGTATATATCTGCTTGACTAGGATTATGTTTAAAAAGTTTGGTTTCGGCGTAGGGTAGTACTATCAGCTCTTAAAATGGTATTGTTAACGACAGAACATATTTTTCTACATATCCCTAACACATACATACTCCCAATAAAACTTCTACATGTACACAAAATAAAAACCGATTCACGATACAGCAATATTTATTTGACTCTCCTTTATGTTACCTACCATCAAATAATTCTCAATGACGCTGTGGAATGTCAGTATCCTGATGTTCTATATTTAATTATCTATTCCAATCCATATGTGGAGTTATTTGTTTTGGCATCATCATCATCATCATCATCATCTTTTTTTTCTTATTTTTCGGACACTTTTTTCCACTTATTTTATTGATTCTCACAAAGGATGTACTATACTATGGTCCAATTAATTAACTCAGCTTCAGTGACCTCGACCTATTTTTCAAGGTAACTGGGCTCAAAAATTGATATTGTTTTCAGATTTTCAACGTCTGCTTCCTTTTACCCTATAAGAGGAACAGACAAATGGATAACCAAATCTGATGGTTTTACATTTCCATGGCAACAGTTTTGAATTAACTCATGCGGGACCATGTGATTCAGCACCTTCAGTTATACTATGTTTCCTGATAAACCATCGAGACCTGCACAGTTGAAACTTAGGTGGAGATCCGTGCCAGTTACAAGAAGTAAAGTTTTACCAAAGTACTTCTGCTAAAATTGAATCAGAGAGGAACATGGTGGACGCTGCATTTTTAAGTTTTGTACTGCATTACCGAACCGCCCACTATAGGAAATTATCGTATTTAGTGAGGCACACTTAAGCTTAAAAAAAATATCAAACTTAAATGAAGATATTTTAGTGTGACAAAATACCAGTCATTTTATGTATTTGAAACATCTGTTACACAAATGAATGGTACCTTGCAAATAGAAAAAGAATATATAACAAGAATAAAAGTCGAATGTTGTTATTTTTATTTTCTTTTCCAAACTAGCAAGTAATACAGGTAAGTGATGGTAGCACTAAAACTACAAGCAGTATCATTCTTGCGTAATATGACATGACATCACGCACCATAACAGGAGATCAAATGTCTGCGAAGCTTTAGGTCTCACGTACCACGCCCTTCCATGGCGTCTCACGGTTGCCATGCAGAACATGGCATTGTCAGGTATTTACGTGATGAAATTGAACGAGTTCTCGTGACGTTCCCGTGACGTTCTACCCACGGTATTTCATCCTTGTCTACGGTATTGCTATACGGTTAAAACCATGTGTTCTCTCATCATAAAACGTGTCTTGCAGTGGAAGAATGTAGATAGCACACGTTTTTCCCGGTACTCGCCACCTTTCGCTACGGTATTGCCACTGTTACTTACGTTCTACAAAGGAAGTGTCACGGCAGCGTCACGGTAACCACATGCAACCACGTTTTTCTTTGGTATCCTTGGGCAATAGGCCTCAATCTGGGATGATAAGAGGATTTACCGTGGCCGAGCTCCCAGGAACTGACACATAAATCAGTTCCATCCAGGATGCCTCGAGGTGCACATATCTGACCAAGAGGCCACGTTCTTTCCCTGATTTTTTTTCAATATTTCAAAGAGAACCCTTCACGACCACCCACGTTCATTCAAGTTCGTTTTCCTACGGTAGAGCCACGTCCTACCAAGTTCCTCCAGGACCTTCAAGAATGTGTGAACCGTAGACAGAACGTGGTATGTGAGACCTTGGCTTTACCATAGCTGATGCGAATATATTGCTTGATTAATGTTACTGGGGAACAAGGCAAAACAAATAGTAGTTATGCTTCATTTATGGAAACACATTATCTTTCACATTTCATAATGATAGGGCAATCAAATGTATCCCTTATCCATTGAGCCAATGACCCATTTGTGCATGTTAAATGCACAGATAAATATAAATGTTTAGTTAATCAATGAATACAAATTACAATATCCATAAATAACATATGAATAAAGTTATTATAACATTATCTAAAATTGTTATCATTATTTACAAAAACAATAATGAAGCTATGTTAGACATTTACGCATTTACTATCATTTCACTATAATCTCATAAGAATAATTAAATTTACCTTTTCAGTTAGCACACATACGATAAAATATATAGACCACAAATACCTGTATATGCAAAATTTTGAAATGTACATTGCAGAAGTTTAAGACATTCATGCTACTTTTGCGATGCTTTCATACATAACGTTGCCAGGCATATTTGAAAAAAGTGTCTGACCAAAACCTGGTGCATTATTTTGCGAAGCAAGAATTGCACTACTGAACCCGTGCATGTGACAAGTTCTTCAAGACACTATAAGATTTCAATTAATTAAATTCATTTACGCACACGTATTGATCGAACAATCATAACTAATGGACCTCACAGCGCCTTTGAAGTTTTCCAAAAAAGGTTTATAGATGGCAGCACTCAACCACCAAGATGTGACGTCAAATACGTCCTAACGCCACCTGTCGGGAGCGTACCGTATATGTCGGACCATTCGAAAAGCGGAGCTTCTAGAAGTCCTTGAGGTTATACATACAGTTTTGTCAAATGTTTTCAAACAAGTGTCATTCATACCTTATCCTGCTGAAGCATGCCTTTTCACTTATTATTCCTCAATAACAAATAATATAAATATGAAAAAAATGCTAATGTTATATCCTATTAAATTTTATACTCGCGGGTTAAGCTACAGATAAGGCCATGGGCGACTGGTAATTGCCTGAATATTTCCATCTGTAACAAAGATATGCAGACAATTAGTCAAGAATAACTTTAAAAAATATTTATAATATTTAAAACTATATTTTTGTCAGTTAAACAAAACAAGTCCATAATATGAATGGAGTATTGGCAATACTACAAAAAAATGAATTCAATAAAGAAATTATCCTCATTTGTTCACCCATCCAGGCGAAAACAAATCAATTAAGAACATGTATTAAGCCTTACTTATGACACACTCCGATTTTAATATTGAGAATATGTGACTGAGAATTAAAACAGGCATTGTATGATACTTATACTTATGAAGTAGAGCCAGGAAAACAAGGAGCGATGCTTTAAAATTTATGGAAGTCAAAACTATTGTAAGTGAAGAATTTCATTTGAAATATTTAGATCTACTCACACATGTGAATCGATATATTTATTACAGATACCATAGTAAATGAACGTAAAATTAACAAAGAAATATATGTTGCTACTGTTACTTCCAAAGCCGTGCATTGATTATAGCAATGGCAATTGTCTCCAATTACAGGAGCACGCACGACGACGAACTGTAACACGTACGGTACACACGTAAAACACCATTTCCAAACTGTCGCAAAACCTTGACCTCTATGTTGACTTCTTTTTACCGTGCACTACAAAACCGAGGACCCAAACCCTCCCCCCTCATCCGTATAGTAAAAAATTACCCTGTAACCCCAAGGCGATCGTACCCTACAAAAACATCTCCCATATGAATCAGTTTTCGTGGCGCTATGATATATTTGAGCCTATCAATTCAAATGACAAGAATCCAAAGAAAAATTAAAATAAATTAAACACAAATACAATGTAGGAAGCATAAACAGGATATTGTTCGACAACAAAAGGATGAAATACTAACAAACCTTTCAAAAAGATATATCAACCTAGTAATAGTGAAGAACGTAGTAGTAGAAATAGTAAAAACTAAAAACAATAATATTATTAGTAATACTCCTACCATTTGAGAAAATTTGGGCGTGGTTAACAAAAAAGGTTCTTCCGCTATAAATTTTGCAAACACACGTCCCCTTGCAAGCAAACTCTGCACAGATAGAGTCTCCTATGATTGCTATCGTGTCAAAACCTCGCACCCGTATCGTACTCTGACAGCTTTTTTTCTCCCATTGTATCGAAACCACTGATGGGGCATCAATTATGCGTACGCACTGATACCCGAATGTCCCAGGTCGCATGACGAAATTATGGATATACCGCAAGTTGTAGAAATGAAAATAAAAATACTACTACTAATAATATTATTTATAACACAGGAAAAATTCATCAGCTATAATATTTTATCTATAATTTAATTATTATCGACTCACCTCAGAAACAAAACCTCAGGAAACATGACATGGTTTGTGAATGCTGTCCCTGACATGTGCCTCCGCTTGCGCATGCGCGTGTCCTGGTCCTGGTTCCGGAGCCACAAGTTACTGAACATTCTGTGTAGGGACCCCAGTGGTTCCAATATGCTAGGTAGAAAAAGGGGGAAACACGTTTATTTCCTGTCTCTTATGTTATTTTATCATTACCAGGCATATTACCCGTTCTTGTGTAGTGGACAAAGTTACTGATAGATGGTGTTGTAACAGGTCTAAACTTTCACCGAAATTGTGAGAGCATGACTCCATTAAGACACAACTGGCATCTTTTCCGAAATTTCATTACCCAAAAAAATGGGTATTTCCCTCCAAGGGTTTGTGTGACAAACGTTGTGATACCTCAGTCAATTATAAAATAGATTCAACAAATTTTCTAACGAATGGCCACATAGGAGTTGCGCGACAAACGTCGAATGGTACCACCGACAGTTATATAATATAATTCTAAAAATATTTACCATAGATCAAACAGGCAGTCTAGAAATAAGGTGCACATCGGCCAGCTGACAATGACAAGAGATTGACAGTTTGTGGAGGAATGGATCGCCCTTGTAGGCCTCTCTACTCTAAACTTTTGGTTCATCGTTTAGACTTGAATCTCTAAGGTTTGTTTAACGGAAAATGATCATATGGATTATCGATATTTTGTACAGGAGGGAACTGTATAAACCCATGAAACCATCAGAACCATCTCGGTATCAAGATCGAGTTAAAACGACTAACAAAAAAGCTACATTTTTCAAACGCATCTAATTTGTCTAATAATAAAGTTGTTCACTCTAGATATATATATGGTATGTTTAACGTGCAGTACACGTAACATACAAACCAAAACGATCAATCCTGTATGTTGTAACTGTTGTATGGTATCGTATTAATAATAATAATTATTATTTCCACGAGGATACGCGCTGCACGTGACGGTCGTCTGCAGGTTTCTTTGAGCCAGCATTGCGGGATTTGTAAAATGAAAGCAGAAACCTGCCATATAACCTTTTTTTTAACATGGATTGTATAAATAGCTATTATAACTAATCAAGGCATTCTCAATGGCTCCGATGATAGCGTTAGGTAGTCTGTATGGGTGGAGGAAACCGGAGAACCCGGTGAAAACCACCAGCCTCGGGTAACTACAACGAACTCTCATAGCCATAACGGGGATCGAACCCGGGTTGCTAGCGGTGAGAGCGTTTTACCCCTCGACTGGCTAGGCCCAAACCCATTTGACAAGACAGGATTCTCAAAATTTCATCCTTTGTGATCTATATATATATATATATATATATATATATATATATATATATATATATATATATATTAGACTAAATTTGTTTAACGGCTCCGAACTGTTAGTGTTAATCGTCGCCAACAGGTGTCCCTGGTTAAGTAGATAAGATATATTTCACCTCGGTTGCATTAGTCTGCCAAAAGACCTATGTTAAATTGATTACTATCTAGTGTAATACGGGATATCGTTAGTGGTTGCGTTTTGGCGTGCGTTTATAGTAACTTTGTATTGCAAATAAAGAAATATATCACCGTAAATATATCACAGGGTCATTGAAAAAAAGTTTATAATTGACTCCCCAGGCTTATAAAATATTGTACACAAGCAACAATGTCGTAAATGGAATCTACATTGGGCTTTCAAAACTGCATTTGTATTTGCAATTCAAATGTTTCCATAATCAAATACATATACAGAGTAACTGGCACTTCTGCATTTAAATACACATGCGGGATCTTCAAATATAAATATATTTGCATTTGAACCCATGCCTGATATTTCGGCCCACCGCCGATTGTTCCCATCCGTCACATTTGTTCTTAAACACTTCTTCCATCATATAAGCGACATTGTCGATGATTTGCAATAAGTTTTTAGGTTTATTGATTTGTTTTGATAGAATTCAAATAATAAGAATAAAAAAATAGTCTTCTCCGTGAAGGCGGGGAGTCTCTGGCTTTTTTGTTTTCCGTAACACACCCGCTACGCCCGCTCACTGGCCCGGTATAAATACTTCAGTTTACCCCGATTACAAGTTACCCCGGGTAATCTGTCGTTTAACCTGGACTTTATTTCAGGTTACCCCCAGTCCTAATAAGATAACCCCCTTAAGATTGAAATGCATGACAAAATCTAATGTTTATCTCGTAATATATTATTTCAATATACCACGTGAAAGATACCAGATTTAAAAGATTTACACTTCTCCGAAAGCATGTAATATTTCAATATATCCAGTGAGAGATACCAGATTTAAATGATTTAACCTTCTTCAAAGAGCATCAATAAGAAAGGAATCAAATGAATGTTAAATAAACAAACACAAAGAAACAACTATTTTGAAGGGGGAGACTTAAGAGGGGTTAATCAGAAATTGCTTCACTGGAACATAGCAGAAGACCATATGAGCATCGCGCATGCTCGCGGAATAAGCGTTTTATTTAATGTGATAAAAAAATCACATGGATTAAGATACTGAAACATTGCATTTTTGCTAACCTTGACAACTTCCGCCACAGGCGCGGCTCTCTGTCATCCGGCTCGAGCAGGCGGTTCCATAGCAACGTGTTCGCGTGCTGATTCCACTCCCACACGACACGGAACACGGGCCCCAGTTACCCCAAGCCTGCCACTGATCTACTTGACCTGTAAACGTGAGAGGATATTTCTGACAAGTGACCCAACTGAAAGGGAAGAGATTCGCAAAACGAAATTTTATCATCAGAATGGTAGTATATACCCATTCAACTGAAGCATCAAACAGATTAACCAACAGGCTAAGATTGTGTCTGTATTTATATATATCAAAAATAGAGAAAAAATGCGTAAACTTTAAAAACTAGAATACGGGTAGTTAGCCGCCTGCGGCGACGAAACGTCTTGCACTGTTAACGGACGACTGTTTCGTCGCCTCCCCATATATAGAGATAAGTGGTATATGACCACGATACAATCGTATTTTCCGGAAAAGGCTGTTTTATTTTCAGTCTCACGGATGGGGTGACATTAAAACTTCTGGCAAAAGTATCTTATTTTCAATACAACTGCAACATATTGGCAACTGTAAGTGCATTTTACTTTAGTTAATGTGCATTTTGGTCTCAGAAGACACGGGTCGTACTGCTCATAACCGCCGTGACAGAAGCAGTTAGAATGTATAAGTAGCGGCGACAATGTTTTGTGTACTGGTCCAGTTTTATAAGAGTTATATACTTAATTAAGCAGGGTATTAATGCAATAAGCTTATCATAACAGAAGTTTGTCTATAAAAAATGAGATACACGAGTTACTGAACGATTTTCTCCCTTTTATGGACACAGATCATACAGAGGTTAGAATCCCACCCAAGTGCATACATGGGGTGGTGACTATAAAATGTACTCTCAGATATATCTAACATTTTATAGTCACCCTTGGTGGCTAACGGGTAGTCAACAAGCGACTACGTGTATCTGCCAAAATCAGAGTGGAATGGGTTAAGTGAGGCATGGATTGAGTGGCAAGGGGAAATAGAGTGAGGTGTGTGGCATATTAGCATGGATGTCTGCAGCCTAAATGTGTATGTAGGTTGTGCCACCTACCACAGTTCCAGAAATCTGTCCAAGTTGTATACATATGCGAAATTTTAGGCAGAAAAGTCAAACCACTACATGTATATTAGTGATTTTAGCACACGGAAGACAAACAGACAGACGCAGTGCAAAAATGGTTGCAGGCGGCCCCTCCAGTTTTGTGTATGATAAAGACCTATGTGAGATCTAAACACATTTTTGGCCCAATCGGTCAAATGGTTCCCGAGATATGTGCTTGGATGTCTGCAGTATAAACTAGAATGTAGGTGGCGCCACCTGTCATAAAATCAAGAAAGCTGTCCAGGATGTATAAACCTGCAAAATTTTAGGCAGTTATGTCAAACAGCTACAGAGATAGCCCACGGCAGACAAACAGACAGACGCTGTGCAAAAATGGTTGCAGGTGGACCCTCCAGTTTTGTATATGATAACGTTCTATGTGAGATCCATACACATGCAAAATTTGTCCTGATCGGTCAAACGGTTCCTGAGATATGAGCTTGGATGTCTGCAGCGTGAACGTGAATGTAGGTGGCGCCACCTGTCAAAAATCAAGAAAGCTATCAAGGATGTATACGCATGCCAAATTTCAGGTGAGTTAGTCTATTCACTGCAGACATGTGAGTGATTTTTAACCCAAAGCAGATGAACAGATGGACACTGTGCAAACATGGTTTACAAGGGCTACATTTGTATAAAAAATTTTTCCTGATCGGTCAAACGGTTCCCGAGATATGAGGGTTTATGTTTGGAAACAGACGCACAAATGGACGCTGGGCAGAGAGGAAAGGTCAGAGGTCAACGCAAATTGGTTACGCACCAGTTCACATGTGACCCGATAATTAAGTTTCGGAAAATCATACCCCGTCAAAAACATAGTATCCGCAAAACTTCGTTTTGGTGGATACAAAAATACCAGTCTACAGAAACTAATAAAAACACTTAATGGTCAGTATCCATGTAAGGAATCATGCTGATCTCTGCATTAGTTGTCCAGATACTTCAGCTTTTGTATCAAATTTTCCATTATTCTGAGGGATACTTCGGATTCCTATAGCTTGAAGGATATGGGTAACAGAGACCTAATTTCAGGTTTCCATGGAGACTTTTCATGGGTCTCCCTGTGTCTCAAGAATGAAGATTCTAGGTCCAGTTGTTATGATTTGTGTTCTTTTAACAGATGTTTATATCTTTAATGGTGTCAAAAATAGAGAAAAATTCGTTAAAAACCCGAACAAATGCAGGTGGTGCCACCTGTCCGCAGAAACTGATGAAACACTCCATGATCAATATCCATGCAAACGAATATAGGGATCTCTGCATTATAGGTTTAGATACTTCAGATTTTGTATCAAATTTTCCATTGTTCTGAGCTGTACTTTGGAGTGCCATAGCTCAAAGGACATGGGTAACAGAGACCTAATTTCAAGTCTCCATGGAGACTTTTCATGGGTCTCCCTGTGTTTCAAGAATGAAGATTCTAGGTCCAGTCTTAACAATTTGTACCCTGTTGACAGATAACTACATCCTTTAAGGTCTCAAAAAAAGAGAAAAAAAAAAAAACTGTGAAAATTTGAAAAAATACAGGTGGCGCCACCAGTCTGCCGGAACTAATGGAACACCTCTTGATCAATGTGTATGCCAAAAATCATGACCATCAGTGTTGTATTTAGTGAAATGTTGCAGTTTGTTTTTATCAAATTTTCAATTATTCTGGGGGGTGATTGGGAGCCCCACAGCTCAAAGGATATGGGTAACAGAGACCTTATGTCAGGTTTCCATGGAGACTTTTCATAGGTCTCTCACTCTGTCAAGAATGAAGATTCTGGGTCCAGTCTTTATGATTTGTGCCCTGTTAACGGATGTTCACATTTTTGAAGGTCTCAAAAATGGAGAAAACAATTCGTAAAAAATCGAAAAATACAGGTGGTGCCACCAGTCTGCAGGAACTGATGGAACATCTCATGATCAATATGTATCCAAACAATCATGACCTGCAGTGATGTAGTTAATGAAAAACTGAAGTTTTTGTATGAAATTTTTGACAATTTTTTTTAGGGGGGGGGGGGTACTTTGGGGCCCCATAGCTCAAAGGATATTGGTAACAGAGACCTAATTTCTGGTTTTCATGGAGACTTTTCATTGGTCTCTCAGTGTGTCAAGAATGAAAATTCTAGGTACAGTTTTTACAATTTGTGCCCTGTTAACGGATGTTCACATTTTTAAAGGTCTCAAAAATGGAGAAAACAATTCGTAAAAAAATCGAAAAATACAGGTGGTGCCACAAGTCTGCAGGAACTGATGGATCCTCTCATGATCAATATGTATCCAAAAAATCATGACCTGCAGTGATGTAGTTAATGAGATATTGAAGTTTTTGTATGAAATTTTTGACTTTTTTTTTGGGGGGGGGGGGTACTTTGGGGCCCCATAGCTCAAATGATATTGGTAACAGAGACATAATTTCTGGTTTCCAAGGAGATTTTTCATCGGCCTCTCAGAATCTTAAGTTACAAGATTCTAGGTCCAGCGGTTACGATTTGTGTCTGGTAAACGGACAGACAGACGGACAGACGGGTGGACAGTCAGCTGAGCTAAAAACCAAAGCTAATTAGTTTTTAGTGTTAACGGTAGCATCCCTGTCAACCGATCATTCAAGTCTGAAAAAAGTGCTGACCATAGATACACTTCGGGGAGGGGGGGCGTTGTTATATTTTTATGTAAATTGAATATTAGCTTAATGAACAGTAACTGAGTGCTTGAAATACGTTTTTTTTATTTTTCAACAATATTCAAATAGCGTGTTAAATTTAATTAATTTTCATAAATACATTAAAAACCAGAAAGAACAATATTCCAGGTGTGTATTTGACGTATATATAATATGAATTTAAAATCTTTAGATTTATACTAAACGAAAACATTAACTATTGCGCATATAAATGACAAATTGGAGACATTAGCAGTTATAAATATATAGTAATAAAATAAAGATGAGAAAATATGATCACCGTGAAACAATAAAAGGTGCACGTTACATTTTTTTAGGAAAACAGTTTTCATATATCGCATTCCCCCGAAAATTTTAAGCCGAAATTTCATGATTTTAAATAAAATTCAATTTGAAAATGTAATTGAGTTAAAATTAATGTGATTTGCTGATATTCTTTTGTGGTGTTTTGTATTTCCAATCATGCAGGGTTTCCTCCAGAATGCAAGATATACATTTTCACAAGCAAATAACAATCATACAACGCACCTGCATGGTCCAACCCCAAAACCAAAAACCTTTATCGTCTCAGGATTTTTCCTCATAAAATTTACATGGAAATAAATTCATCAATAACCTTTTATTATCTGTCAAAGGATACATGTACGAACCGATGGACAGACCAATGGATAAACAGACAGGTAGACAGACAGAAACACACAGACAGAGATACTGAATTTGCGGAGGAGGCCAATTTTACTTTCGTCGTGTTTTTTTTTTTTTTTGTTTCTTTGCATGTTTGTTAGCGAGAAAACGCAATAGTTACAGTGTAGTCCAATCAAATAAGTATAAGAATATTAATTATTGTTTCAAGGCAAACTGCATAAACATGGGTGTTTTCTGTGGGAAGGACTTCACGGAATATAAATAATTTGTAAGTATCCATAAACAGATGTTTGAATTTTGATTTTGAAGTTTTACGGTTGAGCCGAGAAGTCCCGGCCTTCATCATGAACTGGAAGAGGTTGGTTTGGAGTAAAAACGACCTCTGATGGGAGGATGTGTGCCAGTCTGGTATTGTTATTTAAATCTGACCTGCGCAGGCTTGCTCGTTACACTGGCGCCTTTCTATGGAGGAGCCGGGGCAGTTCAGTCCGACACATCTTCTCTCCCGGGTCTGCTCTCCCCCGCCACAAGTAAGGCTACAGCCAGTCCACCCCATCCACCCGGCCCAGTAACCAACTTAGTGGGAAAACAACAGAGAATAATGTAACGTAATTTAGTCCTTTTTTAATTTATAGCATATTTAGGGAATAAAATGTGCATGAAGATAAAAGTCCAGAGGTATGAAGAATTAAAGGAGGAAAAAAAGTAGACATAGGATTAAGACAAACCAAAACAAAAGAAGTTAATACGTGACACTGAAACATCGATGACATCAGAAGAAATTATCCCTGCCACCATTCAAGGGAAACCACTGACACGATAACGTGAGATAAATGGAGAAATAATGACACTTAATATACAGCAAGATTTGGTCAGTATGTCCCGAGGTCACAGTATGACGGTGTGAAATTACGTATAGAAATATAAATGTCATTAATATTCTGGTTGGTGATACCCACTGCATAGCCACCTGGGTAGGTCAGAGTATGACGGTGTGAAATTACGTATAGAAATATAAATGTCATTAATATTCTGGTTGGTGATACCCACTGCTTAAACACCTGGGTAGGTCACAGTATGACGGTGTGAAATTACGTATAGAAATATAAATGTCATTAATATTCTGGTTGGTGATACCCACTGCTTAAACACCTGGGCAGGTCACAGTATGACGGTGTGAAATTACGTATAGAAATATAAATGTCATTAATATTCTGGTTGGTGATACCCACTGCTTAAACACCTGGGCAGGTCACAGTATGACGGTGTGAAATTACGTATAGTAATATAAATGTCATTAATATTCTGGTTGGTGATACCCACTGCTTAAACACCTGGGTAGGTCACAGTATGACGGTGTGAAATTACGTATAGAAATATAAATGTCATTAATATTCTGGTTGGTGATACCCACTGCTTAAACACCTGGGTAGGTCACAGTATGACGGTGTGAAATTACGTATAGAAATATAAATGTCATTAATATTCTGGTTGGTGATACCCACTGCTTAAACACCTGGGTAGGTGACAGTATGACGGTGTGAAATTACGTGTAGAAATATAAATGTCATTAATATTCTGGTTGGTGATACCCACTGCTTAAACACCTGGGTAGGTCACAGTATGACGGTGTGAAATTACGTTTAGAAATATAAATTTCATTAATATTCTGGTTGGCGATACCCACTGCTTAAACACCTGGGTAGGTCACAGTATGACGGTGTGAAATTACGTATAGAAATATAAATGTCATTAATATTCTGGTTGGCGATACCCACCGCTTAAACACCTGGGCAGGTCACAGTATGACGGTGTGAAATTACGTATAGAAATATAAATGTCATTAATATTCTGGTTGGTGATACCCACCGCTTAAACACCTGGGCAGGTCACAGTATGACGGTGTGAAATTACGTATAGAAATATAAATGTCATTAATATTCTGGTTGGTGATACCCACCGCTTAAACACCTGGGTAGGTCACAGTATGACGGTGTGAAATTACGTATAGAAATATAAATGTCATTAATATTCTGGTTGGTGATACCCACTGCTTAAACACCTGGGTAGGTCACAGTATGACGGTGTGAAATTACGTATAGAAATATAAATGTCATTAATATTCTGGTTGGTGATACCCACTGCTTAAACACCTGGGTAGGTCACAGTATGACGGTGTGAAATTACGTATAGAAATATAAATGTCATTAATATTCTGGTTGGTGATACCCACTGCTTAAACACCTGGGTAGGTCACAGTATGACGGTGTGAAATTACGTATAGAAATATAAATGTCATTAATATTCTGGTTGGTGATACCCACTGCTTAAACACCTGGGTAGGTCACAGTATGACGGTGTGAAATTACGTTTAGAAATATAAATGTCATTAATATTCTGGTTGGCGATACCCACTGCTTAAACACCTGGGTAGGTCACAGTATGACGGTGTGAAATTACGTTTAGAAATATAAATATCATTAATATTCTGGTTGGCGATACCCACTGCTTAAACACCTGGGTAGGTGACAGTATGACGGTGTGAAATTACGTGAAGAAATATAAATGTCATTAATATTCTGGTTGGTGATACCCACTGCTTAAACACCTGGGTAGGTCACAGTATGACGGTGTGAAATTACGTATAGAAATATAAATGTCATTAATATTCTGGTTGGTGATACCCACCGCTTAAACACCTGGGTAGGTCACAGTATGACGGTGTGAAATTACGTATAGAAATATAAATGTCATTAATATTCTGGTTGGTGATACCCACCGCTTAAACACCTGGGTAGGTCACAGTATGACGGTGTGAAATTACGTATAGAAATATAAATGTCATTAATATTCTGGTTGGTGATACCCACCGCTTAAACACCTGGGTAGGTCACAGTATGACGGTGTGAAATTACGTATAGAAATATAAATGTCATTAATATTCTGGTTGGTGATACCCACTGCTTAAACACCTGGGTAGGTCACAGTATGACGGTGTGAAATTACGTATAGAAATATAAATGTCATTAATATTCTGGTTGGTGATACCCACTGCTTAAACACCTGGGTAGGTCACAGTATGACGGTGTGAAATTACGTATAGAAATATAAATGTCATTAATATTCTGGTTGGTGATACCCACTGCTT
This sequence comes from Sipunculus nudus, assembly GCA_026874595.1. Taxonomy (NCBI): domain Eukaryota; kingdom Metazoa; phylum Annelida; class Sipuncula; order Golfingiida; family Sipunculidae; genus Sipunculus; species Sipunculus nudus. The sequence goes on along the minus strand of CM049318.1, from coordinate 7,620,148 downwards.
AAACACCTGGGTAGGTCACAGTATGACGGTGTGAAATTACGTGTAGAAATATAAATGTCATTAATATTCTGGTCGGTGATACCCACTGCTTAAACACCTGGGTAGGTCACAGTATGACGGTGTGAAATTACGTTTAGAAATATAAATGTCATTAATATTCTGGTTGGCGATACCCACTGCTTAAACACCTGGGTAGGTCACAGTATGACGGTGTGAAATTACGTTTAGAAATATAAATATCATTAATATTCTGGTTGGCGATACCCACTGCTTAAACACCTGGGTAGGTCACAGTATGACGGTGTGAAATTACGTATAGAAATATAAATGTCATTAATATTCTGGTTGGTGATACCCACTGCTTAAACACCTGGGTAGGTCACAGTATGACGGTGTGAAATTACGTGTAGAAATATAAATGTCATTAATATTCTGGTTGGTGATACCCACTGCTTAAACACCTGGGTAGGTCACAGTATGACGGTGTGAAATTACGTTTAGAAATATAAATATCATTAATATTCTGGTTGGTGATACCCACTGCTTAAACACCTGGATAGGTCACAGTATGACGGTGTGAAATTACGTATAGAAATATAAATGTCATTAATATTCTGGTTGGTGATACCCACTGCTTAAACACCTGGGTAGATCACAGTATGACGGTGTGAAATTACGTATAGAAATATAAATGTCATTAATATTCTGGTTGGTGATACCCACTGCTTAAACACCTGGGTAGGTCACAGTATGACGGTGTGAAATTACGTATAGAAATATAAATGTCATTAATATTCTGGTTGGTGATACCCACTGCTTAAACACCTGGGTAGGTCACAGTATGACGCTGTGAAATTACGTATAGAAATATAAATGTCATTAATATTCTGGTTGGTGATACCCACTGCTTAAACACCTGGGTAGGTCACAGTATGACGGTGTGAAATTACGTATAGAAATATAAATGTCATTAATATTCTGATTGGTGATACCCACTGCTTAAACACCTGGGTAGGTCACAGTATGACGGTGTGAAATTACGTATAGAAATATAAATGTCATTAATATTCTGGTTGGTGATACCCACCGCTTAAACACCTGGGTAGGTCACAGTTTCGTGAGTCGGTAGACGTTCCTAAACAAACTCCCCCCGGGCAGCGCCTCATTCTAGACTGTGTTCCTTCACCGCACGTAGCGGAGCAGGCGCTCCACTGACTCCACTCCTCCCATACTCCCCATGACGCTGAAAGTAATCAGTCAGTAATGATGATGATGATGACATTATAACCATGATCATGATGATGAAAATATACCTAATGATGATTAAAAAAATACCCCATGATGATGAAAATATAACCCTTGATGATGATGATGAAAATATTCTCAACAGATGATATATATACCCCACAAATATATATACCCCACGATGATGATGTTAATATTGGCCAATGATCATGATGATGAAAATATACCCCATGTTGATGATGATGATGTAAATATTCCCAATGATGATGATTATGATGAAAATATACTCCACGATACTAATGAGAATATATATACCCCATGATGATAATGTAAATATAGGCCAATGATTATGATGATGACAATATACCCCATAATGAAGGAAATATACCCCATGATGATGATGCCGAAAATATAATCATGATGATGAAAATATACCCCATGATGATGAAAATATACACCATGATGATGATGACGAAAATATAATCATGATGATGAAAATATACCTAATGATGATGAAAAAATACCCCATTATTATGAAATATACACCCATGATCATGAAATTATACACCAGTGATGATGAAAATATACCCCATGATAATCATGATGAAAATAGACACCTATGATCATGATGATAAAAATATACCCAATGATTATGAAAAAATACCCAATGATGACGAAAATATAGACCCATGATAATAAAAATTTACCCCATGATGATGATGATGAAAATATATTCAACAGCTGATCATGAAAATATATATACCCAACGATGATAATGTAAACATAGGCCAATGATCATGATAATGAAAATATACACAACGATGATGAAAATACACCCTATGATGATTATGATGAAAATATACTCCACGATGCTAATGGAAATATATATATATATATATATATATATATATATATATATATATATATATATATATATATATATATATATATATATATACCTAATGCAAATTTTTGCCAATGATCATGACGATGAAAATATACCCAATGATGATGAAACTAAACATCCATAATCATGATGATCAAAATTTACTTAAAGATGATAACGAAAATTTCTATACCCCACGATGATAATGTAAATATTAGCCAATGATCATGATGATGAAAATATACACCTATGATCATGATGATGAAAAGTATACACTCTAGTTGGCAAAAGAAAGTTAATACCTATAATGGCGCAAAACAACTACATTAGGACGATGTTGGCTGATAGAAGTTAGAACACAACCATGTTGACGTTTAGAGTGTCAACCCAGGAAGGCGATGCTATATATATAGAGTACACCATGATAGTGTGGCGGCTAATGGAAAAATTGTTCAAATTGTGATAAAAGTACCAAAGTTGGTACAGTTGTAGTATTCTACACTGGCTTTCATTTAAGAAATAGTTCCACGAAATATTCATGGTATTTCAGGGGTGGATCCTGCAATTACTTGGGGGGTACCGGTGAATAAATCAAATAATTGATAAATAATATCTAATCTAAAAGTGTTCGATCAAGGCCTTTATTTTGCAGCACATGGAATACAGAAGTCTGCTGATGCTCAAACTTTACTTTCAAATGAAGTTAATTCAGTTTAACAAGCGACCAGATTAATGAAACAGTATGTATTTATTTATCAAGTATTGTGCAGAACTAACGCGATTTAGCACGCCTTTTTAATTTTGTTAACATGTATATATCGCTAACATGTTTCATGTTAATTATAACAAACGTAGGCTTACCATTAATTGAATAATTAACTAAATAAAGGTGACAGCATGAATTATTACATGGATATGATTATAACTATTTATGTTTGTCGATCAGCCTACTAAAGAGCAAGTTAATTATTCAGTAAAAATGTTTCGGAACTCTGCCTGTCTACTTTTCCTGTTCATATGAGGGCTCTAGACCTATTGAATTACAGAACTGTCAGAATTCCAATATGGCCACCACAGCCCAATCGCTGATTTTCTTTTGCACGTGATAACTCAACAACAACAATATACTTCAGCTTTCCGAAATTCACAGGGATGATTGGTACATACGAGGGCATCAGACCTATTGAATTACAGAGTTGTCGGAATTCCAGTATGGCCACCATATCATTATGGGTGATTTTCTTTCCCACCGGATATCTCAACAAGAACATGCTTGATCTTCATCATTTTCTCAGGGATCATTGGTGCCTATGCGGACTCAATCCCTTTCAATAACAGACCTGTCAGAATTCCAATATGGCTCCCAGAGCACAATTGGGGACATTCTTTTAAGCGCGATATCTTAACAAGAACAAGCTTGATCTATCTCATTTACACAGAGATGATTGGTACCTATAAGGGCTCCATCTCTATCGAATTGCAGAACTGTCGAAATTCCAATATGGCCACCAAAGCACTCTCGTTGATTTTCTTTCGCAACAATATGCTTGATCTTTCTCAAATTCACAGGGATCATTGGTGCCTATGAGGGCTTCTGACCTATTGAAATACAGACTTGCTCAAAGTCAAATATGCCCAACAGACTACACTCCGTGATTTTCTATTGCACACATTATTTCAGACATATCTTCTTTAATATTATTAGAACCAGTAGGATTTTTTCCCTCATGCATATGGATAAAAATCTGTTTATGTTTGTAATATTTTTCAACTTTAACTTTATCACTCATATGTAAACTAGTCCACCACTAGCAGAAATGCTCATGCAGAAATAGCAACATGGAATGCACATGGACTTAAGAACAAAATTAAATCAGTAGAGGTCAAAGAATTGATAAATAATCAGTATTGTATGTATCACTGAGAGGTGGGCAACCACGGATGATGAATTTTCTGATGCATTCCACGGGTATTATATGATTATGGAATAGTCAGGAAGAGTACAGGGAGAGGAGGGGTCTTAGTTTACGCGCAACAGAAATTAAAGGGTATGATATTACCTTAATTAATGAAGAAAAAATTTGGCCATAGTTTGCTGCTATATTGCGCCAGCAGGTTCATCATTCTATGTGAATGAAAATGAAATAAATGGTATCAACAGGCTGGAAAATTTAAAGGTAGATACTATAGCAGAATTTGATAAATATAATTCCCATTGATGATTTTAATGCTAGAACTGTAAATATAACAGATATACCAGATATACCAGGAGACTTAATTATGGGTTTTTTTTTTGGTAGCAGTGTAGTTGATTATCTAAGTGTCAGTATTTGTCTACTACATAAGGTTGATGGATCCTGTGTATTATCAGATGATCCGTCCGATCACTTTCCTTTAAGCTGTTCACTTAATATTTTCAGACCAAGGAAAGAGCTTTCGAATGAACACATATGCGAACTGACAAAATGGGTAAAATTTTATCAGACTAATGAAGATAAAACAAATATTTCAAAATCATTAGAACAAATAGAATGTGCGTTACTTTTCAACACATTTAATGAAACCTTAGAAACATATCCGGACAAAGCAAGTGAGGCATTGGTTAGTATTTATCAAAATATGAAATATGAAGAAAAGAAGGCAATCATCCAAGCCTCGGAGGTGCAAAAGGTGATAGGTGCAAAAGACACTGATTCCATAGGAAAACATGAGATTATTAATTAAAAAGAAAATTGTTACAACAATAGAACCGGTACGTTGGTACAAGCATTTTAAGGAACTTTTGAATTCATCAACACATGAAAATAATCAAGAGTTTAAGAATCATACTCTGGAATATTTAAAAAATGTATTAGAAATTGAAAATGATACAGAGCTTGATGGACTCATAACACCATGTGAAGTACAGAAAGCCATAAATTAAATGAAAAGAGGAAAGCGGGGAGGGTCTGACGGGATAACGGTAGATATATTGAAAGATACATATTGTCACATATCGTCTCATATATTACGATTATTTAATAGTGTATTAGGAAATGGATTTTTCCCAGCCTCTTGGAGCAAAGCATTTAATGTACCAATTCATGAAAAGGCTTCCACCATAGATCCTAAAAATTAATAGAGGTATTTCATTACTTAATACCATGGGTAAACTATTTACAAAAATATTGGCAAACAGAATTCAATATTATGTTGATCAAGCTGGATTATTATGTGAAGCACAAGCTGGCTATAGGAAAGGTTATTCAACAGTAGACCATACATTTTCTTTAATGGGGTGTGTGCAGAAATATTTAACAAGAAAAGAAGGTCTTATTACACTTTTATTGATTTTTCAACTGCTTTTGATAGTGCACAACATGATTTATTGTGGTATGTTTCAGTAACATCAGGGATAAAAGGGCAACTCTTACAGACACTTCAGTCAATGTATAGTCAAATGAAATCATGTCTTCTTACAGAGGAAAGATTAACAGATTATTTTGAATGTACTAACGGAACTCGACCAGAGTGCATGGTGTGTCCCCTTCTGTTTTCTTTATTCATAGATGAATTTTATGAACAAATTAATGAAACAGATTTTCATGGTATTTTGATGAATATTTGCCAAACTTAATGACATAAATGTACGCTGATGATTAAGTATGCTTCAGCGATACAATAGGACGTCTCTAAGAACAAATAAACCATGTTTTTTTCTGTCAATTTTGGCTGAAAAGTTAACTTAGGAAAGACAAAAAATATGGTTTTTAGACACTGGGGTTCATTAAAAAGAATAGAGAAATGGCACTATAAAAAAATACTCAAATTGAAACGGTAAATGACTATAGATACTTAGGGGTATTATTTACAAAACCCTTGTAATGGTATAAAAGAAAGAAAGCGCAGGCAATGCAGGCTGAAAGAGCAGTGACTCTCATAATAAAACTTTTATAGGAAATATAGTTGTTTATCAGTGAGCCAGCTTTTTTAATATATCTGATTGTATGGTTACACCGGTATTTTATATGTTCCAGAACTGTGGGGCTATGAAAGATGTGAAATTATTTAAAAAATTTTAAAAATTAGCTCTTCGGGTCCGAACGCAGCATCATTGGGAGAGTTTGGAAGGCATCCAATGTATGTCGGTCAGTTATTAAGATATGTAAAATACTGGACAAAACTAATACATTATGGTAATAATAGATATCCAAAGCGTATATATAACATGCCGTTTAATCTAGATATGAATGGAAAACAAACATGGGTTACTCATATAAGAAGCAAAATATGCAGCGCAGGTTTTGGGTATGTGTGGATGAATCAAGAAGTAGGAGACATTAGAATATTTTTGGCTGAAATAAAGGAAAGAATTATTGATATGTCAGAACAAAATTGGTCTTGTGATGTAGAAGTAAATACTAAATTAAATTTATATGGTATTTTAAATCCTTGCTCTCTATTAATGGAGAAATATTTACTGTGTGACTTATACCAAGCATAAACAAGCGCTAGCCAGACTGAGATGTTCATGTCATGATTTGATGATTTAAAAGGGAAGGTTTATGCAAATGGATAGAGTTTGTTGGTTCAAAAGATTTGTTTGTAGATATAATACCTTAAAAAATCTGTTTAGCTGTACATTTACGATAACATTTTAAAAGAATGTAGCCTGATAATTAAATATGATCCGCCCCTGATAATTCAGCGGTTTATTTCAGTGCTCATATGGAAATGTCTATAAGCTCATTAATACAAACAACGGATATTTTGCACTAAGAACAATAAAATTTACATGAGTTTTAAGCAAGAAGCAGCATACACTAAGTACCCCCCCCCCCCCATTGCCCTCCCCCACCGTCTCCTATATTCATCAAAGGAGACATCGAAGAGATGTGAAATGAGAATAGTGATTATACCTAACTTTAACACAGAAGATTTATGTCATATTTAACAATAAATTAACTTCAGTTAACTACACATATCGTTGAATGGCAAATAGTCATCTTTTAATTACAAATGTTAACATTAATGAAATCACAAAGGTAATTTTACATTTCTCATGATTATGTTAATTAAATAGAACCCAATATATTTCAAAATGTTACCCTTTTCTATAAGGAATGGGTACATAAGATGTAATGTGACTATGATGATCTTCCGTGTATTTTTCATCTAAATTTGAGTAACCAAATGTAACAACGATCCGCCCCCGTTACACTGCGAAGATTTAGTGGAACTAATAAAAAAATGAAAATGTATTATCCAAACTTCATCTCCACCAAATTTGGTACTTTTATCACAATCTGAACTATTCTTCTGTATTTTGCCGTTAACCGCTGCACTATGATGGCGGCTGAAGCTTGAAAGTCACTGTCCGAAAGAGTGATACTGTACATGTGTTGTGGTTTTCTACTGTATTCTTTTAAAGAGTTTTTATTTATATGTGCTGCTATAGACCGAATATTAGGTTCCATCCGTGAAGCGCACTTGATAAAGTAATCAATTTCTCTGAGAACCAATATCTAAGTCTTCTGGTACTTCTACGTCAGAGGCGGATTAAGAGCTGGCACGTGGGCGCATATCCCCTCTTTGATAACATAAATCTAGGAAAATGAAATGATATACCATAATACTATTATACCAAAACAACAGCGAATGATTTGGCCTCTCACCAATACCTCAGACAAGGCAAAAACCGCAAGTTTGCATGTATGCATAATTCTTAAATACTCACAGGTACACGACTGTGTATTGCACAGCTCAGACTGGTTGTCCGTGCCTTGACATTGTGTTCCGGTCGGACATTCCCGGGCCCTGTAGCGTACAGCTCTGCCGCAAGTCGCCGAGCAGCTTCCCCACGGCCCCCAGCTCCTCCATGTACCCCCTGTCAAAGAATACAACCCGGCGGCCTGATGAGTTGTACGTGGTAGTTTGGTGAGAGTACACGAAATTGTAAATATTGCAATAAACATGCTAACGTGCAGTTGAAATATGAGTATAAGTTTAAGTATGAGCTTTCAATCATTCTAATATTTATCTGATATAATTTATAATTTAAATTATGTGATTTAACTTTGAACTGCTATAGCTTAGCTCTATATAGACCAGGTTATGCTAACTGAGAATCGTTAAATACATGTCTGCACAGTTTAAGTTTTTCTTAAAATATACACTGCAGTATCGTGGGTACGCTTCTAAATTCTGTGCATAAACGGGTCACTTTTCTTTTAACCCTGTCGAGGACTTTGAAATGCATAAAAGATGTTGATTCAATTCCATCTTCGCGAAATTGAAAAGGGGATGTTATATATTTTTTAATTGAGGCTACAATAGAATTTCTTACTTACGGTATTCTTCAAGCCAACAGGTTTATGATTGTACATATTTTCGCGAGTTGTCAACTCCAGTGACAGTTCTACCAATTTATATAGAGACTAATATGTGGTGCCCTAAGAATATCAGAGGGATTTCATGGTCTTGGAAGAGGAGTGTAATTAGAATAGCCCTCCCCCCCGTCTGTGTATCTTTACTGCCTGCTGCTTACACATAGTCAACAAAAGACTTTGATACACAGCCGAGCATTACCTATCCGAATACGGTGGGGGCACTTGTAAACATTGTTCAAAATTGGTATGATATTGTTGGGGAACTATTTGTTGTTTTTCTGGGAAAAGGATGAGCAAGTTTGTATTTAAAACAAGGGACCTATGGGTCACTGTGCTCAGCTGACGTTAACCTTGAAGGTAAAAATCTAAAATAATATCTAATGGAGATAAAGTATAAGAGGAAGAGGTAATAAAGGCCATGGTTGGTTTATATGATTGGTTTGTATTGATGAGCAAGAAATTGTTGCAAAAAATATTTTGTGACCTGACCATGTATTTCCTAATGTTGAAACTAAAGCATGTGAGCGGTTTGTGAACAAATGATCTGAACTATTACCATGATCATTAGTTGGTTTTTGATTAACTGTTGACATTTCAGTAGTTTACACATTTGTTCAATTGAATCTATTTTTTTGTATAATATATATTATTAAATATATATGTATTTTTTTATGAAATGTATACAGTTGAAATATAGCTAATTAACAACATAAAACAGGGCAAACAAAGCCTGATCTCAAATTCTGCTGAGGCAGGAAAATAATGAACAAATGTTTGTATTAAATCCTGATTTTTTAATCACATTATTTTCTAATTTAAGTTTATATTTCTATACATTTCCAATTTAACATATATATCTGAATATAAAAGTTGATTCATAATTCTCAATTGCATCATCATAAATCTCAATCTTGTCAGATAACACCAGATCATGCATACAAATGTTTATTTATTTTTTACCACAAAAATATATCTTTTAAATCTGCAAAACAATAAATATCTAAAAATAATACTTGATTTAGATTTCACAATTTTTAATTGTGTCTTTATTTATCCATAATGTGCTTCATATTTTATAATAATTTAAGCATACTGATGGGTTCAATTAGATTTGTTAAAATCATTTAAAAGAAAATTGATTTCTTTAAAAATGCTACATTACACAACATTGCATCTTCTGGATTACACCTTGAATTTTTTTTCAAGGAAAGTTTTTGCATATCGGAGTGGAAACAGCATTACAATTAAGTGATACAGTGAAAACAATAACAATTACTGCATAACACTTTGGGTTGGGTTTGCGGGGGGGGGGGGGGTGATTGGGGTGGTGATATGAGAAAAACTGTACACCTGTCACAGCAGGGGATCTCCCCCAGTGACTGTAACAAATCAGAAACCCTGGCATAGCTGACTTCCAGTGACCTGGAGTGGAACCCTGCATCTGTAATCAAAGCAAGTGACTACAGAAAAAAAAATCAATAATTAGCTTAATTTTCAAGCTTTTATTTTCAGATTTCAGATTTAGACAAACTAAATATTTATGTTTACATGCTGTGAAAATTAAATCAATGGTGCTAACAGGAAATAAATGTGCCATGGTCAAAGTTGGGCAAAATTTAAGGTACTGATTTTTTTTTTATGCTAATAACTTAAAAAATTTACAAAATTCAGATCTAATTTTGGGTAAACAATCGAATCTTAATTAAAAATAGTTATATACTTGAGAAAATAGACTCTAGTTTCAAAATTTTTCATGTTAAGTGAGTTATTATTTTTCCTGATTTTTTACAAAGTCCATTTTGTTTGGGCCCATAACTTAAAGAATTTATACTTTACAGACTTAATTTCTGGCATGTACATAGGAACTATATAGAGAAATATTTATGGTAAATATGAGGAAAAACAGATGAGTGGTTTTTATATTAGGCAGTCCTGAAGTGTGAAAATAGGATTTTAATAAAAAATTGAGGTTTTTCCTTAATTTCTCAAAGGAACGAACTCGCAAAGACCCAGTTTTCGGTTTCGGTAGGAGATCTTGGGGACATCTAACATTATGCTGAATTTTGGATTCCTAGGTCTTACGGTTTCAAAACGTGCCACATCTACAGACGGACGGACGGACGGACGGACGGACAGACGGACGGACGACGGACAATGGACCACGACTATAGCTCAGCTAAGCTAAAAACACTTAATGGTCAATATCCATGCAAAAAATCATGGTGATCTCTGCATTAGTTGTTCAGATACTTCAGTTTTTGTATCAAATTGTCCATTATTCTGAGGGATACTTCGGAGTCCTATAGCTTGAAGGATATGGGTAACAGAGACCTAATTTCAAGTTTCCACAGGCACCTTTCATGGGCCTCCTTGCATGACAAGAATGAAGATTCTAGGTCCAGTTGTTGCGATTTGTACCCTGTTGACAGATAACCACATCTTTAAAGGTCTCAAAAAAAGAAAAAAATTCGTAAAAATTTGAAAAAAAAATAGAGGTGGCACACCCAGTCTGCAGAGACTGATGGAACAGCTCATGATCAATATGTATGCCGAAAATCATGACCATCAGTGTTGTAGTTATTGAAATACTGCAGTGTTTGTATCAAATTTTCCATTATTCTGGGGGGGGGGGGGTATTTTGGACCCATACAGCTTAAAGAATATGGGTAACAGAGACATAATTTCAAGTTTCCATGGAGACTTTTCATGGGTCTCCCTGTGTGTCAAGAATGAAGATTCTTGGTCCAGTTTTTATGATTTGTGCCCTGTTAACAGATGTTCATATCTTTAAAGGTCTCAAAAATACAGAAAAATTTCGTAAAAAAAAAAACGAACAAATACAGGTGGTGCCACCAGTCTGCAGAAACTTATGAAACACTCCATGATCAATATCCATGCAAACAATTATGGTTATCTCTGCATTAGTTGTTCAGATACTTTAGCTTTTGTATCAAATTTTCCATTATTCTGAGCTGTACTTTGGAGTGCCATAGCTCAAAGGATATGGGTAACAGAGACCAAATTTCAGGTTTCCATGGAGACTTATCATGGGTCTCCCTGTGTGTCAAGAACGAAGATTCTAGGTCGAGTCGTTACGATTTGTACCCTGTTGACAGATAACTACATCCTTAAAGGTCTCAAAAATGGAGAAAACAATTTGTGAACATTGAAAAATACAGGTGGCGCCACCAGTCTGCACAAACTGATGAAACATCTCATTAATATGTATGTCGAAAATCATGACCATCAGTGATGTAGTTAATGAGATATTGAAGTTTTTGTATGAAATTTTTGACTATTCTGGGGGGTAATTTTGGGCCCCATAGCTCGAAGGATATGGGTAACAGAGACCTAATTTCTGGTTTCCATGGAGACTTTTCATAGGTCTCTCAGTGTGTCGAAAATGAAGATTCTAGGTCCAGTCGTTACGATTTGTGCCACGCTTACAGATGACAGCATCCTCAAAGGTCTCAAAAATAGAGGAAAAAATCGTAAAAAATCAAACAGTACAGGTGGCGCCACCAGTCTGCAGGAACTGATCAAACATCTCATGATCAATATGTATGCCAAAAATGAAGACCATCAGTGATGTAGTTATTGAGATATTGAAGTTTTTGTATGAAATTTTTTACTATTCTGGGGGGTACTTTGGGGCCCCATAGCTCAAAGGATATGGGTAACAGAGACCCAATTTCTGGTTTCCAAGGAGATTTTTCATGGACCTCTCAGTGTGTCAAGAATTAAGATTCTAAGTCCAGTCTTTATGATTTGTGCCTTGTTAACAGATGTTCACATTTTTAAAGGTCTCAAAAATAGAGGAAAAAATTCGTAAAAAATCAAACAGTAAAGGTGGCGCCACCAGTCTGCAGGAACTGATCGAACATCTCATGATCAATATGTATGCCGAAAATCATGACCATCAGTGTTGTAGTTATTGAAATACTGCAGTTTTTGTATCAAATTTTCCATTATTCTGGGGGGGGGGGGGGTATTTTGGACCCATACAGCTTAAAGAATATGGGTAACAGAGACCTAATTTCAAGTTTCCATGGAGACTTTTCATGGGTCTCCCTGTGTGTCAAGAATGAAGATTCTTGGTCCAGTTTTTATGATTTGTGCCCTGTTAACAGATGTTCATATCTTTAAAGGTCTCAAAAATACAGAAAAATTTCGTAAAAAAAAACGAACAAATACAGGTGGTGCCACCAGTCTGCAGAAACTTATGAAACACTCCATGATCAATATCCATGCAAACAATTATGGTTATCTCTGCATTAGTTGTTCAGATACTTTAGCTTTTGTATCAAATTTTCCATTATTCTGAGCTGTACTTTGGAGTGCCATAGCTCAAAGGATATGGGTAACAGAGACCAAATTTCAGGTTTCCATGGAGACTTATCATGGGTCTCCCTGTGTGTCAAGAACGAAGATTCTAGGTCCAGTCGTTACGATTTGTACCCTGTTGACAGATAACTACATCCTTAAAGGTCTCAAAAATGGAGAAAACAATTCGTGAACATTGAAAATACAGGTGGCGCCACCAGTCTGCACAAACTGATGAAACATCTCATTAATATGTATGTCGAAAATCATGACCATCAGTGATGTAGTTAATGAGATATTGAAGTTTTTGTATGAAATTTTTGACTATTCTGGGGGGTAATTTTGGGCCCCATAGCTCGAAGGATATGGGTAACAGAGACCTAATTTCTGGTTTCCATGGAGACTTTTCATAGGTCTCTCAGTGTGTCGAAAATGAAGATTCTAGGTCCAGTCGTTACGATTTGTGCCACGCTAACAGATGACAGCATCCTCAAAGGTCTCAAAAATAGAGGAAAAAATCGTAAAAAATCAAACAGTACAGGTGGCGCCACCAGTCTGCAGGAACTGATCAAACATCTCATGATCAATATGTATGCCAAAAATGAAGACCATCAGTGATGTAGTTATTGAGATATTGAAGTTTTTGTATGAATTTTTTTACTATTCTGGGGGGTACTTTGGGGCCCCATAGCTCAAAGGATATGGGTAACAGAGACCTAATTTCTGGTTTCCAAGGAGATTTTTCATGGACCTCTCAGTGTGTCAAGAATTAAGATTCTAAGTCCAGTCTTTATGATTTGTGCCTTGTTAACAGATGTTCACATTTTTAAAGGTCTCAAAAATAGAGAAAAAAATTCGTAAAAAATCGAAAAATACAGGTGGCGCCACCAGTCTGCAGGAAGTGATGTAACATCTCATGATCAATATGTATGCCAAAAATCATGACCATCAGTCAAGTAGTTAATGAGATATTGAAGTTTTTGTATGAAATTTTTGACTTTTCTGGGGGGTACTTTGGGGCCACATAGCTCGAAGGATATGGGTAACAGAGACCTAATTTCTGGTTTCCAAGGAGATTTTTTATGGACCTCTCAGAATCCCAAGTTACAAGGTTCTAGGTCCAGTGGTTACGATGTGTGCCTGGTTAACGGACGGACAGACGGACAGACGGACAGACAGACAGACGGACAGACAGACAGACGGACAAAGAGTGATCGCTATAGCTCAGATGACTTTCAGTCAGCTGAGCTAAAAAAACAAGAACACGCATTGGTACCAATAATTTGTTTATGTTCCACCAGAGCTGTATATAGCTACCGGGTAAATAATGCTTATTTTGGAACATTCAACATGGTCTGGTGAGTATTATATACCACAACACTCCCTACTTGTAGTTACAATAGGCCTAAACAGGTGATAAATAAAACGTTATATATTGTTTCTTTTACCGACACACAACATTCTCATAAAAATAAACGCAAGTTAAATGACTAATTTAGAATCAACATAAGTGACGTAATCTTACAACGAGTGGGATTTCTATGTTCTCCCAATTTCTCTATTTTCGGGATTTCAATATAGGGTTAAGATCATAACAGGAGCAAATTCTGCTTTGGTAAATGTGTAGTTGGTACAATGAGTGAGAACGGCCTCAGTTGTAACTAAAACACGCTGTATCGCCAATAGCATCTTTAAAACCTGGCTTTCAAAACTATTCAGATTCATTTTTACCGTTATACACAAGCACGACTTCGGAATAATCAAAGGAAGATCAATCCCCGCATAAGTTCGGATTGGAACCTGTTCAGGATTTACAGGGCTTCGTGCGAAAACCAACTTAATTTAACACAAAGAGTCTCAGGGAATTTTTCTTAGATGAGACAGAGAATGACTTACGGTAGTAAGTAGGTTGCAGTCCTACCTTTGTAACGGATATGATCATTAGGGTAATACAAATCTCAGCAACCCCCCCCCCCCCCACACACACACACACATGTTAACCTTACACTGGGTGGTACAGCTCCGGAGGAAGCAGTCTTGTGTCTGAGTGTTACAGATCTGGCCGTTAGAGCAGTACTGGTTTCTTCTTCGTACTCCGGTTCCACACGTCACGCTGCACGCTGACCATGCGGCCCAGCCCTGGGCAGCTGTATAAGATATCACAAAATAATGAGGGATTTCAGGTCAAAAGGCCCACCAAGGGATGCCCATTGACATTCATTTTCTCTAAGTTACATGTTTTCACACCATTTGGCAATAAAGTAAATGAAGGACTAAAGGGTTATATCATAGGATAAAAATTGTCTTGACAAAAAAACAAATTTATAAGTAACAACCTTATGATCCTGGGTCCTATGAAAAAAAATGGCATGGCTTTTTTCATGAACTGCCAGCCTCGCTTTAAGAGTAACATTTTTTGTAGTATATTTATGAACACCCAATCAGCAGCTATAAAATGCAGTATTTTTTTGCATGTGACCACCGACCTTGGCCTTTATCAATGGAGTTTGCTATGTTGTAAAATATAAACTGTTCTTCTCAGACACAGGTACTCCCTCCTTCATTACAAAGTTATTTTTGAGGCTGATCTGCCTTTTTATTAAATATTTCAAAAGCTCATTGGGCAACACTCGGTGAAGCAGATTATGATGGTGGATTTTATGCTTTATCAAAAATTATTGATTATTGTTATTATCACATGAACTATTTAATATAATTCTAAATAATAAACAAAAATGATTCAAAATAAAATTAAATTTGTATTTCGAAATGATTGTATCTGGATATTTGAGGCGTTATTTTTAAATGCTTCAGTTTTACCTTGACATGAAGCACGGACACATTGTCGACTCTCCGTCAAGCAGCCAGATGACGGGCAACGCCCCCTGCTTTCAACTCCGGTACCACAGGAGACTGAGCAGGCCCACTGAGACCACTCTGTACCTGAAATAGAAATAAAGGATGGTAAACCAAACGTGACCGGCAGGGGGCAGCTTAATAGGTACATATAGAAAATGCTGGAGCAGAAGAGCTACTTTCCATAATGTGTAGTTCAATATAGCCCACAAGAATGGACTCCTCAGTTGCTTATTTTAAGTGATTGGCGCAATGTGGAGTCCATAGATTGCCCGTGCAGTTAATTATGATTACAACACTCCATACACAACTGTTCCATTTAACATATTTCCATTGATTACTGTTCAGTACATCGATGTGTATTACATATTTGACCAGTGAAATACATAACTTTCCCAATCACAGCAATATTTTGCGCCCAGGAAGAGAAAATATGTACATATTAGTACACAGACCTGATGCATTATACAGGACCGCCGCCAAATGCAAGATGTCTACCGGGCTATTTATGTTGCAATTCTCACTGGACAAAAAACTCAGTTATTGATGTTACAGGTACTTCATGCTTTCCAGAATGGTCATTTTAGATTACAGGCCTTTCAACAACCAACCTAAAGTGAACATTGGTATGTTTCAACCATAAGAACTATTTTATATTATTTCCTATTAATTAGTAACAGGCGTCGTCCGCGGCTAAGTGGAAAGAAGACATTAAGTCAAGAGTTACTGTTAATAGATGACAAAGTTTTAGTGGCTATATCGGTCAGTGGCTCCATCGTTCAGTGGCTGCTTCGGTCAGTTGCTCCATCGCTCAATGGCTCCATCGTTCAGTGGCTGCTTCGGTCAGTGGCTCCATCGGTCAGTGGCTGCTTCGGTCAGTGGCTCCATCGTCTAGTGGCTCCATCGTTCAGTGGCTCAATCGTTCAGTGGCTCCATCGTTCAGTGGCTCCATCGTTCAGTGGCTCCACCTGTCAGTGGCTGCTTCGGTCAGTGGCTCAATCGTTCAGTGGCTCCATCTGTCAGTGGCTCCATTGTTTAGTGGCTCTGTCGTTCAGTGTCACCATCGGTCAGTGGCTCCATCGGTCAGTGGCCCCATCTGTCAGTTGCTGCTTCGGCCAGTGGCTCCATCGATCAGCGGCTCAATCGTTCAGTGGCTCCAAAGTTCAGTGGCTACTTCGGTCAGTGTCTCCATCGTTCAGTGGCTGCTACGGTCAATCGCTCCATCTGTCAATGGCTCCATCGGTAAGTGGCTCCATCGTTCAGTGACTCTATCGTCCAGTGGCTCCAACAGTCAGTGGCTCCTTCGTTCAGTGGCTCTATCGTTGAGTGGCTCCATTGTTCAGTGGCTCCATCGTTCAGTTAGTCCATGGTTCTATGGCCATTGTTCAGTTACTCCATCGGTCAGTGGCTCCATCGTCCAGTGGCTCCATCGATCTGTGGCTTCATCTTACAGTGGCTCCATCGTTCAGTGGCCCTATCGTTCAGTGGCTCCATCGTTCAGTGGCTCCATCGGTCAGTGGCTCCATTGGTCAGTGGCTCCATCGGTCAGTGGCTCCATCGTTCAGTGGCTCCATCATTCAGTGGCTCCATCGGTCAGTTGCTCCATCGTTCAGTGGCTCCCTCGGTCAGTGGCTCCATCGTCCAGTGGCTCCATCATTCAGTGGCTCCATCGGTCAGTTGCTCCATCGTTCAGTGGCTCGCTCGGTCAGTGGCTCCATTGTTCAGTGGCTTCATCGGTCAGTGGCTCCATCGGTCAGTGGCTCAATCGTTCAATGGCTCCATCGTTCAGTGGCTCCATCATTCAGTGGCTCCATCGGTCAGTGGCTCCATCGTTCAGTGGCTCCATCATTCAGTGGCTCTATTGTTCAGTGGTTGCTTCGGTCAGTGGCTCAATCGTTTAATGGCTCAATCCTTCAGTGGCTCAATCGTTCAGTGGCTCCATTGTTCAGTGGCTGCTTCGGTCAGTGGCTCAATCGTTCAGTGGCTCCATCTGTCAGTGGCTCCATTGTTTAGTGGCTCTGTCGTTCAGTGTCACCATCGGTCAGTGGCTCCATCGGTCAGTGGCCCCGTCTGTCAGTTGCTGCTTCGGCCAGTGGCTCCATCGTTCAGCGGCTCAATCGTTCAGTGGCTCCAAAGTTCAGTGGCTACTTCGGTCAGTGTCTCCATCGTTCAGTGGCTGCTACGGTCAATCGCTCCATCTGTCAATGGCTCCATCGGTAAGTGGCTCCATCGTTCAGTGACTCTATCGTCCAGTGGCTCCATCGGTCAGTGGCTCCTTCGTTCAGTGGCTCTATCGTTGAGTGGCTCCATTGTTCAGTGGCTCCATCGTTCAGTTAGTCCATGGTTCTGTGGCTCCATTGTTCAGTTACTCCATCGGTCAGTGGCTCCATCGTCCAGTGGCTCCATCGATCTGTGGCTTCATCTTACAGTGGCTCCATCGTTCAGTGGCCCTATCGTTCAGTGGCTCCATCGTTCAGTGGCTCCATCGGTCAGTGGCTCCATTGGTCACTGGCTCCATCGGTCAGTGGCTCCATCGTTCAGTGGCTCCATCATTCAGTGGCTCCATCGGTCAGTTGCTCCATCGTTCAGTGGCTCCCTCGGTCAGTGGCTCCATCGTCCAGTGGCTCCATCATTCAGTGGCTCCATCGGTCAGTTGCTCTATCGTTCAGTGGCTCCCTCGGTCAGTGGCTCCATTGTTCAGTGGCTTCATCGGTCAGTGGCTCCATCGGTCAGTGGCTCAATCGTTCAATGGCTCCATCGTTCAGTGGCTCCATCATTCAGTGGCTCCATCGGTCAGTGGCTCCATCGTTCAGTGGCTCCATCATTCAGTGGCTCTATTGTTCAGTGGTTGCTTCGGTCAGTGGCTCAATCGTTTAATGGCTCAATCCTTCAGTGGCTCAATCGTTCAGTGGCTCCATTGTTCAGTGGCTGCTTCGGTCAGTGGCTCAATCGTTCAGTGGCTCCATCTGTCAGTGGCTCCATTGTTTAGTGGCTCTGTCGTTCAGTGTCACCATCGGTCAGTGGCTCCATCGGTCAGTGGCCCCGTCTGTCAGTTGCTGCTTCGGCCAGTGGCTCCATCGTTCAGCGGCTCAATCGTTCAGTGGCTCCAAAGTTCAGTGGCTACTTCGGTCAGTGTCTCCATCGTTCAGTGGCTGCTACGGTCAATCGCTCCATCTGTCAATGGCTCCATCGGTAAGTGGCTCCATCGTTCAGTGACTCTATCGTCCAGTGGCTCCATCGGTCAGTGGCTCCTTCGTTCAGTGGCTCTATCGTTGAGTGGCTCCATTGTTCAGTGGCTCCATCGTTCAGTTAGTCCATGGTTCTGTGGCTCCATTGTTCAGTTACTCCATCGGTCAGTGGCTCCATCGTCCAGTGGCTCCATCGATCTGTGGCTTCATCTTACAGTGGCTCCATCGTTCAGTGGCCCTATCGTTCAGTGGCTCCATCGTTCAGTGGCTCCATCGGTCAGTGGCTCCATTGGTCACTGGCTCCATCGGTCAGTGGCTCCATCGTTCAGTGGCTCCATCATTCAGTGGCTCCATCGGTCAGTTGCTCCATCGTTCAGTGGCTCCCTCGGTCAGTGGCTCCATCGTCCAGTGGCTCCATCATTCAGTGGCTCCATCGGTCAGTTGCTCCATCGTTCAGTGGCTCCTTCGGTCAGTGGCTCCATCGTTCAGTGGCTTCATCGGTCAGTGGCTCCATCGGTCAGTGGCTCAATCGTTCAATGGCTCCATCGTTCAGTGGCTCCATCATTCAGTGGCTCCATCGGTCAGTGGCTCCATCGTTCAGTGGCTCCATCATTCAGTGGCTCCATTGTTCAGTGGTTGCTTCGGTCAGTGGCTCAATCGTTTAATGGCTCAATCCTTCAGTGGCTCAATCGTTCAGTGGCTCCATTGTTCAGTGGCTCCTTCGGTCAGTGGCTCCATCGTTCAGTCAAATTATCTTCAAGGGTCGGTGGGTTGGTGGGATGAGCTTGGCTTTCAAGGAAACATTTCCGAACCGGCAAAATCTAAGCTGTTCCATGCAGGTAAGTTTGTCTACAGCGTTTTTGATAAGCACAGAATGAACGTTATAACCGTTCAAACACCTGGTTTGTTTATTCTGTGCATTATGAGGTGACCAATAAAAGCGCTTTTGATATTTCGTTATCTGAACCAATTTTGACTCGCCAGGAGCGACATTAACCTGTATGTAAAAGCTTAGTTCGTACCGTTTCGATCCTACTTCAGAAATAAATATATTTCCTTAATATTCACAAAGGTCTTCCCGAGCTTCGTTTCACACCTTTAATTCATTTAAAGATAACATGTGACCATTGGGTTTGAAACCCTAAACTATTTAAAGTTTGCAACAAGGATTCACCATTTATCGCTCATCAACTGTTTATAGCAACCTGCTGTGTTGCCAACGTGTCTAAGAGCCTTGGGGAATCCCCTTCCATTGCATTCACAAGGGATAGCTTATGTCTTGCGTAACCGGTGACGCCAGCTCGAGTACGCTTGGTCACACTCTGATTACCATTCACATAAACAAATCGTCTTCCCCGTGACTTCAATCATGACAAAGCCAAACAAACATAGCAAATGTGTGAACTGTAATAAGAAAAATGCCAGTGTTCGAATAAGAATCGATGATGATCTATACTGTTCACAGTGTGCAAATAAAAAATGGCCAAACGTTTATGGCAACAAAAATAACCAAATCTCTGCTCCGTCACAAAATGTTGACAACCCCTCTCCTCAGTGCAAGAGCAGCGATATTACCATTGATACGTCAACAGATGACTCACAAAACAATCTAATATGTGATATTCGCAACTGTAAATACAACAATATCTCACAGGGAGAGATGATCAGGTGTTGTTCTTGTAACAACTGGTTTCACTTGACATGTATGAACATACAGCCTGGGGATGAAGGCCTGATATGGAATTGTAAAAACTGCCGAAACATCCCAACGCAACTTAAACATATTCTTTGTGAACTTCAGTCCCTCAGACAGGAAAACAAATTAATGAAAGAAGAATTACAAGAATGTCTTAAAGTACAGTCAACTACTGAAAAACTCCTCCGAGAATTGTCTGACAAATCCTGTAAATGTGCAGAATTGAACCATAGCATATCCAAAACCTCCAGTGAGAGACCTAACATGTCGACAACTCTGCAGGATTCATCAAACAAACAAGCCTGGTCTGAAGTTGTATCATCCCACTCAAGACGTCACTCTACTGGGACTATCAGAAAACGTGATAATTCTTCTGCTAATAGAGCGAACACTTCTTGTGACGACTGGCCATCTTTGAACGAGACCTTCCCTGTACCTTATCACGCAGAGAAACAAAAAAATGGTGACACTAACAAAGCAACACCTACAGAAGACCTTGGTCTACAAAGCTCAGCAGAGTCAAGTTCTTCCGCTTATGTCAATACAAATGGACTTATTGATATTCAATCAAAAAGTCGTGTCTTAATATTTGGTGATTCCTTAGTGAGAGACTCCTATTCTAGTGTGGCTAACCATTTATGTGACAAGAAAATTTCTGTGTTAAGTACTAGTGGGCTCACACTTGATAATGCTTTGTCCAAACTACCAAAAACTGCAAAAGATTTGTCAAATGATGATTGTTTAGTGGTTCAAGTAGGCACAAACAACGTTTATCGTGATGACACCCTAACCTTTGTTAACAAATATACTGACATGCTGCAAAACACTAGAAGCAGCACCAACTGTAAAATTGTCAGTTTGGCAATCCCTAAATATTTACATGACAGCATTGTAAATAGAAAAATCACCATTATAAACAATGAACTGAGAAAGAGATGTGAATCCCTTGAGAATATCATATTTTGTGACTGCTAACCACCTTTGAAAAGGTCTTACTATCGATATGATGGTATACATTTTAGTAAATTCGGCACAATTGCAATGACCGGACAAATTGCCTCTAGCGTTCGATATTTTCAAAAATCGATGTACACTAGTGAAGACAGCCTAATGGAATCTCAAAATTTTCACGGAGATCAAACAAAAACATCCATATAACAGATGATTATTTACTAAGGAATTCAGTGGATGTGTACTCTGATCAGGTTATAAGTCCTAACGTTAGTATTACAGAACAAACAAGCTCTCACTTATCAGATATTTATCAAGCATTACCTAGCACCAAACCAATTACACCCGATAATGAAATTCCACCCTCTCTTCCTTCTATTTTGTCTCAAAACCCAAGTATATATTCTGATTTTAAGCAATATCGACTAGCTAACCAGGGTACCATATTAGGTCATCTTAACGTTCGTAGTTTGCTACCCAAAATAGAGGAGATTCGCCTCTTGTGTTCTAGTTTAAACCCTCATGTTTTATCATTAACAGAATCATGGTTAGATAACCACGTTTTTGATTCAGAGATACAAATTGATGATTATACGATTTTTAGATCAGACAGGAATCGGCATGGCGGAGGAGTTCTCACGTATGTGTTATCGTCGTTAAAACCGGAGTTGGTCACTATAAACTCAAATGTCGTTGAATGTGTATGGGTTAAAATAATTTTGGGGAGAAAACCGGTCTTAATCGGTTCTATATATAGACCGCCTAATTCCAGTTCCAGTTACATTGATGAATTACTCGATTTACTTGCTTCTGCCCTTAACTCATTCAAACATGTTGTATTACTTGGCGATTTCAATGTAGACTGCTTACGCTCTGAAACTTATATTGCTAGTAAACTGGACTTGCTCGAAAAAATCTTAGGTCTTAAACAACTTGTAACAGAGCCTACTCGTATTACTCAGCTCACCTCTACAATGATCGACTTGATATTTTCTTCACATCCTAGCATGCATTCAAATGTGAAAGTTCATCCTTTATGTATAAGTGATCATTTTCTTGTGACTACCGTTTTGAATAGACCACCTAGGGTCACAGTTACAAAATCCGGATATTACCGTACCCTTCGTAAATTCAATGAATACAAATTTATCGATGAATTATCGAAATCCAATTTTTTTTCAAGAATTATGCAACTTTCTGATGTAAACTTAGCCTGGGAAATGTGGCGCTATGAATTTCTGAGAATTTCCAATAACAACGCGCCTTTTATTCGACGTCGCACCAAAGCTCGCGAAAATAAATGGTTCAATAATGATTTACTTAATGAGATTCACTTGCGTGATTATGCACATCGGAACGCATTAAGAACAAATCACAGTAATGACTGGTCTGCGTACCGACATCAGCGAAATTATGTTACAAATCTTATCAGATCCACTCGTAGCCAGTATTATGCCACGCTGATACAAAAAAATGGCTCCAACCCTGGTTGTGTGTGGAAAGCTTTAAAACACATACTGCCTTCGAAAACCTCCTCGAATAAAGAAAGCGGAAAGATTGACCCTGATAAATTTAACCATTACTTTACTTCTGTTGGAAAAAATATTAACGATAAATTTCCGAAAACAATATTTACCTGCGATCATATTGGTAACCCGAATTTGGAATCTTTTGATTTTAATTCAGTTTCGAGTCAATTTGTTTTATCACAGTTGTTGAAAGTAAACTCCAGTATGAAAGAAGATATACTGGGAATGTCAGGATTTTTCCTTAAGATAGCCGCACCTTATATTTCAGCTCCATTAGCCCACATATTTAACATCTCACTTCAAACCGGCGAGTTTCCAGCAGATTGGAAGACCGCTAGGATCACTCCTATATACAAAGGATCTGGATGTAAGGATGATCCAAATAACTACCGACCGATCTCAGTTATAGGCCATGTGCCAAAAATAATAGAACAATTCGTTAAATCGCGCCTCATCACGTTTTTTGAAAGTAATAATCTGTTTTCGGATAAACAATTCGCTTATCTTCCTAATCGTTCAACTTCATTTGCCTTGCACAGCATAATTGACGAATGCTTAATCAGTCTTAATAACAATAATGTTACCGCCGCATGTTTCCTCGATGTAAAAAAAGGTTTTGATAGCCTTGATCATACTGTCTTACTTACAAAAATTAGCGACTATGGCATAAAAGGTATACCGCTTATGTGGTTCGAAAACTACCTGTCTAATCGTAAGCAAGTGGTTTATTCTAATGGTTTGCTTTCAGAACCACGCACCTTGGACATAGGTACCCCACAGGGCACTGTCCTTGGACCTATATTTTTCCTTTTTTATCTAAATGATCTTCCAATGTTCCTCAGTGAGAAATGCGTCATTTATGCTGATGATATTTCAATTTATTCTTCAGCGAATTCAGCCGCTAAAGCTATAGAGTCATTACAAGTAAATCTCGAAATTGCACTTAAATGGTTTAGAGAGAATCGACTGAGTATAAATCCCCAAAAATCATCATTCATATTATTTGGCCCCAAGTCTAAAACCAATGGAAATCAACTGAACATTTCCATGGATAACATTACAGTGATGCCGGTTGAACACACAAAGCTTTTAGGTGTTATCATCGACGCTGGTCTTACATGGAAAAAACATATTCAACTGGTGTGCGACAAAATAGTATCAAAACTAGGTCTCCTTTTCAGATTAAGTAAAACCTTAGATGTCTTTAGCTTAAACACACTTTACAATGCCTTAATTCAGAGTCACATTGATTATTGTATATCTGTCTGGGGTAATTCCTCCAAAACGTATTTATTACAACTCCAAAAACTTCAAAATAGAGCTGCTAGAATCGTTACTAAAACTTATGATACCAATATATCCTCTACATCATTGATTGCAAAATTGGGTTGGATGAATGTTAAACAGAGATACCAATATTTTGTTTCTTTAATGGTCTTTAAATGTTTGTCTGGTAATGTCCCTCCCTCTCTTACGCATACGTTCAGCCGTGTTAATAGTGCATATAATACTCGTTTTTCTCAGGGCTTCAATTTATCATTACCTAAACCAAACAGAGAATCCTTCAAAGCAAGTCTTGCATATGCTGGTCCCATCCACTGGAATTCTTTACCTGTAAGTGTCAAATCTGCAACCAGTCTCTGCCAGTTTAAATCATTGTACAAGCAATTTATGCCATATAATTTTTCATAGCTTGTTCACAGGTGCCTTTTCGTCTTTGTATTCATTACCTATATTACTGTGTCATTATGTAATATATTTATTGTGAAATCACGATCTTAAATGTTTTAATTTTTAGTCAGGCCTCTTATTTAAATTTATTTACTCAATATTCGTGTATATCATTTAAGAATTTTTTTTCTATGATAATTTTAAACCATGTATGTATAACTGTTTTTTATGTATGCATGTATTTTAGTTTCAGTTCTTTCATATTTGCTTTTTTATCTGTGTACTTATCTATATCATCTAGACCAGGACCCTATTGAAAAACAGCTTTTGCTGAATAGGCTTTCCTGGTTAAATATGTATTATAAATAAATAAATAAATAAATAAAAACAAGTCTTTCTGACGATTTCCAGCACCTGTGTCACAGTAGGGTGTAATTTCCGTTAGATAAAGTAATGGTTACCTGTGCAAGTGTGAACGTTACACCTTTGCGTTTCAGTCTGACATGTACCGGAAGTAGTACATGCTCGGTACCTCGTTCTCATTCCGCCTCCACATATGCTGGTGCATGTCTGCCACTGTCCCCACTGATCTTGAAAGTAACAAAACCGAAGGTTAAGGAAAAAAAGGGCTTGGTTCTCAGGCACTTTTTTTCAGAAATCAGTGCGGGCGGGCGGGGTTTTTATTACCTTTTTTGAATGTTTCGTTAAAAATATCATATGATCAGGGAAAAGCATGATAATAACAATTTTCTTTTTTCTAAACAGGTAAAAGCACTACATATCAAGGAAAACTTATCAAAATTGTACTATTAAATCTTCTTGAAAGATGAAAATCAAAATAAAAATTTTTGATGCGGGGGCTTAACATTGACGCGGGCAGTGCCTGAGAACCACACCTTTTATTTTTTATGTCCTAACCATTCGAGTCTGCAAGGTCCGACATGCCTATGTTAACATTGCTTGACAGATGAATTCATCTGCTTGTTTTATGAAGACATAAATATATTCAACTGTCACTTTTGCATGGTCAATTACAGTTTAAGACGTTAATTTAAGAGAAATAACCTTAACTGCAAATTTCGGGCAACTTAATCGTTCTTGTGCCGGGACAGGTGAACAGTTACATACAGGGGGATGTGTTGACATTTTGGCCGAGTTTAGCTCCTTGATACACATAGTTTGTGTGGTGTCTGATAGATAGCGCTGCGATGGACATTTGGCGAAATTATATCGAATTTCTCAGGATCTATGGGGGATTGTGGAAAAGAGCCTTAATAATTAAATATATTTTTTAATAATATGGCTAGCTTTGGGTGGCTCTAGCCATTATTTGTGTTTAGCACAAAATTGACCATGTTGGTCTATAATTATTTTAACATGTGACCAGTAAAAGATAGGGTATCCAAATGCTTGTTTATAGCTGATTGGAGAGGTCATTTTGACTGCATTACATTCAGGCCAGAATTGTGTGAAAGAGAAATACACTATGTGTGAGTAACAAAAACACTAAAGAAAAAAAAACATACCGGAGTTTTGTTATAAAGTCATTCAAAAGAGGCCAAAGTCTTATCTGTTAGATAATTTTACAGGCATATTTCAATAGTGTCCGGTTTCCAGGGAATAAAAACGACGGGAGCTTTAGAAATAGTGCTGTATCCTAGTGGTAAAACAGTGTACTACAATATATCGTGAATGGCCTTGTGTATTCGGATAGAATGCGCTGTAATCGGTGCTTGGGGAAAATAGAGTGAAAATCTCAGGATAAAGATGACAATATCGGAAAAGAAAACCGTTAGAACAAACATTGCATTATTCCGAACATTTCAAGACCATTAACATATGAATCAGAGGCTTGGCCATCAGGAAGATCCATGATACGCCCCTGTATCACAGTACATACTGTGATGAGGTATGATCTGACACGCCCCTGTATTACATTACTTACCTTGATGAGGTATGATCTGACACGCCCCTGTATTACAGTACTTAGCTTGATGAGGTATGATCTGACACGCCACTGTATTACAGTACTTACCTTGATGAGGTATGGTCTGACACGCCACTGTATTACAGTACTTACCTTGATGAGGTATGGTCTCACACGCACCTGTATAACAGTACTTACCTTGATGAGGTATGATCTGACACGCCACTGTATTACAG
The DNA here is from genome assembly GCA_026874595.1 of Sipunculus nudus. Taxonomy (NCBI): domain Eukaryota; kingdom Metazoa; phylum Annelida; class Sipuncula; order Golfingiida; family Sipunculidae; genus Sipunculus; species Sipunculus nudus. Next base: position 7,593,272 of record CM049318.1, on the reverse strand, counting down.
TATTTACCTTGATGAGGTATGATCTGAAACGCCCCTATATTACAGTACTTACCTTGATGAGGTTTGGTCTGACACGCCCCTGTATTACATTATTTACCTTGATGAGGTATGATCTGACATGCCACTGTATTACATTACTTACCTTGATGAGGTATGTTCTGACACGCCACTGTATTACATTACTTACCTTGATGAGGTATGTTCTGACACGCCACTGTATTACAGTACTTACCTTGATGAGGTATGGTCTGACACGCCACTGTATTACAGTACTTACCTTGATCAGGTATGGTCTCACACGCACCTGTATAACAGTACTTACCTTGACGAGGTATGGTCTGACACGCCACTGTATTACAGTACATACCTTGATGAGGTATGATCTGACACGCCACTGTATTACAGTACTTACCTTGATGAGGTATGATCTGACACCCCCTTGTAAAACAGTACTTACCTTGATGAGGTTTGATCAGACACGCCCCTGTATTACATTACTTACCTTGATGAGGTATGATCTGACACGCCACTGTATTACAGTATTTACCTTGATGAGGTACAGTCTGACAGGCCACTGTATTACAGTATTTACCTTGATGAGGTACGGTCTGACACGCTACTGTATAACAGTACTTACCTTGATGAGTATGATCTCACACGCCCCTGTATAACAGTACTTACCTTGATGAGGTATGATCTGACACGCCACTGTATTACAGTAATTACCTTGATGAGGTACGGTCTGACACGCCACTGTATTACAGTACTTACCTTGATGAGGAACGGTCTGACACTCCACTGTATAACAGTATATATACTTACCTTGATGAGGTACGGTCTGACACGCCACTGTATAACAGTACTTACCTTGATGAGGTACGGTCTGACACGCCACTGTATAACAGTACTTACCTTGATGAGGTATGGTCTGACACGCCACTGTATAACAGTATTTACCTTGATGAGGTACGGTCTGACACGCCACTGTATAACAGTACTTACCTTGATGAGGTATGATCTGAAACGCCCCTGTATTACAGTACTTACCTTGATGAGGTATGATCTGACACGCCACTGTATTACAGTACTTACCTTGATGAGGTTTGATCTGACACGCTACTGTCTTACAGTATTTACCTTGATGAGGTATGATCTCAGACGCCCCTGTATTACAGTATTAACCTTGATGAGGTAGGGTCTGACACGCCACTGTATTACAGTATTTACCTTGATGAGGTACGGTCTGACACGCTACTGTATAACAGTACTTACCTTGATGAGGTATGATCTCACACGCCCCTGTATAACAGTATACTTACCTTGATGAGGTATGATCTGACACGCCACTGTATTACAGTATTTACCTTGATGAGGTACACTCTGACACGCCCCTGTATTACAGTATTTACCTTGATGAGGTACGGTCTGACACGCTACTGTATAACAGTACTTACCTTGATGAGGTATGATCTCACACGCCCCTGTATAACAGTACTTACCTTGATGAGGTATGATCTGACACGCCACTGTATTACAGTAATTACCTTGATGAGGTACGGTCTGACACGCCACTGTATTACAGTACTTACCTTGATGAGGTATGATCTGACACGCCACTGTATTACAGTAATTACCTTGATGAGGTACGGTCTGATACGCCACTGTATTACAGTATTTACCTTGATGAGGTATGATCTGACACGCCACTGTATTACAGTACTTACCTTGATGAGGTACGGTCTGACACGCCACTGTATAACAGTACTTACCTTGATGAGGTATGGTCTCACACGCCCCTGTATTACAGTATTTATCTTGATGAGGTATGGTCTGACACGCAACTGTATAACAGTACTTACCTTGATGAGGTACGGTCTGACACGCCACTGTATTACAGTATTTACCTTGATGAGGTATGATCTGATACGCCCCTGTATTACAGTATTTACCTTGATGAGGTATGATCTCAGACGCCCCTGTATTACAGTATTTACCTTGATGAGGTACGGTCTGACACGCCACTGTATTACAAGTCTCCGTCTGCGTGGTACACCCGGTCGAACTACAGCCTTGTCTTTGTCTGACCCCGCTACCACACGTGACCGAGCAGGAACCCCAGCCGGACCACGAAAGGTCAACTGCAAAAGAACAAACGAACTCCATTCACCACATTGCACCGTGAAATTCGTCAGCTTCATCCGCTCTTCATAAGCACTGGTGAATATCTTATAGATTTAATTCTGCGACAATGTTTCTTGGATATTTATATCAATTAATTGTTTTAAATTTTGTTAAATCTTATAACATATTCTTTTAAATATTGAGTAAGAGTTAGTTTTCATGTGTGGCATAATATTCGAGCAAAACAATGTTTTATTTCAATATAATAATTTACCAATTATATAAAACAGTTTTAAGTAATTACCCTAATTCATACAAACGGTGTTTATAAACAGGTTCATGATAGTTCCGAGTATCCTTTGTCAAGTGCAAAATTAAACTTGATGATTTTTTTACCTAATTTATCATAGGTGATTAAATGTCATTGGATACGACAAGGAGAGAAACAAGATGAAATCAATAAAAGTACATCTTACCAGTCCCACAGGAACCTCCGTAACATGACCGCGAGTACTTGGTACAGCTGGTTGAACATTCGTCTCTGGTCTGAGTCCCGTAACCGCAGGTCACCGAACACTGGGTCCACTGAGTCCACGTGGACGTCACTGCAAAACAAGGGATAACTGTAGTCCATATTTTACAGTAACATGTATACAAATTCTAATTATACAGCATTCACTGATACAAATATGTGATATATTTTATAGCGGTGTGCTTCATAAATATTATGACTGACGATGATCGCAGTGGACTTTTGTCACGAAACTTCTCGGTGGTCACGCTTTGGATATAAACATTTTGGGGTCTTGAACTGTGTCCTAAGGGAATTATCTTTGCTTTTTTTTCTCCATAAATCCAGAGTTATCTCAAATTATTTTCTGAGGGGGCTATTGCAGCTCTACCTGTCGGCAATCACGATTGAATGAATATTAATGCAAAAAGCAGTATGCTTCTCCAAATCAGAGCCTCAGGCCCGCTCTAACTTTACATTTGCTGAGACTAATAGAGTAAGACATAACAGACGGTTCTGAGTTGTGTGCCATGGTACAAGTGAGGCCTGATTTATCTTGCAATTATTTTGCGGTGAACCAATCAAGCTGGTCCATATTCTTTTGTTTGAGGAACAAGCAAGATTCACTAAAATTCACGAATTTTGTACTTTACCTTTAAAAAAAACTATAGAGGCCTGTGGAACGGTGTCAGAATTTTGTCAGACGCGTATTTCCAACACTGCATATAGCACATTGTGTTTTTTTTCGATATGGAAGGATTACTCCGTTGAGACTCCTTTGTTGCAACCATCATTGTGAAGGCGCTCACTGTTGTAATAATTATATAATTAGTGGCCGTAATTACAGCAGTGGCTGTATCATCAAGTGTGTGTGTGTATGTGTGTGTGTGTGGGGGGGGGGGGGGGGGTTAAGGGACGTAAGCTAGGGCACCTGTTTTTCATAAACCTACAAATCTTGAAATATCCTTTTCCAAGGTTATAGTACAAAGGAGTGCACTCAGAGAAGATTTGTGGCCATGTTGTAAACAATATTAAAGGAGTACTATTATTACTATTATTATTATTATTATTATTATTATTATTATTATTATTATTATTATTATTATATAAAACCAAACTTTTGGTTCAGGTCAGTCAAGAAGACAGGAATGGAATCAAAGTCTATCATTCTAATTATTCACAATTGGTCAGCGTTATTTGCTCTTCATATAATAGTATCAAGAACCTGAATATGGGTCCGTCCAATCTAATTGGTTGGGGGGGGGGGGGAATTAACGGAATGAAAATTAGATCATGAAACGCTGTTAAAATAAAACCCTTCAGACCCAGAATGCATTCATACATACTTTCATGATTGGCCTATATGAAGTGACCCCCCCCCCAATGAAGTTACTCCTTCAATATATGTTGAACATCTACAATTATATTGCGGATCAGGTGATCAGTGTCCAATAGAGACAAACGAAGCTTTGAATACCTTGGCAACTCTGTGTGTTGCAGCCTTCAGTCTGTGTTTCGCACAACCCGGATGTACACTGGCGCCGCCTGGTCCGAGTTCCACCGCCACAGGATCTTGAACAGGAATCCCAGTTTCCCCAGGGCGCTGTAACATAGGATGTTAATCAAATATACCAATCTCTTCAATATAATAAGAAAATGTATAGGAAATGCTTTAACTGAAAATGGAGATAAGATAACTCCATATAAATCACACCTACGTACTTCTGGGTTTTATTTTTTTGTCTCCGCCAGGAGGGTACGTGTTCCTCCCCGTTCGTGTGTGTGTGATTGTTCACTATATAACTCAGACAATCATGAACGGAACCTCATGAATTTTCAGGTGTGGATCCTGGATATGATCCGGAATCAGAAAAGTCATTAAGGAGTTTTCACATAGGTAACGTCATAAATGCACAAGTGACAGTGAGATTACGGGCCAAATAAGTGAATGCAAACACGGTTGTCAGTGCATTCCACAAAAGGGATCTCCACATGTCAAAAGGTTGCAATCCTTAGAATGCAGATTTCTAGTCATAAGTGTGATCTTAGTTATTTTTAAAGAGGATTTGTACATGGGTTTGCACTCTTTTGCCTTCCTTTCAGATCTGTATTCAAGGTGCTATCCTGCATGGGCCGGCCGTAAGAACCTGCTACACGTCATTGCTTGCTCAAGCAAAGACCGGGCCGGTACCAAATCTAACAGCCTGTCCTCTCCCGTCATATTATCACGTGACCATCCATGTTTGTTGCATGTCTCATGGGCCTCGCTCTCTGAATATTTCCTTATTTTTGTGATCCTTGGTGAAATTCCGACAGGGGCTTGAACCCGCCTTTGCCAAAATTCGACCCTTCACCTCCGATTGTACCAGTACGCCACTCGACCACCAAGTACCGTTTTAGTCCACGCATTTATAAAATATTAAGAGTATATAACCATGACGTAAATGTGAGCATGGAAAATTTTCTTCGCCTTTGTCAATATGTATTTGTTAAATATCAGTGATAATGGGCATGTCAGAGAACGTCTGTGTAAGGAGTGTGGAAATCACAGTCAGAGACCGTCTGTGTGGGGAGTGTGGAGATGACAGTCAGAGACCGTCAGTGTGTGTAGTGCGGAGATGACAGTAAGAGAACGTCTGTGTGTGGAGTGTGGAGATGAGTCTGAGACCGTCTGTTTGGAGTGTGGAGATGAGTCAGAGACCGTCTGTGTGTAGAGTGTGGAGACGACAGTCAGAAAACGTCTGTGTGGAGTGTGGAGATGAGTCAGAGAACGTCTGTGTGTGGAGTGTAGAGATCAGTCAGAGACCGTCTGTGTGTGGAGTGTGGAGATGACAGTCAGAGAACGTCTGTGTGGAGTGTGGAGAAGACAGTCAGAGACCGTCAGTGACTCAGTGTGTGGAGTGTGTAGATGACAATCAGTGTGATGACAGTCAGAGACCGTTTGTGTGTGGAGTGTGGAGATGAGTGAGAGACTGTCTGTGTGTGGAGTGTGGAGATGAATCAGACACCGTCTGTGTGTGGAGTGTGGGGATGAGTCAGAGACCGTCTGTGTGTGGAGTGTGGAGATAACAGTCAGAGAACGTCTGTGTGGAGTGTGGAGAAGACAGTCAGAGACCGTCAGTGTGTGGAGTGTGTAGATGACAATCAGTGTGATGACAGTCAGAGACCGTTTGTGTGTGGAGTGTGGAGATGAATCAGACACCGTCTGTGTGTGGAGTGTGGAGATGAGTGAGAGACCGTCTGTGTGTGGAGTGTAGAGATGAGTGAGAGACCGTCTGTGTGGGGATGAGTCAGAGATCGTCTGTGTGTGGAGTGTGGAGATGACAGTCAGAGACTGTCTTTATGTGGAGCGTGGAGATGAATCAGAGACCGTCTGTGTGTGGAGTGTGGAGATGACAGTCAGAGACCGTCTGTGTGTGGAGTGTGGAGATTACAATCAGAGACCATCTGTGTGTGTGGAGTGTGGGGATGAGTCAGAGACCGTCTGTGTGTGGAGTTTGGAGATGAGTCAGAGACCATCTGTGTGCGTTGAGTAAACAAGATTATAGGACATTTTATCGTATGTAAACACTTACGATGCGATAGGAAGCCACGAAGTCAGGATAACATGTCCTATTCTGCATCGTATAATATTGTATCCAAATTTGGTTACGTGGACACTTGGCTTTGAGTAGGGATAAAAGGGGGGGGGGGGGGGGGGAATTGTGGTTAAAGACTATTCATGGAGGAGGGAGATGGCGTTAAAAGTGTCCGTAAGGGATGCAGGTCGGGGGTAGAGTCTGATGTTGAGGATGTGGTCGATGGGTAGAAGCAGTACGAGGAGGATAGAGGTGGTGGTTAGTAACAGTTCGTTGGGAATAAAGGTGACGGTTAGAGACTGTATGTGGGCTGGAGGTGATGGTTAGAGACTGTATGTGGGCTGGAGGTGACGGTTAGAGACTGTATGTGGGCTGGAGGTGACGGTTAGAGACTGTATGTGGGCTGGAGGTGACGGTTAGAGACTGTATGTGGGCTGGAGGTGATGGTTAGAGACTGTATGTGGGCTGGAGGTGACGGTTAGAGACTGTATGTGGGCTGGAGGTGACGGTTAGAGACTGTATGTGGGCTGGAGGTGATGGTTAGAGACTGTATGTGGGCTGGAGGTGATGGTTCGAGACTGTATGTGGGCTGGAGGTGACGGTTAGAGACTGTATGTGGGCTGGAGGTGACGGTTAGAGACTGTATGTGGGCTGGAGGTGACGGTTAGAGACTGTATGTGGGCTGGAGGTGATGGTTAGAGACTGTATGTGGGCTGGAGGTGATGGTTAGAGACTGTATGTGGGCTGGAGGTGATGGTTAGAGACTGTATGTGGGCTGGAGGTGATGGTTAGAGACTGTATGTGGGCTGGAGGTGAAGGTTAGAGACTGTATGTGGGCTGGAGGTAATGGTTAGAGACTGTATGTGGGCTGGAGGTGATGGTTAGAGACTTTATGTGGGCTGGAGGTGATGGTTAGAGACTGTATGTGGGCTGGAGGTGACGGTTAGAGACTGTATGTGGGCTGGAGGTGACGGTTAGAGACTGTTCGTTGAGGATGGAGATGGCGATAGAGACTCTCCCTGGAGGATGGAGGTGGTGGTTACAGACTGTTCGTGAGGAAATTAGGGAAGCCGTAAAAGACTCTCCGTGGAGGTAAGAGTTGGTTGATTAAGACTCCCCATGGTGGTGGAATTCAAGGAATGTATGTAGATTAAGCAGTTGGCGTTGAGGGACTGTGAGACAGCTGTACCTTGACAGTTTTGGAGATTGCATGTTTCCTGCTGCATACTTTCACCAGAACATGGATCAATTTGACAGTTGCGATATCGTCGTCTGGTACCGGAACCACAGGTCACCGAGCATGCGCCCCATTGTTGCCAGTTAAACCATGATCCTGTAAAAAATTAAATATTTGAATATTGAGCACTCTTTAAAGTGTACGTAGCAAAAATGAAGTCTTTATAAAAACTTGTTTTTTTTTTAACTTGGCGTACAAGTCACGAAATTTGGATACAACACATTTCATAATTTCCCTTTCGCAACGTCCTATCGTAAATATTCAAGAATGGTATCGTATTTTCCCGGATATCATACGAATTTTGTGAAAAGGGAATGAGAAAGGTGATGGTTAGAGAGATTCCGTTGAAGATAGAGGTTGCAGTTAGAGACCGTCAATGGGGAGGAGGTTTTGGTAAGAGACAGTCCATTTGGGATGGAGGTGACGGTTAGAGAGCGTTCGTTGAGGATGGTGGTGACGGTAAGAGGCAGTTATTTTTGGATGGTAGGAACGGTAAGAGACAGTTTGTTTGAGATGGAGGTGACGGTAAGAGACAGTTTGTTTGGGATGGTGGTGACGGTTAGAGACTGTTCGTTGAAGATGGTGGTGACGGTAAGAGACTCTCCCTGGAGGATGGAGGTGGTTGTTAAAGATTGTTCGTGAGGGAATTTAGGTAGCGGTAAGAGACTCTCCGTGGAAGTTAGAGTTGGTGGTTAGAGACTCTCCATGGTGCAGGAATTCAAGGAATGTATTTAGAAGATGCAGTTGGCGTTGAGGGACTGTGAGACAGCTGTACCTTGACAGTTTTGGAGATTGCATGTTTCCTCCTGCATACTTTCACCAGAACATGGATTAATTTGACAGTTGCGATATCGTCGTCTGTTACCGGAACCACAGGTCACCGAGCATGCGCCCCATTGTTGCCAGTTAAACCATGATCCTGTAAAAAATAAAAATATTTGAAACAGAAATAATGAGCAGCCTTTAAAGTGTACGTAGCAAAAATGAAGTCTTTATAAGAACTTGTTTTTTTTTAACTTAGCGTACAAGTTACGAAATTTGGAAACAATACTGTTCGTAATTTCCCTTTCGCAACGGCGTATCGCAAATACTCAAGATTTGTATCGTATTTTCCCGGACATTATACGAATTTTGTGCAAAAAGGAATGATAAAGGGGACGGTTAGAGAGATTCCATTGAGGATAGAGGTGGCGATTAGAGACCGTCCATGGGAAGGAGGTTTTGGTAAGAGACAATCTGTTTGGGATGGAGGTGACGGTTAGAGACGGTTCGTTGAGGATGGTGGTGATGGTAAAAGGCAGTTATTTTTGGATGGTGGGGACGGTAAGAGACAGTTTGTTTGAGATGGAGGTGACGGTTAGGGACAGTTTGTTGAGGATGGAGGTGACGGTTAGGGACAGTTCGTTGAGGATGGTGGTGACGGTTCGAGACAGTCCGTTTTGGATGGTGGTGACAGTTAGAGACAGTTTGTTTGAGATGCATGGAGGTGACGGTAAGAGACAGTTTGTTTGAGATGGAGGTGACGGTTAGGGACAGTTTGTTGAGGATGGTGGTGACGGTTAGAGACAATCTGTTTGGGATGGTGGTGACGGTTAGAGACGGTTCGTTGAGAATGGTGGTGATGGTAAGAGGCAGTTATTTTTGGATTGTGGGGACGGTAAGAGACAGTCCGTTTGGGATGGAGGTGACGGTTAGGGATAGTTCGTTGAAGATGGTGGTGACGGTTATAGACAGTCTGTTTGGGATGGTGGTGACAGTTAGAGACAGTTTGTTTGAGATGCATGGAGGTGACGGTAAGAGACAGTTTGTTTGAGATGGAGGTGACGGTTAGGGACAGTTCGTTGAGGATGGTGGTGACGGTTCGAGACAGGTCGTTTGGGATGGCGGTGACGGTAAGAGACAGTTTGTATGAGATTGAGGTGATTGAGGATTGAGGGAATTTAGGTAGCGGTAAGAGACTCTCCGTGGAGGTTAGAGTTGGTGGTTGGAGACAGTCCACGGGGAATGGCGGTGACGGTAAGAGACAGTTTGTTTGTGATTGAGGATTGAGGGAATTTAGGTAGCGGTAAGAGACTCTCCGTGGAGGTTAGACTTGGTGGTTGGAGACAGTCTACGGGGGATGGAGGTGACGGTTGGAGACAGGTTGAGGATTAAGGTGGCGATAAGAGACTCTCCCTGGAGGATAGCGTTGGTGATTAAAGACTGTTCGTGAGGGAATTTAGTTAGCGGTAAGAGACTCGCCGTGGAGGTTAGAGGTGTGGTTAAAACTCTCCATTGTGTAGGAATTCAAGGAATGTATGTAGATGATGCAGTTGGCGTTGAGGGATTGTGAGACAGCTATACCTTGACAGTTTTGGAGGTAGCATCTTTCCTCCTCTCTATTTTGACCAGAACATGGATTACTTTGACAGTTGCGATATCGGACTCTGGTACCGGAACCACAGGTCACCGAGCATGCGCCCCATTGTTGCCAGTTAAACCATAATCCTGTGATAAAATATTTGAAACAGGAATATTGTGCTCCCTTTAAAATGTACGTAGCTTTAATGAAGTCTTTATAAGAACTTGGATTTTTATTTTGGCGTAAAGGTCACGAATTAGGAAACAACACATTTCGTAATTTCCCTTGTGCAACGTCGTTTCGTAAATACCCAAGATTAGTATCGTATTTTCTCGCACATTACACGAATTTGTGCAAAGGGAATGGGATCAAAACATCAAATAAACCGATAATCAACATGGCTGCTCATTAAAGAGTTCATTCTGTACATCGCCTAAAATTAGCGAAAATGCGCTAGGAACAGGAAATAATGCATTACGAAAGATTTGACAAGTAAAAAAAGACTAAGCCACTTAAGTCCAGCGTGCTCGTTATGAAATTTGGATACGATACGAAACCATTTACGATATGAAAATATCGATCATGCTCGGAAAACTTCGTTTTGTGTGTCAACATACACGTTGCGATACAGAGCCAAAACACATTATCGTGAAAAATGTGCTACGAACTAGAAATTTAAAGTAGGGAACGACAAGGAAGAGGACTAATTAAGCCATGTTATGAAAATTGGATACGATGCGATAGAAACCATTTTCCTTACGAAAATTTCGAACATGCTCGAAAAAAGTACGATACGATACTAAGCCAAGATCGCACTTCAAAACACACGTCGCGATAGGAAGCCAAGAGGCCAAGATTTCGTGTCGCATCCTTTCTTCGAATCATATCGTATCAAGATCTAGTATGATGGACGCTGGGCTTCAAGTATTTAGCAGGGATAATATTGTGGAATAATATAACTCTGGCCAAATTCCCGCAAATATAAATTCATGACAGATATACTTAATTGATGACGTACCAATATACAGAGTAAACTTTACAGAGCCATATATATGACAAATACCTTTCTTTCAGAAAGTGGATAGGAAAAAAAGTTAAAGTGTCACTGGTTTAATCTTTCATATCTTTAATAAAATGTTATAAATCCGAAAGTGGTCAATCATTTGCACAAGTTACAAAATAAGTTATTATTTAAATTATTATATTATATAGATTATTATACAATAAAAAATATTCTGAAGAGGTTCAAAAGCCTATATATAAAATCAATCCAAAAGGTCTAAAATTCCTTTAGAAACCATTATTTATTTGTATTTATATGTTATTTTGATTTCTTTTCAAGATAATTTCGTTACTTGACAGAAAATAAAATGCTGTTTTAAACATATTTTAAAAAATTTTCTGTCCTTATTATTTATTTATTTTCTGTAATATATTAGGGCAGCAGGCAAAATTTGTAGGTTTAATTGGCTGAGCTCAGAAATCCACAGCCACCTAGTTAGCCTGAAGGCCAAGACACTAAATGAGATTTAAACTTGACTTCAAAAGTATTGTTTACCTTGATTTGATGTTGAGCAGGACTGGGTGTTACAGCCGACCTCGCGTACGTTCTGTCCTTGGCAGTTTTGGGCAGTCGCGCACGTGCGTCTCTCCGTTCGAGTTCCTCCTCCACACGTCAGACTGCATCCGCTAGCCGCGTACCACGGGCCCCACAGGGCTTCTGTATACAGGACGCCAAGTTAGAAACGGCAAGTTACCTTAACGTGAATTCACTAGATGAACCACATCAAATAATAATCAAATGTATTTTAACAGACAACGCATGTTATCCTTCGGATACAGATTCCTCGACTCAAGAGTTACGGCTGGAGATACCTTGTACATATCGCGGCCCGGTATATAAGGTTTATATCAGCCTGGCATACATGTATCAGCCCACTGCAGTGCATTGAAATGAAACGTGATGAGATATAACATGAAATCAACAAGCTATGTTCTAAGTGCATGAAAACCTGTTTATATATAGTTGATAACATTCGTGGTCGTTTCGTAAAACAGCTTATAATCCTTTCATAAACTGCACGTAATACCCTCTCCCCGATACAGCTACCTTCAGGTCACGTTGAAGGAAATTACATTCAAAACAGCTAATAATACGGACTGATTTTGTTTTTCCTGGTCCACTGGGTGTCATACAAAGATTTTAGAGCACAGACATTAATAAAGATATAACCATGTGAGAACTCATTCTTTGTGATAAGAACAAACAGTTTACAAAAACCAAATATATATGGAATTTCGAAAAAATTGTCCCATTTATTTTTAACAGCATTTGTTTACACACTACTCCGCCAATGAAAAATAACCGAATAAAAGCGCCTGTTTTTGTATTTCATGATGCTTTTCTAAACTACATAAGATTACACTTGTACAGTCTATATTTAAAAGAAAATTATACACAATTCCGTAAGATGCTTCGCCTGTCTGCTCTTGTTTATTTCCCCTTCTCTTTTTACATGCCCATGTACCAATAAGTCTATTGCAAGTTCACGCTTCACTCTACATTTAAATCTCATTTTTCGATTGACATAATGCAAATGTACTCTTCTCAGCAAAACAATTAAAAATATCTTACCTCCCCACGACAAACCGGTTCTGCAATTAAAGAAACAAACTTTGCATATACATACATACATACATACATACATACGTCTACATAACATATACCTACATACACTTATACATGCACACGTATATATGTATATAGTTCAAGACTTTAACCTACATGGTTTTTTTTACAACGTTGTTTCGTAAGGGCTGTAGGTCCTCACTCTTCGAGAACCCATTATGAAGTGGGCCAAGTATTGAATTCTGAATGATTGATCTGGCGCATACACATATCTAATTAATCTAGTTGTTTGATGGATCCGAAACACTTCTTCAAGCATATATATATATATATATATATATATATATATATATATATATATATATATATATATATATATTTATAGATATATTTATGTATATAAACATGAAATAATTCATTGGCGTGTCCAGGATTTTAAAATAGAGGGGGCGCTGCCCTAAAGTCAGGAAAGGGGGAAGTTCTGCGTCTTTTAGACAAGTTATATATATATGTATATATATATATATATATATATATAAATGTATATATATTAATAAATCATTTTTTTTTCAATTATATTGATGTTCCACAAACCCCTTTCAGTAGGAAGCAAGCATATTTAAACTTGTTTACTTGTTTGAATACCCTGCATGCGTGGCTTTTAAATTGTCTCCTACTGAACATGTCAAATATTGTTAGTTCGAGCATAATTATTATAATATATAATAATATGATAATATATGATATATTATATATGATTCTTATATGTAAAAGAACTGAAATAGAATAAATATTATATGTCACTGAATCTGTCAAAGGTTACTACATATATTTTTCATGTAGAGCTTCTGATAATGAATTCCATAATATAGGTTTTCGTAGATAAATTATTATTGCAGCAATTAATTTCGAACTTTAGCCAGTTGGAGTTAAAAAGAAATAAAAATAGTCTGACCTGAGGTAATTAAAGTACATAAACACAAGATATATTAGAAGTGAAAAATACTCATTGACTGTTATTTGCATACCGTTTTCAGATTTATATTATTTTTGAAAATTCAGCTTTCAGACATAAAGCCTGGCCATGTAGCTCCAGTGACAGTAGCTGGGTATTTAGATGAGATTTTAATTACCCCAGAATTCAAGAAACCGGATGCTTTCATATAGTCTCTTGGTGTGTTCCAGGGTAAATTTTTAAAATGAGGCATAGCAAGCGTCTAGTGGAAGTATAAATAGCTTGCATGGATTGTTTAATAGTTTTTGGCCATCCACCATCATGTTACAGAACAATCATAGGGTTCGGAGACTTCACTTCTGCACCCAAAAAAAAATAGAAAAAAGATATAGTAAAAAAAAAAAAAAACATGAGAGAAATGTGAAAGGATATAATCCCTTTTCTGTTTAGATTTATTTTAGAAATTTTCAAAGTCTGACACTCTTTACATTTACATTACAGACAATATCTTGCTAAGCTTTTGTTCTTTCTTCAGAAAATTTCAACAAATACAACAAAACTAGTTTCTCTTTAGGTCAATAGGAACCTTTAGAACTGATAATAAATATACATTATAATATCAGATATATATATATATATATATATATATATACATTACAGACAATATATCTTTCTTGCTTTTCTTCTTTCTTTTCCATAAGGGAATAACATTACCACCTTTTTCTTCTCCTTAAATCATGAGATTTTCATCCCCCCCCCCCCGGGCTATCGCACCGCCACCTGTCGGTATAAGTACAGTCGTATTTTATAGCACAAACTCAAGCGCAGGGAGGTTTGTTTGTATTGTTTGCATAATCGATCAAAAACGATTATGTATACACAGTCAAAGAAGTCTTACTATCTCGATAAACTAATTTGATTCTCTCAGAGATATTAGAAACACAGGGCACAAAACAGCGATCAGCATTAAAACTTAATTTGTGCATGCAGCGAATAAGTGTTAACAACCTGGCCTCATATGCGAAGTCAAAAGACGCATGATTCATGATTGAACATCTGAACCCTTATAGACCTGTCATTGCTTTAATATTAATATATTTAATATTATTAATTAATATAATGATAATATTAATATGATTAACAGTAGAAAAACAATAATTCTAAGGGTCATCATCTATGAGTGTTCTCAGGATACTAATGATTATTAAAAGCTAAGATTGAAACATGGTTACATTAAATACCTTAACACCAGAAGAGTAGAAAATAATATAAACAAATATAGGGAATTTTTTTAGTGATGCAGTCATTACATGCGTGCATACGAAATGGAATTAAACACTAATTTTTTTCCATTGACTGTATATCAGTAATGTAATAGATATACCTATATATCTGATCTGCAGGAGCGTGCTGCGAGCAGTGTATATATATTATATGTTAATCATTTCGAGACAGTGTTGTCATGTGGGAAAAAAATAATTTTAAGGGTGAAAATCATGAACAAGAGCTGGTTTACATTTACTACTAATTTTACTAAAGATTTTTGTTAAAAAGGTTAAGAGTGTATTTTGTCAGTATATGTTGATTGTCTGTTTGTGGTTATGAGTGTATTAAACCTACACCAGGACTTACCCCGTTACGGTTGAGATCAGGCAGAACCATCCAAACAAAAAACACAAAACAGCAGGTTTAGACCGATCCATGGTTGGTTACATACACTCCCTTTAATTTACAAACCGTTACAGTAGTCTAAAGCGTCTATGACAAGACAGGTGTGCTTCTAGGTCCTGACAAAGTGACTGTGTAACCACCTGGAAGGCCTGCTTGTATTTATATACATTTTCTTCCCAGTCTCTGTCTCACAATGGTGCTAGTTGTTACTATGTGATAGTGTAGAAAAGCACCAGCTAGCATGATAACGTGAGGAGGAGACAAAGACGCAGGCGATAGACCGTAAAATGCCTGATACGGCGACATACTTTGTTCTCTTTTGATGCATTTTCTCACGCATTTGTCCCTGGAAATGATAAAGCTGACTCATAAAATACAGAATTTATATAAGAATACCATGGTGGCCTGTATCTGGTGTGGTATTGTAATGTGAATGTTGCCTGTGTGGAGGGCTATTCGAGTTTACTCACTGGCTGTCACACAACGCTCACTTGCAACGAGGAAGCGCTTAGAGTGTGATAAATACATCCAAGTTCGATATCACCATTAGTAGTGTTCATGTTAACGCGCATCAAACAGCCGAAATGAAAGAGCTTTGTGAAATGTCATCTCAGTCGTGACTGGAAAGCCATGACTTATGTCAGCCAAAACTGACGGGTAAAAATTATTGGAGTCCGGAAACTGTAAAGGTATTACCCTAATCAGTCCCTCCGATGGGTTGCGTTTTACCCTGGATACAGGTAGAAAACATACGGCATTGATTAAACCATGAATATAACCTACAGAACCGCCCCCAAAATGGCTAAGGGCTTGTTCACACATAGCCGAGGTTGAACTGATGTGTCCCGACGTCACAACGATGTCACTCTATGCTGAGTTGCTGACACAATGACGTAAACGCCGGCCACGTGAAACATTAGACATCACATTCGAGTAGTTAGGGGTACAGCGGAGACATCGGAATCACATCGGGATTAATCGGGAAAGCTCGAGAAACATCCGCGTAATATTGAAAAACCTCTAGAGACAGCAACAAACATGAAACATCGGGATAACAATCACGTAGTCCCGATATTATTATAATATTTATTTATTTATTATAATATTGTGAAGGGTGGCCTGTACCAGAATAAGAATTCTGTTATAAGCAGGGCCCTCTTCCAAGATATACAAGATATTATAAACAATGGAACATGATAATAAAAATACATAAAAGTACATGTACAATGCGAAATATAAAAGACATAATGAGACTGTAAAATCATTACAAAGGAATGATAATATCATAAAATTAATAAAAGGGACGGTACTAACAGCGGTAAGAGCAACGATTACATCTAGAACAATTTCGTGCTGTGATAAGATTATGACATCATTGTAAAATCGGAGAAGTACGAACGTGATTATTTTTTAAAATGCTGCAAATTAGAAGCAAACTTAATGTGTCGAGGAAGGGAGTTCCATAGAGTACTGCCTGCATAAAAAGAGGTAGCCTTGAAGGCTTCAATACGCGGTTTCGGAAGGATAAAGTTTTTGTTTTCGGTTAACCGCGTCGAATAATTATGAATGCCGATGTCTCCCAAAGTTTACCAAAGTCCCGATGCTATTCCGGTTTTATTCCGAAGATATCCGAATCGCCGATCAAATAATAATATGAGGATTATTTTTTTGAGAATGAGTAAAATGGCCAAGTTCCCAACAATCTATGCATGTTTATGTATACTGTCAGCATGTTTACAAAGGTATTACCGTGAATTAAATAATTTTTGTGTGGTTTTCTCCAAAATATAACACTAATCGCCATTGTGTTTGTGACATCATACATCGTGTATTTACAGGGATGGATCCAGGATTTATAAAAACGAGGGGTACAAACAAGGAAGACTAAAGAGAAAACTTAATGGGTCTGAACCCCTTAAAAAAGGTTGTGGTAGCTGAAAAAGGGAGTTTGATAGATATTCATCTCTCTCTCTCTCTCTCTCTCTCTCTCTCTCTCTATATATATATATATATATATATATATATATATATATATATATATAATTTTCCTGCAAGAACGATATATATTTTTTTTAATTTTTAAAACCATGGTTTGTTTGATCCTGCCTATTAGAGACTGATATCTGACTGACTGAAGATGTATTAGGCCCTGATAACTCCATAGGCCTAAAGATTTGACTGAAATCGAAGATGCCACTGAGCCACGAGGAGAGGGTCGTTTCATCCATCATGTGGTCAAAAGAGCAGGTACAACGCATAAGCCGGTACATCCGTTAAGCAGGCCAGCTCAGACAATGCCCACCAAGAACCATA
The DNA here is from genome assembly GCA_026874595.1 of Sipunculus nudus. Taxonomy (NCBI): domain Eukaryota; kingdom Metazoa; phylum Annelida; class Sipuncula; order Golfingiida; family Sipunculidae; genus Sipunculus; species Sipunculus nudus. Next base: position 7,575,916 of record CM049318.1, on the reverse strand, counting down.
TCCTCTAGGACACTCAAAATACATATCGCCATTATCGTCATCAACCAAGAGATTGATATCACTGAGCCTATGTTTTAAAGGTTTTATAAGCGCCGGCCCAAGAAAAAGTCAATAAGGGTCTATTGCTAAGGCATTAGAAAAGGTCTGAGGGTTTTTTGAAGACCTGACCACTTTCCTTTAGATGCCTGGGGGGGGGGGGGGGTCGAAGAGGCTCAGAAGTCTAATCAATGCCTTAAACAATGGAAGCAAATATCTTAGATTTTGTTGAGAGAGAGAGAGAGAGAGAGAGAGAGAGAGAGAGAGAGAGAGAGAGAGAGAGACGCCGTGTTACCCATTGTTCGCTATACAGTGTTTCTGTCACGTAGACGTAGGTGATGAGTAATTACGGGCCGCCGGAGATAAAGCAGACATTCCCATTAACTTGCTTGTATCACATATTCCGCCGATCTGATAACACAGAAAGGCGTGTTCACGAGGACCCGGTGTCATTAACTGTATGTCATTAGCAACTGATGTCTGTGAGACAATTTCCCAAAGGCCGTACAGTCAGTCTTTTTTTATATTTATTGAGAAAGCGGCAGGTTTTACTAGTTCGTGAGCTTTCGGTTACAGCAGAATAAAGGGTATGCCTCAGTGCCGTATAGGATTAAGCTAGGGTGAGGCCTTGACTATGAGACGTTTCGAAAAGCAGCTCCTGACCTTGAGAAACAAAATATCCTTCCTGCTTTATGGAATTATTGAATACCGTTAATACATAACACTTACAGTTATATTAAAGTCCCGCCCATATCATATCCGCATTGGTTTCCGTTCTTATGAAATGCATCTAAGCACTTACTCTATAGATACATGTATTAAAATCAGTGGCAGGTGCGTTGGGTGCGTATCATGTACTTTCACCTCGGTATACAGATTGGTCCATTTCGGTTAATATCCCACGCCAAGCTGGAACACCAAGACTATAGGTGTACTTTACCCTCGTGTATTTCTCGTTTTAGATATCACGTGATCACGGTACTGTTCCTATTTTCCAAACAATGAAAACTTTTCCTTCGACCTTTAATTCAAATACGTCAGATACTTCTATAGATAGGTGATTTCAGACTACTTGGGGTTTTTTTGCTGTCGCACAGTGTAATGAATATAATAATAGTGCTTGATATAACACCTGCAATTAATTTAAATATAATCAAGGGCAAACACTATTTTGTGGTAATATTTTATTTATCTTCAACCATTTTATAATTTGCCTTCCAAGGTGGACGTTTAGGGACGGATACAGAATAGAGAATATGGGAGGGGGGGGGGGGGGGGTTCGGTATTAATCGCTTTTTTTTTACTATATCGCAGAATTTCAGAGCAAAACAGTGAGTAAATGAGGGGGGGGGGCTGCATGCGCCCACGTTAATCAGCCCTTGACGTTGAACTGTATCCAAAGAAGTTTAAACTGGTTCTGTGGATTGGCTTTTACCTTGTCATATTGACAAATTCACGGAAACTAGTAGGCTACATTGGAACATAACAAGGAAATCTTTAATGGCAATAATAATATATTAAGCCGTCAAAATAATCTTACTGCGTGACATGTTCAGTGACCCTATTGGTCAGGCTCCCCAGCATATAAGTTTTCCTGATGTATCAGCCAAGACTTAGATCGGTACAAGTGAACTACATGACTACAAGGGACGCGGGGTTACGGACGGAAGTAACCATGAGAGGATCTGCACGTGCTAAACCATGGTAATGACATGTTTTCCAATGGCAGTTCACAGAGTGACACAGTGACGTCACTGAACGGGTCAGTGAAAGGTTTACCATGGTTTTTTCTTTCTACGCCCACATGTATATATGAGTTTTGCTTCAGTGTTATGAATATATGCATATTTTTACTTAATTACGACAAAATTTTACGCACTTATTTTGTTGATGATGACTTGAGAAGTTGTTGTGCATACCTTACATATTTGCCACAGGCACTATATTGAACGTTATAATGTTCTACAAGTGCAATGAGGTACCGGGTTGCCACTGCTACCGCTTGATTTTATGACATATTAAAATAAGTACGTATAGATTGAGGCACAGATGTACGCACATCTCCGGATGTAGTTAGGAGTAAGATAATTAAGAAGACTCACGATATGAGTATTTGAAGAAGTCTGTATGAAAGTAAACATTCGAACTATAGCACTACGGTGATTATTTTAGGTATATATTGTATACATACCGTCACATAACGATGTTAATTTTTTTTAACAAATAACAGTATATATATATATATATATATATATATATATATATATATATATAAGTTGTTTTTTTTTCGGCGTTTTGCATATATATATATATATCAGGGTTGGGGCCAGGTACAAGTAAAAGTACCTAGGTACAGGTACAGGTACTTGTGAATTTGCCAGGTACAGGTACAGGTACAGGTACTTGATTTTCACAGAGTACCTAGGTACAGGTACAGGTACATTAGAAAGTACCTAGGTACAGGTACAGGTACATTTATTTTAGGATCACTTCAAAGACGTTTTGAAGGATAATTAAAGCGGCATAAATTGACATATATATGCAAGTTGACATGTTTTTTTTCAGTCAAACAATATTGAAACATTTGCTAAAATATATTTAATTAGAACTTATTATCTGTATGGCACCATACATTCCTAGGTTCCTAGCTCCAAACACGGGATGCCACGACTGGATCTGACACTTTAAAGAACTAAGTAGTTTTCGCTGACACTGAACTGTGTTCAAGTGAGAGAATAAACATGTGCCAGATTTCATACCTTAAATATCACTCAAATTAACAGCTATAAAGCTCTGTTCAATTAATTTTTATATCCCCTATGACCAAACTAGTTGTGGGTACCACCTCGAATGATTTGTTCAGTTAGTGGTAACAGCTTATTTCACACATGTGACCATTCTGAAGGTTTGATAACAATTCATGAGCAGTTTATCACACTGATGGCTTACTGATTATTTTACACTACAGGTAACCATTTTTTATACTAAAAGAGTAAAAAACTTAAAAAAAAAATGAAAATATGAAAATATACCTGGAGTACCTTGTACCAGGTACAGGTACTTTAGTTCCAGGTACAGGTACAGGTACAAGGTACTTCCTACTCATGACTGGCAGGTACAGGTACAGGTACAGGTATTCTGAAATGTGTACCTAGGTACAGGTACAGGTACAAGTACCTGGCCCAAACCCTGATATATATATATATATATATATATATATATATATATATATATATATATATATATGTATATATATATATATATATATATACCGAATATAATGAATAATTTTATTTTAATCATTATATAATTGTATCAGATATGAAATGTTTCGTTTAAAGATAGATACAATTTTTAATTACGACTGGCTCCATGCTTTTTTTGGTGGCACCCATCTCTTGAAAGCAGGGTTGGGGCCAGGTACTTGTACCTGTACCTGTACCTGTACCTAGGTACACATTTCAGAATACCTGTACCTGTACCTGTACCGAATCAATACAATCACACAGTAAAATAAACAATGCGCACAGTACCCGAATACCACCACCGTCACAACGATAAGTTCTTTAAATGTATACTCCCGGAGAATGACAGTCCAGTGTAAAGCTCTTGTAGCAATCCAGAAAGTAAACTGAAGTCCAAACAATACTCGTCACAAAATCGAGGAGAAAGTCTAAAGAAAATCTATAATTGCCGCACTCATCGGATAAGGTCCTAGATACTGACACACACGCTTCTGCGTCTGCTGGAATCTTCTCTGCTCTCTCTCTCTCGGCTCCAAAACACAGCCCCCTTATATAACTTTTCACCTTAAGCCGAGAAGCTTCTATTTCTCGAACATTCGAAGAACCTTACACAATACACGGTAAACACGCATTCATGAATCATCTAGAAAACCGTCGCTCTGTCTCTACACACCAGGGTCCACACGTGACCTCGGCCAGGCGTGAAAGCCACAAGCTAGCATGACAACGAGAGTTCAATCAGTACGAATTAAACATAGAGTGCAACAACAGCACGAGTTACGCCCGTGTCACACAATAAAAAGAGCACCTGTAACAATATTTTGAGTTATAAAATTTAGTGGGTTGACCTACGTAGGTCCCCAGAGTTAAAAAAAAAAACATCGATGTGTTCTTTTACTTTTCTGTTTGTGATAGATCTCAAATATGGCTGATTTTTTTTAAAATTTGAATTTCCTGCAAAACATAGTCCTACGTTACAGTTTTGTACTTGGTCTTTATTTTTTGACCATGAGATTATTCCCAAGATGCTATTAAATCGCCGATCCGCCATCATCGCTCAGTTGTGTAAAAAAAAGGGGTGGGGGGTGGGGGTGGGGGCGGGGGCTCTCATTGTTACCTCGGTGATTGCATACATCGTTGAGACGTGCGTGGTGGGGATCATACCCCATTTTAAAACCACCAGTCCAGTGATAAGTAAAGACCAAACGCAGTCCCTGAATGCTATCGATCCACTTGCGATTATTAAATCTTTGTATTATATATAATCATACCTCCTGAAAATATAATCAGTTATAGAGTTAATGTCTGCGGCTAATGTTTGTATACACTGGCCTTCGTACCTCCTGGAAAAATATTTTCTCCGCTGATGCGAGACCGGGTTCACTCTGGTTTGTATACAACATAATTATTGAGTCCCGCCCAGGTTCTCACGAACACCGACTCAGAATACGCAATAAATCACGTCTTTCTTAGGGGACAATTAACTCCATTGCTGCGGGACTTCTCTTTCAAGGCATGACGATCCATGAATCAACCTTATCTCCACCAAGTTGCCAGGTACCCCGTTGTGATTCTATTCGGTCCATTTAATCAGGAGCTCCGTTTCTCATTATGTTGACATTATCATAATTCATGGATGATACCAGCTAGATGTGACTCCACCGTTTATGTGAGTCATGTTGTTTGAAGAAAATCTGTATGTGTGTACATATATATATATATATATATATATATATATATATATATATATATATATATATATTTATATACATAAAACACTGAAGAAAAACAACACTGTAAATTCACAACAGTCTGTTTCACGGAATGCGACCCGCGATCATCACTTTTAGTACGAGATTACAAGATAATAATTTGTCCGTAGTGGGGGGGGGGGGGAGGGGGGGGGAGGGGGGGGGGGAGCATGTGAAAGACTGACGCTGATCCTATTGTCCCCGTGAGCACAATAGGATTGGTCGGGGTACACATGCGATACTGGAAGTGGAACATAACAGGGTTTGTTGTTGTTTTAATGTTTATATTTGATACAAAGATATTTTGTACAGTGAACATTTCAGTAGTATACACATGATATAAAATACACATATACAATGAAAATACACAATATAAATGGCAAATATACAATATAAAAAAGCAAATACACTGTACTCATACCAAGTGGACTCGACTCAATAGTTTATCGAGTCGAGTCGACTTGGTATGAGTATAGTATATCCCCACCTAATAAACACAATAGCAACCTGGACCACGAAAACCTAAACGCACCCAGTAACCCAGGCTTAATCCAGCTAATTTAAACGGACTCAATTCACTCATGATCATTTCAGTTTGTACCCGGGGAGTAGGCCGGACTCACGAAACACTACTGTGGTACATTATGAAATCAAGCTAACTAAACACATAGTTTAATATTATTAATGCTCCCCTGTGCGGTAGAGCACTTTCACTGTGATGTATTGAACCTCAATGTATTATGCTGATTGAATATATATATATATATATATATATATATATATATATATATATATATATATTTATATAACTCTGAAGAAAAACAACACTGTAAATTATATATATCAAAGTTGGGTTCAATGTAGCATGGTGCATTTAAATGGTTATGGAATTGCTATTTTGGTTTCACAAATGCAAATCGAATGCTTTATCAGCGGTTATTGTATTTGAATGCAAGTGCATTAAACTTCAAATTCAAATGCACACTTTTAAGGGCATTTAAATATAAAAAATACTAATTAAATTGAAAATATTAGCACCAAATTATGAATAAAAACATATTTGAATAACAATTAAATTTATTCTAGTTACACGTTGTTACATCAACTTGACTGGTATTATGTAATATTAACTATTATAGTGCAGGTATACAACTCACAAATGTCAATCACACTTGACAGCTATGAGTAATTCATGCAGACAAGCTTATGTGGAACGATTTCTCAAAATCAAGTCAAGATTTGTATGCAGGTACGCGTACTTGTATCAATATTACTTCTGTCTACCATTACAGGAAAATATGTAACTGAGATATTTCAGCTGGTTAACTGGCCTTCGAAAAAATGTTAAACAATCAATATTGCTTAAATGGTGCCCAATCACCTAGCGTTTGAAAAAAAGATTATGTGATTCCTGGCTTCCTCTGTGTTTATATTAATGATCTAAGCGTAATATTGGTTGTGAAAAGTCCTTATAAAGCTTTCGTGAAGTATGTATGAACCTGTTTATCAACAACATGTTTGTAAACATAGCAATGTTGACAAACGAAAAAAAAAACAAAGGTGGTAGGTTGCATATATGCGGAGGTAGAAAAGTCACTTGTTGCAAAACGCCATTTGCAAAGCTCTGGTGTGGTGATATCCACGTTTTCTGGGCTATCTTTTAAATAAAAGCTCCAACAGATAACTTTTAGTTTATAAAGATCAGATAGGTGATTGGGACTATCTTAGATTCCTATAGAATTTGCAGTTGTCATTTCCCTTATGTTTTAAATTCAAATGTGTCACATTTTATCTAATCTAAATGCATATGGTAATGTAAAATGCATTCGATCAGCATTGCTTTTAAATGAAAATTTAGGCTTTTCATGTTCGTTGCATTTAAATGCAAATGCATATGTGCAAAATTTAAACGTTTATATATATATATATATGGGTAAGATGTATTTTAAATGATATCATACATGACACTCTTTTCTGTGAACCGCATACACGCGCGGACAGACTCACTACAGTGCAAACACACTAAAAAATATAGGTGGCACCACTAGTCTCATACGAACTATCTCAAATATTACACAACTATATTCAAATGATACAAATGTAAGTCATAAAAAAATCTTTCTCTCCTGCTCAGCCTTTCATCATGTACCTAAAATAATCACGCAAAAAAAAAAAAAAAAAAAAAAAAAAACATTCACAACACTTATTCCCCCACGCGCTTACTGAAGTCCAGCTCAGAGGGGTATATCTTATCAGAATCCAAGGCGTCCTCTTTTGCCACAAATAAAAGTTGTTGGAGAAAGCACGTTACCGTGTCTGGAAAAGAGAACAGGGTAGATGATATGTCTACAGATAAACGTGCTGTTAAACCATATACCCAGATTGTACCATATTATTCATAACCTTGCTTGTATCAAGTAAGGCTTGCTTTAGAACAAAATATTTTCAAATTATAACATTAAAGGGGCCCAATCACCTGTCTGACCTTTATAAACTAAAGGTATTTCTTGGTGCTTTTATAAAAAAAATAGGTCAGAAAACATTAATATCTTCGCACACAGGCTGCTTGTTTTGTTTATATCAACATGTTTATAATATGTGGGGCCCACCAAAATAATCAAAACAAACTCAACAAGGGCATCTGGCAGCAAGTTAGATGAGCCAGAGCTTTGCAAATGGCGTTTTGCAAATTTCGACCTCTCCAACTCCACATATATATGCAACCTACCACCTTAGGTTACATGTTTTCCCCTTTTGTAAACATTGTTGTATTTACAAACATGTTATTGATAAACAAATCCATACATCCTCTACGAAGGCCTTATAAGAACTTTTAACAACCAAAATTAGCCTTAGATCATTTATATACACAGAGAAAGCCAAAAATCACATAAACTCTTTTTCAAAAGGCAGGTGAATGGGCACCTTTAAGCATGACTTTAACGCTATTTATTTGTAGCAGCTTAATATAATAGAGCTGAACAGACCATCATATATTTTTTTGTATAGGATATCATATATCTATGTGATAACTTTAAGTAGGATGCGAGGTAAAGCCTCTACATGAATTCCTACGTAAACTTAAAGGTATCTTAAGGAGTTTACCCATCAGTTTTCCAAATGTCTTTGACCTGTCTAGAATATACTTCCGGGTCAGATAGACCGGAAACGCGGACAGGAAAGCCAGAACACCGATTCCGTAGTTCGTTGGATCCCATACACACGTCAAGACCATGAGAACCACAGACACCAGGAGAGACACGGCTGGTATAACTGGGTTGACCTGCAAGAACAAAACAAACAGTAATTTACAACAGTATATAATATATATCGTCAGCAGAATCACTCTTCTGGGACAAATAACCTTCCTGCTGGAAAATACCGAAATCAAATCCAATTAGACGATCAACCCCGGTAATTTAAACCGCTGCTGATTGAGAATTCCTGGTTACTATTATGATTTTGATACAATCTTAAAACAATACTTTGACAATACTAAGGGATATGGCAAACTGGTAATTTTTTGCCTATAAAAGAATATAAGTCTCGATGATTTTTTGGGTATTTCGCAACATCTACTCCAACTGGGATGTTCTTCTTTTAATTTATCAGGTACTTTTTAATGGCCAGTAAGGCCATAATATTTATATTACCTACCAAAAATTGACAAATTAAAAGTGCAGCCATTTTTAAACATAGAATCTTTATTGCTTAGCTGATGAAGGTTTTCCACCACAAACTTACTCTGATGGGTCGTTTCCAATCAGGTTTCTTCCACCGGAAGTAGAAAAACGTTGACACCCCGAGAGCCTGCTGGAACTGGACCACGACTGTTGTTAGGTTCATCAGAAAATAGATGTTCTCTATGGGCATGTAACATGACGACAACACCACCTGATGACAGAAATAAGGAGTGAACATGGTGGACGATTGTTCAAAGAACAATCAATATAAAATAATATTATATATAAAAAAATAAATTGATATATCAAATAAATCTATATTTAGTAATGCAGAAATAAAAGAGAGAGAGAGAGAGAGAGAGAGAGACAGAGAAACAGACAGACTAAAGCATCTAAAGTGTTTTACAAATCACATCACCGACCCTATGAGACGGGTCTTCGATATCCATAGTTATATACGTATATTAATTGTTTTGTTTTACAACAACATCTGTAAAACATAAATTTTGCAATGATATATCATGATGCTTATCTAGGTAACTGAAGTTAAGTACTACGCTAAGAAGAGTGTATTTAATGTTTGATTGAGACTTTGGAAGAAATAAAAACTTACTATCACCATAATTGCTGGCGTTGGAATCACAGAGTTTGCGTGAAGCATTGAAAGTATACGTGGTAAAACACCGGTACGTGCCATCCCATAATAAGTCCTGATGTTGGTAATACAACATGACATTTAAGACTGTATACAATTAAATGTTACTTTTTCATTGCAATAACAATATGCTTTGCGTTAAAGACAATAGCCAGATCTGTCCGAATTTATTTCACTCAGATAAACAGATAATTGATAAAAACCTAATTGGTTTTGCTCTTACATTTAATTTACATCAATATGGTTACCATGACACTATTCAATAACAAAAAAAAATTATTGCGCTATTGCAAATTTTTGAAGATTACAGGGAGATATTGAATGAATCATTCTCAGTTTCTCATGTGTTTTTATTCATCTGAATTCAACCATGGGTATCCAGATTATAACAAGTGACCCATGGGTCATGACGCTCAGCCGACTGACATGTTGATAATATATCCTTGCACAGACAACTAATTAAGGTAATGTAGGTGGCATCATTGTTCATGCATATTAGCTTAAGTTCATCAAGACCCATAAGCACAACAAATCTGATGACAAACCAACCGGCCTTTCATGAGAAATCTGGCAAATTGTATGTATTTTGCATTTTTTCTAGGGTGCTCAAACCTACCCCAAAACTCTGAGAATATAGTTCACTGTGACCCAATTTCAGGTTTTTTTGGGAAGAACTTTTGAGGGACTCTCAGGATGTCAAGTTAAAAGATTTTGGGCCCAAAGGTTATGATTTGTGCCCTACTTTGGTATCAAATTTTCAATTATTCTGAGGGGTACTTATATTTATAAGCCCCATAGCTCAGAAAATATGGGTAACAGAGACAAAAACCTCCCTGGATTTTAGGTTAGAATATTCCAGGTCCAATTTTTATGATTTGCGCCCTGCTTTGGTATCAAATTTTTAATTATGATGGGGGTGCTTATAAGCCCAATAGCTGAGAGAGTATGGGTTACAGAGACCTAATTTCAGGTTTCCATGGAGACTTTTCATGTACCCCTCTGGATGTAATGTGGGAAGATTCTATGTCTAGTTGCTACGATTTGAGCCCTGTTAACAGATGACGGCATCTTTTGAGGTCTCAAAAATAGATAAAAAATGGTAAAAAATTGAAAAAAATACAGGTGGCACCACCAGTCTGCAGAAACTGATGAGAACTCCATGATGAATATCCATGCAAAGAATCATGGTGATCAATGCATTAGTTGTTCAGATATTTGAGCTTTTGTATCAAATTTTTTTTATTATTCTGGGGGGGGGGTACTTCGGAGCCCCATAGCTTGAAGAATTTGGGTAACAGAGACCTAATTCTAGGGTTTTCAAGGAGACTTTTCATGGACCTAACTGGATGTAAAGTTAGAAGATTCCAGGTCCAGCGTTTACGATTTGTGCCCTATTAACAGCTGACGGAATCTTTTAAGGTCTCAAAATAGAGGGAAAAAATCGTAAAATAATCGAAAAAGGACAGGTGGCGCCACCAGTCTGCAGAAACTGATGAAACACTCCATGATCAATATCCATGCTAAGAGTCATGGTGATCAATGCATTACTTCTTCAGATACTTGAGCATTTGTATCAAATTTTTCGTTATTCTGGGGGGTACTTCGGAGACCCATAGCTCAAAGAATATGGGTAACAAAGACCTAATTCCAGTATTCCAAGAACTTTTTATGGACCTCTCTGGATGTAAAGTGAGAAGATTCCAGGTCCACCGGTTACAATTTGTGCCCTGTTAACAGATGACGGCATCTTTTGAGATCTCAAAAATAGAGAAAAAAAAAATCGTAAAAATTCGAAAAAAAATACAGGTGGCGCCACCAGTCTGCAGAAACTGATGAAACACTCCATGTTCAATATCCATGCTAAGAATCATGGTGATTAATGCATTAGTTGCTCAGATACTTGAGCTTTTGTATCAAATTTTTCATTATTCTGGGGGGTACTTCAGAGCCCCATAGCTCGAAGAATATGGGTAACAGAGACCTAATTCCAGTATTCCAAGAAGACTTTTTATGGACCTCTCTGGATGTAAAGTGAGAAGATTCCAGGTCCACCGGTTACAATTTGTGCCCTGTTAACAGATGACGGCATCTTTTGAGGTTTCAAAAATAGAGAAAAAAAAAATCGTAAAAAATCGAAAAAAATACAGGTGGCGCCACCAGTCTGCAGAAACTGATAAAACACTCCATGATCAATATCCATGCAAAGAATCATGCTGATCAATGCATTAGTTCTTCAGATACTTGAGCTTTTTCTATTTTTCTGGGGGCCACTTTTGAGCCCCATAGCTCAAAGAGTATTGGTAACAGAGACCTAATTCTAGGTTTCCAAGGAGATTTTTCATGGACCTCTCAGGATATAAAGTTAGAAGATTCTAGGTTCAGCAGTTACAATTTGTGCCCTGTTAACGGACAGACGCCAGGACGCCAGGATGCCGGACGGCCGGACGGACGACGGACAAAGAGTGATTGCTAAAGCTCAGACGACTTACAGTCAGCTGAGCTAAAAAATGCACAAGTGTGAGAACGTCAGGGGGATAATGATATATTTATTAATCGAATATCCTTTTTTGTATTTGTTTAAAAAATAAAAATTAAAGTAGAATTTTATTTACCAAAAAATCTCAGCTTACATAATACAGAAGTAATAATTTTAACAATAACACCATCTTTATGTAGCAGGCAGTTTCATTTATAATTTACATATTCCAGAAAAATTACCACTAGCGACATGACTGAAGAGACGTCACAGTGCGTCACAGCACGGCAGCTGTACGCGTCATACCTTGAATAGCTCATATAGACTATGCTCATGGCGCCCGCAGCAGACAGAGCGACGAAAACGGCGATAACCCACGTCCAGTCTGATATTGTTCTTTCTCCAAAGGTCTGTAGAAATAATCCAAAGGAAATAATCGAAATATAATAAAATAACTTTTACCCGAAACCTTGCCTTGTCTCATATATCCATAAATACTGTAAATAAAAATAAACAAACGGGCGATAATCTAACCTGAGTGGCCCTGATTTCGTCACTCTACAGTAAACTGACTAAATAAAGAATACAACAAAATCCCCTTCATAACGAAGCTCTACAGATTCTGGCAAGTATGTGTCTCTTAAATTTCATGCTCTGTACATTGCTCAGAATAATCAGTATGACTAGGTTTAGCATTAAATCATTACCAAAAAGGTGACCATATCTGAAGCCAGTTAGGCTATTTAGAACTAGACTAAGAACTCTTCTGTGACAGTGGCCAATTGTCAAAAATTAGGTAAACATAAAACTTGAGTAATTACATTTAGCCATTTACAATTTTATTCAATTCGATCAGTTTGGTTTATTGTATAATGCTAATAAAACAGACATAATTGGTGCCAAGCCTTCTAAAGATAAAGACCTCAATCAACAAGGGCCAAAATTAAGCTGCCACGGCCACAGATGTCTGCCTCTTAAATATGGACACTTAATTAACACGTTTATCGAGATAGCATCAGATAAATACTAACAATAAAATATAAATAATGACATCCCCATGGGTCAAATGGTACATGAAACTAATTCTTACAGGACTGTTTTATCCTATACAATCTGACCCCATTGTACTGCTCACAAATACAAGCCATCACTGATACAAAGTGAATATATTTAAAATTTACATGGAGCAACAGACCTCCCCATGTTATTTCCTTTGATGGCAGTTTATCTTTATTTTCTTATTTTCTTATTAGATATTGGCACTAACATGGAAATTTTTTTTCTTCGATAATAATAAAATAATAAGAATTTGTATGATACGAATATCAGGACATAATATTTTGTTTGTTAAAAATGTCAAAATACTTGACGCGATCACATTCAGGGACAATGGTAACGAAGGAGCGTCACAATTACTCACCAAAGCGGCAGCAGGTGTCGCGCCAAGTTCATCAACCGTCATGACGGTAAAATAAGCTGCGTTTGTCAAGATGTACACAAGGGTTATGGTCCCCAGAGACAACACCAAACTGATAGGCAACGTCCTGTGATAAAATAAGAGAGGGACGGTCAGACACGTGTGTTTATTCGTGAGAGAGAGAGAATGAGTGAGAGACAAAGAAAAAGAGAAAATAAAAAGAAAGAGAGAGAGAGAGAAAAAAAAGAAAGAGAGAGAGAGTGAAAAAAGTGAGGTAGAGAGAAAAGAAATAGAGAGAGAGAGATAAAAAAGAAAGAGAGCGAAATGAGAATGAGAAAGAGAGAATGAGAGAGAGAGAGAGAAAGATAGAGAGAGAGAGAGAAAAGAGAGAGAGAGAGAGAGAAACAGTTTTGCGTTAGATACAAGCTAGTATTCTGGTGATATCATTTTAAACGTTACTGTGTAATGCTGCTGTATAAAGTGACAGAACTGATCGGATGGCTACGTCCTTTTATTACAAGTTTCTGAAGACAGTGTATCTTTTATCATGAAGCAAGCAACCAAATACGTCTGTCACATTCTGACTGTTTTTAAAAGAATCGCTGCTCTTGATTTTGCCACTTCAGTCAGGCCCTCCTGATAAAATAGACAATCTGTGTCGGAATACCGGCCTGCTTTATTTGTTACAAGCTTATTCTTCCTGGGACTTCAAAAATCGCCTTTTATCATGATAAAAACAATAATGATTACAATAATTTAAAAATCCTCTGGAAATAGTGTTCCAGACACCTTACGTAAATAACAAATGACAAATAATTTTCAGAATTAACAATTGAAAACTTTAAAACAATAAAAAAAATACTTGGTTTCGAGAGAATCCATTTCTCAGGCGTTAATTGACCACAACTGCCATTAATCAGCAAGCATGAAACAATTAACTGAGGGAACAGAGAATCCCTTATTGGGTGATTAATTATACGCTCCACGCTAGGATAAACACACGAGTTGCCGAAGAGCTAAAGTCATGGCGTTTTTCGAGAATGACCTATACAGAGGAGAAAAATGTTATCAAAATTATTTGTATATATTATATAAAAGTGACATTTTGTTTTAATGCAATATTAAAATATATGACGAATAATTTTAATCAAATTCAAATTTTTCAATAAACCTAACTCTCCAGCCGCTTGACCTCCTCTTGCACATATATAATCGCTTCCCTGAAAATAATAATAAAAAAACGACTCTGTCTAGTTTATGCTATAAATTCTCTTCGAGCACATATTTATTCGCCGTGTATTATTTTTTCTCTATCTTTTATTAAATTAAATCTATATATGAAAAGAATATCTAGTTTTAATATATCTAAAATACACGCCTATGCAAAGAAATGTTTCTTTCCAAGTAACGTTTCTTTAGAAAACAAGAGAATATGTTAATGTGCAATAGAATTCATAAAGTATGAGTGAACCCTCGATTCCGATTTACATGTAGCATTACGACACAACCCATTGGTATGATGGACTGCTCTTGTGTGTGTGTGTTTCACAAAAAATATCGAATTAAAATAAAGTAAAATGTTTCAATAAATTTAAATTATTATGGACTATGTTGCATGATGTTAATGTTAAAAGATCAATGGAAACCTAGGGATATGTACAGATATGATTTATAATAATCGTTCCTGGAAGGTGCATTTTTGTGAAAGCAGACCATTTCAAAATCAGACAATTGTTGTGAACGTCTTTCACTCATAAAATTTTGAGTGTTTGTGTCTTGTATCAGATAAAAACAAATTGTGATCAATAAGTGAAAGATATACAATAAACCCTTCATACCATCCAGCATAAGCATAAAGGCCGAAATAAATACCCGCTGCAATATCTCCGGCACCCGTTTTGCTTCCTTCAAAGGAGGCGGCAGGACTAAGATTTGTTGTATACCCTGCCGAGAAAACTCAACATGATTAGCCGCGTGTATTTAAGTAGGCGAAGATAAGAAAACAAATCAACTTTGTCTCAGACCCAGTTGATTTACTTCTGTCGAAATCTGAATATTTTTTAATATATATGAACATATATAACATATATATGTTGCGAGATACGCATATACAAATAATAAATTAGACACCTCTTGTAAGCCGGCAGACTTTAATACATATTTTACTAATCCCATACATGATAGCCCAGCTATCAGCCTATACAAAGAATCTCAAAATGCAACGGTTCCTTTTTACATATGTTTATTGGTAAATATCCCAAGGCATTGAACCAAAAAACCTTAGTATAACGCCATGCTCCAACCAAGATCTTTATAATATATATATATCATTATCTTTTTTGTGTTATTATCTCCAATATTGGCAGATTACTGGATTAAACTGCAAATCTAAAAGTGTTTATTATAAATGTTCATATATGTCCACCAACCATGTTCTTAATGTCAAGCCTGTTTTGTAACCGATGGAGCATTGAAAAGAATCATAGTTTTAACACACAGACAAACATACACACACAATGACACACACTACACACTTTACAAACACAAATATATCTCTCTATATATATATTTATCATAAAAATGTTGTGCGCTGTTAAATTTATTTCACACTGATACACACACACACACTCATATTATATATATATATATATAAATAGATAGATAGATAAATAGATAGATAGTTAGATAGATAGATAGACAGTCGTTGCAATAACGGTATTTCTGTCATAAGCAAATTAACCGAATAGTTAACTGACTAAAATAATCAAATATAATAGAGGATGTTACCAGTGTACCACTGGCTACCTCACCGTTTGCCATGGAAACCACACCGACAGCTGATAGAAGCACAAGTCCTAGGACCTTAAGGACTGAGGCAACGACTTGTAGACGAGAGGCCACGTCAATACTGACTCCGTTAATATAAGCTATCAGGACTGAAATATACATCAATGAAAAAAAGCTAAAGCTAAACTCCCATTGACGTAAGATGAAAGTATGACGTAAACACATATTTAATTAATATATAAGAACGGTAACGTGATTTAAATTGCCCCTACTGTATACTTTGAATTAGTGTCAATCTAATATGATGCCAGACACGTTACTAGTGTCTGGTTTGATATCGTTGGTGCAACAGATAAATAAATAAAAATGAAAAAGAAATAATTAATAAACAGGTAAATATACATGTATATATAATAATGAATATTTAATGAATAATAATATATAAAAAAACACTGTCAAAATAGACTTATTTTCTTTGTTATTATTTCAGGCATTTCACTGATGTAGGGTGAATGAGCTGTCGTCATTTTTGTTTAACGAATATTCTAAAATAGTACTCGGAAGGATGGATGGGCGCACGATTGATACTTACAACTGACGGCAAGAGCCACCAAAACCAAAATGACTTCAGGAACCTGGCAATGAGGGAAGGCAAACCTCATCAAGAAGAGACCCACGGTACGGCCGTATATCACAATACTGACCGGGGTCCCTACCATCACTTCTGCCCAGTTCACGGAGAAAGCCGCCATCGGCCCATAAGCAGCATATACGTAGGTGTACAGGCCGCCCGCTAGAGGGAGCATAGAGCTGAGCTCAACGAATGGCATGGCGTACGCCATCGTGTATAACCCGCAGAATACCCAAACCAACATGGACGCTCCCACGGACCCGACGCTCATCCCGATCCCACCGGGACTCAGCCAAATACCTGCAATATAAACACATCACATGTAAGGTCATTCTTACGTATTATATAAGCGAGTTTGTTGGAATAAGCTAGTGTTTGGTACTAAGAAGATACAGAAGTGTAGGAGAGATCCATCGGACCGTGGAATGGATATTGTAAAGTTTTGGAGGTATGGGGATCTATATATTTGGTTTAATTGTCCAGTCAGTGAAACTATCCATGGAACGGTCATTGCTAGCGAAGATGTTTTAATTTTATTAGTCATGACATCTGCTGTTTGTGGACTTAATTCAGACAATAGAGCCACCATTTCTGGGATTTAGTGAAACGAGTACAACAGTTCAGAGTGGCATGAAAATACTGGGCCCATTAAGTTAGGCTTTTTACTGCAGGTTTATTTTTATTCCAGAAGTGGGCGAATTAATGTGGCAGGCCAGGATTATGGTAGAAACTGAAGGATAAGGTCAGTCCAACTTAAGGCCTGGACGCAGAGATATGGTTAATGTATACGGTTTTTGAGTCGTGTAGTACGTCCGTGCGTGAAAGTAAATGTAAAGTCAAGCCAAGATCGACCAGGAAAAAAAGCTCTTCTGAGTTTCTAATGGTGAATGACAAGTCTGCAGCAGCTACGCCCATGAAGTGTCGTGGTGTAGAAAGGTCTGTCCGAAAACTGCCAGGCTAAGGGGCATGCGCTTTACTAAAGATAAGGAGGGTTACGGGCTACTCAACTTGGCCGGTGCTTAACTACTCAATCTCCTTATACGCGGAGACCCCAGGGTCTACACCCTAGGCCCGCTACCTGAACAAGTCATTCTATGCCTTTACTCTAGCTGACCCATAGGGCCGCCCGCTTTATCACACGGACATTAGTGGGTAAGTCCACCTTTATTGTAAGAGGGGTGTATCTGTAAAGGGTATATTAAATATCCTAGAAATTTACATATTCATCGTCATGGAATAAAAACTTTTTAGTCCACAAAGAATTTCCCTGGAGCAGGAGGGAAATATTGTTTTTACGACATCCGGGATTTCGTCTGAACTTAAGATTGCCTCATATGGACGATTCTGTAATGCTTGGTAGGAATGAATCATTCAAGGGATGATCAGGGCGGAATGCGACACAAAGATAGCCTACTCCAAGGACTTTTCTAAGGTGGGAATCTATTGCGGAGATGGACTGGACCCGTATGGCCTGAGAAGAAACTGGAATTACGCTCTTTCGTTCCTGCGCTCAAGTCTGTGACTTCTTGTATAAGATTCTATATTTCAAATAAATAATTAAGAGGTATGGTCAAAGGTGCTTGAAACAATGTATTCATCGGGTGAGTGATATTACAAGCATCACTGCATGGGCCCCTATTTCGGTAAAATAAGAGGATGAATTAAGCGGCTAAGAAGAAAGAATGAATAACGTTGTTAAACCTTATTTCGAATTGATCATAATATAATTCGGACAGCTATACAGTCAAAGGTCAACGTAAGGGAAGCAAATGTATTAAATGCCAAGGTTGATTAGATAGGTAACAGTAAGATTGACCGGCCAAGTAGTATTGCTCACCCGGTGAATACATTGTATCAAGCGCCTGAAATGTGGTTAAATGAGATGTTTTCACTCAAGATATACAGGTAGCATAACAAGAAATTGTACCAACCGATTCCGATCGTGGCGTTGACGGCCATGGCAGTAGACCGTAGAATCCCCACATGTTTACGAAAACGGTGACCAGGTTGTCCTTTGACATCAGCATTAGTGCCAATACCAGCGCCTCCTTCTGTTGACATGACTTATCATCTACGAACTCTCCTGATATAAATCAAGAATGCTCTGCTGCAAGAAAAATAATTAAATGCAAATAAATATCTGATTCTGTTTCTATGAGTGAACGGGACGTTATCACAACAAAAACTAGTTTAGCTCCTAGCTGACACTTATATAATCTTACATACAGTGTAATGTTTACCTGTTCGGGTAAATAAGATGTTGACCTCTACCGTTTTACGGGGCTTTTTTTAAAAAACTTGATCACTTGTAACTTATTCGTGGACTGGATTTCGACTGTCGATCAAGCAATAGCAGCAAGGAAAACATCAAAGCATTAAACACACAGAATCTCTGGTGAATCCACACGCAGTTCTTCTGGAGCAAGCTGATACAACATGGTTCATTTTTATAGGATGAGGATGGCCAACCCCATCTGTTCAAGTCCTTTTGCGGAAGTGAAAAAAAGTCTGCCATCGAAAAGGGGAAAGATGCCTTCAGAAAAACTTACAGGAGAATAATAGCTTTGCAAAAAAATATTTTTGTATCAGAAAAGACTAGGTTGAAATGAGATGACTGAATATAAAACCATGTATGTCGGAGCTGTGCACGGATCTGATTACTATTTGTTTTCACATTTTTTTCCGTACACTAACGTACATGATGCCTCTCATTATATAATAAGTACCAGCAGTGTTGAAGCTTTGGTTATGTGCTATTTTTCACTCAAGAATGTCTTATGTTATTATTATTATTATTATTATTTCCATATATTTCTAGAGGGCGACCTATTAAGTAGTCATTCTGTTCTTCCACTGGGCCCTGTGAAAAAAAATTAAGTTTTTTTATTTTTTTATTATTATAATTTCTATTGTTACTTGTGTATATTCACAATGAGTCGATGTTATAAATATTAACATAAACATTAAGATAATAATAATAATAATAATAATAATAATAATAATAATAATAATAATAATAATAATAATAGTTACTTCATTATTATTATTTCTATTATTATTACTAGTAGTAGTAGTAGTTGTAGTAGTAGTTGTATAAGTAGTAATATTAGTAGCATTAGCTGTAGTGGTACGTATTTGTCATGCAAATGCAATACTGCGACTTCATCATAAGATTGAACATTACAAACATCAACTGACCGTACTAGTGCACCTGATGTTCCAGTGAAGACAAGGCTATACTCCAGGTGGTTTATGAGGTTCTTGCTAAGCAGTGTTAACATAAACCAGTTTACAAGTACCAGACGACGACCCGGTGAGCACCGGCACTAACAACAATAATGTTTATAGCTGAGCTACTGTTAATTAACCTATTTCTACCTGTGCACATTTGTTTTGTTTCATGTAGACTTTGGAGATCATTCCGTTTTGCCGACTGTATCATAGATGTTTTTGTATAATCGGCATATTCTGTTCCGATCATTTCCTTACATCGAAATTTTATTAATACAAAACATTATGAAACATAGCTATCTCATTACACGGGCGGATACAGGATTTAAAAATAAGGGGGGGGGGGGGAGTCGCAGAGGGAGGCAGTATTGAAATGGGTTTCCCGTTTACATAGGGTAATATTCTTCTTTAATTTAGGCTTAAATGGTGCATTCTGGGGTAGTTTGTAATGTTTTATGATGCTTTATACGTCTTCGTCACAATTTTTTTGTTTCCAAGAATATTTAATGCGCTCCCCCTGCGCCCCCCCCCCCCCTCGACATCCGCTCCTGCATTGGTAATGAACTGTCCATTATCAAACGCCCTAACAGATATTTCAGCTTAAATCGTGTCAAATGCGTACTTGTACAAAATATATCAGAATAATAATTAATATATAAACCATCTAAAGAGACCGTGAAAATATATAGAGAGACAGACAGAAGAACAGACAGAAAGAGAGACAGACAGAGACATATAAATAGATACAGAAAAGATAAGATAAAGATACAGAGAGAGGGGGACGGTCCAGAGAGAGAGAGAAAGAGAGAGAGAGAGAGAGATAGAGAAAAAATTATGTTGAATTAAGTATGAGATATTCCTGCAATAGGAGAAGAAACCCCAAGAAAGAACACTTGAAGTCTTCTCTGTATACACTCTTCTTGTTATGTTGCATTTCCTAGCTAATAATATAATTCTTAATCATTAATAGTAAATGACGGTATACATAAACTTACCTGTGTGACTTGAGTCAATATACTTGTGTGGTCACGTGATATTGTCGTGAAACCTAGACCCACTTTGGGACACAATTGAGAGTGGTTAAAATAATCACACGTGTTACCCAGTATGCTCCAAGTTATGTCTACAGGTTTCTGCACTCTAATCATGTGCTTGTTTTTATACCAAGAGATCAGTAAATACTGGCTATATATCTACTTCAAATGCCCGATGAATTAAGTTGTCCCAAAAGAGAAGAGTTGGTTTATTTGCGTGTCCCTGTTCTTTTTACAAATGAAAAGTAATTAAGTATATTTATATACAGTGATTAAGTTTCTGAAAATCTGCAGCACGAGTATAGTAACACTTTTATAAACAAATCTATTACACTTTGCAAGAGGTATATTTGGTCTGTTGTACAATAGTGCTTGCTGACACCAGCTTTGTTTTCTAAGGTTTGTTAATTCTGTATATTTAGCCAGTCTCTTGTTAAGGACACTTTTAAGAGCTTGCCCATACAGCTAAGTAAAGTTATTCCCTTGTAATTGTCACAATCACTGGAGTCCCCTTTATCTTTATATACTGGTTGTATCTTGCTAATAAGCCATTTCTCAGGGATATGTCCATCATCAAGCACTTTATTGAATAACCTGACGATTACTGGAAGTAGTTTATTCTTAGGGCATTTTATAAACTCATTAAGTATTTTAATCTGTCCACCATTTTTAAAGTTTTTTTTTAATCAGACATTTCTTCACCTCATTTGCTGTTATCGGAGAGTTTATGAATTCTTTGCTGTTATCATCATCATCATTTTGTAAGCAAAATAATTCATCATTGTTGTAACTAAGCTCATCTATGGAGTCTGGTAGGTTTTTTGAAAGATTAGTAGAAATCTTTGATGTTAGGACAATTTTTCCTAACTATATGTTTAGTTTTGTTGAACAAGGACCAATATAGTACTTGGTATTTTCAACTTTATCTACTCATAACTTTATGATCTGCTCCCTTTTACTTTCTTACCTATCTTTGTTTACTGTTTTTTTTATAGAATTTACTTGTTTGTTTTAATTTGTTTTTAGTTGCATCAGTCTGGAATTTGTTGTTTATTCGTCGTAGCTCTATAATAAACTTGCTTGATTTGTTTGGTTTCCTTACTGAAATTACACTTGGTAGCATTTCTCAATTTAATACTAGGCACTAAGAATTTTCTTTCTTCATCACAAGTTTTTTTTAACTGTCTCGATCAATATAATATTGAGTTTATTGAGTACAGATAATATCTGTTCAACATCTAAAAGGTTGTCATTTAACTCTGTCCAACGTTTATTTACTAGCTCATCTGATATACTGGATATATACTTTTCTGATTTTTCAGCTTTTCACATTTTACGGTGTGAGCTTGTTATTTTACCATGTCGGGTTGTTCATCCTCAATGGTGTCATATTCAAGATTATAATTTGTACATTTCAGTGACCAATCAAGCCTTCAGTGTTTATCTTAGAAAACTACATCAAAATCATTCACTTTAAAACCACTAGCTTTTGAAAACACTGCAACACTAGCGATCACATAATCAATCACTGACTGGTTTGTAATGGGAGCTTCACCTTTTTCTAGCCTGCCATTTAAACAAACAAAAAATAGCTTATGTTTTACACTGTTCCATAAGACTGCGGCCATGATTATTTGGCCTTCAATATCACAGTTCCTCCTATCTAGTGGAATACTTAACTCGTCTAATAATTTAACATCATCAAGCATTTGTGAGGTTTCAGGGTGTAAGTTCCAGGTGCTCCAGCCATATGTGGTTGTGTGATGTAATAAACCTGAGGTTGTGGCACAGCGTTTTGTTGTTGCGTTTGCATTCTGCTATGTTGCATTTCCAATTCAAGTTTTTGGATTCGAAATTTTTCAGTATCATCTTTTTTTCAGTTTTATTTCTCATGTATATATTTGAATGTTCTGCATGCGTTTCTTCAGGTTTCTTGCAGCTTGTTTTATACGCAGCGGTTCAAAACCCGCTTCTTGCATGCGAAGTTTTCCCTTCAGTGTTAGTATGTACGCTACTTGACTGGTAGCTTTCTAAATATTATGTCTTAAATCTAATTCATTATGTTTCAGTATCTATTCTCTAAGTTCTGGGTCCTTTTCTCGCAAGTTTAGCAAACTTTTTCTTTGTAAGCCCAGATGTCTTCTAATGACATGCATAGATGTTCTTCTTGCAGGGTATTGATTGTTAAATGTGTCTTTGAGACTGCATAAGTGCCATCTCCTGAAACTTAATTTGTTAGGAGAGTTTGTGACTCATTCTAATCTGGGGTACCTCTGTTTAAGTTACCTAATAAGTATTTTCTTTTGTTCTGCCTTTTGTTTTTGCTGTGATTTCACTTGCATTTGCTGATATTTGCGCATAAAATGCTGATTCCTACTCACCTTTACTGTATGACCGGGCCCAAACCTTATATGAGACCGTCCAGAATACCGTAATAAATGCTTGTAATTGGGAATTAATATTTTACCATTTAGATCTTGTTCACAGTTAGAGTTTTGTCTAATTATACGTAACAAGTCATAAAAAAAATATTATTTATAATCGCGTGTAAATGCATTTTTATTTTTGCCCGGGCGACGTAAGATTTGAAAATTGACCGT
Source organism: Sipunculus nudus (assembly GCA_026874595.1). Taxonomy (NCBI): domain Eukaryota; kingdom Metazoa; phylum Annelida; class Sipuncula; order Golfingiida; family Sipunculidae; genus Sipunculus; species Sipunculus nudus. The sequence goes on along the minus strand of CM049318.1, from coordinate 7,552,370 downwards.
CTGATCAACAGACCATATGTTATACTAGCCCGATTTTATCGGACTCAATCTTATATGGCCCTGTCTTATTGAGTCCGATTAAATCGGGCTAATGTTATACCGTTTAAGAATTGCCGTGATTTACCAAATTTAAGTAACTTTCTGGTACTGTCCATTCTATTATAATAAATTGCAAAATGTGTTAAATTCGAATAAAACACGTGTGATGAGGCTGTTTTCATTTGGCCAGGGTTTTCAGACGGTCCTAAATTAAGGTAAATTTATCTTTTTAAAGATTTATAATTTAGCACTAAAATCACGAATTATCACCTTAATTTTTATTTGAGTGGGAAGGGATAGACCTAGTCTTCATGATTAAATCAAATTCAGGACCGTTTCTATTAAATAAGAGTTATTTTTCATGTTTTAAATTGGGCCCGGGTTGCTAAGTTTTGGCCCGGGGATCCGCAGTGTGTCCAGATGCGCGCCCTGACTACCAGATGGGTTTCCGCTCAGTCGAATATCAAGAAGTTGAAGGTGAAGGCCGCTGCACGTGTGTCGCTCATACCTGTGAAGTGTTTCCTCATCAAAGCTCTGATTATAATTCAGGCGACAGGCTCTACTTTGAGAGCTGATTAGTTTCAGCTTTAAACGTTGAACTATTTTAAACCAGGTAAGAAAGTACCAATAGCCGATCACACCAATCAGAACCCCAGTGTTAGGAGTTCAACGGCCGATAATAAGGTAGATTAGTAAGTCCAGAATCCAGTCAAGTCTCAAGCTCTCTTCAGCTGTGAAGCTTTTGTCTTGAACTACTGCCTTCAGAAGTGGCTCTGGCACAACTATAGAACTCGGGCTGCACCCAAAAAGAAACCGGGTATACCAGAAACCATATTTTATGAATTAAATACATACGAGGATAATATGAAAGTAATATTACAAGTACAACTATACCTGTAAGGAAGATCTATTCCAAACCATATCACAGTCATTCCACAACCAACGCAACGGCCACCGCCATCTTCTTTTCACTTTGTCTATAATGTCCGTCTTCCCAATCAGAAAAGTGCGAACCTGAAACAATCATGTACATTTTCCTTACCCTTTCCAAATAAAATTTCATCAATGTTTCCTGTTATTTATACTAGTGATGGGAGTCGGTTTCTTTTTCATAATCGCTCATCAGTGATCAATTATTAATCAGTTCAGACAAATATAAAGAAATCTACAATTATCTGTGAAACTGTACTTTGTTCACCCAAGCCCGCATGTCTTAGTAATTCTACCTTAAGAAAAGAAGTTTTTGCCTTTTTATATTTTCCTATTAACAGTAATATATGCTTCTCAAAGATTCATTTAAAAATAATCACGAATTGAACCACAATCCAGGACATCTGCTTGCTGCATAGACCTGGAGAATTTATGGAGCATTTTAACGCCATACTGCCCATATTGTGCAATGTACATTTCGTTACAAAACTCCCTGCTAATTCTGCAGCTCCCTGCCAGTTCACAGAGATTTACTAAGTCCTCCATTCTCAAATCTACCGTGTTATACTCAGTTACATACAGAAGTTATTTGGGAATAAAGACCCATAATGTGAAGCATGAAATGTCATAAAAAATATAAGAATAATTTTAGCCTATAACATGAAGGCATTCTGGAAAAAAATCATGATTATGACATAATCGATAGTTGCCTTTGGTAATCGAGCGCTTGAAAGTGGCAGCAAACTTTCGATAAAACTTGATGATCGGCCCACCACTAATTTATACTTACGTTTTCAGGTTTACTTATACAATTGTCATACACCAAAGATAATCTTGACATGTTATATTCAATAATGGACGTTATCAGTTAGGGCACATTGAGCACACGCGCAGACACAAGAAACATGTAACTATAGAATCTGTCACTCAACATCTGGATATTCTGCAACACAAAACATTCTATTACAGTTGGCCGATCACGTGTGTGGGCAGATCACTGGAAATCCCCTTTCCAGTCTATTCATAGATCCACCCACCTGTTCACTCTGATCAGCTATCACAATTACGTCATTGCACCTGGTCACACAACCATATCGGAAAGTCCCTTTTATCCTCAACAAATAAGCCAACACATAAATCCCCCTATGATTCTTATTTGTATTACTGCTTCATGCCTCACACGTTATTCATAACCCCACAAGCGTAATATTTTACCTACCTAATGATACAATATTTACAACTATGTACACTGTCCATTGCTCTTCTAGGTGCTGCAAAACTTGCATCTTGCATTACAGCAAGACCCATCATAAATACAAGAAGCGTCCCGCATAAACTTCATAAAAAAATCTAAACCCTGGTTCTTTTAACGCCACAGGAATACCGCCAAGTATCCAGACAAGTGTTCAGCCTTTACTCCTAAATGTGGCATAGTTACACTATGCTTCACCTTCTGCCACTCGCCTTCAATCGAATTGGTATGGACACCGGTTTCAGGATTTTTTAAATGTTCGTTATGATTTACAGTGAAATGATGGTAACCACAATCCTTCAGCTGCGCATAGGCCTGCCAACAGTCTGAATGAATTACAGGACCAGGTGCTTCGGTTTCTTGATTATTGGAACCAAAGTACTGGCACTTCGATCAGGTACTACACACATAAACACTTTTTTTTTTGTTTTGGAGCTCTCTACCGCCAGATACCAATCCTCCCTTGACCTCGTGTCCACGGTTGAATTTGCACTTGGCAATCTTACTCTCGTCAATTTCGACGACTATACCAGGACCCCCGATTTTTTCTACAGCATCACTTGCGTGTATTATAGTTTTTTCACAGACTTCTCTGCTGAAACTCGACCAGTCAACTATTGTGTTCGGGCTGCACCTTGTTTGATATAATATTTGAATGTGGCTTAACTGCAAACTCCTAAGATAAGAAAGGTCAAGTATCTCTTCTAAAGTGAGTTTAGAGAGAGCAAACCACGTACCATGGCGGATTGACAGCTTCATGTTATGAATGCTGGGATGACGTTTTTGGCATCGCCACTGATAGCCATCTGTACAATCCTTGCTGTTAACACTCACGAGTCTCATAGTTGCTTTACATATGGGACAAGTGCGGGCACCAGGTATGAAATTTTGTTCAAGCAACAAATTTATAGTGGCCTCTTTACCCACCAAGGCCTTACATACTAAGTACGTATGAGATAGATAGGTCAAAGTGTGAGAGGGCCCTTTTCCATAACTTAGGGGACTTTTTGAACACTGGCTGTACGAGTCCATCATAGCTACTGGTTCTGTATTCGAAGCCACAGAACTTACAGAAACGCAAGGCCGTTTTGAAGGTTTTCGGTTGATTTTCCTGAACCACTGCATTTTTGCCAGCCCGCATTTTTTGTAACTTCAATTTTATAGCTCTTGGACCTTTGAACTTTCTTTCACAATCTGCTTTTTCTTCAGGTGTCAATTTACCTTTTCCAACATGCTTTCCAACCAAGGTGTCCAATTTAGTACTTAATGAAGTACAACCGTCCGGTACCTCCATGTTGACAGTTGTTGTGACAGTTTTGTAACGGTTCATTTATTCATTCACATCATAACAATTAACAGAGGTTAATTACCACATTAATTGGATACACATTTGGATTCATGGCTATTTATTCACGTTATAATGATATTTATGTCTACAATATTATTTGAATATATTCATTTGTTTATGTAAATGATCTTATTATTACATGAAATAGAAAAGTTTTATCCCCCCCTATTTTATTTATTTTTCATAAATACCACCAGTACAGGTAAATGCATATATATATATGCATGACCCCCCATTGTACACAACTCCTATTCATGATCTGCACTCAATTCATAAACGGTGGCGTCATCTCGTGACAGACAAGCACACCGTTTTACAACAATGGACTCAAATACCTCGGATTTCCAGGTGCTTTCAGCTCGTCTTCATTGGCGCAGTTGGTTGAGCTGTGGACTCCTGAGCTTGCGGTTGCTGGTTCGAGACTCATTGATTCACAATGTCATTGCATGTTATATACTAATAATGGATATTTCTCTCTCACATTCCAGATGCAGCACAACCATACAGCAGAACATCAGATTTACAGGTACAACATATAAGAAGACACAAAAGTGTACAACAGTCTTTATTTGTACAATATACGTTAGCCCCCCCAAAAAAACTATACCCCAGTTTTTCTCTATCCCCATCAAATATATTGCCCTCTTTAGCTAGTTCAATAAAGGTGAAGCCCGCCTTCTATAGTTGCTCTGTGGCTCTCTGTTGTCCAAGCGCTTCATGCAAGGAAGCTTAAAAATTTAATCTCCAGCTGTTTGTTAACTGCCTGCCACTATAGTGTACTCCATTTCACGCTTCGCGCAGACGACATTGCAGTCACTGGTCCATTTGTAAAACCTAACCTTTGTAATACACCAAATATACCTGAAATAGCTGTGATCTATATGCCTGGAGGGAGCAAGACAACAAATGTAAATGACAAAGGCAGGACATGTGCACATAAGCCAATTAACTGGTATCAACAAGCAGAGGGAGGAATCATGACGGATAAGAGAATGTTGAATGGCGTAACAAAAGGATAAATGGTACATTATTACGGGGTAACAGATACGTGAGAAGGTTTAAGGACACCATTCATGTACATTAAGTCATTAGTACTAATATAAGAGGCATGTTGGTTCTTTTTAAAACATCTTTGTCCTAAGTGAAATGTAGGCCCAATTCTGAACTATATACCTTGATTGTTATTTATCTAGCAGACATGAAAATGCTGCACACCACTGGGCCGGTGTGCTGCCAGTCAAAATGAGATATAACAACATGGCCCTTTACCCCATTTTAATTTAACTCACTATCATTAGTCTTGCAATATTACAGTCTGCTCTGTTTCTGCAATATAACCCACAGTACATGCAATGGAACTATTGCATCTTCTTTTACTGCCTGTTCACTGCCTCACAACAAGTCACACAAATGCACCCTTTTGACACCCAACAAGTATGTGTTTCGTGGTTTCCATAAGGAATAAATTAAACATCGATCATCATTTCTCATCATTTACTGACCATTTTAATAGAGGCATAACAGAGAGTTTAGTTAGAACTAATTAGAATAGTTATATGAGCACTTGGATATATGAGTACTTGGATACCTCACTGGGAGCCTCCCTGACTCGAGAAACTGAGAGTCAGAATTTTTTTGTTTAAACAGGCACACTTATGTTACGGCATAAAATAACACCTGCTGACGCTGGTTACATTTTTTTAGGCTTTTATTGTAGAAACTGGCTATCAGATTCAATATATGGCAGGGCTTTATAATAGTGAGTCTGATTTAATTGGGCTATGGCTCTTGGTGCTCCTTGCTGGTCTGATATCTGATTACTGGCAATGGATACATGGTTGAAATAAAACAGTCATAATGTCATAAAAGGTTGATGAAAGAAACAGAGTGGAGGTGTAATACGACCTATCATTTAAGTGGAGGGCTTTGTGTGATGGAAGTCTGATCTCCAGGGTAGCTTCTTTAACTTCACAACATGACACCTCATAAACATTTATGAGGCCAAGCATTAGACCACTACTGAACCATACCATGCAAGAATTCCAAAGATAACTAGGACAATGATTGCAAATATTTGAATGACTGGGGTTGCTTTTATGAATCGTTGAATGCATAATGATTGTACCCAACAATAAGCCTAGGCTATCCTATTATGTTGATTACATTCAACAAATAAAGGTTTTTGATGTTTTATTACATTATAACTATAAGCATTATTTACACATTTTGTGTAGTAATTTTGTAAAAAGAGAGGGTATTTTTTATTGCCCTGTACATAGGGCTTTAAAAGTGACTCTATTGGTCTTAATAATGTGGGTTATTTTTAGCTCAGCTGACTATAAGTCATCTGAGCTATAGTCATGGTCCATTGTCCGTCGTTGAATCCGTCTGTCTGTCCACCTGTTAGACTGGCACGTTTTGAAACCTTTAGACGTATGAATTAAAAATTCAGCATACTGTTTGATGTTTCCAAAATCTCCCACCATACCAAAAATTGGGTCAATATGACTTTGTTCCTTCGAGATATATAGTAAAAAACCTCAAATTTCCATTAAAAACCTATTATCACACTTCAGGACTGCCTAAAATCGAAACCACTTATCTGTTTTCCTTAGTATTTACCAGAAGTAATCTCCTTTATATTTCCTATATACATGCCAAAAATTAATTCATTTAAGTATAATTTCTTTAAGTTATGGGCCTGAACATAATGGACTTTGTAAAAAATCGGGAAAAATATTTTCTCACTTAACATGAAAAATTTTGAAACTAGAGACTATTTTCCCAAGTATATAACTTCGTTTAATTAAGATTCAATTGTTTACCCAAAATTAGATCTGAATTTGTAAATTCTTTAAGTTATTAGCATAAAAATAAAATCAGTACCTTAAATTTTGCCCAACTTTGACCATGGCACGTTTTTTTCCTGTAAGTAATATTGATTTAATTGTCAAAGCATGTAAACATAAGTATTTAATTTGTTGAAATCTGTAATTTGAAAATCAAAGCTTGAAAATAAGGCAAGTTATTGTTTTTTTTTCTTGAGGCTCTATTGTAGTCATTTGCTTTGTCCAGATGCAGGGTCCCACTCCAGGTCACTGGAAGTCAGCTACGCCAGGGTTTCTGATTTGTTACAGTCACTGGGGGAGATCCCCTACCCTGACAGGTGTACAGTTATTCTCATATCACCACCCCAATCCCCCCCCCCCCCAACCCAACCCAGCAAGGGTTATGCTGGAATCGTTATTGTTTTCACTGTATCTCCTTAATTGTAATGTTGTTTCCACTCCAATATACAAAAACTCTCCTTGAAAAAGTAATTCAAGGTGTAATCCAGAAGATGCCATGTTGTGTTAATGTAGCATTTTTAAAGAAATCAATTTCCTTTAAATTATTTTAACAAATATAATTAAACCCATCAGTATGCTTAAATTTATAAAATATGAAGCAAATTATGGATAAATAAAGGCACAATTTTAAATTGTGAGATCTGAATAAAGTATTATTTTTAGATATTTATTGTTTTGCAGATTTATTTTTGTGGTAAAAAATAAATAAACATTTGTAAGCATGATGTGGTGTTGTCTGACAAGATTTAGATTTATGATGATGCAATTTAGAATTATGAATCAACTTTTATATTCGGATATATATAATAAAAAATTGATGTGATAAAAAAATGAGGATCTAATACTAATATTTGTTCATTATTTTCCTGCCTCAGCAGAATTGGAGATCAGGCTTTGTTTGCCCTGTATGTTTATGCAGAATGTTTTTAATCCCCGCCCCCCCCCCCCCCCTCTGCTGCCATTGATTCCTATGCACTGGGGCATTAGTATTTATTGCGAATGTGTAAAATTTATTTAATTAAAAAAATAATAGGAATAAAAGAAATTAATATCTTATTGAAACATATTGTTGCCGTAGGAGAATGGAACATAAAGTGAACAGCTCTGTCCATCATCTCTCCGTTATCGTTAAATATATATTAATTATGAAATTTTTCCTGTAAGCACTGTTGAAATAACTTTCATATGCTGTATGTGTTTGGAATTAAGCTATTTAAGTCTGAAATTTGAAAGCAAATTATATATTTCATTGTGTATTATTGCAGATGTTGAACTTTAAAACAAAATTGATATAATAAATAAATTAAGAAATAATTGAAACTTCATATATTATCAGCTTTGTTTGTCTACCAGTCTGTCTGTCCTTTTTTAAGTATTAAGTAATTATAAATAAAAACTTTTTTTATCTTGTAAGCATTGCTGAATTAAGTGAAAATCCTATGTATATACACTATAATGATACAGATACGTAGTAACTCCCACTATTCCACCCCCCCCCACCACCAAGTCCTTTCATCTGTGGACTTGGGACATTAATTATATTTCACCTGTATACATTTCATAAAATAAAAAAATACAAATATTTAATAATATTTATTATAAAAAAATAGATCCAATTGAACAGATGTGTAAACTACTGAAATGTCAACATTTAATCAAAAAGCCAACTAATGATCATGGTGATTGTACAGATCATTTGTTCACAAACTGCTCACATGCTTCAGTTTCAACATTAGGAAACACATGGTCAGGTCACAAAATATTATTTGCAACAATTTCTTGCTCATCAATACAAACCAATCATATAAACCAACCATGGCCTTTATTACCTCTTCCTCTTACACTTTATCTCCATTTGATATTATTTTAGATTTTTACCTTCAAGGTTAACGTCAGCTGAGCACAGTGACCCATTTTCTATTACTACCTGATAAAAATAAATAATCACTCATTTAGGAGTTAGGTCATTTTTTACTGTATAATTTGTCATTTTATTTAAGAAATGGAGACTGAAGAAGAAATGAAGCCACCAGAGGCACCAAGAAAACTGGAACCCGGAGTAGCTCCCATAAAACCAGAGTAAATATCACAAAGATTCTCTAGAGATTGACTGATATCAAGCACAAGTTGAATTAGAAAAAAAATAAAGATACTGCTTCAATTAGCCTTACAGCTGTCATATAACTATGTAGCATTGATGTAGCTGCTGTGAGCCACCTGTCATCATAGTGATCCTTGTCAGAGCTATTGATAATCATTGATTCTTGACAAAGCCACCGCTAATCATAGTGATCCTTGTCAAAGCCATTGATCATCATTGTTTCTTGTCAGGGCCATCAAAAATTATTCTGATTCTTGTTTGAGGAATCAGTAACCAGATTAATCCTTGTTGGCCCATTGCTGGGGCCATCTGAAATCTTATCAGTCATCCTGCAATTACTGATATTTCAATATATAGCATGTGCCTAAAGCTGCATTTACGTTGTGTGTGGTATGTAGTATGTGGAAAAAAATTATTTTGCTCTAGTTATTTTATCCTAAACTGTTTACCGGACCCACAGTGTGCAGTATATGGAATGCAGTATAAAACACATGGAAAGTGGAATTCTCAGTGGAGAATTGGATCCACATACCACATGCAGCATAGAACCCATTGGCTCTGGTTACCTTATGTATGACCTATGGATGCAGCGGGATCTAGCAGTTTTTAGCTCAGCTGACTGTAACCCAGCCAGCATCACAGGTTGGAGATACATTGGACCAACATTGGATAACAACGTTGTTCCAACGTTGGTATCCAATGTTGGACCAACTCAATTTGCTCATTGGAACTACGATGGACAGATGTTGGAGCAATGTTGTGTGACATGTTGGGCAAATGTAGGGCCAATGTAGGATATATGTTGCATCAATTTGCTCACTGACTCTAGGTTGGATATCTGTTGGATCAATGTTGTATTTTACATTGAGCCAATGTAGGACCAATGTAGAGGATGATATGCCACTGAGGTTTTTCATCAACATGAACATTTAGGAATAAAATCTGGTTCAAATGTTCTAAAAAAATGTGAGTTATTCTTAATTGATTAATTAATGGTTCAAATAGTGTATACTGTAAGTAAAGTCCTATGTTAGATGTACGGTTATGTGTAGTAAAGGTTTGTCAAGTGGATTAAAATTATTTTACTTGTTTTTTTTTTTAGTGAAATCACAATGGAAGACATCTGTATTTATACAAAATATTTACAGCATTCTAAGAGCAATTACCCTTATCTTAAAAATAAAACTGACACAAAAATAAGTTCAAAACTCTTTAATAATAATAGGACTGTATATTCTAATGTTCTACAGCCGACAATAATTATTAATTCTGAATCGTCCGTAGAGACATAGTCTCTGCTGTTAACTGTGCATCCTTCGCACACTTCAACTTCTGCCTCTTCTTATTCCCTTCGTATCTGCGCCCAGCAAAACTCAGCCAGCTTTGGATCATTTTCTTGACATCCTCTTTGCTGATCCTTTCAGCAAGTGGATTTTCTCTGACTGCACCTAAAGGAAAACATTTTTTTTGTGTGTGTATATATATATATATATATATATATATATATATATATATATATATATATATATATATATATATATATATTTAGAGAGAGAGAGAGACATGTCACAGATGAGATTTAAATCCAGGCAAATTGTAAATTTACCTAGACGAGATTGCGATTGTGATCTAGCATAGATAGATTTTAAACTCGCCTAGGAGAGATTGCCATCACAGTCATGGAGCAGGCCAGGATTTTAAAATTTGCCTGGTTTCATACAGTGAGTTTAAAATTGGCCTAGGTAAGAATGAAATAGTGGTCAGATGGTATTTCCTAATATACTGGGCATTGTATATTACATATGTATGATGTTTTCATAGCTCCTATAAGTCATTTATAGAGAATATCTATATGAAATATTTCTGATGTCTTGCCCGTTTTGGATTTATCATTAATTATAGGATATATAGGGTAATTTATGTGGCTTTTTTTAAATATTTTTTTAAGGCTGTTGCATTCTTTGAAGGATAGGTATTCTTACCTAATGTGGTTTAGTTGTATACATGATTATTAATAATAATTAAATATTATTAATATCAATTTAAATTGAAATTAACTAATATTAGTAATTGCATGGTATTTTTGGAAGACACGCCTGTTAATAGAATATGCACAACCATGTCTAATTTTTTCATTAAATTTTAAACTTAATTTAAAAGTTCAACAGGCCAGTAATATTGTAATAGCATCTTCATAAATATTGATACAGTATAAACAGTAATATATTAAAATAATTTATCACTGATAAACAATATACCATATTTGCTCTGCGGTTTCACAGTTGCACATTTCAGACGACCTGTCTGTATTGAGATCACAGGAATGTGGATAAATCTATTACATAACTGTGCCTGTTAAATTGCTAAATATTAAATTAAATCATAAATGATAATATAACATATATTATTGTTTATTTTTATGGTAAAAGACTCCACAATTGGTAGAAAACTAAAATAAAAATAAAGGTGTCACAGTTATTACACTTTTTGTTAAGTTCAAATAAGTATGAATAACTTGCTTCTTTCAATAAATGAATTACATAAACAAAATGAATGCTAATCCATGTATCTTGTTCTGCTCACAAATAAACAGCAAGGTATTGTCACAGCAAGTCAACTGTAACTACATGGCATGACCCATGCCTTGATGAGTCCCATGGATGTCTTCAAGAGCATTGGACATTTAATCAATTAATTATGTTTAAGCTAATAACTTTTATGAGATGGTTGCTGTATACCACATAGAATAGAAAAAAGTGCAAGGAATATTCAAATACTCATTAATGATACCAGTTCCAAAATAAATATTAATTATTATATTAAGAATATTCCTGTAAAACTTACAAATGATATTACTTTTAGGCTTCACCAGATTTTTTTTATTAGGGCTCAAAATTAATTTGACCACACACCTGCAAATAATGTCTTTATCTATACATAATGGTAACCATTAATGTCAAAATAGTTAATGATACAGAGCTCATAATATAACTGAAAACATCATTCATATGTCATTTACATTGTTCCATGTTTTAAAGAATACCATCAGATAATAATTTCAATCTCACCTAGGCAGTTTAAAGTCATTCAGGCAAGAAAAAAAACCTAGCCTGCTACATAATGGATAATATATATATATATTTATATATATATATATATATATATATATATATATATATATATACTAATATTATTCAGGGTGATAGAGTCAAAGCAATGGTAGTATAATATAATTTTGGAGTATGAAGGGACAGAAGCATAACGTACTAACTTTTGTATTTATACATATAACATACTACAGGACATCATTGTGGAAGATAGGGGACAAGTGGTCACAATGATGTATCAACACATGACCTCAGGAGTCTCAGGGGTCAAGTATGCAATCTGGACCTTTGTGCTGGCAAGGCTGGCATTGGCCCCCTTTATCAGCAGCACTGTTATACAGGCTCTGTACCATGTGTAGCCCCCAGTCGAATTCTGTGCCCCTACACAAGTAACAGCATAGCAAATGATAAAGGTGATAGCCATAACAGCACCAAATAGTATCAAACACTAATACAAGATCATGCATACATATATGACATAGTACTGCTTTTCACTAATATAAATTCTTATATGGTTAAAGAAGCAGTTAAATATATATGGTTAAATTGCCATACATAACACAAAGTACTCAGAAAATTATCATATTTAACCAGTATATGAAGTTCAAGTTCATTATTCCTTAAGATCCATATACACTGAACAATTTTGAGGTATGTATATCCAGGTTAGATCAATTTATGTGTTGATTAAAGTAAATAATTCTTATAAACTTACCTCAGGATGTCTGTTCAGTCTGGATGATCTAGCTTAACTGACTGGCCAAACACTCGAGGGGGTCCCTTTTGGCGCCAAAGAATCATGTTACAAACTGCCTCTAGACCAGGGGTTGGGCTGAGTGGTGATTGATAGTCCACAAGCCTTTCATCTAAGTAGGCCTCAATTATCAGACTTGAGTAGTATGTTAAGCCTCAGTTTATTTTTTATACTTCACTTAAAGTTTTAAGTGTAATCAAACTGTCACTTTATTAAATAATGAGATTAATTTACCAAAATAAAAATATTTCCTATTTCATATTTATTAGCCCATTTATTTTTCAAACAAGCAATATTATTTTAAGGTGCTACCCCTTACTTTTCTCAACATTTTATAATACTACAAATGAATTATAAACAATCAGTTATTTAAATATTTACATGCAGTATTTATCCTCATTAGTTAAATTTCCATCCTCCCAATCATTATTTACAGGGCTGGTAAAAATAAATTATCATTAAAAAATCATGATATTTGATTTTTCTTATTTAAATCATTTTTTTGTTTATTTAGATCACCTATTGATAAATTGACCATGCCTTTCATATTTGTCATATAATTCAGATTTTTATAATATATAGATTATTTAAATAGTACTTAGAGAATTAACAGTAAGTAAATATTTTTTTTCATGTAAATCAGTTTTGTGAAAGACATGAAAATTGACTAATTAACCTAAAAATTTAAGATTTGATGAGTTTTATGACTTTTTTGCAGTGATTTAAATCATACAAGCGCTGATAATTCTATTTAAAAATAAAAATCTAGTACAGATATGAATGAAATATATCCAAGCACAGACTTGACATATGCACACAATCTAGCTCTGTATTTTGTAGGTCAGCCTGTATGAGTCTTTGTTGATATCATTCTTGAATCCATATATATATCATATTTTCCCATGACATATCTGCAACGTTGGTCCAACGTTAAATATCCAACGTTTGATCTTATATGTTGGTCCTACTTTGGCTTAACGTTGGCTGTCCAACAGTAGTTTTAAGGATGTTGGTCCAACGTTGGACAAACGTTACCTATCCAACTCCTACATATACCCAACCAGCCAACATCTCTCCAACGTTTACTAAACGTTCCATTGCTGGCTGGGAAGTCATCTGAGCTATAGCGATCACTCTTTGTCCATCGTCCGTCTGTCTTGCCGTCTGTCCGTCTGTCCCTTAACCTGGCACAAATCGTAACCACTGGACCTAGAATCTTGTAACTTAACATTCTGAGAGGTCCATGAAAAATCTCCTTGGAAACCAGAAATTAGGTCTCTGTTACCCATATCCTTTGAGCTATGGGGCCCCAAAGTGCCCCCCCAGAATAGTAAAAAATTTCATACAAAAACTTCAATATTTCATTAACTACATCACTGATGGTCATTATTTTTTGCATACATATTGATCATGAGATGTTTTATCAGTGTCTGCAGACTGGTGGCGCCACCTGTATTTTTCGATTTTTTACGAATTTTATTCTCTATTTTTGAGACCTTAAAAAATGTGAACATCTGTCAACAGGGCACAAATCGTAAAGACTGGACCTAGAATCTTAATTCTTCAGACACTGAGAGACCTATGAAAAGTCCCCATGGAAACCAGAAATTAGGTCTCTGTTACCCATATCCTTCAAGCTATGGGGCCCCAAAGTGCCCCCCCAGAATAGTAAAAAATTTCATACAAAAACTTCAATATTTCATTAACTACATCACTGATGGTCATTATTTTTTGCATACATATTGATCATGAGATGTTTTATCAGTGTCTGCAGACTGGTGGCGCCACCTGTATTTTTTGATTTTTTACAAATTTTTTTCTCTATTTTTTAGACTTTTAAAAATGTGAACATCTGTTAACAGGGCACAAATCGTAAAGACTGGACCTAGAATCTTAATTCTTGACACACTGAGAGACCTATGAAAAGTCTCCATGGAAACCAGAAATTAGGTCTCTGTTACCCATATCATTCAAGCTATGGGGCCCCAAAGTACCCCCCCCCCCCCCCCGAGAATAGTCAAAAATTTCATACGAAAACTTCAATATCTCATTAACTACATCACTGATGGTCATTATTTTTTGCATACATATTGATCATGAGAAGTTTCATCACTTCCAGCACACTGGTGGCGCCACCTGTATTTTTCTATTTTTTTTTAATGTGTTCGCTATTTTTGAGACCTTTAAAAATGTGAACATCTGTCAACAGGGCACAAATTGTAAAGACTGGACCTAGAATCTTCATTTCTGACACAGTGAGAGACCTATGAAAAGTCTCCATGGAAACCTGAAATAAGGTCTCCGTTACCCGTATCCTTTGAGCTGTGGGGCTCCCAATTACCACCCAGAATAATGGAAAATTTGATAAAAACAAACTGCAACATCTCAATAACTGCAAAACTGATGGTCATGATTTTTGGCATACATATAAATCAAGAGGTGTTCCATCAGTTCCTGCAGACTGGTGATGCCACCTGTATTTTTTCAAATTTTTACTATTTGTTTCTTTATATTTGAGACCTTTAAGGATGTAGTTTTCTGTCAACAGGGTACAAATCGTAATGACTGGACCTAGAATCTTCATTCTTGATACACAGGGAGATGCATGAAAAGTCTACATGGAAACCTGAAATTAGGTCGCTGTTGCTCAAATCCTTTTAGCTATGGCACTCCAAAGTACAGCTCAGAATAATGGAAAAATTAATACAAAAGCTGAAGTATCTGAACAACTAATGCAGCGATCACCATAATTGTTTGTATCGATATTGATCATGGAGTGTTTCATCAGTTTCTGCAGACTGGTGGCACCACCTGTATTTGTTCGGGGTTTTTTTTACGAATTTTTTTCTCTATTTTTGAGACCTATAAAGATATGAACATCTGTTAACAGGGCACAAATCATAACAACTGGACCTAGAATCTTCATTCTTGACACACTGGGAGACCCATGAAAAGTCTCCATGGAAACTTGAAATTAGGTCTCTTTTACCCATATCCTTCAGGCTATAGGACTCAGAAGTATCCCTCAGAATAATGGAAAATTTGATACAAAGGCTGAGGTATCTGAACAACTAATGCAGAGTTCACCATGATTCTTTGCATGGATATTGACCATTAAGTGTTTTTATTAGTTTTTGCAGACTGGTGGAACCACCTGTATATTTTTTAAAGTTTATGCATTTTTTTCTCTATTTTTGAGATATATAAATACAGTCACAATCTTGGCCTGTTGGTTAATCTGTTTGATGCTTTAGTTGAATGGGTATATACTACCATTCAGATGATAAAATTTCCTTTGGAAAATCTCTTCCAAGTCAGCTGAGCGTCATGACCCATGGGTCACTTGTTAACATCATAAGTCTAATATATATCACATTGTTGTACATCCCACATAGTAAAAAAAACACAATTTTATATTGCATACTGTATTCTTAATCCTTGCCTAAGTGCTTTGACAGGGTTATAGTATAACAAATCAAAAGTGAGTAAATGCAGTGTATTTTCATGTAAAACAACTTGCCATAGGATGTATGAATGCATACTTAAACAGTTTGAAAACACTAATATTCATCATACTTGATCATTATTAGTGTACGCTTTCCTTCAGTCGTCCCAGACATCCTTTAGTGTAACTGCTGCTTTGTTTAGCAAAGTTCTCTGGGCTCAAATGCAAGGGTGCACAAAGAGCGGTGAGAGCGTATTGCATTGTGCATCCTGCCCAAAGTTTAAAAATGCAACTCCAGCTATGGTTGGTCTGATTTCACTAGGTCACATCCCTTTGTTGGTCTGATTCTTTGCCTTGTGCAAGAACGGAATTATCAGACCAACAAGAGTGGATGTCACATGTTTAAAATTTGAGCTGGATGCAAAATGTGATACCATGCTCTGATTGGTCTGATTAGAATTCCTTGCTCTGTGTGCACCCTGGTGGTGTAAACAAGAGAACCTTGCTATACAAAGTACGTTCCCGAGGCAGCGGAAATCTTGCGCTTCTAAAGAAGCAACAGATTTTCCCGCTGCCTGGTTTGACCGTTTATGATTCACTTAAACACCAGGTGGTGCACATGGGCCTGTCTGCTGATAAAACTGCTGATGTGAAGAGCAGCCAACCAAATGCAAGTCAACAAACACTCGATAGGCATCAAGCTCCGCCCAGAAACCACACGTGTGGGGCAATTTTCTCTGAGCCTGTGGCCTGTTCAAACGGTCGCCGGGGCGATGAGCTGTCACTCAAAACGAAATGAACAATATTGGCTCCGTGTATTCCTCGCTTGGCTGGTAAACCATGTTCTCTTCAGCACAGGGTCTTATCTGATTGGACCAAAATACAGTGCCCCCCTCTGGGGTGTAGAGATTCAGGATAAGAGGTCATAACAAACCACTTAAGATATAGGTAGTTCCTAGGCCTAATGGTAAAGCGCTGTGTAAAGAGCATATATACAAAGCAGAGGTTACATGAAAGGATGTCTTGGATGACTACACTGTTGATTGTATAACAACTGCAGGAGGAGGGTTTATTAGTGTTACATTGGTATTTCTTATCACATCAGGTATTTAAATCTGAACCACCAGAAGAAGCTGCTGACAGAATACCTGCCAGCAGAGGCTGTTAAGGAGATCAAAGATGCTGCAAATGTTGCTCCGGAGGCAGGGAATGACCCCAGTGACCCGCCTCCAGCCAAGAAGATGAAGATCAGAGGACGTAATAAACATCGCCCACGTGAAGCTAAACCAGAAGATAAATCTAAGTAAGTGTTACAGAGATAACATCCCTCAAATACAGTTAAAGTGGGCTGTCCATTGCTAAGTACCTCTTTTAAACAAAGATTGAATGGGCTTTTCAAACAAAAAACTTTCATCAAAACGCAGTAAGTTGTCATACAACCTTAAAGTTATAAAGAAAAATTCATAATTAAAAATAAAATCTCTGTCTACAATTTTCTTCAGAAATGAACTTACTGCTGTTCTGTGTTAACCACACAGCTGTGATTAGTGATTTCAGCAGTTTCGGTGGTCGGCCAAAACTCTTCCAACTTCAAATGACTTGAAAGTATTTGTGTTAATTTAGTAGTGTTAGAAAGTATCCATTTTATTTATAACTAATCTAGACTGGCCCAGTCAATGAAATGGCTCTGACAGAGATATCAAATGGCTCTCACTGTGTCGCACTTAGTGCCGGTACTGCTACCACGCGGCAACTTACATAACTAATTACCATTCTCTGACCCTCTTATTTCATCGACTGGTAAACTTGGGCCGTACCGGACAGTCAGCGCCACACATCACCGCCTTGCTGAACTAAGGTCTTTCCCAGTGACGCAAGGAGTAATTATAGTGGTCTTTCCCAGAATCTTTTTTCAAAACCAACATGGTTATTTCAGTAACCGCCTATTTTAGGCTTCCAGCTTGCTATTTATATACCCATTTTATCAGTCTTAATATGTTTAGGTCCACGGCTATTTGAGTACGGCAAGATTTTTAACACTTTATATAGCCCTCAGCCTCAGTGAGTCAGTGTGTCACCGTTTATCAGACAATTGCTTATCGCAGCAGGCTGGTGTCTCCAGCTCAGCCAATCAGCGTGAGATATTGAGGCCACACGCGACAAACGCAGTCAAACTGTTATTCATGTACCGGCTGACTTAAAGGATCACGACGTTCAGCGTGTTGGCAACTCAACAGTGGCAAAACTTTCATGTGTAACTTTAACACTTACAAATACACAGTATAAAATCGATGCGACATTGTCTACAATACACTTAAATTTGCCCATGGACCGTATATTCGAACATCAGAGATATAAATTATGGGACACGAAGGTTGATGTATGGACTTTCTGAAAACATGCATGATATCAGTGCGAATGTTACCAAGCAGGTTGAGCTGTCTATTGCCTATAAGACACTGTTAGCCTTCTGATAGCAACGATGCCATTCACAGGAGGCCAGGCGGCTTGATATGCAAATGCGAGGGAATTGTCAGGAGCCGTGTGACGGCCTAATATGCAAATATACGGGATTCGCCATACAGACTTTACAGGGCTTTAGTGATAAGAGCTAGAACTGAGATACGTCGCGTCTATCAGTACATGAAATCACGTTTCATTTGAAGCATTTTAGCAGTAAACTTCAGTACACCAAAGCCCAGGCAGGGCTATAACTAATCCTTTGATTACATACTAGTAGTTTACCTTGGTGGTCTCATTGGTCAGCTAAAACTAGGCTTTTTGTGTGTTTTACCCTTGTACATGCATACAACCATATTTTTGCCTCAAATGAGATAAGGTTTCAGAAAGTTGGCTTATTTATGCAAAATGAAATTACAGCAATGAATGTAGATAAGTTGGCTCAGCCCTAATTCTCAGTTTGTGGAAGTTTAAAATGGCCGCTGGGCGTCAGCTTTTCATAAATTCATATATATCCCAGATAAATAATGACATCAGTGTGTGATGGCAGTTAGCAAAGGGCTTTATTTGGTTACATTTATCAGTGCTATTGTTTCTAGAAATCATGCTTTGTTATTAATAATTATAAAAATTCTGTTTGTTTTGAGATTTGATAGGTCATAATGATATTCAGTTTTTAAAGCTCATCATAAAAAGGATGATTATTTTGCAGCTAATTATACTGTAACCTTGTCACTTATATATCATCTTTCATATATGATCACACAAAATGGACAGGATTCAGCAGTGCTGCCACATACCAGCTGTCAAGAACTCTAATCATTCATTTGCTATTGCTAAGTTTTGATCATTATGGGAAAAATTCTAGTTAATAGTAGGCATCTAGAGCCAAGAGGACCTTCATGCCAAATGCTTGAAATTCCTTCAAGACCATTTTAAAAAAGCAAACACACAAAATAGTTCCTTGATTTTCATTTTCATATCCATCAGGGTTGGGGCCAGGGACTTGTACCTGTACCTTTACCTGGATACACAATTCAGAGTACCTGTACCTTTACCTAGATACACAATTCAGAGTACCTGTACTTTTACCTAGATACACAATTCAGAGTACCTGTACCTTTACCTAGATACACAATTCAGAGTGCCTGTACCTTTACCTAGATACACAATTCAGAGTGCCTGTACCTGTACCTAGATACACAATTCAGAGTGCCTGTACCTGTACCTAGATACTCAATTCAGAGTGCCTGTACCTTTACCTAGATACACAATTCAGAGTACCTGTACCTTTACCTAGATACACAATTTAGAGTACCTGTACCTGGACCTTGATACACAATTCAGAGTACCTGTACCTTTACCTAGATACACAATTCAGAGTACCTGTACCTGTACCTAGATACACAATTCAGAGTGCCTGTACCTGTACCTAGATACACAATTCAGAGTGCCTGTACCTTCACCTAGATACACAATTCAGAGTGCCTGTACCTGTACCTAGATACACAATTCAGATCGCCTGTACCTGTACCTAGATACACAATTCAGAGTACCTGTACCTTTACCTAGATACACAATTCAGAGTGCTTGTACCTGGACCTAGATACACAATTCAGAGTGCCTGTACTTGTACCTAGATACAAAATTCAGAGTGCCTGTACCTGTACCTAGATACACAATTCAGAGTGCCTGTACCTGTACATAGATACACAATTCAGAGTACCTGTACCTTTACCTAGATACACAATTCAGAGTGCTTGTACCTGGACCAAGATACACAATTCAGAGTACCTGTACTTGTACCTAGATACACAATTCAGAGTGCCTGTACTTGTACCTAGATACACAATTCAGAGTGCCTGTACCTGTACCTAGATACACAATTCAGAGTACCTGTACCTTTACCTAGATACACAATTCAGAGTACCTGTACCTGTACTTAGATACACAATTCAGAGTGCCTGTACCTTTACCTAGATACACAATTCAGAGTGCCTGTACCTGTACCTAGATACATAATTCAGAGTACCTGTACTTGTACCTAGATGCACAATTCACTGTACCTGTACCTGGCTGTCATGAGTAGAGAGTACCTTGTACCTCTACCTGGACCTGTTCCTGGAACTTAAGTACCTGTACCTGGTATAAGGTACCCCAGGTACATGTGGGATACTGGAAATGGACACCAGGCTATGGCCAATTGCATTCATGTACAAAGCTGTCAACCTTGTCAGGGCAGTTACACATCTCATGCAGGTTTAATTACCAAGCATTCATTCCAGTTACCTTTGAAGTTTAGTGGGCTGGCTGGCCTAGCAAGCTGGTCAACCTTCAGGCTCTAAACAGGAAGTTCATTGTGGCATTATCAGCTCAAGTATTATAAAAAAGCAACCACCAAAGGATATGAAAAGGGTTGCTCACATGCCCCATGTGAAAAGTTGTCTAGTATGTACACAGAACAAGGATGAAATGTAATTGAAGAAGTGAAGATAATACATATTATATCCCTGAACTCTTGGCTCAATTTCGTATCACTATTACCAAAGGCAGTTCAGTATATTTGCAAGACCTATATATTTTTCATGAATATACAGGGAAAAATTATGTAATACTTTTTTAATAATATATTCTGCAATTATACTATAACTTATTAACCCAAATCTAGATGGAATTAATGCAATGATGGTCAGTTCAAATGGCTTTGAAATATAGCTGTACCTACATTCTTTTCAAAGTTCTTGTACCTAGGTACTGTACAAAAATTGTGTACCTGCACCTGACCATTTCCCAAGTACCTGAATCTGTACCTAGGTATAGTCACATTTACCTGGCTCAAACCCTGATATCCATTACATAATTAGACAAAACCCACTCAACAGAGAAAAAACAATTAGATTTAGCTTTTTAGCTCGCCGGAACAAAGTTCATGAGAACTTATACCATACCCAAGGCGTCAATGTCAGCTTTGATGGCGTCCGTAGACACCCCAGGTTAAAGTTTTTTTGTTAAGTCTATAACTCAGTAGCCATTGACCCAAATGCATTTATATCCTATATATATATAGCTTTATATTTTCATATATATTGTATAGAGGATTAGGCATACCACATATAATTTGAGGGGTAATGATTTTTGAATGCCTTGTATCAGCGAGCTCTGTTTTCCTCAGACGACTTGTTACATGATAATTTTTGGTTTCAATTTTGGTTAATAAGACTTTTGCCCCTATTAAATTGTGTTCATTAAATGAATGTACATTGGTTAGTAACTGAATTTTTGTATATTTTTAGGTTATGTAACAATGTGATATTAGGAAAACCATGTCCATTTGGAGAAAGATGTCACTACAGTCACAACTTGGAGGAGTATATGTCCTCCAAGCCCCAGGACCTCGGTGACACCTGTTACATTTACCGCACATTTGGGAAGTGTCATTATGGGGCTGCCTGTAGGTTTGCAGGTGATCACATGACCGAGTCATATGAGAATAAAATAAACGAAGAACTGGTGAGTAGAGTCTCGGTTACAGACAGCACACTTAACAATCTAGACAAAGGACTACAGATTACGCTAAGGAAGCGACAGTACAATTTTGATAGATCTAATGCCCATTATACTAAAATACAAAAAGAAGTCAAAGACAGGGTAAAAAAGGAACAAGAACTAAGCAAAAAATCATCAACGGACACATCTAAAGTAAAAGAATCTTCTGAAAGTAAGATGAATATAAGTGAAGATTGTGCACAAAATAGTGGAAACTTAGAATGTCTTTATCAGGTAAGTGACCTTACGGCACAGGGTTCTTCCACAGAGAAGACTTCCTTAAATTCACAGTCAGAACCAGCATCAGAAACAGCATCCAGCAGTGTAGGTCAGCTTGTTGAAAATATCCAGGAACCAGAGTCAGTCATGGCTGCTGGGAATACTGTATCTGAAGCTGGTAACAGCAGTATAGACAGTCCTGAGGCTGATAAAACAAAGACTGAAGCAGCAGATACAGTTTACGGTTCAGCTGATATTACAGATAAACAGACTGATGTTAAAGCAGGTCCTGATCAGCCAGTTGATGCAAATGGTCAGGCTCCCGTCAAAACGTGCGGAGCTCTGACAGACGAAGGGGAGATCAAGCTGAGACCATCTGAAAAGAAAAAGGTAAATTATTATAATATTTAGAATAGTCACTTCATCAGAACTGGTTTATGGATTTGTGTGTTTAATGTGTTTCTGAAAGATTTGGCTGTAAGTTTATATTTTTTGGTCATAAAGAAACAAAAGTTCTCTCTCCCTTTTCCTGCACTTTTTTGTCAGTGAGAGTGCACACAAAACTCATGTTTGAATCAAGTCAGTCTTTCTTGTTAAAAGAAATGTCTTCACGAGATATTTATTAGATTGTTATTGTTGTCAATTCATTCAACCTTGGGCACAGTCAGCTGACTTTGTCTAATAAGTTTGTTTTTGTACTTCACAGGTAGATTTCTCCAACAAGTCTTACCTGGCACCTCTAACAACTGTAAGTATTCTCAAATAAAAAGAAATTTACATCACATAGCCATGTGTTACGTCGCATTTTAGCAGAGCGTATGCAGGTAGCCAGGTAGTGCATTCTGCAAAATGGTCATTTGTCTTGCACAGACATTTTTAGTACACAGTTATAATTTAAAGTTACTATGATTCCATACAATAAAAGTACCAGTAAATATGTTTGCAGTTAAATAAACAGCAGTGTAGTTTATTCATCACAAAAAGTGATGGCCTTTGGTTTTAGTTAAGCATAACATTGATATAAATTCTTTTGATCAGTGAGCAGTCTCCAATTTATGACAAATGCATAATAAGATAGGGCTTCTTAGACAACTTTAAACACTATTCCATTGACTTGTTCTCTCTCAAAATTGGCAAGTTTATTGAAACATATATATATATATATATATATATATATATATATATATATATATATATATATATATATATATATATATATATATATATATATGTTTACATATTTAAATGTATACACATGTAAAAATGAATAGAGAATTATATATACATGTTTATATTAAACATGTACCACTATTTATAGATTTCACATTTTCTTTGTTTACCCTCAGGTGGGTAATCTGCCATTCAGGAGAGTGTGCAAAAAGTTTGGAGTTGACATCACCTGTGGAGAGATGGCGCTGTCGACAAACATCCTGCAGGGGAAAGGATCTGAGTGGGCGTTACTGAAGAGACACGAGACTGAGGATCTGTTTGGTGTACAGGTAAAGTGGTACATGGTGTAGTGTATATGATAGTATGATGTACATAATGATATGTTAACTGATGGCAGGATGAAGCTTTAAAAGTGTAAAACCACACATTTGTCTCTAAATAGGGAAGCTTGCAGGACGTGTGTGAGATCCACTACTGTAAAATACTTGGGTGTTGATGTATATGATAGTAATGATACATAATGATGCATAATTTGATTTTAGGGTGAGTCATGATCAAAATCGCACTCTAGACTAGTCCAGTTTAGAATTTGACTAGTTATGAATTGAGAAGGAGGATTCTAATTTGGCCAAATCAAGATTCCAATCATGATCTAGACTAGTCCAGTTTAGAATTGACCCGGACCAGATCTGAATTGTGATCTGGTCAGGCTGGTATCAAAGGAGATAAAAATGAATTAATTTGATAGAATATTTGATAGGGAAATATATAGCAGGAATGCAATATATGGAAGAGTGTCACAAGGGCATTCAGTTTACTATAATTGTATCCCCAGACAAAGTAAGGGGATACTATGTTTTCATACCGGTCCCGCCGCCGCCACTGCCGCCGCCGCCTCATATAAATCTTGTTGGTGCGATAACTCAAAATTTATTTCAGGGATCTTTACCAAACTTGGTATATGTATAGTTATGGGTGAGAGGACGACGCCTATTTAAAATGAGGTCATGACCTTGACTAGGAGAGTGGCCTTGACCTTGAATATTGCCATATATGGTGAAAATTACACAAAATCATTAATATCTCAATAAGGGATGCATGGATTGGTCCAAAAATCAACTTGATCGAAGATCTTGGATAGTATTGGCAAGTACTGGAAACAGGTAGCAACACCTGTTATTCTTTACTTGTTTTTCTGCCGTTTAATACCCCCATCATTGCCACTTAACAGTACTGTGAGCATTATAAGTCAAAAACTATCTGACAGATTTCTTTCAAATTATGCATATACATAGACATGGGTTATGGGATGATGTATATATAAATTGGGGTCATGACCTTTTCATATTAGAGTGGCCTTGACCTTGAATATTGCCATATATGGTGAAAATTACACAAAATCATTAATATCTCAATAAGGGATGCATGGATTGGTCCAAAAATCAACTTGATCGAAGATCTTGGATAGTATTGGCAAGTACTGGAAACAGGTAGCAACACCTGTTATTCTTTTACTTGTTTTCGTGCCGTTTAATACCCCATCATTGCCACTTAACAGTACTGTGTGCATTATAAGTAAAAAACTAATGGACAGATTTCTTTCATATTATGCATATACATAGACATGGGTTAGGGGATCATGTATATTGAAATTGGGGTCATGACCTTTTCTATGAGAGTGACCTTTTCTATGAGTGTGGTCTGATATTAATTGTTGCTGAAGATGGGGGGCCTATTCTTAAAGGGGGGGGGGATTAATTGTCTGTGGATACTATGGCACCGCAGAAATATCCAGACATGGGGTCTATTACAGTTGTTCTATTACTATTTCTATTACTTTCAATTTCTGATATTACTATTACTATTACTGGGGTATCTATTACTATTACTATTACTATTACTGGGGTATCTATTACTATTACTATTACTATTACTTAAACTGATGGGAGGATTCTAGACCTTGCGCAGCCATGAGTGCTATAAACTAGCACTACAATCACATGTTTAAATAATATTAAAAGCAACTATATCATCCAGTTACCTACACAATTTTCTTATACTGTGTCTGTCATTTACAAAAAGCCTAATGATACTTGAGATCTTACTTATTTCAGCTTCTTTAATTCTGGTTTTTATAATATTTTGAAACCTCAATGATCGTTATTGGGGTGTTTCAAGTCGAAATTATAAGATAATTGTATGAACTCTTGAATACATGTAATTTAAAAGCAACTGGCATATGTAAAATATTTATTTATAATTATATATGCATACTTGTACATTTTATATTATTTTCATATTCATTTCACATAAATTTATTTTATAGTACATACTTCTGTTTAGATATAATCTTCGTTCTCATAGTTAATGAATAAAGATTTTCAGTGTAACAAAAAATTATCTCCAGAGGAATTATTCATGATTATTGCATAATATTATTTCGTATCAAAGCTGACAATTCAGTCCTTTATGTATGTATCAGGGTAAGAGTTTATATAGGGCTGTGTCCTGTTTCCCAATCCTTAAAAATATATTGATAAAAATACTATTCACATCAAGATTCTGGACAGAACCAAAAGTACCCCATCTTCTCTGGTGTATATATGTTCATTTGGATGTGATGCCATGTTTTATTCCATCACATAGTACATCTTGAGAGTGAACAGAGAGGTGGTAAACTTTACAATAATTTGGTAGCATGCATGGCTTTTATTCTTCAGGCATGCCCTTCTTCATTGCAGCAAAACCAGCACAGGATAATTTAGTAATATGGAGAGTGATTTAAACTTACATCAGTTTACAAAACAAATAAAATATTATTTAAATCACTTTCACAATAAATTAGGTATTAAACAATCTTGTACTTTAAATTTTGAACATAACAGGATCTAATTATTTGATATCAAAATTTCAGATATTTAATAATAAAATATTAACATTTACTTATATTCTCATATTATATAATAAACTAAATTAATATCATGAAAAAATTGTCCATTTAATTTTCAAAATTTAAATTAACATTATTTTAGATACTGAATGAAGGTCTGCAAAATTGGTACTATGAAATAACAGACAAGTATTAAAAGAATAGTTTTAAAAAAATATGTATATAAATTAACTAGATAATACATGTGCCTGCAGTATGACTCTATCCAAGTGATTGTAGTACTTGTATGAGTTTATAGCATTGTAGGCTTCAATACATTATGGGTAGTGAAAACACCATAAGCTTATCATGAACATTTTGGGTCTGCACTGTATCTGGTTCCATATTATATTTTTCTTGAATGTGTGTTATTGCAGTCTGTATGATTAAAATACAAACTGGCTTGTGAAAACAAATCTAAGTACATTTCAGAATATGCATATGGATTGATGGATGTGAGATAAGATGTACTTGTCACAATAACAATACACTATTTATCTGTCTCTTAACATCAAACATGCCTCTGTTTATCCATGGTTTACTAATCAAAGGTCAGATTGTGCCAGGTAACTTATTTGACTGTGACCTACTCTGTCCGGTACTCTTATGTAATTAGCACCAGTGGTCACCAGCAATGTGGCAGCTGGCCCATGCTTGCCTCAACAATAGGCACATCCTGGGCAATTACTGGACATGAACTGAGTCTTTTCAGCATTATTTGCTGATATGCTTCATGATCAAGGGGCTCACAGGAAGTAATAGAAAGTAATATGTATTACTCTATTACTTTGCCTTCTGTTTCTATTACTATTACTATTACTGTTAAAATTTTCGAGTCTATTACTATTACTATTACTTATTACCATTACCCCATGTCTGGAAATATCTAGTTATACTTTTGGGTCTATAGGTGTGTCATCATACTGAATGAAAGTGTTGTAATTGTACTCTAGAATTATGGAGCAGCACCGGATATTAACCAAGCTTTACTCTTTTTACTGCGCTACTAGGTCTGTGGAGGGTTCCCTGACAGCATGACAAAATGTGCCCAACTGATAACAGAGAAACTGGATGTCGACTTCATTGACATTAACTGTGGCTGCCCCATCGATCTCATCTTCAAAAGGGTGTGTACATTGCTGTTAATAATGACAAATATCATAATCACTGGTGCTATATCTTGCATTTATGCTACGTATGACACCTAACCAACATCTGTCTCCACATGGATATTTAGATCATCATGACCTCGTTAACATAAATATTATTGAATAATAGGCTCATGTACAGTGCTCTCAGGACAACCAGTACAAAAAATTTTGGATATGAATTTCTCATATGTGTGTAATTTTGATTTGCAAATATAACATGTTGCACCTTAATAATAAATAAATAATAAATCTAAATGCATCTAGTATCATAGCCCCCAACATGTCAGTTAGCTTAGCATTATGGCCCACGGGCCGCTTATTATATTTTTACCACTGTATGAAATTTCCTTTTAAATTGTAAATTTGCTTGTTTTGCTACATTACAGGGAGAAGGCAGTGCTTTAATGGGTCGCAGTAATCGGTTTGAGCAGGTTGTACGAGGGATGGAAGGTGTGATGGATATTCCTCTGACCGTCAAGATGAGAACTGGAATCTTTGAAAACCACAGCATTGCTCATACGCTGGTACCTAAGCTGAGAGACTGGGGTGTCTCCATGGTTACTGTAAGTAGTTTGTTATAATGGGAGAATGTTCTTTTCTTCTAATTACACACAAAATTTTTTTCAATCACAATTTCAGAGAAGTTTGAAAACTGGTGACCTACACCTTCAATTGCAAGGTCACATCTGTAGATTTATGTTTTCAAAACACCATAACGTTTGAGATAGTGCATATTTGTCTTACCTCTTCCTATTCCTGATATCAATAGCCTTAATGTTCCATTTATCTTTTGTATTAATGTTCCATATGACCTAAGTCTTAATGTTCCAAATATCTTTTTTCTTAATATTCCACATGTTCCAATTCTTAATGTTCCATATATATTTTATCTTAATGTTCCATTTGTCCTAAGTCTTAATATTCCATTTAT
The DNA here is from genome assembly GCA_026874595.1 of Sipunculus nudus. Taxonomy (NCBI): domain Eukaryota; kingdom Metazoa; phylum Annelida; class Sipuncula; order Golfingiida; family Sipunculidae; genus Sipunculus; species Sipunculus nudus. Next base: position 7,524,139 of record CM049318.1, on the reverse strand, counting down.
CTTTTTTTCTTAATATTCCATATGTCATAAGTCTTAATGTCCCATATATCTTTTTTCTAAATATTCCATATGTTTCAAGTCTTAATATTCCAAATATCTTTTATCTTAATATTCCATATGTTCAAAGTCTGAATGTTTCATATATATTAGTCTTAATATCCCATATGTCCTAAATCTTTATTTTCCATATATCTTTTGTCCTAATGTTCCATATGTAACAAGTCATAAATGTTTCATATATTTTTTGTATGAATCTTCCTAATTTCCTTAGTCTTTATGATCTATAAATTTTGCCTTAATGATCCGGATGTATGCATCTTAATGTTTGACATGTCTTGCTTTAGCTCCATGGGAGGTCACGGGAGCAGCGCTACACAAAGTTGGCAGACTGGGACTACATTAACCAATGTGCTAAGGCAGCTAACCCTATGCCACTGTTCGGTAATGGAGATATTTTGTCGTTTGAGGATTACAACAGACACCTAGAGAATACGGACATCTCAGGCATAATGATGGCAAGGTGATTGGATGTTTTGTTTTCAGAACAAATCAGTGGCTTGTTGAGATTAAATTTCCAATAAGAAACCTTTACAAAATCTTGTTGCAAGGAAAAGATTGACCAGAATGATTATTGTTTTGTAGAGTTTATGTTCCAGTGGTTTCCAGCAAGTTCATATAAATATTATATTTCACATTATTTTGATGTTATTAAATTAACATTTAGTGGTTAAAAGATCCTCTCCCCCCTATAAAAATAAAAAAAACAATTTGATGTTTGTAAAGTTTGACATGTAAGTAATTTCTGATTAATCTGTATTAAGTTCTCTCATTTCTTCCTCTCTCACAAAATTCATTTTGCTACTCCTGTATATATTTGCAGATTTAATTAATTCATTAGATAAGGCACTGAGAATGAATATTCATTTGCCAGGAGAGTATTATTATCTGATGTGTCCATATAGGGGAGCTTTAATCAAGCCCTGGATCTTCACAGAGATTAAGGAACAGAGACACTGGGACATCTCAGCGTCTGAGCGGCTTGACATGCTGAGGGACTTCACCAACTACGGACTGGAACACTGGGGGTCCGACCAGCAGGGGGTCCAGAACACTCGAAGGTTCTTACTGGAGTGGCTCAGTTTCCTTCATAGGTAAGTCTAGATCTGATTGGAACAATGACTTATTGGTACAATTACAGCCTTTATTTTTTTAAACTTTATCTGAAAACTTTTATTTGTAGTTTTTGTGTTATCATGGCTGTTTTAACATGTCACAATAATAATAAACTACTACTACTACCACTACTTTACCTACAAATCTGTTATAATACCTCCTTTATCATTTTACGTTGACATCAGTTATGTGACCTAGTTCATAATTTTACCTGAACATCATTTATATAACTTTGTTTATTATTTTACCTTAACATCAGTTGCATGAACTACGACCAATTGTTTGGCTTAATCAATAATCATTTCCTTAATTATTTGAATAATTTTGGCTCTGCTGTAAGTAAGAGCTATAAAGGAAAAAAATAAATTTTTTTTCCTGACTTTTCTTTGAAAAAGGCATCTTTTAATTTAATAAAAATATAAAATGTAAAACTTGACAAAAGTTTATATAAACCCATTTGCACAAATTATAGATGTAAGTATATTACAACAAAGACAACCAGTATTAGAGACATGTAAATAGGTCTAGCCCAGTAGATGGCACTGTCTGACAAGAGAAACTTATGAAAAGCATGTAAGGCATTTATAATATAATTTATAATAAACTGTTCATGTGATTAGTTGTTATCACATGATTAGAATAAAAACATGCATATGTTATAATATAAAAGACCTCAAGCTGATGTCTTCATTGAAGGAGATGGTAGTAATATCTTATTTGCTTACAGTCTATAAGCACTGGTTGTTTTAATGTATGAATCTATAACTCCTTGTAAAGTTTAGTTAAATAACTATCAAGCAAATTCAAATTTAGTCAAATCTCAGATATGTCAACATTTTCTGTAGTTCTTAAATTCACTGCCTTAACCATCTATGTGTGCATATCCTGCCTAATGATATGCAGACTTGCAAAACAATATTGGACAGTAACATATATCATGAAGTTGACCGTAATGAATCACTTATCATCGGTCAGGTATATTCCTGTTGGTGTCCTGGAGCGTGTTCCCCAGCATATCAATGAGAGACCACCCAGTTACTTCGGCCGCAATGACATGGAGACCCTCTTGGCAAGCCCCAACTGTGGCGACTGGATCAAAATCACGTAAGGATGTCTTATGTCTTATGTAAAGGTTGGACATACATCATGACGGCAGTGAGATCCAGTTAAAGGGACATAATCAGGGGAATATTATGCCTATTCTTTCACACTGTCAGTTCATTTTTCCTTTATACATAAGCTTCCCAGCAAACCCACTTAAGCACACAGTCTCAGTACCTTGCAAACTGCTGTTTAACACATTATTATGGCTAAACGGGTTAGTTAACACAGTAGTGTGTATGTTTATCATAACACGGCCGCGTGACTGGAAGTCCAGTTGTGAGCTGCAACATGCATTGTTTCAGCCTGAGGAGACATATATTACATTTTTAACCAGGTCAATCATGGCATCTCCTGATAGACACATGTTTTACTCAACGATGCTCACGGCCCCATGTGTTATGTTTGTGTCAACATCTAGGATCGCGCTCGGTCCACTGTTTTTATTACTCATGTACAGGAGTAAGCAAATGGTTTCAAGGCAATTTTTGGCATGTACAGGCTTATTTCAAAAGGGAAGAAGCTATTTTTCGTGTTAATGCAATATGCTTTATAGGTGATTGGGCTCCTTTAATGAATGATTTAGTATAAAAAAAACCTAAAAGCAAATAAATCTCACATTTGCTTACAATCTGTAAACAGTTGCTCATTTCTAACACTGTATAGGGTAAATGTGCAGTTCTCATAAATTATATCAGTCTCTTTATTTATGGCTGGGAATTGTATCACAGTTTGTTTAATTTTGTGTACATTCAGCTGAATTATTATGCTTATGTCTTATGTAAAGGTTGGGCATATGCATGATGAGAGTGAGATTTAGTTAATAAATGTTATAATATTAAAGACCTCAAGCTGATGTCTTCTTGGAAGGAGATCCTATTAATCTCTAATTTTCTTACAATATATAAGCAGTTGGTAATTTATTACATTGTTCAGGGTGACTCTGTAGCCTTCACTCTTAAACTTCATCAGTGCTATAATTATGGCAGGAATAGTATCACAATGTGTGTAATTTGATTACATGCCATGAAATTATCATGTGTTTTTTTATTTTTCAGGGAGATGTTTCTGGGACCAGTTCCTTCAAGCTTCACCTTCCTTCCTAAGCACAAGGCTAATTCATATGCATAGTAAAACAGGTCATGTGACCAATTGTGATCATGTGATTAGAATAAAAACATGCACATGTACAGAATCATGAATGTATGAACTGGAAGATTTGTATTACGTGATATTAGAAATATTGGTACACAGGAAAAAGCACTTGTATTCTCTTGGTTTGTAAGCCTTATATATTTTGTAATGTAATGATTGCTGATTGCAAAATTAGACAAGGGGAACTTGTTGGATTATTTCAGGATTTGTAGCAGAAAACTGGGACTTTAGTGTAACTGCAAGTGATTACTTTAACTCACAAGAATGACAAATCAGAATTCAGTTAACCACCATCAAACCACTCAAGATTACTACATATGACTAGAAAGTCTAAATACAGCCGACTACCAGTCATTCGAGTAGAAAAATCATACTTTGCATGGCATCACTTTCAGCATTTTATTAATTTTTACCAATACATGAAATTTTTGACATTTGAGGTAGCTTAATCAGGTATTAAATTTTTGTCTTCATTCAAGTAATGTAAGGAATGACTCCTTAAAGATCATGTTTATTTTACATCAATGTATTGATAGATATTTTGATGGATATCACCAGTGGCCAATTAAGCAGGTAACGCCTGTCAGAATTACAAGTATGTGTCTATTTAATACTGTGATTGCTTTCTTATTCATGAGCTTACAATTTAAGCGATTTTCATTTTTTCGCGAGGATTCAGTTTCCGCCAGCACACTATAATAATATATTTAAACAAAGCATATCATCTATTTAATGGATTTGTGGTATAAAATAATATGTGCACAAAAACGTAACGATTGTATTGGGACCCAAGTGATTATGGAAGGAGTTGAAATTGCTCTTCATTTTTTTGAGATAATTGGAAAGTAATTTTTTTGAGATAATTGGAAGATCTGACATCATTTATAAAAGCAGTCTTTTTTTTCAATTTGCTTCTGACAATGGGCTTCTTATTCAAAAAGGTTTAATTTTGCGATAATTTTCTTTTCACAAATATCGCAAAAATGAAACCCTCGCGAACAATAATGCAACTACAGTATGTATCAGTTGATGCAATCTTCTGCATACTACATGTATTTTCTTTAAATACACATTGTTTGCTCAGTTGTTAGTACCATTTTAAACAGAAAAACAGTGTTATATTATATCTTTACTTTGATAAAGTTAATGACTCCTGCCTGTGTTATTGTACAAATAGACATGTTCATACAATATATTGTAAGCAGACACCAAATAAATATTTTAAAAGCTAAGCCTTCTTCCTCTTCTCAGTTTAAACTGGAATGAACTCCAGTGATGCTGAGCTACAGTAAATAAAGGGATTATGTATTTCATCTGTCTGGCCAGCTGTCTTTCTGTTTGTCTGTTATGAGGACACAGAAATCATAACCATAAGACCTGGGTCCTTGTAAAATATCCTTGGAAGCCCAAAAAATAGGTCATGATAACCTATTTTCTTTGAACTTTGGAACAAAAAAGTTTTGTTGATCTTTGATTATTCGATGACTTTTTATGGGGGGCCTGGACTGTAGAGGGATAAAATGCACCACTCTCTCTGCTGGCGACCTGGGTTTGATCCCCGTTTTGGCTATGAGAGTGGGTTGTAGTTTCCCATCCAAGGTTGGTGGTGTTCTCCAGGTTCACCAGTTTCCTCCATTTCAACAGACTACCAAACACCATTATCTGAGCCATGGAGGGTGCCTAAATTAGTTATATGACTATTTGTACATTCCACGCAAAATAAATAAGATTATATTCATGTGTAGTAAGTGATGCCTCTTACGTTTGTTATAATGAGACTAGCAAATTGCAGTCATATTACAATTTTAGCTCGAGTGGCCATTAAGCAGGTAACGCATGTCAAAATGGCAAGTATGAGTATTTAATACTGTGATTGCCTCCATATTCATATAAGTTTAAAATTCAAGGATTTTCATATTTCCATTGTTTGATGAGGGTTCAGTTTTTGCAAGCAAACCATATAAAAATCTTAACAGAGCATATCAACTATTTTATGGATGATATTAGATAAGTAATATGCAGAAACGTAACATTTGTATGGGGATCCAAGTGAATATGGAAGGAGAGTGCCTTGATTAGTTGTATCCACCAAAACAAAGTTTTGCAGATACTATGTTTTTGATCGGGTTCCATCGCAGCCGCCACCACATTTGTTTCTGAGAAACTCCTCTTAGACTACTGGACTGATTTTTTCGAAACTTACACCAATTATTGGGTCATATGTGAACTGTTGCCTGACCAATAGGCGTTGACCTCTGACCTTTCCTCTCTCCTGTGCGTCTATCTGTGCGTCTGTTTTGACACATTAACCCACATATGTTCGGACTCGTTTGAACAATCAGGAATAATATTTTGTACAAATGTAGCCCTTGGATAGCTTTATAACATACACAAAAAATGGTGGCGCCACCTGCAACCATGTTTGCACAGTGTCCATCTGTTCACTCATATCTCAGCAGTGGTTTGACTAATTCACCTGAAATTCGGCATGCGTATACATCCTTTCTTGATTTTATGACAGGTGGCGCCACCTGCATTCACGTTTATGCTGCAGACATCCATGGTTATATCTCCGGACTTATCTTCCTGAAAATTTGCATGTGTTAAGATCTCACATAGTTCTTTATCATACAAGAAACTGGTGGGACCACCTTCAACCATTTTTGCACAGCGTCCATCTTTTCGTTTGACTTGGGCTAAAATCACTCTTGTCTTTGCAGTGGTTTGACTTATTCACCTGAAATTTGACATGTGTATACAACCTGGATAGCTTTCTTGATTTTATTTCAGGTGGCGCCACCTCCATTCATGCTCATGCTGCAGATATCCATGCTAATATCTCCGGACTGGTTCGACATATCCTGCTGAAGTTTTGCATGTCATTGGATCTCACATAGCTCATTATCATACAAGAAAAACTGGTAGCGCCTACTGCAACCATTTTTGCACAGCATCCATCTGTTTGTCTGCTGTGGGATAAAATCACTCATATCTCGGCAGTAGGGCTGAAACGGGTACAATTTTTTGGACTCGAGCACCCGATAGGCATTACCTGACTCGGACTTGAGTACTCGTTACCGTGGCAACGCTGTAAAGATAAAACGGAAATCTGTTTACCGATGCAAAATATGCATATATTTGACTTCGTGACGGTTTAATTTTATCTCAACGAAGGAACAGATATATGTCATAACAAGACCTGTGTTAATTTGACATATGTTAAATAGAGCCATAATTATGCCAGGCTACGATAATGAATAAATAGGCCTACAGACTGCCCGTAAATTTACAGTAATATTCAGATATGCATGTACATACACGAGTACTCAAGTCCAAATTTTGGACTCGAGTACTCGGTAAGTATTACCCGGACTCGAGTACTCAAGTACTCCTTTTAGCCCTACTCGGCAGTGGATTGCCTTTCCACCTGAAATTTTGCATGTGTATACATCTTGGATAGTTTCTCGTTCAAATTACAGGTGGCGCCACCTACAATCATGTTAACGTGGCAGACATCCATGCTCATATGTAACACATCTAACTCTGTTTCCCCATGCCACTCAATCCATGCCTCACTTCACCGATCCTACTCTGATTTTGGCGGATACACGTAGTCGCTTGTCGTCCACCCGTATTCTAGTTATAATAACTATTTGTACAAATCATGTTAAATAAATAAGACTATATTTATGAGTAGTAAGTGATGCCACTTACATTTTGCCACAAGTTTAATTTATAATTATGAGACTAGCAAATAATTTAAGCTCATCGGTCCTATATTTCATTTGTTTAATATTCATCTCTTTGGTTGGGCCTTATTATCAGCCATCAATTCATTTATAGATAAAAAAAGATGATGTGTTGTGTTCTTAAGAAACAACCAGTGGCGTCAATTTATTTTCCAAGATGGGGGGGGGGGGGTGACATGGACACACACACGCTCTCTCTCGCTTATATATATATATATATATATATATATATATATATATATATATATATATATATATATATATATATATATATATATATATATATATATATATATATATATTTAGCGTCTGCATGACACTTTTCAAATACATGAATATATTCTCAATCACATTTCACATATATAGATCATTTCACAATAGATTTTAGATAATAAGGTATGTTTCCAATATAAGTTCATTCTAAACCAGGTTTAGATATATTTCATAGTGAACTCATAAATGGAACCAAAATCAATAATTTCGAATTTTTAATATATTTCATTTGCAATATATAACTATTAAACTCTGAATAGTCGGCCCAGGGGATGATTACATTGAAGGGGAAAATCCCCTGGGCCGATCCGGGAGTCGAACCCAGGTCGGTGGAGTACAAGGCCGGCGAACCAACCGCTTCGCTAGCAAAGCAATTTTCACTAGCGAGAGAGTTCGGTCCGCTTTTATGTCAACCCGTAACACTATATATCACTTTTATACAATACATTTATTGTTCAATAAATCGTGCGACCCAACATCAGCAAATACTCTTGACATCATTGAAAAAAAAATAATTTCAGTAACATAAAGTCTGTGATTTCCTGCTGTATACTATTTTTAATGCTATCACGACTAAAATTTGTTTTTTTTTTGACAAGACAAGCATTTTGGAAATTTTTTATTATATAAAAGTAACACATCTGAAAAACAATGTCCAAGTTCAAAGCTTCCACGCGCTCCCGAAACGCCATCTTGAGTTAATTGATACATGTTAAGTTCCAACCTTTCTTGATAAAGGAAGCGTATATGTTAAAAAATAGTGACCAGATGTATTAGAGAGGAAATGATCAGCGCCATAGTGACCGACAAGCTCCCGCGCATGCGTAAGGTGGTGGCGGCATTGGGGTCTGTGTTCCACGTGGCAAACAGCCGCGAGGGGGCGCCAGTGCCACCGTTTATTTTCATTGGGAGAACGCTGAGGAGAGCTCCGTGTTCGGGGAGGTCTTTGAGATTCGCCACCATTTCTAGGCCCCACTTATCGTTCAGAGAGAAGGATGTATGAGCCCTGAAATCTTTTGAGAATCCTCGATCAATATATGCCGTGTCAACTCGAACTCCTGAAATGTTTCTTTGAGTACAGAGCCAGTCCATGGCTTCCTCAGAGATCCCTGGGAAGTGTCGCACATTGACCTTGCCGGAGTCTACGTCAAAACCTTTAAAACCAGACTGTGTTTCCATAAACGCCTGCCAGTCTCCATACTTCTCATGCCATCCGCTGTACATCAGTACCGCCGCTCCATCAGGGATCCTTCCGTGTTTTTTCTACCACATTTCAAGATCTTCTACTGTACCATCGTGTCTGGGTCTGTCTTAGCCCGAGCTGCGATGTCGATTTTGACCGCCGGACGTCTCAGTAGCTCCGGCAGCTTGATCTGCTCAATGGTGCGTCCATTTTCTGCAGAATGGTACTGCGAGTCAAGGTGTGTGCCGCCATGTTCTGTTGTGAAGAAATTGTAGCTCGCCAGCCTGAAACAGCAGTAAAATTACATCATAAATATCGGAAGCTTTACATTTCTCATAAAATGATAACAATGGACAACAGTGAGCAATAAAATGATTGACGACAGATAATGTGTCACCTGATGGCGACCTGTACGTTTTAATTGAATCTGTGAACATACGCGCAGGCGCAGTGAGAGTGGACTTCTACCTAGGTGCAGGGACCGACATCAACCAATCTGTTACGAGATGTCTCAAAAGCCGCTGCAGCTGTAATCATATAGCTCATGGGGACTTACTAATCATGTCATGAATATGCAGAACTAAGCTTTTTGAGGCGTAGCTTCAGTTGAAACACTAGTTGAAATGGCCTTTTCCGCTTTTTTCAAGTTAAGTTATAAAGTCATAATATCTTGTTTTCAAATCATATTCAACAATTCCTTAGAGAATGTGGAATCGAAATGTGTATAAATTTAAGCCATGTCTTTTTCAATTATTTTTATAGTGCAATTTCATATTACGTCGATCGCACAATATGACAATTCAGTGTGTTTGCATACATGATTTAATGACGGTTACCAGTTATCTCAGGGACGACTGCAGCCTTCAGCATCAAAATTTACAGTATTATTGATCATGTAACATCTATCTGATTTTCAGCTGATGGTGGCTACATCCATGTTAACCTACTTTTGCGGAAAAATATGGTAGTTCCGCATTTTCTAGTATAAGTTATTAAGTATCATCATGTCGACATTCACATCATCGTAGACATAATTAAAGAATTGATATAAAATAGAAAAAACTATGAATTCAGTCAAATTATATTCAAGAAAACGTTATTACCAAATTTCTAAATTGACAGTTTGATTTGTTTGCGTACATCAGCTTATAACAGTTACTTATTATCTCAGGAACGGTTGCAACCTTCAGCAACAAGTGTCAGAAATATAGACCTTGTGACTGCTATCGGCTTTTTAGCTGCAAGTGTTGCCACCCGGCTATATGGAACTACTTTATGAGTTGGAAATTTTCTTTTCCTCATATTTCAAAGGTAACTTTTAAAGTATTATCAATTTCGGTATTAGATCACGGTAAACGGTTCCTTTTAATAAGGAAATTAAATGAGTGAAAACTGAACGGAATTATTCTCAAAATGAAGTCTTTGTTGAACTTTTTAGCGAAACTGTGAGCTTATGCGATGGTGTGGCGTCGTCCGTCGTCCGTCGTCTGTACGTTAACCCATACTATCTTGAAAATGGCAAGAGTTAGCATCAAGAAATTTCTGCAAAAAATTAGTCATCTAAAAAACTCTATCGGATTTTGCTTATTTTTTGGCTAACTGCATTCTCTTAGATTTTATAGAGAAAAAAAGCAAAAAAAAAAAAAAAAAAACTTAAAAAATCTTCTCCTCCAAAACTGTCCAATATTTCACAGGAATGATCCCTGGAACAATCTCTCTCAAGTTTGTTCGAATGGTTTAAGTACGTTGATTTTTGGCCGAGTTACAGGAGGTTGAACTTAGTCATCTGTCTAAAAAAGCATACTAAAATTACAATCTTAGAAACGGCTGGAGCTGTCATCACCAAATTTTATGCCAATGTTGGTCACATGAGTCATGTCTGAAATTCAGGTATTGGTGGCGCCACCTGCATCGGCCTTTTTTGAAGGGGGGTCATCAGTGCCCATATCATACTGACAGCTACAAAAAACTTCTTCTCTGAAACCATTTGGCCAAATGTTTAATATCGCACAGAAATGATCCTAGGGTAGTGCTTTCTGAAGTTTGTTCAAATGGTCTCAGTTCAGTGACTTTTGGCTGAGTTATGGGAAGCTGAATTTTGTCATATGCCATAACAGCCCATTTTAGCTCAGTTGCTACAAAGATCTTCTTCTCAAAAACCACTGGGCCAGATTCTTAAATCTCACACATTTATTATCCTTAGATGTTGATAATTCAAGTTTGTTCAAATGGTTTTGGTTCAGTGATTTTTGGCTGAGTTATTGGAAGCTTAACTTAGCCATTTTGCTTTATTTTCCCATATGAGTTATAAACCTGCAAAACGTTTTTTGACTGATGCCACTGAGGCCAATTTGTTTAATATTTTACAAGAATAATCCCCTGAATAATTATTATAATAATTGTATTTTATGGTTCCAAAGAATGAATTTTGGCTGAATAATAAAGATTGAATTGAGTCATTTTACCATATATGTTAGCTGTGTGAAGCAGATACATCTAGCCTGGAACCAGTTTATCAGCATCTGTTACATCATGCCTCCAGACATTTAGATTTCAGGTTATCTATGGTTAATATTGACAAGAATGTTTTTTAAAAACCTTTAAAAAATGTAGATTAATGATTTTAGATATTCCTAATGCCAGGTAATGTTTACAATCACAGGTATACGTTAACCCATACTATTTCGAAAACGACTGGAGCTAGCATCATGGAATTTAATGCAAAAAATTAGCCATCTGAAAAAAATCTGCATTTTCTTAGATTTTATAGAGAAATAGCTAAAAAACTTTAAAAATCTTCTCCTCTGAAACGGTCAAGCCAATTTGTTTAATACTTCACAGAAATAATCTTTTATACCATCTCTCTCAATTTTGTTCAAATGGTTCAAGTTCTGTGAATTTTGGCCGAATTGAACCTAGTCATCTGTCCAAAAAAGCATACTAAAATGACAATCTCAGAAACAGCCAGAGCTATCATCACCAAATTTTATGCCAGTGTTGGTCACATGAGGCATATATGATTTTCAGGTATTGGTGGCGCCACCTGCATTGACCTTTTTTTTTTTTTCATTGGTCATCTGTATATCAACCCATAATTTCTCAGGAAATTGCAGGAGCTACCATCCCCAGATTTTATGCAATTATCTGTCGCATATCAAATGTTGTGGGATTCAGCTTATGTTTTTTGCTATCTGCATTTATTTAGATTTTATAGGGGAAAAGCTGAAAAACCTTTAAAAGTCTTCTTGTAAACGGTCCAGCCAAATTGTTCAATATTTTACAGAAATGATCCCAGAGGCAAGCACTCTCAAGTTTGTTCAAATGGTTTGCATTTGATGAATTTTTGTGGAGTTAAATGAATTTGAACGGTCATTTGGCCAAGTAAGCACACTGACATAGTTATCTCAGAAATGACAGAAGCTTGCATTACCAAGTATTGTGCAATTGTTGGTCACATGACTCATATTTGAAGTTGCAGATTTTGATGTGCCACCTACATTGACCTGTTTTTTTATGGGCAAAAACCTCATAAATTTAGCCTCTTTCAGCCTAAAATATTTATGATGAATTTGTCAAGTTGAATCGTTCAATTTTTCAAAAGAATTTTCGCAGGACATGGTTCTTTCAATCATATCAGAAAAACGTAAGTTGTTCTTATGGCCATTATTATGTCTAACTCAAACTGAGGACTGCAAAACTGTTCTTCTACAAAATTATTGTTTTAATTATGACTTCTGTTACATGACACAAAAATTATTCTTAGGTGGCCTTTGTTCAAGTTTACTTGAATGATTTTTGGCAGAATTATTGGACCTTTAACAATGAAAGAACTGAATCTTTTATTTTTCTAGATATTTTGATAAAAAGTTCATGAATATTTCAGCTTGAAAAAAAAAGCATTTTAGCCAAAGTTTTTCAGTATGTGTAAACAGATTTGCCAACAGGCCAAGATTGTGTCTGTATATTTACATAGGTTAAGAAACTGCCAACTGTTTCAGATTAGGCAATAGATCAAGAGTTCATTCAGTGCGGCCAGAAATAGGTCAAGAGTTCAGTCAGTGCTGCCAAGCACAAGGCATGTGATCCCCTCATGGGTGACATGTGAACACCTCATGGGCACCATGTGATCACCTCAGGGGTGTCATGCCCCTCAGGGCTGCATGTGGAGCCAATCTATTTATAGGTTTGGCAGACTGCCAACTGTATCAGATTAGGCAACAGGTCAAGAGTTCACTCAGTGCAGCCAGGTACAGGTCAAAAGTTCACCCAGTCTAGCCAGGTGCAGGTCAAAAGTTCAGTCAGTGCAGTAGCCTGAGCTAGCAAATTTGTCAGAGTTCACTCGGGGCAACTGCCTTTCTCACCTAAGCGTGGTCAGCCCCATGCATCAGACTTAAGGTAAGTTTGATGTATTGGCCTAATATTTTGACTTGTCTATGTGTCTGTAATGGGTTTTTCGTTCACAAGACAGGTGTCACCACCTACAATGACATTTGCACAGTGTCTGACTTTTTGTGCCTGCTTATTTCTATAGTGGAATTTGATATATCACCCTGAAATTGGGCATATTTATACCTATCGTATTTTAATTAAAGTATACTTGTCGTGTACAAGACTGATGGTGCCACCTACAATAATTTTTTGCACAGTGTGTCCCTGCTTATTTCTCAGGAGGGGTTTGATATATCATTCTGAACTTGGGCATATGTATATATCTCTGAAACCTTTTTGTATACAAGACTGGTGGTGCCAGCTACAATCATTTTTAGCTCAGCTGACTATAAGTCAACTGAGGTATAGGAATGGCGCTTTGTCCGTCGTCAGTCTTGGCGTCCGGCCGTCCGTTAGCAGGGCACAACTCATAACAGCTGATCCTAGAAACTTCTAAGTGAACATCCAGGGAGGTCAATTAAAAATTTCCTTGGAAACCTGAAATTAGGTCACTGCAACCTTTTTCCTTCGAGCTATGGGGCTTGAAAGTACCCCCCCCCCCCCCCGAATAGTAAAAAAATTTATACAAAATCTCCAATATCTTGATAATTAATGCATGGTTTGTCATGAATTTTGCCTTGAATATTGACCATGACTAGTTTTGTCAGTTCCTGAAACGTGGTGATTTTCCTATTTTAACAAATATTTTTCTATTTATTTTCTATAAAATGACAACAATCATGTCAGTTTCTCAGCTGTCATTACATCTGGTGTCCCAAAACCTGGTGTGTTTATTGATCACAAGTGGATGCCCTATACTAATCAACCTGTCTGTCAGTCTGTCTGTTTGTTTGTATGTCTGTCTGTCTGTCAATCCGTCCATCCACACAAATTAGTTTCCAGATGATAACTCCAGTTAAGTTTGATATATTGGTTTCAAACTTAACTTATAAATGGACCATCACTAAGGAATGTGTCTGCATTTGAAGCCAAACTTTCCATCGCAAATCTTCCATCTTCAAGATATTGCTAACCTGCCACTAGGGGAAGATTCTGTTTTATTTTTTGTGTCATAGGTCAAAGGTCAAGGTCACAGGGCCCACCCATTCACAAATTAGTTAATGGATGATAATTCTGCTTTGGATAGACAGACTGGCTTCAAACTTGATTTAATAATGACCAACCACATATGTAAATTCATTTTGATTTTCAGGGTCCAGCGATCTAAGTTGAAGGTCACAGAAGCCACATCTTTAAAAAGATTGTGGATGCATTGTAAATCAAACGTTTCATCCTGAACTTTCCAACGTTCATACATGGCTTACTTGCCCAAAGTGAGGAAACCTGTAGAATTTGAGGTTATCTGGTCAGAGGTCAGTGTCACTTTTTAAAAGATTGTTACAATAATCCTAATGCTGCAAGTTCAAGAATATTAAGTTCTAAGATTTTTTGGTTACAAGGTCATTGGTCAAGGTCACAGGACTGTCATTCTGAAAAATTTCTTTCAAAATATCCTTATAGACAAATTAAACTGAGCGTTGAGACCCATGGGTCCCTAGTTGTGTTGTGTGTAATTGTTTCTTATTCAAAATGTTTAGTACCTGCATTGTTCATATACATTAGAGGTCATGGTCTAGCATTGAAGAATTATATCTGGTGTATTTCCCAATGCACAGGTTCGCATTAGGCCTGTGGGCCTTGTTATTTGATCGATCGCAAATTTTGGCAATTCAATTTTTAAGCATATATGATGTAATGCTTTGAAAAAATCACAGGAACGGCTGCAGCTACAAACATCACATTTGACAGGAATATTGACAATGTAATTGGTATCTGATTATTACATCCAGGTTTCACAAACTGCGTTGAACAATGTTGCGCAAAGTGAACTTTTCCATTTTTTTTCTTCACGAATCTGTCAGAAAAAAGTAATTCTGCTTATCTTTATAAGCAAATCTGCGGTAAAAACAGTATTTTCACTTTAACGTTTTTATTTCTTAACCACTTTAGAAATGTCCTGGTTACCTGACTCACCCCCCCCCCCCCCAAATCAGCGACCATAATACAATTAATATATTAAATTAAAAATGGGATATTCCTCCCATACAGGACAAATCCTTCTTTGTAACCATACATACACGGTAGTGTTTTTTTTTAACTTGAACTTGAGGGAATTTGAGAAGTCCTGAATACTTTTCCTGAGAACAAAAAAAAATTATGTCAAACAGTAACATATTCTGCGGAGGGAGTAAATTGGTCAGTAACTGAGAATACTTTGCACGGGTATCCAGGTGTTAATATCTTGGCGGGTCTTGGACGTACCCATACTAAATTTGAACAAAGTTTGATATTTGAAACAAAATAGGATTTTTGTATTCAAATGCCGTTTAAAGAAAATGTCCATTTTCTCATGATTATAACCTGCATGAAATTCGTTATAGAACATTCTTGATAACTTATTTTAGGTCCCCCTAAATACGGAGGGCCCCTCCTTAATCCGTCGCTGCCACTGAATGAATAACCTTATAGCGCCCCTAATGGTTGCATGTGTTCTGTGGTCGTGGCAAGAAATTCATATACCGGTATGTTTAACTTGAAGACCTGGTCAGTGATGATGTTTACATTTGCAAACAAAAATGGGACACGGGGCATCAGATTTTTGAAGATCTTTGACTGGTTACATTATTATTTTTGTTAGATTATAAAGGGTAGATTGATATAGGTTAGACATGAAAGATGAATGAAATGTACGTTTAAAAGGCAAGGAAGCTGTTCCTACAAAAAGAAATGAGAATACGTATGCCTCGTTAGTTGCATAAGCCGAACCAAGGGGGTCGCCCCTCTCCCTTTTTCAGCTGCTGTAACCTTTTTGAAGGAATTAGACTTATTTGTGCCCCCCCCCCCTCAGGCCTGGACTCCCCTTTTCCTAACCTTTTCCTTTTTAGGTTCTGTAGGGACCAAATGATGTGTTCGTCGGAAACCACTCAAAGCGAGGAATAACGTGTTTTGTAGGGACTATTTACGATGTATTGTAAATGGAAAACCACTAAAGGTAAGGAAATAAAGTTCAATAGAAGAAGTTTGGTGGACGGCCTACGTTGCGGAGCGCTGATTATCTATACATGTACTGTTTTCCCCTGATTGTCGGCCGGGTAATTTTGTTTTTAACTCTATATCCCATTTACCCACAGACGGTCTATCAATATGAATATCAAGGATAAACTTCCTGTCTACATTTACTGACACAGCACGGTTTTACCTAAAAAAACATTAAGAGTAATTATAAAAAAAAGATGAAATGGAGCAAAGGTAGAGTATGCTTCAACAGCATCCATGGTAAACACAAATAACAGAAGGTATTTGTCCGTGAAACATATTTTGTACATTGATAAACCAGTGGATCTATTTTGCGGTCTTATAAACGTGACGCGGTATTGTAAATATAAACAGAAGTTATGCACGTGCTTTTTTGGAAAGCTAACGTAATCCAACTGTTTCAAGAATTGATGATATGCATCTGCTAGTACAGAGACACTCGTTGCAGTCATTTCAACATCACGCAAGAGAATTAGCTGGATGATTTGTGACAGGAACCATTTTTGCTTACTGACTTAAGAAATTGAGTGGCAAGGGATCTCGTTACATCTATTTTCGCATTTACTGAACATGCACAGGGGTTAAAAATTGGGTCAAATATCAGGCAACATATGCTTATTTCTGCAGGGCTTATTTGCGTGTTTTTAATCCTGCGCTTGCGCTTTCCGTGTCAGGTGGTGTCTCGGTACGCTGGTATTCCGGGATTTGCCGAATAAATTTCGACTGTTCTCGGTGTATGCTATTCTCTATGCAGTTTGGAAACCACGTAAAATTACTCAAAATTAATTGTCCAATAAAAAATATTTAATCTTATATCGGCGATGTCACTGCGGGGACGATAACGTTTAAAACGATTTAAGCATAGTGTCATACGCAACGCAGTTTCAGAGAACATTTCAAGCAAAGGTGGACTGATTTTGTTAAGTATTAGATGCAGACCTACCAGAATCCTTCTTCATACTGGCCGACTGGGTACTCAGGGGTGCGCCTGATCGAATTTTTAGGGTTCCAGTACATGGTGACGTTTTCCTTGTATTCATAACTCATGTCTAATGTGAAAATTTCAGCTCCTACGACACCGAGCAGAAAGACACAGAACCGTAACCCCGCCATGGTGTGAACAACGCTCTCACCCAGTGCAGACTGCATGTGCCCTGATATGCGCTCAGTTTTTGTACTCACAATTACAGGGCCAAAAGCAAAGAGATTAATTGTTCATGCAACGGAATCACCTCTCTTATATATTTTACGGAGTAATTTTGTTAAAAGTGGAACACCAGTAGTGATTTTTATGTAAAAATTCAATCAGTTTAATCGATTATGAAAGAAATTGACAAGCATTCATGTAAACGATTATTTGGCTAACCACTCTTTAGTATTCATAACGAAAATATTCACGCATGAAGGTATAATTGAAAAAAGATTACGCTTTCTGTTGTTCACATTTACAGCATAACAGTACTTGTCTAAAATTTTCTCCCCTACAAGTTAGAAAAATTTCGTATTAAGACTAAAATTATATAAGGCCGTCCGCTAATATTTTTTTATCCTGAGATCAACAGAACAATTTTTTGTGGGCTTATTTTCTTTAGTAGAACGTTGCCTTACCGATGATTGACAGATAGAGCCAGCTAGGGTGTGATCCAAGTCGAGGCTTTCTTTAGTTAATATTAATGTTTGCCAATAACCTTGACCTCTATGTATATTCATATGACCCTATAACGTTCATTCCGACATTCAAATGCAATTATAGATTTTTCGTTCAAATGACAGGTAGCGCGACCTTAAATCATGTTTGCGTGGCAGATATCTCATGCTAATATCTCAGGAATGGTTTTCATACCGGCCTAATCTTAACCCTAATTGAGGCCTTCCCCAACCAATCAATAATGCCATACATCTCAGTGTGTTTCCCCTGACCATCAATCTATGCCTCACTTCACCCAAACCACTCTTAATTTCAGCGGATCCACGTAGTCGCTTGTCGACTAACAGTGTTCTAGTTCACATTATTCTTTTAAACATAGAAATAATATGCAACAAATATAATTTCATAATAATAAAACTGGTACAGAAAGTTCCAAAGAAATGTTACGAACGCTTGCTAAATTTCACTACTTTATTACAAATTTTAGTAAAATATTCCGTATTATCTCAAGCATTCATGTATGCATTGCCTGTATATATCAAATTCAGCTGAGCATCATGCCCCTTGGACCAACTGCTTTTTATCGTCACAGAGAACAGCACAAAACCCCCAGCCCCTGTGAACTAATCCTAATGCTGCAAGTTCATGAATATTAAGTTCTAAGATATTTTGGTTACAAGGTCATTGGTCAAAGTCACAGGACTGTCATTCTGAAAAATTTCTTTCAAAATATCCTTATAGACAAATTCAACTTAGCGTAGAGAACCATGGGTCCCTAGTTGTGTTGTGTGTAATTGTTTCTTATTCAAAATGTTTAGTACCTGCATTGTCCATATACATTAGAGGTCATGGTCTAGCATTGAAGAATTATACCTGGTGTATTTCCCAATGCACAGGTTCGCATTAGGCCTGTAGGCCTTGTTATTTGATCGATCGCAAATTTTGGCAATTCAATTTTTAAGCATATATGATGTAATGCTTTAAAAAAATCACAGGAACGGCTGCAGCTACAAACATCACATTTGACAGGAATATTGACAATGTAATTGGTATCTAATTATTACATCCAGGTTTCACAAACTGCGTTGAACAATGTTGCGCAAAGTGATCTTTTCCATTTTTTTTTCTTCATGAATCAGTCAGAAAAAAGTAATTCTGCTTATCTTTATAAGCAAATCTGCGGTAAAAACGGTATTTTCACTTTTAAGTTTTTATTTCTTAACCACTTTAGAAATGTCCTGGTTACCTGACTCACCCCCCCCCCCAAATCAGCGACCATAATACAATTAATATATTAACTTAAAAATGGGATATTCCTCCCATAAAGGACAAATCCTTCTTTGTAACCATACATACATGGTAGTGTTTTTTTTTAACTTGAACTTGAGGGATTTTGAGAAGTCCTGAATACTTTTCCTGAGAACAAAAAAAATTATGTCAAACAGTAACATATTCTGCGGAGGGAGTAAATTCGTCAGTAACTGAGAATACTTTGCACGGGTATCCAGATGTTAATATCTTGGCGGGTCTTGGACGTAACCATACTAAATTTGAACAAAGTTTGATATTTGAAACAAAATAGGATTTTTGTATTCAAATGCCGTTTAAAGAAAATGTCCATTTTCTCATGATTATAACCTGCATGAAATTCGTTATAGAACATTCTTGATAACTTATTTTTGGTCCCCCTAAATACGGAGGGCCCTTCCTTAATCCGTCGCTGCCACTGAATGAATAACCTTATAGCGCCCCTTATGGCTGCATGTGTTCTGTGGTCGTGGCAAGAAATTCATATACCGGTATGTTTAACTTGAAGACCTGGTCAGTGATGATGTTTACATTTGCAAACAAAAATGGGACACGGGGCATCAGATTATTGAAGATCTTTGACTGGTTACATTATTATTTTTGTTAGATTATAAAGGTAAGATTGATATAGGTTAGACATGAAAGATGAATGAAATGTACGTTTAAAGGCAAGGAAGCTGTTCCTACAAAAAGAAATGAGAATACGTATGCCTCGTTAGTTGCATAAGCCGAACCAAGGGGTTCGCCCCTCTCCCTTTTTCAGCTGCTGTAACCTTTTTGAAGGAATTAGACTTATTTGTGCCCCCCCCCCAGGCCTGGACTCCCCTTTTCCTAACCTTTTCTTTTTAGGTTCTGTAGGGACCAAATGATGTGTTCGTCGGAAACCACTCAAAGCGAGGAATAACGTGTTTTGTAGGGACTATTTACGATGTATTGTAAATGGAAAACCACTAAAGGTAAGGAAATAAAGTTCAATAGAAGAAGTTTGGTGGACGGCCTACGTTGCGGAGCGCTGATTATCTATACATGTACTGTTTTCCCCTGATTGTCGGCCGGGTAATTTTGTTTTTAACTCTATATCCCATTTACCCACAGACGGTCTATCAATATGAATATCAAGGATAAACTTCCTGTCTACATTTACTGACACAGCACGGTTTTACCTAAAAAACATTAAGAGTTATTATAAAAAAAAAGATGAAATGGAGCAAAGGTAGAGTATGCTTCAACAGCATCCATGGTAAACACAAACAACAGAAGGTACTTGTCCGTGAAACATATTTTGTACATTGATAAACCAGTGGATCTATTTTGCGGTCTTATAAACATGACGCGGTATTGTAAATATAAACAGAAGTTATGCACGTGCTTTCTTGGAAAGCTTACGTAATCCAACTGTTTCAAGAATAGTTGATGTGCATCTGCTAGTACAGAGACACTGGTTGCAGTCATTTCAACATCACGCAAGAGGATTAGCTGGATGATTTGTGACAGGAACCATTTTTGCTTACTGACTTAAGAAATTGAGTGCCAAGGGATCTAGTTACATCTATTTTCGCATTTACTGAACATGCACAGGGGTTAAAAATTGGGTCAAATATCAGGCAACATATGCTTATTTCTGCAGGGCTTATTTGCGTGTTTTTAATCCTGCGCTTGCGCTTTCCGTGTCAGGTGGTGTCTGGGTACGCAGGTATTCCGGGCTTTGCCGAAGGAATTTCGGCTGTTCTTGGTGCATGCTATTCTCTATGCAGTTTGGAAACCACGTAAATTTACTCAAAATTAATTGTCCAATAAAAAATATTTAATCTTATATCGGCGATGACACTGCGGGGACAATAACGTTTAAAACGATTTAAGCACAGTGTCATACGCAACGCAGTTTCAGAGAACATTTCAAGCAAAGGTGGACTGATTTTGTTTTTTAAGTATTAGATGCAGACCTACCAGAATCCTTCTTCATACCGGCCGACTCGGTACTCGGGGGTGCGCCTGATCGCATTTTTAGGGTTCCAGTACATGGTGACGTTTTCCTTGTATTCATAATTCATGTCTAATGTGACAATTTCAGCTCCTACGACACCCAGCAGAAAGACACAGAACCGTAACCCCGCCATGGTGTGAACAACGCTCTCACCCAGTGCAGACTGCATGTGCGCCTACATGCGCTCAGTTTTTGTACTCACAATTACAGGGCCACAGCAAAGAGATCAATTGTTCATGCAACGGAATCACCTGTCATATATTTTACGGAGCAGTTTTGTTTAAGTGGAACACCAGTAGGTCTTTGATATTATTGCTGGTTAATTGCTGTAAAATTATGTTCGATGACTGGAAGAAAAAATGAGAGATTATAAATTATTACACGATTAATATTATATACCTCCTGTGTTAGCGTGAAATATGCAGGCTTAATAGAAGTATATCAGTGTGACTTCTACGTAACGCTGACAGGTCAAGGTCACGGGCGGACTGTTGCGGTTGTTCGCTGCACAAGGGTCAGTTTTCAAGCAGTTAACTGAATTTTGTCCCCTCTTTCCTGTATCTTTGACAGGTTAAGGTTTTTCTCTTGTAAAGATATTTCTCTGCATGTGCATAATGCATATACATAATAGTTAGTGATCTGTTATGCAAGAGTAGGACGTAGCGTAGTGGTTAAGGCGTTGGACTTCGGAGCTGAAGGCCCCTGGCTCGAACCACGCCGGTTCCTCAATGGCATAATGGTAAAATCTCGTTATAGAACCTCAGAGATTCGCTCTAATGTCTTAAGGACAGGCTATGGCTTCTGTATAATTCCTAACCTCGTGCATATAAAAACCTGAAATCCAGAAGGATAAATAATAACAAAAACATTTTTATCGTATGGATACCTTCATCCTCATTCAATAGGCCAAGGACCTTACCTTCGAAAAAAAGTGATTTTTATGTAAAAATCCAATCAGTTTAATCGATTATGAAAGAAATCGACAAGCATTCGATGTAAACAATTATTTGGCTAACCACTCTTAAGTATTCATAACAAAAATATTCACGCATGAAGGTATAGTTGAAAATAGATTACGCTTTCGGTTGTTCACATTTACAGCATAACAGTACTTGTCTAAAATTTTCTCCCCTACAAGTTAGAAAAATTACGTATTAAGACTAAAATTATTTAAGGCCGTCCGCTAATATTTTTTTTATCCTGAGATCAACAGAACAAATTTTTGTGGGCTTATTTTCTTTAACAGAACGTTGCCTTACCGATGATTGACAGATAGAGCCAGCTAGGGTGTGATCCAAGTCGAGGCTTTCTTTAGTTAATATTAATGTTTGCCAATAACCTTGACCTCTATGTATATTCATATGACCCTATAACGTTCATTCCGACATTCAAATGCAATTATAGATTTTTCGTTCAAATGACAGGTAGCGCGACCTTAAATCATGTTTGCGTGGCAGATATCTCATGCTAATATCTCAGGAATGGTTTTCATACCGGCCTAATCTTAACCCTAATTGAGGCCTTCCCCAACCAATCAATAATGCCATACATCTCAGTGTGTTTCCCCTGACCATCAATCTATGCCTCACTTCACCCAAACCACTCTTAATTTCAGCGGATCCACGTAGTCGCTTGTCGACTAACAGTGTTCTAGTTCACATTATTCTTTTAAACATAGAAATAATATGCAACAAATATAATTTCATAATAATAAAACTGGTACAGAAAGTTCCAAAGAAATGTTACGAACGCTTGCTAAATTTCACTACTTTATTACAAATTTTAGTAAAATATTCCGTATTATCTCAAGCATTCATGTATGCATTGCCTGTATATATCAAATTCAGCTGAGCATCATGCCCCTTGGACCAACTGCTTTTTATCGTCACAGAGAACAGCACAAAACCCCCAGCCCCTCTGTACTCTCGCTTATCTCATCACTTTAAGTGCCGTCTGTCCCTTAGACATCTTATCTTCAAGGTGCAGGCTGGTACACAAACTGATTTGACTGTCTTTGTAAAAGGAGTTTGTCATTTCAGTGAGTACAACCTGTTACGAATATGTACAGACGTATCAATGTAGTCCATTAGTATCCTTAAAATATAAGTGTTTTATAAATCCACAATGCAGTTTCAAAGTCAGCACAGCAATACACAATGCAGTTTCAAAGTCAGCAAAGGATTACACAGTGCAGTTACAAAGTCAGCCCAGCAAAACAATGGGGTTACAAAGTCACCCGTGCAATAAAATACTGCAGTTACAAATTCAGACCAGCATACACAATGCAGTTACAAAGTTAAGCCCAGGAGTACAAAGTGCAGTTACAAAGTCAGCTTAGCAATACACAATTCAATTACAAAGTCAGCCAAGCAATACACAATGCAGTTACGAATTCCCCAAGGCATACACAGTGCAGTTACAAAGTCAGCGCGGGAATGAACAGTGCAGTTTCAAAGTCTGCTAAGCAATACACAATGCATTTACAAAGTCAGCCCAGCAAAACTCAATGCAGTAACAACATTAGCCTAGCAATACACAATGCAGTTACAAAGTCAGCCAAGCAAAACATAATGCGGTTACAAAGTCAGCCAAGCAAAACTCAGTGCAGTTACAAAGCCAGCCCAGCAATACCCAGTGCAGTTTCAAAGTCAGCCCAGCAATACACAAAGCTCACAAAGTCGTCCCGGCAATACACAATGCAATTACAAAGTCAGCAAAGCAGTACAAAATGCAGTTACAAAGTCAGCCCAGGAATGCACATTGCAGTTACACAGTCAGCTTAGCAATACACAATACGGTTACATGTGCAGTCAAGCAATGAACAACGAAGTTACAAAAACAGCCCAGCATTACACAGTGCAATTACAAAATCCTCAAAGGACACACAATGCAGTTACAAAGTCAACCCAGCAAAAACACAATGCAGTTACAAAGTCACTCCATCAATCAATAGTGCAGTTAAAACATCAGCACAGCAATTTACAAAGCAGTCACAAAGTCTGCTAAGCAATACAAAATGCATTTACAATTTCAGTCAAGCAATGAACAACGAAGTTACAAAATTAGCCCAGCAATACACAATACAGTTACAAAGTCAGCCAAGCAAAATACAATGCAGTTACAAAGTCAGCCCAGCTATACACAGTCCAATTAAATAATCATCTTAGATCTCATTGTTCAATAAAAATAAAGGGTATAGGATTCTACATGCATGCTTCTTTGGTATTAAGCGATATCACAACTTTAAGAGATAAAAAAAAACACACACAAAAAAAAAAGTTCGTCTTAGAATAGGTCATGTGTTGCCGTAGACTGAGCTGTATGGCCTTCTTTACATATTTGATGGTATACTAGACACAAGAAACATGATATTATTTGGATACGCGTCCCCATATCGTGTTAACAATAAGCCGAGGAGACGATTGTATACATGCATGTTCTGCTTTAAACATAAATAAAATGAATGGATCATGAATGAAACTTAAGTATTTTATATTTTTTATCATCGCAAGCGTGTATATCTCATTACCCTATAGAAAAATACTTTATTAGCTATTGAACATGAACACCTGTTTCTCTTTTTCTCGAAGAACTGACAGAAGATAAGCGTCCTCGCTGAGTGATGCTGTAAACAAGTCTGCTTATCGTAATATCTGAGTCGCATCTTGCGGCGTAGTCTGGACGACCTAGCAGCACTTGGCAGTACTCTGCTATATATACATGTATGTTTATATATATCGCTCATCTCTCCACATTTTATATAAACAGTAGCAGGTTTTAAGTGTACATTAATATATATTATATCCTCTTTACATTGACCATGTTTACATATTTTAGACGTATTGTTATCTGTTCATCTTAAGTTGTCCTAAACACACGTTCTGGGATCAAGGACAGCAAAGTGAGAGATGGGGATCATCAGGTTGAGCTTTATACTTAGTTAGGTTTCCATAAAAGGGCGCAGACCATGCTATCCACGGAAGTCGCATAACGTTTTTCAATATATCTTTGCAGCAATAGTAAATTGATTTGCTAATTAAAGTCCGTTTTATAGCAATTATTTGACTGCCCCGTCCCGGGAACAATGAAAAACGATCTTTTCACTCCGTGGTTATGTTTTGAGTGTGTTAGTGAGTTTTGCAAAACAAATATTGGACCGAGTTACAGGATTATAGAGGGGGGGGGGGGGGGTCACCTTTGCCCAGGTCAATATCGCTTGCAGTTGTACATAGGAAATGAAACGGGTTTCCTTTCTGATATAAATGTGTATTGTTCTATTTTCCCTGATTTTATAAGGTGAAAAAAAGAGGGGAACGTGCCCCATGTATGCCCATGCGGTATTTAAAATTTACAACTGTCACGATTTTCATACTACCTAGAAATTATTCTTAATTATTTGTGGTTCTTATTATATATATCTGGTTATTTCAAGATTCTTTCAGGAAGAACTTCTTTGTCTTTTTTAATATAATGTAAGCACTCGGAATCTATAACCTAGACACATACCGTATCAAAATCTGACCAATTCTCTCTGTTCTTCTTCTTGGATCGCTGGTTATTTGCTCATGTATTGCTCAAGATATTAAAAAAAAGTTATATTTGTAGATTTGTAAAAAATATGGAAGGGTAAGCATCAGGACACGAAACTGACGACTAGGTTCTGAAGGAGATTTGAATGATAACCCTTGATGCTGGCGGAGGCATGCGCTCTGTTGGCATACATCGTGTTCCATCTGATGAAGCCGCGTCTAACTCTTTATTCAGGCACGTTGTCATGGATACTTTGTTTTGTTAGCATTCAGCTTTAAAATTATAAGCTATGAAAAACATTTCGCTTATCCGTCCCCCTATTTACACATTTCAGTGCACAGATATATCTTGTCTTTGAAATAGCATATTTCAAATGGTATTTCCAGAATGTTATGTTTTCATAATTCACTGCTGGATGGTGAAAGATAAATGTAGTTTATGGTAAACAAACGGCAGATGCCCTGGTTTGTTATCAAGGAACATAACCCGACGACACGCAGCAGACAGTGAACTTACAGACGAAAGTCGTCTGGTTAATTCTAACGCACACTTGAACAAGGCAGATATGCAAGCTAGCGCATTTGCAGACTTGGGAATGCATAATATATCTGCTCAATTCTGATATTGTTTATGCGTCTACATATACTTTACGGCTAAAATTATATAATTTTTGATCAGTTAATAACAATGAAACGGTAAGCAAACAGATGCCATACACATGGCAATGTATGTAATCAAAATATTTACAATACATTATCTTTTGGTGAGTATATTTATTGAGTGAACAGAGAATTATGTAAGGGAATTAATAACTATAACGACGTGATGTCGGCTGGCAGGTCATGGCTTCTCTTTATGTATGTGTATATATATATACTTTATCACATTTCAAATATATAACAGTTAAGTAAAAAGTTTTAGAAAATAAGGCATAATGTTTCCAGAATAAGTTAACTCTAAACAAGGTTAAGATATAATATTCGTAGTAAACTCACAGATGATACCAAAGTCTATTATTCTTTTTATTAATATATTTCATTTTTGCAATATATAAATATTATTCTCTGAATATTTAGGGGGGGGGGGGGTTTATTACATAGACCATCCCCCTCGCTAAAAAGTGTGTGTGTGTGGGGGAGGGGGTTATATACCCCCTACCCTTTATTGACGCTCCTGCTTTATTTGATTTATTTCATTTACTTTGACAAAACAAAGCAATTTGGCCCGAAATGGAAAGTAACTTCATCCTGCAGATAACTTGATGCCTATAAAAGTACAGTAGAAATGAAGTTGAAATTTTATCTGATTAGAGTGACACTACAATTGCAATGGAATGTCGGAATGTACGTTATAGGGTCATTTGAATATACATAGAGGTCAAGGTTATTGGCAAACATTTATATTCCCTAAAGAAAGCCTTGGCTTGGATCACACCCTAGCTGGCTCTATCTGTCAATCATCGATAAGGCAACGTTCTGTTTAAGAAAATAAGGCCACAAAAATTGTTCTGTTGATCTCAGGATAAAAAATATTAGCGGACTTAATTTTAGTCTTAATACGTAATTTTGCTAACTTGTAGGGGAGAAAATTTTAGACAAGTACTGATGCTGTAAATGTGAACAACAAAAAGCGTAATCTTTTTTCAATAATACTTTCATGCATGAATATTTTCGTTATGAATACTTAAGAGTGGTTAGCCAAATAATCTATTATATCGATTGCTTGTCAGTTTCTTTCATAATCGATTAAAATGATTGGATTTTTACATAAAAATTATTATTTTTGTCGAAGGTCAGGTCCTTGGCCTGTTGAATAAGGATGAAGGTGTCCATACGATAAGAATGTTTTTGTTATTAATTTTATTTATTTATTAATAAATCTTTATTCAGGGTGACTTGTTCAGACAATGTCTGATCTTCCACAAGGCCCTGATATAAGCCTTCTGGATTTCAGGTTTTTATATGCACGAGGTTATGAATAATCCAGAAGCCATAACCTGTCCTTAAGACATTAGAGCGAGTCTGAGGTTCTATAACGAGATTTTACCATTATGCCATTGAGGAACCGGCGTGGTTCGAGCCAGGGGCCTTCAGCTCCGAAGTCCAACGCCTTGACCACTAAGCTACGTCCTACTCTTGCATAATAGATCACTAACTATTATGTATGTGCATTATGCCTTAACCTGTCAAAGATACAGGAAAGAGAGGACAAAATTCAGTTAACTGCATGAAAACTGACCCTTGTGCAGCGAACAACCGTAACAGTCCGGCCGTGACATTGACCTGTCAGCGTGACGTACAAGTCACACTGATATACTTCTATAAAGCCTGCAGATATCACGCTAATACAGAAGGTACATAATATTAATCATGTAATAATTTATAATCTCTGATATATGATAATAATCGAGTGATAATTGATAATCCCTCATTTTGTCTTCCAGTCATCGAACATAACATTACAGCAATTAACCACCACTAATATCAAAGTGTTCCACTTAAACAAAACTGCTCCGTAAAATATATAAGAGAGGTGATTCCGTTGCATGAACAATTAATCTCTTTGCTTTGGCCCTGTAATTGTGAGTACAAAAACTGAGCGCATGTAGGCGCACATGCAGTCTGCACTGGGTGAGAGCGTTGTTCACACCATGGCGGGGTTACGGTTCTGTGTCTTTCTGCTGGGTGTCGTAGGAGCTGAAATTGTCACATTAGACATGAGTTATGAATACAAAGAAAACGTCACCATGTACTGGAACCCTAAAAATGCGATCAGGCGCACCCCCGAGTACCGAGTCGGCTGGTATGAAGAAGGATTCTGGTAGGTCTGCAGCTAATACTTATAAAAACGAAATCAGTCCAACTTTGCTTGAAATGTTCTCTGAAACCGTTGCGTATGACGCTGTGCTTAAATCATTTAAACTCATTTGTCCCCGCAGTGACATCGCCGATATAAGATTAAATATTTTTTATTGGACAAAAAATTTTTTAGTAATTTTCGTGGTTTCCAAACTGCATAGAGAATAACATGCACCGGGAAGAGCCGAACTTTCTTCGTCAAAGCCCGGAATACCTGCTTACCAAGACACCACCTAGACGGAAAGCGCAAGCGCAGGATTAAGAACACGCAAATAAGCCCTGCAGAAATAAGCATATTTGGCCTGATATTTAACCCAATTTTTAACCCCCGTGCATGTTCAGTAAATACGAAGACAGATGTCACGAGACCCCTTGGCACTCAATTTCTTAAGTCAGCAAGCAAAAATGGTTCCTGTCACAAATCATCCAGCTAATCCTCTTGCGTGATGTTGAAATGACTGCAACAAGTGTCTCTGTACTAGCAGATGCATATCATCAATTCTGGAAACAGTTGTATCACGTAAGCTTTCCAAGAAAGCAAGTGCATAACTTCTGTCTATATACATTACCGCGTCACGGATATAAGACCGCAAAAACGATCAACTGGTTTATCAATGTACAAAATATGTTTCACGGACAAATACCTTCTATTGGTTATGTTTGTCATGGATGCTGTCGAAGCATACTCTACCTTTGCTCCATTTCATCTTTTTTTATAATTACTCTTAATGTTTTTTAGGTAAAACTGTGCTGTGTCAGTAAATGTGGACAGGAAGTTTATCCTTGATATTCATATTGATAGACCGTCTGTGGGTAAATGTGATATAAAGTTAAGAACGAAATTTCCCGGCCGACAATCAGGGAAAAACAGTTCTTAATATAGATAATCAGCGCTCCGCAACGTAGGCGGTCCACCAAACTTCTTCAATTGAACTTTATTTCCTTACCTTTACTGGCTTTCCACTTAAAATACATCATAAATAGTCCCTTCAAAACACGTTATTCCTCACTTTGAGTGGTTTCCAACGAACAC
The DNA here is from genome assembly GCA_026874595.1 of Sipunculus nudus. NCBI lineage: Eukaryota > Metazoa > Annelida > Sipuncula > Golfingiida > Sipunculidae > Sipunculus > Sipunculus nudus. Next base: position 7,494,620 of record CM049318.1, on the reverse strand, counting down.
ATCATTTGGTCCCTGCAGGCCCTAAAAAGGAAAAGGTTAGGAAAAGGGGAGTCCAGGCCTGAGGGGGGGGGGGGGGCACAAATAAGTCTAATTCCTTCAAAAAGGTTACGGCAGCTGAAAAAGGGAGAGGGGCGACCCCCTTGGTTCGGCTTGTGCAACTAACGAGGCATAAGTATTCTCATTTCTTTTTGTAGGAACAGCTTTCTTGCCTTTAAACGTACATTTCATTCATCTTTCGTGACTAACCTACATCAATCTACCCTTTATAATCTAACAAAAATAATAATGTAACCAGTCAAAGATCTTCAATAATCTGATGCCCCGTGTCCCATATTGGTTTGCTATTATAAACATCATCACTGACCAGGTCTTCAAGTTAAACATACCGGTGTATGAATTTCTTGCCACGACCACAGAACACATCCAGCCATAAGGGGCGCTATAAGGTTATTCATTCAGTGGCAGCGACGGATTAAGGAGGGGCCCTCCGTATATAGGGGGACCAAAAATAAGTTCTCAAGAATGTTCTATAACGAATTTCATGCAGGTTATAATCATGAGAAAATGGACATATTTTCTTTAAACTGCATTTGAAAAAAAAAAAAACCTATTTTGTTTCAAATATCAAACTCTGTTCAAATTCAGTATGGTTACGTCCAAGACCCGCCAAGATATTAACACCTGGATACCTGTGCATAATATTCTCAGTTACTGACGAATTTACTCCCTCCGCAGAATATGTTACTGTTTGACATAATTTTTTTTTGTTCTCAGTAAAAGTATTCAGGACTTCTCAAAATCCCTCAAGTTCATGTTAAAAAAACACTACCATGTATGTATGGTTACAAAGAAGGATTTGTCCTGTATGGGAGGAATATCCCATTTTTAAGTTAATATATTAATTGTATTATGGTCGCTGATTTGGGGGGGGGGGGGTGAGTCAGGTAACCAGGACATTTCTAAAGTGGTTAAGAAATAAAAACGTCAAAGTGAAAATACCGTTTCAGCTTACATCTGCTTAGAAGTCACTTAATCAGTAGTTATAGCTATTCCTGAAATGTCTGGGGCATGGCAGTCAATACATCATTTATCAAACAAAATAATAAAATTTAGATTGCCATAGTGACAGAATTTTGAAAATAATTTAATTCAGTTCTTACTCTCTGCGTCTGATTTCACTTGCTCTGCAGATTTGCAAATCAAGATAAGCAGAATTATTTTTTTTCTGACTGATTTATGAAGAAAAAAAAAATGGAAAAGATCACTTTGCGCAACATGGTTCAACGCAGGTTGTGAAACCTGGAAGTAATAATCATGCAGATACCAATTACATTGTCAATATTCCTGTCAAATGTGATGTTTGTAGCTGTAGCCGTTCCTGTAATTTAAAAAAAAAAGCATTAGATCATTTTTGCTTAAAAATTGAATTGTCCAAATTTGCGATCAATCAAATAAAAAGTTCAACAAAGACACAGTTTTGAGAATAATTCCGTTCAGTTTTCACTCATTTAATTTCCTTAATAAAAGGAACCGTTTACCATGATCTAATACCGAAATTGATAATACTTTAAAAGTTACCTTTGAAATATGAGGAAAAGAAAATTTCCCACTCATAAAGTAATTTCATATAGGTGGCAACACTTGCAGCTCAAAACCCGATAGCAGTCACATGGTCAATATTTCTGACATTTGGTGCTGACGGTTGCAGCCGTTCCTGAGATAATAAGTAACTGTCATAAGCTAATGAATGCAAACAAATCAAATTGTCAAATAAACATTTGAAATTTTGTAATAACGTTTTCTTGAATATAATTGACCGAATTTATAGTTTTTTTTTTAAATTTAATATCAATTCTTCTTTAATTATGTTTACGATGATGTGAAAGTCGACATGATGATTCCTAATGACTTATTTTAGAAAAAAAGGGAACAACCATTTCTGCCCGCAAAAAGTAGCATCAGAAAAAAATCAGATAGCTGTTACATGATCAATAATACTGTTAAAATTGGTGCTGAAGGCTGCAGTCGTCCCTGAGATAACTTGTAACCGTCATTACATCATGTATGCAAACACATTAAATCGTCATATTGTGCGATCGACGTAATATGAAATTGCGTTATAAAAATAATTGAAAAAGATATTGCTTTAATTAATACTCGTTTCGATTCCACATTCTCTAAGGAATTGTTGAATATGATATGAAAGCAAGATATTATAACTTTATAACTTAACTTGGAAAAAGCGGAAAAGGCCATTTCAACTCTTAGAAAGTGTTTCAACTGAGGCTACGCCTCATAAGCTTAGTTTTGCATATTCATGACATGATTAACAAGTCCCCATAAGCAGTATGATTACAGCTGCAGCGGCTGTTGAGACATCTGGTAACAGATTGGTTGATGTCGGTCCCTGCACCTAGGTAGAAGTCCACTCTCACTGCGCCTGCGCGTATGTTCACAGAGTGATTTAAAACGTACAGGTCGCCATCAGGTGAAACATTATCTGTCGTCAATCATTTTATTGCACACTGATGTCCATTGTTATCATTTTATGAGAGATTTAATGCTTCCAATATTAATGATGTAATTTTACTGCTGTTTCAGGCTGGCGAGCTACAATTTCTTCACGACAGAACATGGCGGCACACACCTTGACTCGCCGTACCATTTTGCAGAAAATGGACGCACCATTGAGCAGATCAAGCTGCCGGAGCTACTGAGACGTCCCGCGGTCAAAATCGACATCGCAGCTCGGGCTAAGACAGACCCGGACACGATGGTAACAGTAGAAGATCTTGAAATGTGGGAGAAAAAACACGGAAGGATCCCTGATGGAGCTGCGGTACTGATGTACAGCGGATGGCATGAGAAATATGGAGACTGGAAGGCGTTTATGGGAACACAGTCTGGTTTTAAAGGATTTGACGTAGACTCCGGCAAGGTCAATGTGCGACACTTCCCAGGGTTCTGTGAGGAAGCCATGGACTGGCTTTGTACTCAAAGAAACATTTCAGGAGTTGGAGTTGACACGGCATCTATTGATCGAGGATTCTCAAAAGATTACAGGGCTCATATATCCTTCTCTCTGAACGATAAGTGGGGCCTAGAAATGGTGGCGAATCTTAAAGACCTCCCCGAACACGGAGCTCTCCTCAGCGTTCTCCCAATGAAAATAACCGGTGGCACTGGCGCCCCCTCGCGGGTGTTTGCCACGTGGAACACCGAACCCAATGCCGCCACCACATTACGCATGCGCGGGAGCTTGTCGGTCACTGTGGCGCTGATCATTTCCTCCCTAATACATCTGGTCACTAGTTTTTAACATATACGCTTCCTTTATCAAGAAAGTTGGAACTTAACTTGCCATGTTTTAAGGGTGTGTAGCGGTCCCGCCCCTGCCTACATGTATTGACTCAAGAAGGCGTTTCGGGAGCGCGTGGAAGCTTTGAACTTGGACATTGTTTTTCAGATGTGTTGCTTTTAATAAAAAAAATTCCAACATGCTTGTCTTATCGAAAAAAAACTCCCAAATTTTAGTCTAGATAGCATTAGAAATAGTATACAGCAGGAAATCACAAACTTGATGTTACTGAAATTATTTTTTTTCAATGTGTCAGGAGTATTTGCTGATGTTGGTTCGCACGATTTATTTCGAACCATAAATGTATGTATTGTATAAATGTGATATACAGTCATATAACATGTTGAGTTACTAGTATTAGGTGTAAGTATACATTGCATATAAAATGACTATAACTTAATGCCAGTTCAACAAAACGAGCAAAAGATCTGCGTTGAAAAGAACGCTCCCTCTTTTTAATGGCTCTCCAATTCTGTATGTAGCCTGACATAGAGCACAATCGGTCTTTACATATTTCTGTTGGATTGTTGTGCTGTAACGTAAGTTAACACATGGTTCAAACAGCATCAGCTCATCCCTTTTACATGCCCTTTCTTGGAGTCGCTGTAGAGGTTTTGCTGGTTTTGTGCTTTCCATGGTCTCTGCCAAGGAGGTTAGGTTGTCACCCCTGTTTGTATGTTGTCGTTTGTCTATTTGTCAGCAGGATCACACGAAAAACTATTGAATCGATTTGCCAGGACGATCTGATAAAAAAGGATGCCGCTTTGAAGTTAGCTGTATGCACACTTTATACACATACATTTGCTTGCGCATAACAGGTGTATGCACTTCGTAGAGGGGTTGGATGCGCTGCGGGCGATTCCTGTAACATTTTTGTACAGATATAGAGAAGGGATAGTTACAGGATACCAAATTATAATACATAATGTATATAATTATTTTATATAACCGATATAATATTACAAATGTTGACTTGTATAATGTGCTTTAAATTGTAATTTGATATTTTATAGATGTAATTTTACGCTTTCACAAGAATAAAACACAATTTAAGCTGTGCTATGCAAATTTTTTGATATCAGGTACCCCCCCCCCCCCCCCGCACACACACACACAAAACATCAAGGAGTGGAGGCTTTTCCTTTTATATTTTCATCTGCCCGTGTTTACGATATGTTACATTTGAACATTGAGATTATACAATCATAGGTGCCACATTTTCAAACATGTGTGTGTGTTTGTGTGAGGTTTTTGTGTGTGTATGTGTGTGGTCTGGCGGCTCTGGCCCCTATAAATTGCTATGCGAGCATAACACTAAGCCCCCAAGTCCGAGGCTCGAATAGTACCTGGCACAGACACACGGGGGCGTTATATTTGCTCTTTATGACTCTCTGGTTGAGCCTGATGCTCAGGCCGAAATTCAAAAGGATCTAAAAAAAATTGGGTATTTCTACAAAAAATGTCGCATTTAATGTCCCGAAACTATATTTGTTACTGAGAAATTATCAAATGCTAAAAATGACATGAATAACCATTCAAATTGTTGCTTAAGATATAACCATTATTATGAGATAAAAATAATCTAAATCGGGGCAGAAATACATTAAGAAAAAAAGCTGTATATGTTAGATACCCTTAAAATTCCGTTGTCCCTTTCTCTCGGATCTTAAATTCAAAACAGCGTTTTTCTATAACCACTGTTCCATTTATATAGATTTTGTTTTCCACGTTGTCACAGCGGTGAAAGTTTATTAAGATGATATTTTTGCTTGATTTTTCATGACCGTTTTGTTTTTAATACAAAAATTTGGATATAAAAAGTATGTCTCCCAAAATATACTCGGCACCGTTACCTGACCTTTTGACCTTGCAGCGCGTGAACAGAAACCACTTTGCTGATGCAGGGAGCAGCGTTTATTAGAGTTCAGGAAATTTTGTACACATAATCCACAATTAAATTTAGTAACTGCCGTATCAGTGTTCTCTGTTAATCATTAAAGGGTTAAAAAAATCACCGTATGTTTATTTGGACTCGACACCGTTACACCTGCGAAAAATTAACCGTCACATATAACACTTCGAAAATGGCTTCCTCTTGCTGTTCATGTAGTGATAACACGTGCTGCCCTCTTAGGGACGGTATGGAAGTAATTTTTTGTCCTGCATCTGACGAATAGATGAAAAAATCTCAGCACCGTTACCACTCGAAACCGTTACCTGCATGAAAAATAACGGTGTCGAGAGCAAGGTAACGGTGTCGAGAACTTGGTATTAAATCCAAATTATTGAAATAGAATTAGAAACATATTTTGGGCTAAATATTTTAAACATTTGCGTTTCTTTTATTCAAACAGGCATTTGCTTGTTTTAATACATAATACTGTTATTCAAGTAGTCACTGCGGTTATTTTTACTTCAGAAGCTCGACTCCGTTACCTATGCTCAACACCGTTATCTATGCTCAACACCGTTACCTAGAGGATTTAAAACCATGTTTAAATTTTATTTTCTGTGCATTAAAAAAAATTAACAAGGTATTTCGACTCAAAATCTGAAGGTAGATGTACCAAAGTACTTTGTCAGGTAAACCCCTGCAAATGCACCCCTCTGGGAGCAAAAATAGGAATAGAGACAATTTTTATTTTCAAAAATTAATTAAAAAGAAGAAAATTTGTTCTTTTTTACACACTTTTTTTTTGTTAAATTCATAACTGAAATTTATGTTTTGATTTTATCAAAGGCTATTAATTTTAATTTTATCGAAAATCACAAAAAATCTAGTCAAAACAATTTCTGAAATGTGCAAGTGAGATTTTACTGCGTGTCACGTTGTCGAGAAAAAGGTTCATATTTTCCCCTGACCTGGACTATTTATAAAAAAAGGAAACTGAAAAGTGCACTACTTGCATTATTTTACAATTCTAACGATATTTTACTACAAATTAAGTTTTGTTATATCAAAATCAAGATTAAAAAAAAAATCACCAAGAAAACCCTTGAAATGCGACGTTTTCTGTAGAAATACCCCTTTATATATTTTTCTCAAAATGGCGGGGTTTTGCTAGAGTGCTGTTCTTGTTATTTGTGTGGTCACAGCTTAATCCATCTCATAACACGTGAGTTATGAATTTAAAGAAAATGTTACCATGTACTGGAATCCTGACAACGCGTTCAAGCGGCGGGAAGCGTTTCGTCGTTATGATAAGGGATTCTGGTAAGTGAACAAGTCTCTCTTTCTCATGGTTTAAGTGCAACGGGTAAGTGTTACCGTGACCTCCACAAAATTTCATCTAAACCCTTTCATAGCTGTTTCAGTAACGTGACCGACAGAAAACCAACCAACGCTAATAGATAATACATAGCATATCCTAGTGGATGCAAAAAAAAACAGGAGAAAGAGAGGAGAACGGATCACGAGGGCAGGGAACAAAATTTTATGCGTACCAATTTGTTTGGCAAATGGTTTATAAATTAAATAGTAGAGGTGCCCGGCATTAACCGGGGAAAATATATTTAAAAAAACCTGGGTTATTTAATTTTATTAAGGGAAAAGGACAACTTTTCGGGTATACATGTAGTTTAAACCGTATAATCTTTGGAACATTATTTTAGAATTAGGTGTTTAACCATAGGCGTAGATCCCGGGGAGGGGGGGGGGGGAGGTACATACCCCCCAATATCTGACAAGGGGGGTATGGTCCATTGCATTATACCCCGGAATGTTTTGACTGTGTGTGGGATAAAACGGGGATTTTCACACTTTAAAACCCTGCCAAAGAATTCATAATTAAAATCGAATGTCTTTAGTTCATGCTACCAAAAAAGGCTTGAATTTTAAAAAGTGGAAGAGGAAAACCCACAAATATGCTGAAAGAAACCTAAATCAGCTAGTTACAACTTAAGTCAACCAGGGTTAGTCACCTTTGGAATAACAGCGCCTATGCCTGAACTAAATCGAAGAACGAAACCAAATAATTTGTAAATCTTTAAACACTTACATGCCGGAGATAATTATCATAGACAAATTGTAATCCCATCATCTATTAGGCAAACATAAAAGATCACATGCTTGACAAGATCATACGGATATAGAGAAAAAAATCTGCTTTCTCAATAAGAGCAGCATTTTTCTTTCTAAGATATATATTCTACAAATTTAACAAATGACTTAGTGTATACAACTTCACAAAACATCCTCCTTTGTAAATGTTCATCTGCTGGAACTTGGTGAATGAATAAACAAACTTGGAAAGTTAACATCACTTGCCCAAAATTCAAATGGGTTTTCTAATGCGATTTCTTAGATACTATGTGGACGTGATGTGAAAAAAATTTATACTCCTGCGGGTCCTGGGTGTGTGTCATCCCATTGCTGGGTCATAACACCGAGGAACACCAGAAAAGGCGCACTCGTTCGTGAGTGAAACATGACTGTTGGGCACAGTCTCTCCATTAAGAATGCAGAGCGCTCACCCCGGGTGGGGCCGACCGTGAAAAGATGACCCCTGTGACCTTGACCTTTGACCATGTGACCCCAAATTCATTTATGCTCTCCCCATACTGGCAAGTCAGCTAAATGCGCAAGATGGGAAGTTTGGGATGAAAAGCTTGGCTTAAAATACAGACTTACAGTCAGCTGAGCTAAAAAATGCAGGGACTGATACAGATGCCGAGAAAGCCACGGTTCAACATTTCGCAGGGTTCTCAGGGGAAGGAATACACTGGCTCTGTACTGAAAGAAATGCTGTTGGAGTAGCAGGAGACACAGCGTCTTTTGATCGCGGAATTGATCGTAACTTTTCGGCTCACTAATAACTCGCCAAGCGTGATTAATGGAGATTATATATCGTGCCTTACATGAAATTACTGCCCGAACATGGCGCGGTTCTCCGCGTCTTGCCAATGAAGATGTCGAGCGCAAGTGCTGCCCTCTCTTGGGACACCATACCGAATACCGCCATCTCTCCCCGGATGTGTGACACTATGTCGGGCATGATAGAACTATTTGTATACTTATATACATGTACTAGCTGTTAAACCCTGTATACCGGGCTTTTATCGGGGTTTGGGAGATGAATTAAAGGAGACCAGGAATGTTGGCTCATTTTTTTTTATTCTAAAAGTTAAAAAGAAAAATACAGATTTTCGGTCGGATACTGTTTCGATAAGATATATACAATTTTTTATTATCATTTTGTGGCGCTGTACTTGCTCGTGGCAGGAAATTCATACATCGGAATTAATGTTTGGTAAAGTCGTGATGGACGGCCTGCGTGGCGGAGCACTGATTATCTGTATTAAGCACTGTTCCCCACTGATTATCGACCGGGTAATGTCAATGTTAACTTTATATCACGTTTTTTTACAACAGACGGTCTATCGATATGAATGTCAAGGTTAAACTTCCTGCCCACATTCATTCACACAACACGATTTTACGAAGAAAACCTGAGGAGTTTGATAAAAAAGTTAATGGAGCAAATTTCCATGCCAAATATAACCAACAGAAGGTATTTGTCCGTGAAAAATATTTTGTACATTCATGAACCAGTGGATCTATTTTGCGATTTAATATCCGTGATGTGATATCGTTAAAAAACAGAACTTATGCACATGCTTTCTAAGATACTTAACGTGATACAACTGTTTCCAGAATTGATGATTAAAGATATAAATGCTGTTATTTAAACATTAAGCAAAAGGATTACCTGGATGAATTGTGAGAGTAACCATTTTTGCTTGCTGACATAAGAATTGAGTGCCAAAGAATCTCGAGACACATTTTTACATTTACTGATCATGCATGCGGGTCAGAGATTGGGTCAAATGTCAGAGATTGGGTCAAATGTCAGGCCAAACTAGCTTAAATCCCTCACCGACAGCAGTGGGTATCCATGTGCACAGTATTCGTTAATCCTTCGCTGGAGGTCCCTATGCCAGGAAGTCTTTGTGTACGCAGGTATTCCGGTCATTGCTGAAGGTGCATGGTAGATTCCACACACTTAAAAAAAGACGCAAAAATCACTGAAAATGATGTTACATTAAAAATTAATCATTCTCAAATCGGCGGTGTCACTACGGGAACAATAATCTTTAAAATGAAGTATAGCACATGCAGTGTCAGACGCAACGCGGTTTTAGAGAACATTGCGAACAAAGATGGACGGAATCCCTTTAATAAGTATTAGAACATAGAAGATACCTGTAACTTGGTTACCCAAACTTGTGTACCTGCTCTTCTTAGCTACTGATGACACCTGGTGGCAATTTTCCAAATGTAACGACATCAAGCGTTCTGTTTTAAAGGCCGACTATTCTTCTCAATATGACTCTGTTTTTTATACAAAAGATGTAAACTAAGTAGGAAGGTTGCATATATTCCGAGATAGAATGGTCACTTGTTGCAAAACTTCATTTGCAGAGTTCTGGCCTATCTGATTGCCACCTTGTTGAATGTGTTTTGATTGTTTTAGAAATTGTAAAACGTTGATATCCACGTTTTCTGGCCTTTTTTCAAAGCTCCAAGGAATATCCTTTAGTTTATGAAGGTAAGATATCGGGTTTCGTACCTTTAGTTTTGTTTTTCCTCAGGAGAGAACATGTCTATGAGGGTAGCTTAAACAGCACACATCAGCAAGAGACACAAAGATGGATGTGGGAAAGAACATTTCCCAATATCCGTGCCGGCCCAGCTCATCTGTCATGGTCATGTGGTTCACAAGTGTGCCAGGGTAGGTTAGGTTTTCTAAATATATACAAATGTATACGACACCCGTGGTGGCTGTATTTTTCTCTATTATCCTGGGCTCATTAACATCAAATGACTGAGGCAGAAAACATACCACAGCAGTGAAAGCTGTGCATTAGTCAAAAATCCTTTACTCTGTATGACTTAAGTGGTAAGCTTAGGCCATAGACCTTCTGATTATCCTCGCCCGCGAGGCTGTGGTTAATAATATTTTTCCATAAAATAACTCATATTGTTCTCCTGGTATTTCGATGACTTTTTTGTTTTGGATGGATCTGTCACCATAAACCCGAGATAATATTTTAATGCTGGTTTCCCGATGCAATTTCTCCAAAATATCCACACGAAAATACAAGTATACTTCATTATTGGATAATTAGCAGGACTCATTACAGATAGCGACAGCCTATACGAGATGATGTAAGGCGGGTCACTGCTGCAAAAGCATGTGTTTTCATTCGAATATTTTTTTTTTTAATGTGTAAAGTGAAAATTCCATCGTATTCCCTTTGCCGCTGTAAAGCATACATGGAATTAACGTCATGGAAGCAATAACGTCATATTTACAATTTCAGGTTATGGTTACGACACCGGTCTGAAGTTGCCTGTTGAGTAAAGATGATCGTGTGAATGTTAATAAAAATGTAAAATTTTACAACAGTCCTCCTACGATTCTACCATTGTGTAGGAGAACGGGTTCGATTTCGAATACATGCAAGGTCGTGAAATAGAGTCACGAAAGTTTTTTTTGGAAGCATGCGCTGACTACTTTTATTAACATGTTTATGGAAATAAATATTATGTAGTTGTGGATTTATGTCCAAACTAGTGTTGGAATTAAAATGTAGAGCTGGTTGCAGCAACTTTATTTGAAAATCATTCTGTAATAGTAAATTACAATTATGCCTGAAACAGGGATCATTGGAAAAAGGCAATAATACAAGTTACTTTTTCAGCAGAAAAACTTGCCTTTCCGCTAAAAATGCATCCTACAATCATAGCAAACTGATTGTTCACGAAGTTATAGGAGATGAGGGCCTAAATGCCGGAATGTATAAAATATTTCCTAGGAAAAAAGGACGTAAAAGAAGGATAAAAAAGTGTCGGTTTCGTTTTTGTGTAGTTTTTGTTACTACTTATCAGGTACTCATGTGGAAAAACATCTGGCTGTCCACCTGTCCAATGGTACAAATTGGTACAAAATAAAAAAAATGCCTTTCCGTGCACGTGTTTGCCCGTCGGAGACAGACAGAAAGGCGTTAACCTAGTGGTTAATGGGCACCTCTGCAACATAAAATATTCCCCCCAGTGCCTCGCATGAATTTTTCATCACTTAAATTTGTATCTCAGAGGGCCGCATCTACCAGATCCAAATTCTGTGTAGAATTTCAAAGCCCATCCCAAACCTAATCAGAAAACAAACAATAATTAAAAATGGGTAAAGAAATAAAGGAGAAGATGCATGTTTCATGATTTTGAAAAATGTTTCGTGAATTTGCATCATTTATCAGTTTTTGAATTTAAAAAAACGTATCCCCATGGCATAAACTCATCAGGCTGAGACCGGAAAAACTCAAATGATCACTGTCTAGCAGTCGTTTGCAGAGCAAGCTTTTTTTTCATTTATTGAACACTCACTAAGTCACCCATTATATCACTAATTTTGCTTTTCGATCTCCTCAAAGTAAGCATTACATAAATGTGCCCGTCGTAAGCATACGGTATAGTATTTTTTCTATGTTTGTCATATCGAAATCGCCATCCTTTTTTCTCCTTGTTTGGGTCCAATAGGGCGGAGAGCCTGATTTACATACGGCACAGGTGGTGAAATACATATATTGTGTTTGTCAAACATTGCTATCGGAAATTATATGTTCAGATCAGTTCTAGAACTTTCAAGTAGCAACGAGATCTCAAATAATTGAAAGATAATGTTAATTGAAAGATGTTATAGATGTCTCTTTTATTCTATGCAGCAGTGTGTTTGTTCCACGCTAGCGTTGTCTGTTGCTATGACGGCATAGTCCGGCCCATGCGTGGGGTCATGCGGTCATGGTAGTCTGAGGCTTTCTCGCCTGGCCGAGCCGGGCCGGCTCACGTGTTAACCCTGGTATATAAAGACACGGGTTCGTTGTTCTGGATGTTTCCTGTAACGTGTGTACTATTGCGTTCTCTAGATTGTTCGAGAAATGGAAAGTTCTCGGCTTGAGGTGAAAAGTTATATAAAGAGACCGAGAGAGAGATGAGAGAAAATTCCAGGGGACACAGAAGCGTGTAAGTCAGTCAGTGGGACCTATTCCGATAAGTGCGGCAATTATAGATTTTCTTCAGATTTTCTTCTGGATTTGTGACGGATCTTATAGAGTCTTCAGTTTGCTTTCGGGATTATGACAGGAACTTCACTTTGGGATTACGGCGGGTTGATTTTGTGAATGAACTGGACTGTTATTCTTTGAGAAGATTTGTGTGAACTCTTCATCTGAATTATATGCTTTCAAGGACTTGTCGCTGGGACAGTGTTGGTATCCAGGTACTGTGCACTTTGTTTATTAGGCTGTGTGATTATATTGATATGCTGTTATACTGTTGTTGTACTGTGTATTGTATTTATTTGGTGTATTGTAATGTTAGGGTTGTTTTAAGAATAAATTATAGTTTTTTGTTAACAAAAAACAACCGACTTCTTTATTCATTCCTTTAGACATTTCACACTGCCTAGTGTTACAGAATCTGATTTTTTTCTCCATTACAAAATAAATTTATGTTCATCACGCATACGTGATGTGTTGATATTAGTTTCCATGACAAAGGTAACATTAAAATCCCATTAACTGCACACAGTTTTACGACATTAAATTGAACTAAGATCGACTAAATACAGTGAGAAATGCAAAAGTAAGGAGAGTTATGATGACCTGAACGCCACCCTTCAGTGAGGGTGCCGCTCCAGGGGTAGTGTCCCAGGTTGCATACATCCGCGCGGGGGCACCACTGCCACCCGCCATTTTCATTGGCAAGACGCTGAACAAGGCACCGCTGTCGGGTATTTCTTTCAAATTTGCCACCATTTCCAAACCCCATTTCTCATGAGAGGCGAATGACGTGTGAGCTTCTAATTTTTTTGATAGTCCACGATCAATTGAGGCCGTGTCTACCCCTACTCCGGCAATATTTCTTTTAGTACACAGCCAGTCCATTGCTTCTTTTGAGAATCCCGGATGATGTTTGACTCTGAATTTAGTAGGGTCAAAAGCAATTTTGCCTTCCGTCCCAATAAACGCCTTCCAGTCTCCATACTTCTCATGCCAACCGCTGTACATCAATACCGCCGCTCCATCAGGGATCCTTCCGTGTTTTTTCTCCCACATTTCAAGATCATCTATTGTTACCATTGTGTCCGGGTCTGTCTTAGCCCGTGCTGAGATGTCGATTTTGACCGCCGGGCGTTTGAGTAACTCTGACAACTTGATCTGTTCCACAGTGCGTCCTTTTTCTGCAAAATGAAAAGGCGCGTCCAGGTGTGAGCCGCCATGTTCCGTCGTAAAGAATGTGTAGCTGGCAAGCCTAGAACAAAGAAATAAGGCTATCACAATGTTTGACATTTTAATCAGTGAAATTACATGAAGAAATATTAAGATTGTTGACCAGATTATTACCCTAAAAATATGTTGTCGGGAATTTACGGGGAGGGGGGGGGGGGGGGTGGGGCAGTGCGATACAACCTATCGTCAAGTGAAAAGGACACCTGATTCCTATCAGAGAGTTATAATAATCTTATTTCTGGTATGTGGTAGCACTTAAGAATTTGTTAAACGCTAAATTTTTTGACAGAAAATAAGAAAATTATAGTATTTTTTGTTTATTTCTGGGGCTTCTTGTCTGGTGATGGTACCGAATTCGGGGGAATTTTCAGTGACACTACGTGATGGAATCTTTAGTCCTTTAGTAGGCTCTTATACCCCAATGTCTTAATTTAAATATAAACTTTATTTATTTTACATAGATTGTATAACTAGTTATAATAACTACAACGCAGCACCCTCCTTGGCTCCGATATTGGCGCTCGGTAGTCAGTAAGGATGGGTAAAATCGGAGTACCCGGAGAAAACAATCGACCTTGGGCGGGCCACTTCAACCCACTCTCATATATAACCAGGAATCGAGCCTGGGTTGCCAGTGGAGAGAACCGAGCGTTTTACCACTCAGCTGTTCAGGCGTTCACTGACATATGTTAATTTTTTTTTGTATGACGTGCAATTTATTCGAAAAATAAAATATAAAATAAAAATATCGCCAAGTTTTCACGGGCCTGTCCTGGATTTAACCGTTCAATAGGATTGGGCATAGTTTAATTAAAATGACACGGATGACATGCAAAACATCTACCTGCGGCTTGCCATGTTGATTGACACCTGTCTATCATATGCGTTGGCATCTTGTCAAGATACAGTTTAGCAGTCAGACATCTGTGTAGCGGTCTTTGTTTTGTTATATGGTTCTATAAGAGACTGCTTCGTAATCTTGGAATAGAGACATTCCGCACAATATGTGACCGATGCTTGGCTTTCAATATGGCTTTCTATCAGACGGACACACGCACACACGAACACACATCCACACACAATTTGTTTCACGGCGATTTTGAAACATAATACATGGATGTTTGCCAGCTTTCCTAGAATTGAAAACATTTGCACCAGTTCTTAAAATGATGTATAAGATCAACACAATACGTGTATTTAGTAAATGTTCGTACCTTAAAGAATACCATTAAGAGAGTTTGTACCATACCAGCATTAACAAAGCTCTGGCGTTTATTTGTAAACATTTTTTATATAGTCGAGTCCACACCATCCGAGTCAGAGTGTAATTCAGAGTCCAAGCTACTCAAGTCCGAGTCCAAGCTACTCAAGTCCGAGTCCAAGCTACTCAAGTCCGAGTCCAAGCTACTCAAGTCCGAGTCCAAGCTACTCAAGTCCGAGTCCAAGCTACTCAAGTCCGAGTCCAAGCTACTCAAGTCCGAGTCCAAGCTACTCAAGTCCGAGTCCAAGCTACTCAAGTCCGAGTCCAAGCTACTCAAGTCCGAGTCCAAGCTACTCAAGTCCGAGTCAAAGCTACTCAAGTCCGAGTCCAAGCTACTCAAGTCCGAGTCCAAGCTACTCAAGTCCGAGTCCAAGCTACTCAAGTCCGAGTCAAAGCTACTCAAGTCCGAGTCCAAGCTACTCAAGTCCGAGTCAAAGCTACTCAAGTCCGAGTCCAAGCTACTCAAGTCCGAGTCCAAGCTACTCAAGTCCGAGTCAAAGCTACTCAAGTCCGAGTCCAAGCTACTCAAGTCCGAGTCAAAGCTACTCAAGTCCGAGTCAAAGCTACTCAACTCGAAGTCCAAGCTACTCAAGTCCGAGTCCAAGCTACTCAACTCGAAGTCCAAGCTACTCAAGTCCGAGTCCAAGCTACTCAAGTCCGAGTCCAAGCTACTCAAGTCCGAGTCCAAGCTACTCAAGTCCGAGTCCAAGCTACTCAAGTCCGAGTCCAAGTCCGAGTCCTTCTAGTTCAAGTCCAAGTACACCCAGTCCCAGTCAATATCATATGGAACCCGAGTCCAAGTCAGAGTCCAATACAAATTTCCTTATTATAACACATTGAAATAGTGTCTGCAGCAATTCTGAAGAACTGGCTGGGCCGATTTTCGCCATTATTTGGGTGGTAACAATGATATATGTGCAATTGATGCACAAGAACCTACTCTGCTTTCAAGTTTGCAGTTTCTAGGTAAAGGGGTTACGATTTGTGCCTTGATAACGACTGGCAAGCCGTAAATTTTGAATACCAAAAATACAATAAAAATGTGTAAAATAAATAAATTATTATGTAGGGCTACTCCATGATAAATAAAATTGTCAGCTTTCAGAAAGATCCGTGCAATCGTTACTGAGATATTTTATCTAAAGTATGAATTTCATACATTAACAGCTCAAATGTCTGCAATCATTCTGGCAAACTGGCTGGGCCGATTTTCTAAATTTTTTGGCATTGTAACAATGTCATATATGCAGTTGATGCAGAATGTTTTAGTTTAAGGGTAGACAAAAACTTGACTCGAATCCGGAATCTCCATCACTGCTAATTACATAGAAAAGAGCTCTGTGAACGAGAACGCATTATATTAAACAGTACAGTTAAAGGAGTACACAAGGAGTTCTAACCAATCAAGCCATAAAAAATATTCAAGCAAATATAAGCACATGGGATCAGACATTTCTACATGACTCTTTGTTTATCTGTATATGACTCCATCTCTCTGTATCGTATTTGTCAGTACAAAACCTTCGTGGTTTTTGGAACCTAAGGTTTCTCTCTCTCTCTCTCTCTCTCTCTCTCTCTCTCTCTGGGTGTCGACCATTGTTTATTATCTAAATGGAGAGCCTGGTTAATCGTTAAAAAACGGATTCCATCAATACATTATGATTTGTTACATTTGCCATAAAAAAAAGAACTTACCAGTATCCCGCGTCGTAATAGCCAACCCTGTACTCGTTCTGTCGTCTGAAGGCATTACCAGGATTGACGTACATGGTTTTGTTCTCAGCATATTCGTAACTCATATCCAGAGTAACTATTTCACCTGCAACTGAATTTAACAGAATAAAGGTACATAGTATTTCAGCAGACATTTTGAACATGATAGCTAAACCTTTGACTGGATGTTTCACAAATGAATTCTTCTCTGCTAAATACAGCAGGTATTTCTGCGTCACGAACACTTTCCGGTATTCCGCTAAGATGCTCCGAGGCCTTTTCTCTGTTGCAGCAGCCTCTCTGTGAAACAAGATCAACGTCACTGAGTTTTCTAAGGCATTATGAAAGCCAGGTTTCAGGGTTCAATAGATACTGGCAGTCGTATATTATATCCAGCTTCATTATAGCTGCAAGGCGCGTAAACCTTCATGCAACTCAATTTTCTCGTTATTGCTAAAAATTAATACCACGCTCGTTTGAGACATCGTAACTCTGCAAATTGACATGAGTTTATCATATCGTCATATCTCAGATGGTTAGCGTTTTATTACGTGACAAAACAATCATAAATAAAACATAATGTTTGATATCCTACTTACGGTTAACCATGACATTTTGTATACAGAATCACAATAGAGGGAATATTGACATGGAAGTGGGGTTTCTAGGAGATACCTGATTTAGAGAAAACATTAATTCTCTTATTATCATAAGGAATCAAGCGTATTTTGGAGGCAGTTATCACTTATTAGTTAGCAATAATATTTATAATTATATGCTTGAAGGCCGGCAGAAAAAGTTGTAGAATTATTTTTATTATCTTTATTGATTTATTTATTTGTTTATTAAATTAGTATATAAAAGTTCCAAATTCACTTTATTAAAATACAATAGCCACAAGGCACTGTACACATTAAGATGTATTAATAGGATTTAAAACGAATTTGAGATACAGATAATACAAATAAAATGATAAAAAAATAGATATGCAGAAAACTAAATAATCGAGAATCCAGAGAAAGTGGATTACAACGGCTAACAACATGCCAACTGGAAAAGGTTTGTTTTCAGCAGTCTTTTGAAAAAAGGGAACACTTGAGGCATCCTTGATATGTTGAGGAAGATTGTTCCCGGAGGATAGCGGAGGAGTATCTGAATATATATAATCTTTCGGTACTGTGTCCAGGCCCTCGAAACTACTAGAAGAGATTTATTGGCTGACCTTGTGTGCACGCACCGGGCGATCCTCCTTAATAATGTCAGCGAGGTATGAAGGTGCTAAGCCATGGAGGGCTCCTAGATTAAACAAGTGAAAGGCCAAGGTTTCTTTTTTTTCATCTTGGCAATGCTACGAACAATCAAAACCAGACTGTAGTCATAGCAGATGTATATTGGATTGAAGGTCCCGTATGCTATTTCACATATCTAGAGTAAATGAACGGTGAGTGATGCGCAGCTGTCAGAATCCCTGCACATGTAATATCTCAGTCGACCTACTTACGACCTACCTTAGTGCAAGATTCTGGATTAATAAAGTTGAAAACCTCTCCTGTCCCATCAACGGATTATGATGCTGGTTTGCCATAAAATCCCTGCAAATTCCGTACGCTGAACACATCACTCACTAAGAACCAAGTGCTTGTTTAGGTAATATACAATAAAGGTATTTATTTTTAAACCATTTTCCCTCTCTTAACATATGTATTAGCATTTTAATTCTTAGAATTCTGATGAAAAAAACAAACAAAAAAAACAACTGAGTGAATGTAGCTGGTATATTTATTCCACATATTTATATGTATGCCATTATTTTAATATTAAGACAATTAATTCTACAGATAGATAATTAAGAACTAGACGGAAAAAATAAGACCAGGGATAAGTAGCATACGTCTTTATTTTCAATACAGATCGTTTAGGCAGAAAGAGAGTAATATAAAGCAAGGCACTAAATTCTCCTTATTATTCAAGCATGCAGATTACACATTAGGGCTGTTACTATTCACCGGGTTATCGATACATCGATATACCAAATCAAATATCGTCTCCGTATCCTCAGAGGTTCTTGTATCAATAACCTAACGATATATGACCACGCAACTGAGTGTCGGACTAACCCTGTTCGGCATTTGAAAAGACAAGAATTTTCGGCCTCGAGCATGTAACACCCTTTGCCAGAAGTTATTGATCTGTATTTTTGAACCACAGTTTGACCAAGCCAATCGACGGGGCTGTTTCATTTTATCTTGTTCATATTAAAGGTGTGAATGTAACGGCATGTTGAACTTAAACAAAGGACATGTGTCATGTGATATACCAGTATCATATCGTGAGCTGAGTATCGCGTTGCGATTCGTATCGTAGACATTGTATCATTGTATCATTGTATCAAACTGGGAATAAAAAAAATATAAATGAAAAATAAAATTGTAATGTGCAGGAAAAACACTGACACTGGATTTAGTGAAGATATGTTCCTCGAAGCAAACGGAAGGACAGGGAATTTCAAAGATTATGCCATAGTGTATCCTTTTCTGTGTCCAATGGTAGAAAGCAAGCTATAATAGACATACCATGAGGTCTCTGTGATATCAAGTTTGTATGAACATGTCATGAACATATCGGTTTTGATGCAAACATTGTAGAACAAAGTCTACAAACCGATTGAACATAGAAACCAATACAAAAGAGAGGAAGTTAATGACGACCGATTCTCCACCGTGTAAAGAAGACGAAACCCCGCGTGTGGTGTCCCAAGTGACAGATATCCGGGGGGGGGGGGGCACATTTTCATAGACAACACGCTGAGCAGGGCACATTCCTCGGGAAGTTCTTTCAAATTCGCCACCATTTCTAAACACCTTTTTCATGAAAAGCGAACGACGTGTGAGCTTCCAGCTTTCTTGAGAGTCCACGATCAATTGAGGCCGTGTCCACGCCTACCCCGGCAAAATCTCTTGTAGTTCACAGCCAGTTCGTTGCTTCTTCGAAGAACCCTGGAAATTGATAGGTTCTGGGCTTAGTGGGGTCAAGGTCAAATTTGCCTTCCGTCCCAATAAACGCCTGCAACTCCATGCTCAACATGCCATCCGCTGCACTATAGTCCCGCCGATCCATCAGGGATCCTTCAGTGTTTTTTCTCCAACATTTTAATAACAGCTGTTGTTACCATTGTGTCCGGGTCTGTCTAAGCCCGAGTTGAGATGTCGATTATATTTACTTCAGGGCGTTTGAGTAACTCCGTGAACTTGATCTGTTTCTGCAAAATGGAAAGGCGTGTCCATGTGTGAGCCGCCATGTTCCGTCGTAAAGAATGTGTAGCTAGCAAACCTGGAGCAAAGAGAATTATAATTTTCCATAAACATCAATACAAAGTAATATAGCTCAGAATGATACTCGATAATTTGATTAAAATTTTTAAGGTTGTTGTTTGTACATAAATTACTGTTTTTTATGCAAAGTATAAAACTGCCAATAGGTTAATTACCCTGACGTCACCTATACATGAAATCTAATTGTGAGAAACCCTGAATTTGAATAACGTGTCCCTACAGACTAGTTTTCTATTCAGCTACATATCCCTGCACACGAGAACGAGATCCAAGCTTTTGTATCGATTTGCTAGTGCTTGAAAAGCATAGTGACGTCAGTTTAGAAACGATATTTCGTGTCAAATGTCTACAGGAGATTTACTTAATGAAAAGCGTGATGTCATCATTGTATAACTTATTTATTACTCCTTTGGACAATATGAACAATAAAAAACAATTATTATTCTGTATAAAGTAAAAAAAGGTAACAAGGCATTACTTGCTCCAGTAAAAGGCGTTTCATTTTCCTAACTTTTCACACAGAAAGACATGGCATACATTGAAAATGTATGTAGGAAATGCCGGCAGTGCATGAGTGCTGGAAGACTTAAATCACAGGCAGAGGACTAGTAAAGGGAAGAAAATGACACCACACGCAAAACCCAGCGCTATTTAATTTATATTACATTTTTTTATATTACATATTTATATTATGTTAAATTTATGCAATATTGAATTATATATTATTTCCCACATTTGTCTTCGTTGTAAAGGAATCATGGTATATAGAAGGAAAAGTAAAGATTGCCAAGTCTCATCGGCCATAATGGAAAACGGACCAAACAAGATTTGAACGGTTGAATGTCAATTATTCTGGCTTCCTTGCAGTGAAAGTGACTTTATGGTGACTTTATACGGCCACCCATTATGAGACCTGTCTCAGCTTCGTAGAGATATGACGTCAATGTCTTCTTGTAGCCATGCGTTTTATGTAGCCTGGAGCTCATTTTATAACCACGAGAAATACACTAACTGTTTTACTAGCTTTAAGACTTCCGCCGAATACCAACCAGCTGGGATTGGGCCATAATCCATACATAGTGTTTACAATGTCTGGCTTTTAAGATAACTCTCTGTAGCGAATACCTGGATTGAACTTCGTGAGTCGAAGAAACTAAAAATGGAAATTCTGACCGCCTTCTTACGCAGATCAGCCAAAACAACTTCTAGATTATTAGGGAATCATCTATTGTACCATCCTGTCTTCCACCAAACTTCCTTAAAAAATTACTTGATGCAACATCATAGCAACCAGCTGTGGAGTGACCTCGGTGTCCAATAAACACGTTTGGCAACTCGGCAACTTGACTTCAGTGCGCTCTAGCAAGTCTTTCACCCGTACCTCCCGGGGAAAAGGCTCATCAGTTTTCTTAACCTTTGCCTCCACGTTCTTGCCAGCTTACGGCCATTGTCTCTTCTATCCATCTCTTGCTTTTTGTTCAATGAGACATGGGCTCATTAAACCAGCATGGAATCGGCACGGCATAGAAGAGCAGTGAAACAACTAGAACCCTTATTATGGTGCGGAATTTTAATTTTGAAATGGGTGATCCAACCCCGTGCGACTAATGAGAAAACCTTACAAAAGTCCTCACTTCCGGAAGGAGGGGGGGGGGGTGTTGAAGAGCGAATTTCATTGCCTGTAGTGTAGAGTCAAGTTTAGTTGTGATCTCAACTTCTTGAAGTGAGAGAGCTAATGACATAGCTTGATTTGTGAGGAAATGTACATACTGTTCTGCCATTTTATCACTTGCACGAGTCTCATAAGGGTTTCGAGACATTAAGTCAGCTGGGTTGTTTTTACCAGGTCTGTAGATTACGCTGAATTTGTACTCGGAGAGACGAAGACCCCATCGTTCAATTCTAGTTGGAGGTTTTGAGTATGGATTGTTCAAGATTAGTTCCAGGGGTTTATGATCGGTCACAAGATCAAAATCTGCTCCATATATGTATGTATGGAAATGTTCACACCCCCAAACAATTCCTAGCTCTTCTCGTTACGTTTGGGAATATCGACGTTCTACACTGTAAGAAGAAAGGGTTTTATAAAACGGTTGTTTCTAGATAAACGGGTTGTTCTATCTTCCCTTACCCGTAGCCTCTTGTAAATGGGTTTTGTTTTATGTATTTCCCGTAAAAAACCCTTTCCCGCGAGTGTGTCATTAATTCGTTATATTAACGCGAGGGTGCACTGCCGGCGTTTGACTGAACACGTCACGCGTGACGTGTATCTTCTTGGCGGCTTCACCAGTGACATGAGGTGTCAGAAAGACCAACAGCAAATTACTATTTTTATGCAGAGAATCCGTCACTCTCAGAAATTCAAGCTTTCAGGTAAGTCAGTTTTGTATCATGATGATCATGGCAATTGCTTGTAAACAGGTGAAACAACTTGGCACATCTACATTTAGTTTTACGCCGTGGAATGTTAGGCGCATGGCGGCGTCTAGTGCAGTGGGATTTTCAAGATGGCGGCCCGGTAAGACAAAAGCAGGTGGGTTGGTATGTTTTCGCGATGAAAAGGCTTTTTAACGGATGTCACCTACAAAGGACGATTCCTATATGGTCTGCCGAATGTAAAAATCCGCATTGCATTAGAATCAAGGAGCAACACGACTTTGAAAATCATTACTCAGCCGGTCTTTAACAGCGCTACCGCCCCCCCCCCCCCCCCGTCCCCGGCATGTAAACAAACGACATTTGCATCCCAAAACGTGTTGTGTCCAAGTTATACGTATACTGGGTACAAGTTATTACCAGCAGACACATGCATGTTTATTTACTTATTACATAACTGGGCATTTTCGCTATGTACGGATTATATTTTTTGTTGTATTATTATTATTGACAATATTGTTCAGTCCAAATCAGATGCCTGGGATGTCATCCAGGCCACATATATTTAATATTTATATAGTTACAGAATACAGTTAACAAAAGAATAAATAAAATGCTGAGTCCTTACATAGGAACAGTAACATTAATGAATGTTCATGTCTTCGATAAATTATTTTATGTTCTATTGGATTATATTAGTGGTGCTATAGGACAACATATTAAAAAAATGATTTAACCTTTAAGATTTACAAAAAAATACAAAAATTACTTTTATACATATATTCCATTGCATGTGCTGGTAAACTCAAAATTATTTTTTTTTTTTTAAATTAGAATTTACATTGTCAACTCACTTTGTTTTTTAATTATACCCAGCTGATTTTGAAAAGGAGTATCCATTTTAGAGCCTTGTCAGCAGTGTGTTTCATAATGCCTCAATATAAAAATTAGTTTGCAATGGTGATTTCTCACCTACCTCTTCCATACATATATACAATACCATTATGATGTAGCCTCTGTACATATATGATATGATTAAAAGCTTACAACAGTTTATATAATTTATAAAGGCCAGACAGCAACCTTTATTAATATTTTCACATACTTGGACCAATGATCAACTTCCAGCATAAAAAGTAAAATAAAACAGAACATCCATGCATTTTTTCTTTGACAACTTGTTGAATTTGAAAATTACAACTGTTATGTGCCTCCTGCTAATTCAACAGTTTGTAAGTTCTTCAATTAAATTTCAATTATCTATCACAGAATATGTACAGTACTATACTGAGCACTTTTAAGGTATCATTATAATAAAAAAATAATTCCATTTGATACACATCTATGGGCCTTGTTGTGAGTTTGGTATAGCAACCTTCTTTATGTATAAATGTATCTATCTGTGAGAGAGTAATATTGAATGTCCAACCCATCACTCTTCTTCCAAGTACTGGTACAGGCATACATGTTTGAACTAATAAAGTAATATCTGACAGAAAGTACTATCTCCCCATCCTCAAAGTACTAATTTATTAGTGGGAAAAGATAGTATATACACCTACCCGTGTGAAGAAAGTCACATAAGCAGAAAGCACTGTCCAACACTTCAACCCCCCCCCCCCCCTCAACCACTCCATGTATTTGATGTCGAGTGAAGACAGGTACACACACCTATGTGTGTGAGGCCAGTCACATTTGACAGAAAGTACTGTCCAACACCTCAAACCCCCCTCCCCTCACCATCCCCCTCCATTTGATAGAGAGTACTGTCCAACACCTCAATCCCCCCCACACACACACACACTATCCATGTATTTGATGTCGAGTGAAGACAGGTAAACACACCTATGTGTGTGAGGCCAGTCACATTTGACAGAGAGTACTGTCCAACAACTTGAACCCCCACTCCATGTTTTTGATGTGGAGTGAATACAGGCACACACACCTTTGTGTGTGAGGCTAGTCACATTTGACAGAAAGTATTGTCCAACACCTCAAACCCCCCTCCTCTGACCATCCCCCTCCATTTTTCAGAGAGTACTGTCCAACATCTCACCCTCCCCCCCCCCCCCCCAACATACACACTCCATGTATTTGATGTCGAGTGAAGACAGGTACACATACCTATGTGTGTGAGGCCAGTCACATTTGTCAGAGAGTACTGTCCAACACCTCACTCCCCCCCCCCCCCCCCCCCCCCACCACACACACTCACACTCCATGTATTTGATGTCGAGTGAAGACAGGTACACATACCTATGTGTGTGAGGCCAGTCACATTTGACAGAGAGTACTATCCAACACCTCACTCCCCCCCCCCCCCCCACACACACACTCCATGTATTTGATGTCGAGTGAAGACAGGTACACATACCTATGTGTGTGAGGCCAGTCACATTTGACAGAGAGTACTATCCAACACCTCACTCCCCCCCCCCCCCCCCCCCACACACACACACACTACATGTATTTGATGTCGAGTGAAGACAGGTACACATACTTATGTGTGTGAGGCCAGTCACATTTGTCAGAGAGTACTGTCCAACACCTCACTCCCCCCCCCCCCCCCCACACACACACACTCCATGTATTTGATGTCGAGTGAAGACAGGTACACAAACCTATGTGTGTGAGGCCAGTCACATTTGTCAGAGAGTACTGTCCAACACCTCACTCCCCCCCCCCCCCCCCCCCCCCCCCACACACACTCCATGTATTTGATGTCGAGTGAAGACAGGTACACAAACCTATGTGTGTGAGGCCAGTCACATTTGTCAGAGAGTACTGTCCAACACCTCACTCCCCCCCCCCCCCCACACACACACACACACTCCATGTATTTGATGTCGAGTGAAGACAGGTACACACGTATGTGTGAAGCTGGTTACATTCAACAGAGAGACATTGACATTTCCAACATCTCAACCCCCCCCCCCCTCCCCTCACCACCCCCTCCATGTATTTGATGTCGAGTGAAGATGGGTACACATACATAATAATATGTCAATGTCAATATCTCATATCAGTCTCATACACACACTAAATTGTTTTAAAGATTATAGGGCAATGCAGTCACTTGTTATTTTAAGCTCAGCTGATTATTAGTCATCTGAGGTATAGTCGTGGTCCATTTCCGTTGTCTGTCTTTCCGTCTGTTTACAGTCCGTTAGACTTGCACATTTTGAAACCGTTAGACCTACAAATCCAAAACTCAGCATACTGTTAGATGTCCCCTGAATCTCCTACCAAAATGGGCCACTGAGACAAAAAAAAAACTTCTTTGTTATCAGCTTTGTGTGTCTAAGTCTTTCTCTCCTATTTTAAATATTAAGTAAATGTAAATGAACTTTTTTATTCTGTAAGCATTGTAGAATTAAGTGAAAATCCTATGTATATACACCAGGGTTGGGTCCAGGTACATGTGACAGTACCTAGGTACAGGAACAGGTATTGAAAAATGGTCAGGTACAGGTTCAGGTACAGGGACAGCAGTTTTGTAAAGTGCCAATAGGTACAGGTACTTTTGAATATACCTAGGTACAGATACAAGTACCTGGTCCCAACCCTGGTATGTACACTATAATAATACAGAGATGTTGTAACTCCCATATATTAATGATATATATTAAAAAATAGATCAAATTGAACAAAAGTGAAAACTACTGAACTTTCAACAGTGTATCAAAAGGCCAACTAATGATCTTGGTAATAATACATATCTTATTTTCACAACCTGCTCACATGCTTCAATTTTAACATTAGGAAATGCATGGTTTGGTCACAGAACATAATTTGCAACAATTTCTTACTCATAAATACAAACCCACCATGGACTATATTGCCTTTTCCCCTTTTATCTCCATTTGATATTATTTTAGATTTTCACCTTCAAGTTCAACTTTAGCAGAGCACAGTGACCCTTTGGTCCCTTGATTTTAATTACTTACCAGTGTAATATATGTGTGCATGGTATCATATATAGGCAGATTCAGAATTTTACTGGAAACAGAAGTGGTTCAGTCAAGAATAAAGGTGCTCACCTCGAAAAGGAGAGAGGAACAAGGAGACACTCCCTCTTTGTTCGAGTTGCATGTTTTAATGATCAAATATTAATATTTTCAGGTGCCCATTCAGGAAAGGATATGAAAGAATAATGACTGCCCTGTTACATCAGTATCCTCATATAGGAAAATATGTAAGTACTTTCTGTTAAGATCAACGGGTTGTAGCCTGTACAATACTTTAGAATTATTTTAATTTTAAAACATATCTAAAAAAGAAATAAATATGAAAATGACAGTCTGATACCTGAAGTAAGTGATGTTGGTGGAAATAATAACTGTAAGCAATCACAAATATATTTCTGTTGGTACACTAGAATGGTTTTTGTTTTCACTTGTTAATTGTTATTTATTTTGAATTATTACCTGCAGGGTAAACAAATGTTAGCAAAAGGTGGATTGAGAAGAGTCGGTTCAAGTATTATTATTTATATGAGTGATTTCTGTGTAGTATTTATATTCCTGGAAGGAACCCCTTCCAAGCACGATGAAAGCAATAAGAATACCACTTACTGACACTCCAGATGCTGCCCACACGAAAGCAAAGTAGGGGAGATGAGGAAAGAGTGGGCAAAAGAGGAAGAACTTGACCAGTAAAGATGAGGAAACAACGCAAAAAAGGACAAGACCGACAATTCAGGTCAGGTTTTAGCTCAGCTGACTGAAAGTCAACTTAGGTATAAGAGTGGCGCATTGTCCGTCGTCAGTCCAGCCACAAAATGTAACCGCTAATCCTGGAAGAAACTTGTTACTTAAAATCCAAGTAGGTTTATAAAAAATATTCTTGGAAACATGAAAATAAGTCACTGCAACCTATTTCCTTCAAGCAGTTACCCCCCCCCCCCCCCCCCCCCCCTTCCCCACAATAATAGAAAATTTGATAGAAAACCTCCAGTATATTGATAATGTATGCATGGATTGCCATGAATCTTGCCTTGAATGTTAACAACAACTAGATTTGTCAGTTCCCTAAAACTGGTGGCACAACCTGTATTTTTCAAAATTTTTACAATTTTTTAGCTCAGCTGACTAAAAGTCATCTGAACTATAACAAACACTCTTTGTCCGTCCGTTAATAAGGCACAAATCGTAACTGCTGGACCTTCAATCTTATATTTGACATCCAGGGAGGTCCATGAAAAATCTCCATAGAAACCTGAATTTAGATCTCTGTTACCCATATCCTTTGAGCTATGGGACTCTTACATACCCCCCAGAATAATGAAAAATTTGATACAAAAGCTCCAGTTTCTGAATAACTAATGCATTGATCTCCATGATTCTTTGCATGCTTATTGGTCATGGAATGTTTCTTCAGTTCCTAAGATTGATGGTGCCACATGTATTTTTTATGCACTTCTTCCTTTATTTTCAGAATGCCAAATTATGTTGATACTATCAGATTCGCAACTGTGGTTTCAACTGTGTCCTTTTGTATTTATTAGGGCCCCGCTTGAGAAAGGAGATGCCCTATATTGATCACCCTGTCCGTCCATCTGTTCATCTTTCTGTATGTCTGTCAAATTTGTTTCCTGGTGATAACTCCAGTTTGGATATGGATTTCAAATTTGACCTATAGTTCACCCATCTCTAACGCATGAGGTCAAGGTCACATGACCTACACTTTTAAAAAGATTGTGGATGTATTTTGAGCCAAACTTTCCATTTCAAACTTGCCAATAGGGGAAGTTTTCTCTTGATTTTCGGGTCTCTAGGTTAAAGTTTAAAGTCACAGAACTCATCAATTCATATATTAGTTTATGAATGATAACTCAAGTATGGGTAGACAGGTTGGCTTCAAACTGATCACAGTTATCTATATATATATATCTGGCACCCATATTTTGAAAAGCTCATAATCATATTTTTATAGACAAATTGACCTGAGCATCAAGACCCATGGTCCCCAGTTTTGTGAACAAATTCAGATTTGATGTCTTCAGTGAATAAGGTAGACACCAAGGGTGACTAAGATGTTAAATATAAATCTGAGTGACAGTCGTCTGTTATCTGTGGAAGACGTTTTCATCACTGAAGGCTGCTATGAATAAGGATATATTTATATAATGAGTAACTTACGCGATGGAGCATTCAAAAAGTAAACAAAGCAGCTTGTGACCTGTTGTGACAAATAGGGTGTTGGACCTGCTGAAGCTGCAATGTATACAGTTTAAGTAATGCAGGACACATGTCCAGATATAGATTCGAGGCCAAAAGTGTCATTTATTTCACAGTGCAAATGCAATTATTACATAATTTGCTTGTTTTAACATGCTTGTCAAATTTAGTTTATGCTCATTTGATTTTTTACAGCATTTTATACCAGCTAATGAATTAATGTTTATTATTATATTTTGGTCCATGTCCAGTATTCTATACTTTACAGGGTTTTATAAGTTCTCTGGGTATTTTTACATGCATATTCCAATCACTTAGTAGAAATACTGAAACTTTCACAAATATGTGATTATGAGTCTTTCACAACTTTCATGGAGTCCATGAAGGTGCACAGTCAACACAATCACTTGGAAATTATGCCACTGTTCTCAGAGTCAGTTTCAGCTGAGCTCTGGGACCCCTAGGTCCCTTGTTTGTTCTGTTCAATCTAAAGCTGTATTATAATTTAAAGTAACTGACAATAAACATTATAAAGCAGCATACAATTACAGCTATAAGAACATCAATTTCAATCACTTATTGGCTATTTTGATAATTCTCTTGAGTATTTCTATGGTATTTCCATTACAGGATGTCACATCACCTTTCTCCACCATCAAGGAAGACGGCAAGGGCCAGTTCCAGCTGAAAGTGGATGAGCAACTTGTTATTGAAGGGGCAGAAAAGTAGTTTTCACTGGTCATGGCAGCATGGTTCACAACCTTTGGGTATTTGCCATCAGTTACGCTCAGAGGTTGCAAAAGACATATTTGTTTATAGAAAAGTATGCCATTGGCAAAGATGATACAAAAGTGCCCACTACAGTCGACACCTGGGCATCAAAACTTAACATTTCATATTGTGATTTAAGACCATTTTGTTTGCAAAGACTTTGGGAACCAAATATTAATATACAATGCTAGTTCTTGTTAAATTTTAGCTTGTGCATTTGAGTGTATCAATGAGATATTTATTTTAAAAGTGGAATTGTAATTTATGTTAAATTACTTCAAAGTTTACAATTAAGATTTTCAACTGCATTAAGTAACCATATTTATATTACATTTTTAGCTCAGCTGACTACAAGTAATCTGAGCTACAGTAATGGTCCGTTGTCCATCAGCCTGTCCTTTTAGACTGGCATGTTTTGAAACCATCAGACCAACGAATAAAAAATTCAGCATACTGTTAGATGTTCCCAAGACCCCCTACCAAACCGTACACTGGGTCATTGCAGGTTTGTTCTTTCGAGAAATTTAGGTAAAACCTGAATTTTCAATTAAAAACCTATTATTAAACACTTTCAGGACTGCTTAATATCACTTTCCTTTCCTTAATATTTACTATAATTATTTCTATCTATAGTTCCTATGTACACGCCAGAAATAAGGTCAGTATTACGTAATTTGTGAAACTTATGGGCCAAAACATAATGCACTTTGTAAAACAATAGGGAAAGAAAGCTGAATCCCTTCACATGATAATTGTTGAAGCTAAAGCATTTTTTCCAGTTATATGGCTTTATTCAATAAAAATTTAATTGTATACCTAAAATTAGACTTGATTTTTTAAAAATTTTATGTTATTGGCATAAATATAAAATTAGTACCTTAAATTTTGGCCAACATTGACCATTGCATTTTTTTTACATTTGATTTAATATTCACAGCAGGTAAACATAAGAATTTAACCTGAAATTTGAAAGTAAAGTTTAAAAAAAATATATACTAATTATTGAAGTTTTCTACAGAGGCTCTTTTGTAATGATTTGCATTGTCAAGATCCACTTCTGGTGGATCAGCCCTGCCTGGGTAACCTTATCAGTGATGCAACGCTAGTCGATCACCCCTGCTGTCACAGGTGTACATGTTATTCTTATGGCACCTCTCCCTCCCCCTCTCCTAGTGTATTGCAATAACTGTATTTCTTTAATTGTGAAGCTGTTTACATTCCAGTGTACAAAACTTTTCTTGAAATAATTATTCAAAGAGTAATCTAGTTGATGTCGTGTTGTGGTAATGTGGCATCTCCTTTTAAATAATTTTAGCGAATTAAAATATTATTAAACCCATCAGTAGGCATAATTTGGATAATATGTGAGCCAAATCATGGATAAGTCAAGGTGCAACTTAAAATTGTGAATTCTAAATCGTGTTATTTTCAAATTTTTATTGTTTTTCAAATTTAAGAAATATATATCATAAAAATAGATCTGTGTACATACTGTGATGTTACCTGACCAAATAAGCTATAACTTTTGATGTAGTTTGTGAATTATGAATCAACTTAGATATTCAGATATATATGTTATACGGTGAATGCATAGTAAAATTTATAAACTTGAAAAAAATTGATGTTATTAAAAAGATGAAGATCTAGTGCAAACATTTGTTCATTATTTTCCTGCTTCAATGGAATGGGAATTAAAGTGATTTGATTCTTTTTCCATTTTTTTTTACCTGTTTTTAAATATTTAATTATTAAAAATAACCTTTTTTACTGTAAACACAGTTGACTTAAATTTTTTATTCTGTAAGAAGTATATTCAATGGAAATTGTTACTCCCCTCATCACCCCCCCCCCCCCCCCCCCTTTGTCATCAGTTTGTCCCTGCACCTGAGCACTTTGGACAATAGTTTTATTTGCAAGTGCACAACATTTATAAAATAATGAAAATGTATACAGAGGTGTTACACCAACCATCAAGACCTTCCACCTATGGAGTGTTAATGTTATGGGAACTGTAAACATTGGATAAAATAGAGAACAAATTGGTTTTATAAAAAAATAGAATCTAATTGAACAAATATGTAAACTGCTGAACTGTCAACAGCTTATCAAAAAGCCAATCAGTGGTCATGGTAATAATATAGATCTTTATTCACAAACTGCATACATTCTTAAAATTAGGAAACACATGGTAAGATCAAAAAATATTATTTGCAACAGTTTCTTCGACCAATCATGGCCTATATTACCACTTCTTCTCAGATTTTATCTCCATTTGTTTTTATTTTATATTTTAACGTTCAAGGTCAACTTCGGCTGAGCACAGTGACCCATGGGTCAAAGTTTAAAGCCATTATAAAAAAACTATGTTTCAAAAGATAGAGTAACCAGGTTATATAAAATTATTTCACATGAATAACATATAATGAATTATATGTTTTTTTACATTTAAGCATTGTCTTCACATTATTAAAAGTATGAAATATGTTGAACAACATATCTTAAATTCTAATATTCAGAAACAAGAACCTGGTTTTTAAATGTACAATTTTACACCTATTATCATTTTCTTATATAGGTCAAGGATAAATAAAAGATTTTATTTGATTTATTATCTGACAGAAAAGGCTTATTTTATGTGCAAAGTGGCTTGCAACTTAAGATGCTAAGAAAGTGGATAACAAAACGAGCTATTCTGCAAATTATACATCATTTCATGTAAGACATATGTGTTTTGATGTCATTTTAATACAAGAAAGTTTTGATGGTACTATCTGTTTATAAATTATTATAGTTTGAATTCAAGCAGTGTCTAATTCGATCCCCCATCCCCCTAAATAATACCAGTAATGAGGAATTTGTTACATTTTCAGACAATTTTTAATGGATATCCTGGGACATGAAGTGCTGATATATTTTATGGGCTTTCTATTAAGCGTAATTCTCAGTTGTGATTTCTATATATCACTTATGTTATCTTTTGATTAATCTTATGTGCAAACATATTGTAATTGTTTGTATAGGTGTTTGTGTTTCAGTTAAGTCTGGCAAGATTTTTAATATTTCAAAACAGCATCTTGTAGGACTTCTAAGAATGTTGTTCTTAAGTCGAATTAGCATGAGTGGCAATTGTTTATGTTATACTCATGTAAAGTTTTAATATTAAATAAATAGATCTGGATTTCTGCAAATTATTGTTTCCTTGTTTTATTTTACAGATTATGCACAGTTACCCTTGAAGACAATATGTACTGCGTGATATGACCTATAGATTTCTTGTTTGTCCTATAAACAAAATCTTTCAAAAGGGTTTTTTTTCATGGCCCTATAAAGGTTATTTGGTTTGATGTAATTTAAATAAAACCTTTAAAGGGTTTTAAAAAAAACCTATTAAAGGTTTTTCGGAAATGGGTTTTCTCAAAAAAACCATTTTAGGGTTTCTGTATTTGGACACGATAAAAACCTTTTTATTACCCTTTAGAAAACCTTTTCTTTTTACAGTGTACGTCTGTGAGTGCTCTGCTTCCATACGCTAACGGTCTATATGAACCATCAGTTTGACACTGCAGCAGGATTGCAGCGACACCAACCGGGCTTGCATCCACAACGAGATCAGTTTTCAAGTTCGGGTCAAAGTAGGCAAGAACTTTACCGCTGGCAAGTGTTGGCTTCAACTTATCAAATGCGTTTTGTGCTGAGGTCATAGCCTTGCTCCAATGCTTGTCTCTTTATTTTTGATGAGGAGCATTTCTGTATGATTTGGCTTTTAATCTCAGAGTTAATGTCACTAAGCGCACATCCTGATGATACCTGTATCAATCTGGTATGGAATTTATCAATTGATTACCCATCAAGTTGATATGCAGTGCGAAACTTGTATCAGCAGAACTCTGTTTTTCAATGGGTTGAAATATTTTGTTAGAGCTGACACAGCCTTATCA
Source organism: Sipunculus nudus (assembly GCA_026874595.1). Taxonomy (NCBI): domain Eukaryota; kingdom Metazoa; phylum Annelida; class Sipuncula; order Golfingiida; family Sipunculidae; genus Sipunculus; species Sipunculus nudus. Next base: position 7,461,402 of record CM049318.1, on the reverse strand, counting down.
TAATCAGCACTGTCACCAGTTTCATATTCAGATAATGTTTGGAATATTGACTGTGTTTCTGGTCCACAATAATGCAAAAGCTTGCCCTTCTTACGCCGATTGATTTTCTTGTTAGCGGCTAGCACGTCGTCAACGTTGCGTGGAGGTACGGGTGCTGGAATTAACTCTAGGGCTTCAAACAAATATGAGAGTCCGTTCAGCCAAGCTTCCCATCGAGCATCGTTTGTTGCGTCAAAACGCTCATAATGAGGCAGAGCTGCTGCCATTATGTTTACGTTTTTACTTGGCTTGTGAACAAATACCAGAAAATGATATTTTAACACAAGGAAAAAATAATTAAGATTTCTGCAATAATTCGGGGTAGTACACTCTCCAGAAAAGGACTGCTCATCTCAGCAATGGTAAACCATGAAGTACACCACGAGAGTGGCAGGGCCAATACAGACACTCCTTCGAGGTGGCTAAAAACACTCTGGTGCTAGTGAGATTGACTCACTCCAAGATGTAGCAGTCCAAGGCTGACTTTTGGCTGTCTTAACCATGAAGAAAACAAAACAAGTTAGAGGAGATGTATGTATATGAGATGTAAGTCCACATGCTATTTCAACTTTCCAGACAGAAAGAATTTCATTTAATGTTCAGTCATCAGGATCGTAAGAAATGTAATTTATCGGTAGACTGACGTTAAGTCAAATAGAGTTACAGGAAAATGAACGAAATCCTGGTATATCACAAAATTCATTCTTATTCCACATACTACACACATGGTTAAATAACAACCCTCCAGATTAAAAATTAAACGGTAATGGTAATCATATTCAAGTTAGGTGTAGTTTTTTTTTTTTTTTTGGAGGGGGGGGATACATCGTCACTCTCCAGAAACGGGGGATAATGCATTCCCCTCACACGGGGATAAAACGCATTACTTTTAATATACCGATTTTAGACAGGGCGGAATTTAATAATATGTGCATATTTAAAGTGCTGAAGGCAAATCTTGTTAATGTTTGACAAGCAGACATTCAGGGGCTATGAAGAGTAATGAATCAAAATCTGGTGTATGTCCTGCTCGATAATGTGCTTCAAAATTGATGGATTCCATGGCAACCTTGCATAATTTGGCAAGAATGATGATATTAAAAATTACTAAAATAACTTTGTTAATTTTATACATAAAACATTACAATCAACTCCAAATGTAACAATGTAATTGCGTAATTTTCATATTATGCTCTATAAAATTACATGCCAATTTTATTTTGTTAAAAATTATATTTTTTTTTCTTTTTTTTTTCCTTAAAACTTATCTTAAACAAATAACTCTATCCTTCAAAATATAACTTCAGTCCTTAAGCATACAATATTTTTCAAGTTAAAATGCACAATAAGAAAGAAAGAAATTTAGGATTATTGTAATTATCATATCATGTTTGGATATTCATGAATATTCATAACACCCAACCGCAATATCATTTTACAAACCCTGTTTAGACATGTATATATCTTTAGGTCACAAATTCCTTCGAGAGCTTTCCTTAGAATGCCGAATGCTCCTGGAATCTTTTACCTGTAGATCAAAATGGTAAAAATGATATTTTTACGATTTTATTTAATTTCTTGACATTTAATTTGCAAATTATGCATAAATTAACATAATTATGCAGAAAATCGTCTATCTATTATAATCAGTTTAAACTTGTGATGATCGTTTTAAAATGAATATGACTTTATGCAAGTGATTTTAGTTTCTGTTCCATCAAGGTTATTTCATTTGCATGTAAAATGTTAAATGGAATGGATTACCATTTTCTGAAAAAAAATACCCTGTCTATTTCAGGATATTTCCGTTATCCAATATTTTGTGCCTTTATTTATTTCTCAACCAACTCTCATTTACAACGCATCTCATTTTGAGATAATTTATGATAATTCCTGCGTTTGATTCTTCCCCGAAGGTCATGAATGTTTGCCTACATTATGGTTTGGAGTTGAATGTTTAAAAAATATGGCGAATTATTCAAGTTAAAATAAAGCCCCCCCCCCCCCCCCCCGCTCATCTTCTTGGTGTTTCTCATTATTAGATGTTGTGTTTTTATTTCTGTTCTAGTTAGTTAGCTGTATACAGCTCAAACGCAAAATTTTGAATTATCTTTACCTTCAGAACTGCTCGACATAATATCCCAGCATATATATAAGGAATTCCGTTTCTTTCTATATGAGATAAGAAACTGGACATAATCTTAATTTTTTTTAGAAATAATTCGTCAAGGTGAACATAAACCCAGCAAATGGTATGGTTGATTGTAAAGTAAGCGGAATACCCATGAATAAAAGGTTTATAAGAAGGATGGTTGATTTCATGGTTAGAATGAATCAAAGCACAGCACAAGTAAAATGTATCGAGTTTTGCCGTATGAGATACAGCGAGATTGCAATGGTTTATAGTAACTGAGCCTTGAAAATCAACAGTACTCTTGATATCTGCGGATATTGAAAATGAGTATAGATTGTAATGTGTTAAAAACGACAGTATAAAAAAATGAACTAGAAAGACAACTGGATGTAAGACATTATAAAATTTCCTTAAAAACGTTCCACATTTACTTGAGATTCATGTGATGGTGTTTCACACTTATCTTTTCGTTTATGCATATATTGTCTTTTTGTCAGAATTGGAATCTTATAATTTGCATGCACAGATGTAGCCGTGACAAACACGACTCAGTCAAGGTCCTCCTACTGCCAGTAATCTGGCCATAATGTCAGAGGGCCGACCTGGCGCTTGCACAGATGTGTAAAGTTAAAATAACTTTATGTAAAAACTGATGGAATATGGTCTTTCTCACAAGCTGCTTCTCCTAGTCTTTAGGCTTGAATTATTATATGATTTGTACTTAATGATCATTCTATTGGTGGTTTAAACGTTCACAAGGAGTCTGAACTCAAGCAGTAATTCATAGTTTAAAGTTAAGAGCAAAGGGGGAGAATATGTTGAATTATAAAACACTTGACACTGATATATTTTTCAGTGGTCATGTTTCTTCTCTGCAGCCAATATGTCTTCACGCTCAAGAGAAATCGGCTTAATAGGTCACAGTTAATAGAATTACCTAAAGTTCAAGCTACATAGTCTTTGTGAGTCATTACTATACAATTGGACAGGGAGGGTTAAAAAATGGAGAGTCAGTCGGGGTGGGGGAGGGGGGGGGGGCGGTTACAGGGGTGGATGTTGAGGGGGTTCGAAGAGATTCCCTTGCGAAGTCTTGGCGATTAAATACATCTAGTTTATTATGTTATCAATTTTAGAAAACTCCTTCGGTCACATTATCGCAGCAATAAAGAACACCATTAACATTGAAAGGATTTATTTAAAAATCATTCTATAAGAAATTAACATAAGGAAAACTAGGGCCACACAAAAAAATATACGGTCCTTTACACCAAAAAAATACATAGTGAGAAGGCGATCAGTTATTTATTTGCTCCCGCGAATGATGCAAATATCTCCTTCCTATCCTGAAACGCTGCACATGAACAACAGTTTAAATCAATCTATTTTCAATAAAATGCACCAAAGAGCATTATTAATAGAGACGATGTAACTGTTACCATGGAAATACTCGCTGACGACAATGATACATGCAAACATGAGCGGAGGTGACGTATAAATTTTTATCGGTGTGACTTGAGATGTGTTAAGCGGTATCTAAATGTGATGCCTGATAAATCAATCAGTTCTGTTTGCTTTATTTTAAGGTCATCATCATCATACAGTTTCTGAGCGTCGAACGACTTAGCCGACATTTGCGGTATGTATTGACCCTACCTCGCACGAGCAACACAGGCACAGTGCCAGCAGCCTTGTTCATTATGAAAAAAACCCGAAAAGGTCAGTAAGTTTTTTCATTGCTATGGCATATAGGCCTATATATATACTGATTGCCATAACCTTGAAATCCCCTCTGTCATATCGTTGCTTAGAAAATGCAGAACTCTTTTGGATAAATCCATAAAAGAATATGTCTGGAGCATAAACGTTAAAAAGTTGATGTTAACAGTCTACGATCGAATAAGCGTGGTGACCAAAACACAAGACAGGAGGGTTATAACGAACCGTACGCTATCATGCAGGGAGGACGCCAACCCAGGGGTGGTGTTCCATGTGGCATATATCCGCGAGGGGGCGCCAGTGCCACCCCTGATTTTCATTGGCAAGACACTGAGCAAGGCACCACTTTCGGGCAGATCCTTCAAATTTGCCACCATTTCTAGACCCCATTTGTCATGAGAAGCGAACGACGTATGCGCTCCAAATGATATGGAGGGTCCGTGATCTATAGAGGCCGTGTCCACGCCTACTCCAACAATGTTTCTTTCAGTACACAGCCAGTCCATCGCGTCTTTTGAGAACCCTGGGAAATGAAACCTTTTCTTTTTAGTGGGGTCAAACGCCTTATATTTAGCCTCAAGACCTAGAAATGCCTGCCAGTCTCCATACTTCTCATGCCATCCGCTGTACATCAGTACCGCCGCTCCTTCAGGGATCCTTCCGTGTTTTTTCTCCCACAGTTCTAGATCATCTATTGTTATCATTGTGTCCGGGTCTGTCTTAGCCCGAGCTGCGATGTCGATTTTTACTGCAGGGCGTTTGAGTTACTCGGACAACCTGATCTCTTCCATAGTACGTCCATTTTTTGCAAAATGGAATGGCGAGTCCATATGTGTGCCGCCATGTTCTGTCGCAAAGAAGGTATAACTGGCAAGCCTGAAACAAAGAAAACCAAAGACGTCACAATTGTTACATAAAATATTTTGACTCCAGATATCAAGAGACTAAACATTTTATCTGGCAGACCTGAAACAAAGAAACCAATGAAGTCATGAGTATCTATTAGATTAATTTGTCCAAAGCTGTTAAGAAACTCCATACAATTACAGTAACGCTTTCTGTTTGACTCTTTGATGGCGCAATCTGGAGTTAGTTTTTTAAAAGCATTCTGACGCGTTATCCTGCTCCAATTTTCGGTATTAGGTGCTTATGCTTATTTTTCTATTTTTCAGATTTTACTGTGTTACATGTATCTGTTTATTATGCGCCTTGCGTTCTGATCCTTGATAGGCTTATGCCCAGGGCGTTGATAAAGGAGCCGTACTGGATAAACCCTGGCTTGTAGAGACACGGTGCTCGTTGTAGTAGGAATTTTCGGGTCTGTTCATGCGCTGTGGGCGCGTGTGTATTGTTTGTTCTTTAGAATGATTGTGAATATGGAAGTTTCTTGGCTTCGGGTGAAAAAGCTATAAATGGGGGCTGTGTTAATTTAGAGCCGGCAGATAGAAAAATACCGGCGGACAGGGAAGAGTGTGACTCTCTCGTCAGTTTTTGTGACCTTTAAAAAAATTGCAGAATTTACAGATATTCTACGGACTTTATACGACTTTATATACGGATTGTCTTCAGTTTGCCTTTGGAATTATTACCATAACTTCACTTTTGGATAACAACAGAATGTTTCGCGATTAGATCGGACTATTCTCTGAGAAGATTTATTTGAACTGTTAAACATTGATAACATATGTTAAAGGAGTCTTGATGAGCTGTGACAGTATGGTATTGTATCCAGAAATGAAAGCCTAGGATCCGTAATCTAGTATTGTGCATTTTTATCCTTTTATACTGTATAATTTTATTGATTTAGTGTATTGTAATGTTAGGATTGTTCTAAGAATAAATTATTATAATTTGTTAACAAAAGAACAATTGACTTCTTTATTCATTCCCCTAGACAATTCACGCTGCCAAGTGTTGCGGAATCTGATTTTTTTTATCTCCGTAACAAAATTTGTGCTCATCACGATTACGTGATCTGTTGTTATTAGGTTCCGTAACAACTGGTAAGAAACAGGGACGCGCGCCCCCGTGCCTCCGTAAATTGGTCCCCGTTAAAAACCGAGCAGTGTAATTTACCGTATATTACAAAATTACGTCTTAACTTGAGGAATCATTACGTTGGCTTCAGAAAAGAATACACGGGCTAAAGACCAATACACTTCTTGGATGCCAATGCTGTGTCATCTTGGGACAGACAACAATCATTCAATCTTTAAATCGTAATAAAAATCACTGAATTGATATTTAGTAATATTATTTGAAATGAATCAACGCGACAATTTAAAAATAAACGAGCAAGCGGTCCTCGTATAATTAGACTGGCTAAATTTAACTGTAATCGAAGTCAGTGAAAAAAAACAGTAGGACGGTCGTTTGACCTTGACCGTCGACCGTTTAACCTCAAAATGAATATTGTTAAAGATGTCTGTTTTATTGTGAGCTGTTGATATGTCTCTTTTATTGTGCGCTGTTGATATTCTGATTCGTGTTTGGCTCAAGCCCTGCTCGTTGCTATGCTACAGCGTTCTTTGTTCTAGCTGGCCGGATGCGGCCCACGTGTGAACTCTACACAGCTCTCGGTTTAATCTGTGCCGTGTGAATCCTGATATGAAGTTACACAGCGTTCTTTGTTCGAGATGCTTCCTGTAACGTGTGTGCTGTTTGGTTCTTTGGATTGTTCGGGAAATGGAAATTTCTCGGCTCGAGCTGAAAATTTATAAATAAGGGGCTGTGTTTTAGAGTCGAGAGAGAGGAGGGATATATTCCAGCGAACACAGAAGAGTGTATGTCAGTTTGTTGACCTCTTCCGATAATTGAGGCAGTTATAGCTTTCTTCAAATTTGTAACGGATTTTATGTTGTCTTCAGATTTCCTTTGGGATCACTATCAGAACTTCACTTTTGGATAACAACAAATTGATTTTGTGACTGAACTGGACTGTTATTCTCTGAGAAGAATCTCTGTTGTACCGTTGTTATACTGTATCATCGTATTGATGTAGTGTATTGTAATGTAAGAATTGTTTTAAGAATAAATAATAAGAATTTGTTGACAAAAAAAAACACTTCTTTATTCATTCCCCTACACATTTCACGCTGCCTAGTGTTACAGAATTTGATTTTTTTTATCTCCATTGTAAAATTTATGCTCGTCACGACTACGTGATCTGTTGTTATTAGGTTCCGTAACAATATGCTCTTCAACCTTTTGTTAGTTCACCCTAATTTATAAGATGGTGGATGTCCATTATCAAGCTTTTTTTCAAGAAGGTGGTCCCGTGACTTTCACCTTTGATCTCGTAACCTTCAAAAGCATCATTGCTCTTCTTGGTAGGTGAGCCATGTTTTAAGATGAAAGGTTTTTGGGTGTAAAATTGTGGTTTAAATGGGTATACACCGTTTTTAAATAAGATTACCCTGTGTCCTTGACCTTTGAAATTGTGACCTTAAACTTGATATGATTCTACCTCGATTGTTTTCAAATGTGTCAACATGCCGATGTTATGGAGGATGGATGGACGGACGGAAGCATTACTTTATTTTGCATCTTCTTAGCAAGAGTTTAGTGATGGTAAGAACTGAATCACGAGACTGACCAAATTATGCAATATCAAGCAGATCATTACTGCAGTCTACCACGCTCTGATTCCTCAGATAAGGTGGCATTCATCATCATATCAAACTCTAGGGAAGACTTTCGTTGTATATCTGTATTCTTATTTTTATGGGAAAATCAGCAATCAGAAAACACGAAAGTAGCATGGTTTTGATTTTTACTGCATGGCCTATCAGAACGGCTTTTGAATAGTTGTGGGAAAGCAGCCTGCCCTGTCCTCCGATCGATGGTGTCAATAAGCACTCGGTGTGTCCAGTAAAGTACAGGCGATGGTGTCAATAAGCTCTCGGTGGGTGCAGTGACGTACGGGCGATGGTGTCAATAAGCTCTCGGTGGGTGCAGTGACGTACGGGCGATGGTGTCAATAAGCACTCGGTGTGTGCAGTGACGTACGGGCGATGGTGTCAATAAGCACTCGGTGGGTGCAGTAACGTACGGGCGATGGTGTCAATAAGCTCTCGGTGGGTGCAGTGACGTACGGGCGATGGTGTCAATAAGCTCTCGGTGGGTGCAGTGACGTACGGGCGATGGTGTCAATAAGCACTCGGTGGGTGCAGTGACGTACGGGCGATGGTGTCAATAAGCTCTCGATGGGTGCAGTGACGTACGGGTGATGATGTCAATAAGCTCTCGATGGGTGCAGTGACGTACGGGCGATGATGTAAGTAAGCTCTCGGTGTGTTAAGTGACGTACGGGCGATGGTGTCAATAAGCACTCGGTGGGTGCAGTAACGTACGGGCGATGGTGTCAATAAGCTCTCGGTGGGTGCAGTGACGTACGGGCGATGGTGTCAATAAGCTCTCGGTGTGTGCAGTGACGTACGGGTGATGATTTCAATAAGCTCTCGGTGGGTGCAGTGACGTACGGGCGATGGTGTCAATAAGCACTCGGTGTGTGCAGTGACGTACGGGTGATGATTTCAATAAGCTCTCGATGGGTGCAGTGACGTACGGGCGATGATGTAAGTAAGCGAGTGACGCACAGGAACCGAGCGAATAAGTTTTTAATGCACAGACGTTTTCATTATAGATCCAGTCATTGTTTGTTTCACGCCGTGGAGCGTTGTAACACTATTGTTCAAAATTTCTGTATTTAAATTTTCAAGAACTTGAAACATTCTTTAATGACCAATAATCATGCTTTTGCCGTTGAGTTATTTTTACAAAAATATTTTGATAAATTTTGTTCAGAATAAAACGCAGGTTAAATAAATAAATTTATGCAGAAGATACGCACAGAAATATGAAGACCATTCTCTCGATAGTTTTCCATTCAGTAAGACCCCAGTCCGCAAAAACAGTGCAAGAGCTTGAAGTAAGACAAAACACATCATGACAAAACATACATAAGATATAATATACGATAAACGTAAACGTCTGGATATATCTTAGGTATTCGGATAAGTACAATAATTTTAATAAAAAACATGCAGAAACTTACCAGAATCCTTCTTTGTAATAACCGACCCTGTACTCTTCTTCTCTCGTGAACGCATTTTTAGTATTGACATATATGGTTTTGTTCTCCGCAAATTCGTAACTCATGTCCAGAGTGACTATCTCAGCATCAGTGACACTTATCAGAAAAGAAATGCAGGATCCTAAAGCAAATATTGCGTACATATTTTCAAAACTAATAATATCTTCCTGCTACCAGCATTAGGTGTGGTACGGTCTGACTGCAGATGCGTAACTTTACTGGTGTATTGTGCCGTGTTTGAACAGCAAGTCTGATCTGATGTGAAGAGGACGGACTACCTTGAGAATTCTTTCTTTCTCCTGGGAGCCCGATTAAGGTCGAGGACTAGATATCGGCAAATGGATCCTGTCTGGCTGCAGCTCCGCTGAAAGACTTGCGCAGGCACACTAGTAAACAAGAAGTTTCTTTTTCTCTTATATTTCAATACCTAGTGCTGCCAATTACTCCTGCGGTCTTTTAACTCCAATATGTAGCAACAGAGTACAATGTCACTCTTTTTAAACAGCTATCAAATGGACAGCGTCATTTAAGTGACTGACCGGAAGATGTCGTGATTTTAGACCCCTTTTATTAAGCATTCTAATTTAGATAAGTTCATATTCTATATGTATATTGTACAGGTCTTCGTAGCCAGAGAAGACGGCATCTTTTATTATAATTTTGGAGAGGAGGTGAGGGTGAGGAGGATTCCACTAACTAGCTCCAAATTTGTAATCATTCTTTATCTAATCTTAACCTAGGTATGTACTGCAGGTTCCATTTTGGTCTGGGATTACAATACATTGTGGTAGCACTCGCTTTATACCTATTTTTTATATCCTGGTGTCGTAGTTTCTAGCGTCAACCGCACCTGCGGGTACTCCATGTCTCATCTTTCCCTGTGGCCGGGTTATAACACCGAGGAACTCCTCAGTGATGCACACAATTGTGAGTGATATACGACTGGGTAGCATAGCCTTCCCATTCAGCTTGCATAACACTCACTGTTGGTCGGGCTGACCGTATAAATTTTCTCAACGCTCTTCAGCTGAGATTTGAACTCACTACCTTCCGGCTAAGAGGCCTATGCTCTGCCCCAAGAGACGAGAACCCGACGAGGTAATGACATCTGCTAGTACAAACGTATAAATTATAATTATCAATCATCATATGTAACAGCCAAACATTGACATTGTATCCTTGCGTTAGGTTAGTTATATACTGCACATAGAGTCTTTTCGTTGTTCTGAATGATGTCGTATTAAAGGTGCCCTATCACCTACCTTTCATAAAAGACTTTATGTGATTTCTGGCTTCTTCTGTGTATATATTAATTATGTAAGGGTAAATTTGGTTGTGAAAAATCCTTATAAGGCCTTCGTGAAGGGTGTGTGAACTTGTTTATGTACAACATGTATGTAAACACATCAATTTTGACAAACAGGAGAAACATGTAACCTAAATTGGTAAGTTGCATATATGCGTAGGTAGAAAGGTCACTTGTTGCAAAACGCCATTTGCAAAGCTCAAACTTATCTGACTTGCTGTCAGACGCCCTTGTTGAATTTGTGTTGAATAATGTCGCGGGCCCCCACATATTATAAACATGTTGAGATAAACAAAACAAGCAGCCAGGGTGCGGTAATATCCACATTTCCTGGGCTATTTTTTATGAAAGCTCCAAGGGATTACCGTTTGTTTATAAAGGCTAGAAAAGTTGAATTGGCCCCTTTTCGATCCTGCTTCGGTGAGCTGTTTGCCCGCCAACTGTCAGCAATTCATTTAAAACTCAGATAAATTTACGTAGTCATGTGTAGTATTGTGGAGTGATATTCAAAGCATATAGTCAAAGTGCCGGAAAAGGAAGCTTGGAGTACACCGTGAGGTATGACAGGGTCGATACAGAGATTGTTAGCAAAAGTCTAGACAGATGAAATTGCTCCTGTTTTTAGCGGTTGGCAGTTTTTTGTAAAACATTTTTATAACTCAACCATACAGTACTTTTGATTAATGTGCCCCCATCAACGCCGCGGCACGTGTAATATCTCAGCTGACTGGCGTTTAATAGGTGGTGGGATTGGAAAATTAACAGGTTGCACCTGGCTTGACGTAACAACAGCTAAAAATCATGATGTTCCATACAATATTTGCTTAGTCCTTATATCAACCTGGCACTTGGCTCAATGTAACAGCCCTTTGTAAAACTAAACAGGAAATTATTATTTATTCAAGATTAAACAATTTAAAGGTGCCGATTCGACTACCTTTTGAAAAAGAATTTATGTGATTACTGGCTTCATCTGTGTATATATAAATGATCCAAGGGTAATTTTAGTCGTAAAAGTTCTTATTAGGCCTTCGTGAAGGATGTACAAACTTGTTTATTAGCAACATGTTTGTAAACACAGCATTGTTGACACGCGTGAAAAACATGTAACCTAAGGTGGTAGGTTGCATATATGTGGAGGTAGAATGATAACTTGATGCAAAACGCCATTTGCAAAGGTCTGGCTTATCTGACTCGCTGTCAGAAGCCCTTGTTGAATTTGTTTTTATCATTTTGGCGGGCCTCCACATATTATAAACACGTTGATATAAATAAAAAAATCAGCCAGTGTGTGGTGATATCCACATTTTCTGGCCCATTTTTATAAAAGCTTCAATGGATTATCTTGAGCTTATAAAGGTCAGATATGAGATTGGGTCCCTTTAAGGTTCCTCGTTGTTCTGTTTGCCCCAGGCGCAGGATACGATCCGTAATTGATGATGGAAAAAAATGTCTAATTCCTGAGCAAAATGCATCAACTGACAACATTTGAGTGCTCCAGGCACCCATTCTGCCACCATTACTGGATAGGTAATGTACCGAATTGCCGTGTCAGTATGTTACTTAAAAAATGTTATGTAAATGGCTGACACCTTTTTTAAGCTAGCTGTGTGAGGTTTCTTTTATACAAGCTATCGGGTGCTCAGCTCCTTCCAGTTCCTTTGTTCAAGTCGAAAATCTCTTCTAAAAAATTGAGATAAAGCCGCAGACATGAAAATATGTGTTTTGAAAGGCCATCTAACACACACTCACTGCAGGAAATTATGGGAACTGAATCTCACAGAACATTTTGACTGCATAAAAAGTCCTAGGAATGATTGAAAAAAATTAAAAAAACATCTGGTGGGCTTATTTTATTGTCATGTCTTTTCTGGGGGTGTTCCAAAAACCAGTTGGACAACACCAGGATAAAACTGTTGCATGTTTTTTTATTGTTATGTAGAGTAGTCAGTGCGCATGCGCGTAGTATTATGTCTGTCTCTCATTGTAAAATATCTGATAGTGTCTGTCTCTAATTGGCTATATCTAGTCAGATGGTACTCAAGCCGGGGCGTATACCGTTAAAAAGGACTTCTGACCTTCAGAATGAATGTGTGAACGAGTACAACACTACAATTGGCTTATACGGGATCAGTAACCCATTTCACTTACTAGTATTCACCGACCTGGTACCTGGACTACCTTGTAACTAATCCACCTGTCCTCTAGTTTATGCCAACACGTGAGGCACTAGTGTAACAAGAGACCTTACAAACAACGCCATAATCTATGTAAACTTATCACTTGGAACAGCTGGGGCTGAACCGAAAGAGAGTTCACACAGCTGATATTTAAAAAAAAAGTTGTCAACCATTAATTTAACATTACTGGATATTCAGTTTATCTCAAACATTTAGCATTGTACAAGCCACAATTTAAGGGACCAAGGTAGCATGAAGATTAGCAGCAGTCTCACTAACAAGACGTTGTATTCTGGCAATAGTGTTGTAATGCTGGATCAGCTCTGCGTTTTGTGTACAATAAATATAAACACCAGATGGTATCTCACGCTCAATTCTAACACTTGCAATTTTTTTCAGAGATGATGCATCATCGATCGTGTTCATTTTACCACATATTTCAAAGTTTGTCCATTGAAGGCGTTAAACCGATCGGTTAATAAACTATACCCGAATATTACCAGCTTACTATAATGCTTTTGACCAGCAGTTTACTTTCATTCCAATTCGATATATGGCGCTGCAAGTTGACCAACTTAAGAGTGAATACACTTGCATAGTTTCCGGCAGATGGCGATGCGATAGCTCCTCCGTAAAAAAAGAAAGAGTTAAATTTCTCATAATTAATGGGGAACATGAAAAGTTACCCCCTTAGGACACATTTGGCATCGTTCCCGACACAGGCATTTCCGATCCGTGTTCACGGAGGAGTTGCGAAACAAACGTCGAGCCACCGTCAGTTATAATAAAGAAAGGAAAAAGATAAAACACAAAACTTATAATCTATAGCCTATTGACATACATTGAATATAAATACGATTGAAATCCCTTATTATAGTTTCTTATATAAAAGGTCGCAGCATTGTTATTTACAATAAAATGTCTGTGAAGATTTTTTTTAAATATTTGATAAAAAGAAAACATGAACATAGCTACAGATGAAAAATGCGAATACCACGAGTAACCTGGCTGGATGAAGGATTGTTATTTTTTTTTGGGGGGGGGGGTTAATCTGATGAGAAGGGGAACAGGGAACCATGTATCACGTTTAAACTGCGAGAAAGCTGCATGATAGCTAAATGTACCAAAAATTCAAGAGTATGCTAACTGCATGTTGACTGTCAAATATTTTTTACATAGGATAAAATATGAACAAATATTGACAAGGTAAAAAATTTGTCTAATACATCCTGCATATTTCTTTTAATTATTCGATAGAAATGAAAAACGTCGTACATGAGAATTGACATATAACATATCACAAAACACACATACACACACACACAATTTCAACATAAACACCGATAAACATACCCGAGAGGACCTAGCTTTAACACCGCACTTCCGAGGACCCCCAGTTCTGCTGCAGTGAGGCAGATGTGCTACAGAGATAGAAAAAAAGACAAATAATAAAAAAATACAGTAAAATATACATGTATCATCGCACACTTTTTTAAATAGGCTGGTAAGACGTGAAAACGATGCGTTGACTTAGCGCATAACTTGCGAGGACTACCTGTGAGGACGTTCAGTTTATGTCATGTCTTCATGTCATAACGAGGACCTACCAATCAGCATATCAAGCATAGGTTTAAACATATTTATTTATAATAGGATAACAAAAGTAGCTAATGAGGCTAATGTACATGTTTTCCTGCAGATATATAAACACAACATTTTATAAGACATCACGGTACAAGTAAAAGTACACAAAGTATGTGAAGATATAACATGTTTAGATTAGTGTTGTAATTCTCTGTCAATTCATAATCTTCACCAAAATGAAACAAGACACGAGCAATGCGATTAGAAAGAAATCAATGATTAATGTAACAATATAATGATGTAACATGCTCTCTCGATACAATAAGTGTGTAACATGATGTATATTGCGTACTGTGTCAACTGTTATAATGTTGTGTGATGCCATATGGTGGCGACATCTTTCGAGCATCATGAGTATTAGGTTAAGGAATGTGATGAATATGACCGGTTGTTCCGGCAGGTGGCTCATGGCGTGAACGCGGCCGAGCACACGTGTAAACCAGTCTGGATATAAAGATGCAAAACTATCCTGGACTTTATTATATGTTCAATAACTATGCTACGAACATATTTCAAAGTGCAAAGCACAAAATACAAACGATAAACATATATTTACATATATTTAAACTGGATGGAAAGATTAATTATTTTATCATGTTAAACCTTTTGTGTCTAATATAAACTTTAGAATTAAGCTGCTCACAGTTTTTCATGACAGATCAGATGGTATACTTATCATGTAGATAAGAAAATCTAGTAATTTTTTGTTTCCTGTTTACTCCTGGAACCCATGGTTATGTAAGGTGTTAACTTCTCACGATCAAAATAAGATCTGATACCGCTGAACTGGTTGGATAACCAGTTTAAACATATTACCGAGGGCCTGGCTACACACACACACACACTTTTCTAATCATCTTGCAAAGCTTTCAATTGATGGCGCTGTCACACACACAACAAATTTCAAGCAAAACGTTCTGAGGACTTGCAAGAAACTTCCCGAGCATAGTTTCTCAGCTTTTGAATGCTTTAATAATGATTTAACAGCTTTCGTTTGCATGTGTAAGTCATCACATGAGAAAAAGCTCCTCGCGCGTTTGGTGTGCTGTCATTATCGTGTCCTCTTAAGTTTGGTTATACAAACACACCCTTACACACATACACATACACACACGCACACACATACATACAAACGCACGCGCACACACACGCATATATATATATACATATATATATATATATATATATATATATATATAGAGAGAGAGAGAGAGAGAGAGAGAGAGAGAGAGAGAGAGAGGGGGGGGGGGGTCTCTTTATCCTCTCAAACCGGGGGAGAACGGGACTTTGACGGGGGATCTTAATTTCTAGGTATGTGAGTGGGAGGGGGGGGGGGGTCTTTCTTGACATTCTCGACAAATATTGAACGTTACTAGGACCGCGTATATTTTGTACAGTGTGGGTGCAATCTGTGCAAGAGTGTATTAATTAATGCTCTTCTGTATAGAAGAGCTATCCCACTATAATGGTCTTCACCTTAGCCGTGAATACACGACTAAGTAAGTATTTATTATTGGCTGGTCAGATTAACCTAAGTCTATACAGGGGAAATACTGCAACCTTTTATCAATCCTGTTGCATTGATTTCGTGATGATCAGCCGATCAACTTTACATTAGGCAACAAGTGATGAATTAACACAGCAGAATACAGGTAAACTCACAAACAAAACTGAAAATCCGTATCGCATACAAGTTGGTTATCATCCGGCAACTCATGCGAGCCATGCTTGTGGTCATTCGGTCATAAATGCAAAAAAAAAATGCAGAGTGATTTACCATTATGCTGAATAAAACGGAATGTGTTGTTGAAGTTTTTAGATAACATACTAAACAGCTAACGATTGGTCTGGTTTATGTCAAGTGACAGTGTACTCGTAGGCCATGAAGCATTGTTCTAGCTTCCTTGTTGCAGGATGTTGAGGCACTCTGACGCTTGTACGCTTGTCGTGGACTCTCTAATGTCGGAGGGCCAAAATGGCTCAGTTCATGATGCAATGGAGAGACTTAACTTTGGAGGTGATAATGAAGCAGGATTAAATTTTGTTTGTCCCAGAGTGCATGTTTACGGCTCTGGATATTCATTCCCTTAAAGTAATTTATATCAATGGAATTTTGTGGCCAGGTTGTCTCATGCCACGGCAGTGTTAACGTCTGGGACGGGGCGAGATATTCATAACTGGTACTGCATATCTAACAAACCACTTAATACTACAGCACAAAGTCTTATGCCCATATCACTAAGCGCAAGTCTTCACCTGAAAGATACGTTACACATAAAAAAAAACAGTCAGCCCTCGCTTGCATGATCTAGTTACGGAAGAGTTCGACCTCACGAATGATGAAAGGTCGCATACTCAGCGCCTGAAGCCTTGTTGGCCTGATTTGTTGACAAACGGTCGTAAATCGTTAAGCATAATTTGAGGTCAAGACGCTACTAGTAATAGGCGATGACGTCTGTACAACATTTGCAAAATTGCTCATCCTTGCTGAATGTTCACCTTTCAGCATGAAGAACAAGGTCTCGGTTACGGTTTTCATCTGAATCAATTTGAAATATATTAGTCATCTCTGCAGCTAAGGTGGCTGATGACTACATGCGACACGCCCTATGTCTGTTATTGTCTGATTTCTGTACGTTAATTAAAGATGTGCATGTTCTGAAAAGAAACTTATTAAAAAGAGGGAAATAATTAAAACTATGCGTGTCCGAGTGCTGTCAAAGTCCAGCCTAATCGAGTCCGACGCGATACAAATATCCTTAAAGAGCAATTTAAAATGGAAAGTTCAGATTATCACATGCATTTTACTGAAAATTCAAACACGAGTTTATTTTAATGGTTAAATACATTTATAGCTCCTGTTACTGAGCATTGTTCGGTATATATAATATTATCATTTTGTAGTTCCCAGATGCACGTACGAAAGTCTTTATCATATGCGACAATGTATTCTTGTCCTCTTGGACTCGAGATGGACCTGGTCTTATTACTCTTATCATCCTTCAGAGTCCCATGACAAGTCCGAGTCAGAAGTCTCGATTCGACCCCGAGTCCCAAAAATTTGGACTCAAGTGCGGACTCATGTACTGCATCACTGATTAAAACCAAGCGATCAAAACAGCGCCGAGTGTAACGCTGATAGACATGCTAAGAACGGGAGCAGCATTTGGATTTGAATCCCAGGTGGCATAAATCCGCGAGGGGGCGCCAGTGCCGTCTTTCATCTTCATAGGCAGCACGGATACCAGAGCGCCGCTCCCAGGAAGCTCTTTCAGATACGCCACCATCTCCAAAGCCCACTTGCCATGGGATGCGAATATTGTGTGAGACTGGTAATCTGTGGACATTCCTCGGTCTACAGACGCTGTGTCAACCCCTAAACCTACGATAGACCGTTTGGTGCACAGCCATGACGTAGCTTCCGGGGAGAATCCTGGGAAATGGCGGATGGGGTTGCCGCCATCAGGATTGAAATCCTCTCCTCCTTCCTTCACCCCCATGTAAACTCGCCAGTCACCGTACTTTTCATGCCAAGCGCTGTACATCATCACAACCGCGTTCTCAGGGATCCTCCCGTATTGTTTCTCCCAGTCTTCCAGATCTTTCACTGTCACCATCGTGTCCGGGTCAGATCTCGCGCGCAGATCTCGCGCGCTGTGAGATGTCGATTTTAATTACGGGACGTCTGAGTAGCTTTAACAAGGGGATCTGGCTAATTCCTATTCAATTCTCCGCAAAATGTGACGGGGAATCCATGTGACTTCCGCCATGTTCTGGAGTTCGTAAATCGTAAGCCTTTAACCTACAAAATCAACAATAAAACAAATATACCTTCAATTCGGTTATACATAAGTCAAACAAGCCTTGTGATAGATGATATGCGAGGTCCTTCAGCAGATTTTATTTTTATGAGTCAAGTGGTGGTAATTGGTATCCACAAAACGAAATCAAATAGATTCTTAAACTCGAGAACGAAACGCCAATCACAGTGTACCCCCACCACTACATCCATGACTTTTTCTTTTGGAATGGCGATAAAGTGCACAAATCAATGTTATTGTCCAATCGGAGAGCGCATGATGTCTGAGATACAGTTTGTAACTTCCCACGATTCTTATAGGTCTCCTGGGGGCGGGGGGGGGGGGGGTATATATCTCCCACTTTTTTAGCGAGGGGGAAGATCAATGTAATCATCCCCTGATATTCAAAGAATAATATTTACATATTGAAAATGAAATATATTAATAATTATAAAATTATAGACTTTGGTTCTATTTCCATATTGGTTTATATCCAAACCTTTTTTAGAATTAACTTATACTAGCAACATAAAACCTCATTTTCTAAAAACTTTTTCTTAATTGTAATATATTGTAATGTGTCATACAAACGCAAATATTTTGGGAATGTGCCATACAGATCCGATATATATATGTGTGTGTGTGTGTTTGTGAAAATTGTTAGAATTAAGACTTTGTATTTATTGGTTGTAATGCATTCATAAAGTATAAATTATACAAAAACGTTGGTTTAATTAATCTTTTAAACCGTGAGCAGAGCTGCTTTCCTGTCTAATATAGGGGACGACCGAGAAAAAAATGAACTCACCAAAATCCCGCGGGATAGTAACCAATCCGAAACTGAGGAGTTCGTGAAAAGGCGTTTGTGTGATCCTAGTACATTGTGACATTTTCTTCGTAATCATAGCTCATATCTAAAGTTATTATTTCACCATGGGTCGCACAAATCAATCCGAGCCACAGTGCAGCGTTAATCGCCATGTTTGGCACGATCTTGAATGTTTAGTCGAGTTTCTTGTTGTGCCTGCTTTGGTGGGACCTCCTTTGAAGGAGCACCTTTACAAGGTAGTAAAGTGACAATATATTTTTTTTTTCACGTTTTAATCTGCTAACACAATCGTGAGCTGTAGGTGTTTCAGGACCTTTAGCTGAAAGAGTTTCTTTAACACTCGACGATGCATAACATATAGGCCTAATCAACTTGAACAAACCTGATATGCAGAGCTCTATTTTTATCATCTGACATACCAGAGTCGGTCTAGTTATTAATGTTTATTGAGTCGAGTAATCACGGCTCGGCTTTACAAGGCCCATGGGACTAGATTCCCTAAGCGGTAAAAATGTTTTATTTTGAAGCAGACAAAAAAAAAACATATGACCAGACTCCTTCAGTTGATGATACATCTTAAGCACAAAGGTGTTCATGCTTGTACTTTAATACACCTTTAGAAAAAAATAAACGTTAGTCAGTAGAAAAACCAACATGGCTACCATTTTTTTTAAGACGGACGAAATTGGTACCCTTTGCATAATAAATTGGAGGTAACATTTGTCAAAGTTTTCATATTTAAATGTTCTTTATATCAGTTATTATGTTAGGAGGTATGGAGAATCCAATTGCGCGATGTTTATACGTCATGTGATGCACATTATAGTAATCATGCTATATATTTCAGATTTTTCGCTACCTGTTAATGAGTCAGAAATATAGGTTCTTGAACTGAGGTATTTTCTCTTCTAGTGTCTATTGCGATTATTACTTTTAAAGGGACAATCTTATGGAGTGGGCGTTAAGGAACCCTGATATCGGTCCGTTTAATTTTACATTGATCCATATGCCAATCAGTCTGTCCGTGTATGTTTTTATAAACGTGACCGCTATAAAACTGTTTACCAGGAAATTCTTTTTTATTTTCTTTACAGATTAAAATATGTTTTGAGTGTTAAACTTTCATGTATTTTATGATAAAGCTGTTAGGTGTTTCCTTTTTATTTTAAATGCGAAAAGCAGACATAACAACAAACTTGCAATAGTTGAATGAACTTATGGCATATGCAGTCTTAATTTTACATTACAAAATTACGCTGGAGAAGATTTTATGTCGTAAAGAACAGACTGTAGGATATTCTAAAGTTGTCCTCATACGGCGGGCTGTTTTTTAAGGCTTTCTATCTATTCTAGAATGTGGATATCGAGCGTCCTTACTGTGTTGAAGCAATACCATGCGGATTACTAGACGACCCCTTAGTATGATAAGTTCGCTGTGTTACAGATATGTGAAACTGGATTTGTTTACCAGGGTCATATGTTTGGCATCAGGAATATTGATATTTACTATGACACAGAACTTTATATAATATACTGACATATCTTTGTTAAGAAATTTCCTTCGACAGAAGATGTTATCTTTTAAAATTTCACTTCTTGATAGGATAGAAAATCCTACTGTACTGACTGATGGACTGTGATTTTTTATAATTGTATGGTTTGTCATCGTTAATGCCTTACCTTCCTGTGCAGGTAGACTAAACTAAAGGGAAACTTTACTTTAATGTTGTCGTCCGTTAACTGTATCCTGCATCAGGGTTCATATTTTACTTTAAAAAGTTACAGGCCAGCAGGGTCCGTAGTTTGTCAGTTTCACCTTTCTGGCCTTACAGGAAGTTGAGAGAAAATGAAAACTTTAAGACACTTATGACATTGAAACAGCAGTAATTTTCATGAGACCAAAACCACAATAGCAACATCCAGATTACTTTCAACATACCTCACGCGTTAAAATCGTGCCATAATTTGATGACTCTTGATGAATGAACTTCAAATATTCATGGTATAAGATAATCATAATAACAATGTTTTCATTCCGGTGATGTTTAGCCACTCATTCATTCCTTTCTGAGAAGGAGGGGAAAATCACAGAAATAAGTCATCCTAGTCTCAAGTAAGTTATAAACCTAAGATTTAGTCAGCACATCCGGGTGATTCAGTTATATTGGAATTTTATGCAGTTTTTATTTTAATGGGGAAGTAACAAGTGCCCATAGGAAATGGTTTAAAGACGACAAAACTTTTAAAAAATACTCCAAAGACCCAACGTTGGATTTTTAAGTTTTTGCGGAATATAGAAATAGTCTGTATTCAATTTATTTAATGAATTCATTTAATTCATTAAAGCTGGTCCTAACAAACAAGTGTATGCCTGGGCGTCGTGTTGCCAGTTTGAGGTCTTCACACACAGCCCTGTAACTGTCTAAGGATATCGGCAAAAGTTAATTATTTTCCGAGGGTTTTCTTAAAGTGTTTATTAGTCTCAACGTCACCATTCCACAATTTTAATGAGCATAATGATAAGTCATTTTTCACAGACCTTTACCATCACACTTACGGCAGCGTCATCGACGATTGACACAGTGTGTGCGGGTCCGTCGTTTCGACAAGAAAGATCATATTTTGTAATATCTCGGTATATTCATATTTATTAACATACCTTATCTTTAACGGCAGAGTTCAAACAGCACCTATGATCCTGGCCAATTATACCCGAACACTGCATACGACCGTTATGGTTAGTAGGCATGCTCATTGCAAAGCTCTGTTAATTTGTAAGTTCACTGAATTTGAATGACTTAAATGTGCCATTTAAAACTGTAATAATAAGTATGCCAAATTATAATCCACATACTATTTAGGCCTGTTTCACCGCACGGGATAATATGGACTAAACTCAAAAAAATTACAATTCGGTTAAACATATTCTTTGTACACACGTTATCAATTTGATGAAAGGGCCAAATGCAACCTTAACCCGCCCGGTAAGCGATTTATTTACTAAGGATTAAGGTGCTCCGAAACACTCCAGATCATACACATAAAGATAACTAAAGCAACATACGTTCACATAAACCATTTCCTATTGTACATGCGTAACTTCAGGTAAATGTAACCTAAGTGGTGATATAAAAACAGACCATTGATTAAATATTACTTTTATATATCCGGTCCAGAACGGGTTTCCACTCTCTACTTAATGTTTTGGTCCAGATCCTTACCAACAAAATTGATAGCTGAAACAAGACTTTCATACATTTTGACCTGGGTGAATGGTACCATCAAGTCAAAGTCGAACTGAACATATTCACGGTACAGCCCATTCAATGTCAGGATGTACGGGACATTTAATTCAATTTCGGCTGAACAGATTGGTTGGGGGAACGTTACAGTCCATTCAATGTCGCGATGAACGTATTGACTGGGGGAATGGTACAGTCCATTCAATATTGTGGTGAACATGATCGGTATAATCCATTCAATGACGAGATAAACAGAGCGACTCCCCCAACATTTAATTATAACTTCTTTGAAGTCCAACTTCTGTGGAACTGATACAAAATTGTCAGATGTAAAAATACCTAAACATTTGTGTTCAAGTTGCCTCTGCTGCACTCTGGCGTTAAGATAGAGAAACAGCCATCGCTCCAATCCATTGCTTAACCGTCCGAGAGAAAACACATACGAAAGTTAAAATTGTTAAAATGTTTGAACCGTAGTGCTATTAGCCACCCCCACTCACAATACCACACACCAGTGGCGGATCGGGGGGGGGGGGGGGGGGGGGGTTGGTCAAGCTGCCCCCCCCCCCCCTTGTTTTTAGCCAAAACAACTTTTTTAAGGTTTCAAACCAAATTTTGACCCCCTCCCCCCAGGGCCAGAGGACCTTATTACAGTTTTTCGTTCACTCTTCCAATTCCAATATATGTGAAATGTGTCCTCGCACGGGTATATAATCCAAATAAAATATAACAAATTAAAAGTTAAATCAAGGGAACTTACATATAAAAAGGGCTGTCCTTTCATGGACAGATAGAACATTCATTGCTTACATATAATGGCAAACACATGGTATTAACAAGCGAAAGACATGACAAGGTTTGCATTTATTGCATGAATATACAATTAGTATCAAAAGCATACCATTATCATTTTTATCAAGATTGTATATTTATTTGAGGGTTCGCAATCTGAATTCAGTTCAACATACCGTACTAAAGGACCCACGAGGTAAAAACGACTATCAATGATAAAATAACCATTTCTTATGAATATTTTCCCCCAGAAACCCAAAATTAATTATTTTAAATAATAATTATAAAATAATTTTACCAAAAAAAATGTCATGTAATCAGGTGACAACATGATAATAACCGAACTCTTTTGCTTAACTGATAAAAACACATCAAAGTATTTATCTCATTTATCGAAATGTTATAATTATATTTTATATCTAAAGGAATGTTGGTGCGGCTGGAGATATGAGACCGTTATTTTATTTTTTTTCTCTGAAAATCAAAATCGAATTTTTTTGTGCAGGGGTGCCTAAGAAATCACACTTTTTGCGTTACCATTTATCAAAACGAAAAGAAGGAAGACCGTTGGATTCGAAATACGTTAGTCAGATTAAATGTACATTTATCATATGCATTTATATTATACTTGTATATATTGCTATACTGGAAGCACAATGATTCTTGGAGTCTCATGGCTTGTCTGTATATGTACAGAAGGTACCACCTCCGATATTTACAATAGCAGCTCGAATTGGCGGGGCAGTTTCAGAGCTCGCTTGTCACGTGACATGAATCTGCGACTGCGCACTGACCTCCTTCCTCTCCCAGGAAGATTTGGTGGGACGTCTCCCTTTCTCCCATTCCATGTGGCATAAATCCGTGCGGGGGCGCCACTTCCGCCTGCGATCTTCATAGGCAGCACGCTGAGTCTGGCCCCTTTTGGCGGCAGATACTCAAGATTAGCCACTATTTCAAGCGCCCATTTATCATTCTTTGAGAATATGGTGGGTGACCCTCGACTCTCTGTAATACCGGCATCAATACAGACCGTGTCGATCCCGAGGCCGACGATGTTTCTTTTCTTGCACAGCCATGTCGTCGCTTCCGGTGAGAATCCTGGGAAATGAAACTTGCCTTTTCCATCGACCCCCATGAATGCCTCCCAGTCTCCGTATCTTTTGTGCCACGCCGTGTATACCATAACCACCGCATCATCAGGGATACGTCCGTATCTGTTCTCCCACATTATGAGGTCACCCACCCGGAGCATGGCGTCTGGATTGTTTTGCGCTCTCTTTGACAAATCCACCTTGATAACAGGTTTATTTAGCAGGCTGGACAGAGGGATCTTTTCCAGGGTGCGAGCGCCTTCGGCAAAATGTGATGGCGAGTCAATATGGCTCCCTCCGTGCTCTGACGTGGAGAAGGTGTAGCTTTCTAGCCTGCAATCGCAAAAGAATATAATATAAAAAAAAAAACAATGTATTAAAGGTCAAGTAAAAATCATACAGTCTCATAATCACTTTTACAGCAAAAATTTTACCGACGGACATACTGTGAATATATTTTTTTTCGGATGAGGTTCTCTGTCTAACCACATTCACCTTAAAATGAATATAAAACATTCCTTAATTGTAGAAGATTAATGTTACCCCCATTTTATAACATTTATTACAAAAATTACATAAGCAAATAATAATGATAATTAATGTCAATAGATCTAGATAGCAGTTATAATTTTTGTCTCTGTAAAGTTAATTAGCCCTCGGAAAGCCCGAAGTGTGTCTACTTAGGTGTTATATCGGACCCTCTTAAGTACCTTTGACTGTACCTCTGTTCGTCCACGTGTGTGTTTCTGTGTGTTTGTTCACATCATAGCTCATGCAATCACGAACGGAATCTCATAAAATTTCAGGGCATTGCGGGAATGGTTCAAAGAAGAATCGATTAGATTTTCGTGTGGATCTGGCACCCAGGCACGTCATTAAGAAATAGTCACAAATGTTAAGTCATTTTTACACGAATGAACCTTGGATATCGTCCAAATAAGAGAATTCCCATTTGGGGGAAGGCTCTTATTCATTGGAATACAGACTTCTAGTTTATTATCTGACATTCGTGTAAATTGGTTACAGAGACTTCATATTATATATAACGTGAACGTTATTATTTGCATCATGTGACTTATGCAACTGTAGCTTATTTTGATGGAGTTTTTGTTGAATATTTAATGCACTTTTTTGGTTTTCGGCAAATGTTTGTCGATCAATTTTAAGAACAAACACGGATTAGTCTGAACAAGCGTAATAAGCTATTTTTTGAATGCTGCCACTCCCCAAAGCCACCAAACCGTGCTAAAAGGAAAAAAAACAGGAATAGCTTGGTGCCTGTGTTAGACAACATGCAGTTACTTGACGATCGCTTGTGTGTAAACATCGGCGTAAAACTCCGAGTAGTCACTATAACGTGTTAAACATTCAGTAAATCATGCTCTACTAAGCTTAGGAATAACTGGGTTCGTGTGTTATGCAACACGTTGAGCACTCTCCTACATCAACTGTTATTCATAGTCACATACATATATATATATACATATATATATATTGCTTGTGGTAATGATGAAACATGAAAAATATGTAAAAATAGTTGCAATATCAATTATTTATCTATTCATTATCAATAAGACAAATTTAAAAGCGCGAGGAAAAATACCTTTTAATTGATGTCTGCAAAAATTATGAAAACGTACCAGTATTGTCCGCCGTCGTACGGGTATTACTGGATTGGGTATTCGGGTTGATGCTTAAATGCTGCGTCTCGATTCCAGTAATGGGTGACCCCTTCTTGATATACATAACTCATGTCCAGGGTAATTGATTTTGCGCTGGTGGCAAGAATCCCCAGCAAAAACACAAAACACCCGAAATCCTCCATGTTTAAGTCACCGGGTTTCCACCTCTTTACTAGCTATAGGGGTTAAATGAACGCTCTGTGAGCTAGTGTCATTTGCATATGCTGCCTAATTACACAAGGACGCCTTTTCTCTCTCGCTGTTTACGTGATGTGCTTTTGGCAGCGGCCCCTGAATTACAATAAATAATACCAAAGTAAGTCACTACGTCATACATTGAAGTAGATAGATTATATACGTGTTCTTTGAGAGCATAAACTGCAAAGAAGACCTCATAGAATCATCTACCTTGGCTGAGAAAGTTAATACGAAGGTGGACCTTGAGAGTCTTTTCATAAAACATACAAACAAACAGGGTATTATTACCATACATTTCTATTATCAATACCTCAGTTACCCGTGTCGATATGTATGAGAGAGAGAGAGAGAGAGAGAGAGAGAGAGAGAGAGAGTTAGTTTTCAGAAACACCAGTACCCTATGAGCTAGAACAGCAGTTTGATCTATTAAATTGAGGGTTTAAAACAGCTATTTTGTTTGACATTTGAATAAAGTACAAAGTTACATATATCGGACTATTTAGAGCTCACCTTAGCGGTGGCCCGTCATCCGTCCGCCCGTCTCCCCTTTAGACAGGTACGTTCTGAGGCCGCTAGATTCATGGAAATTCTCATACAAACCCTGAAACAAAAGCTTGTTTTATCAAGTTCTAGGACGGCCTTTACTAGAAAAAATCGACCTTGATAGTAGGCTTGCTTGCTGTCTGGGTGACCCCGCTGAACTTTATCTAGATTTTTATTTAATTTCTAAAGTTAGTTGAATCGAGAGAGCTAATTGCGGGCCCACATCAGCCCCCTCTTTTGACGTTGTATGATTTTTCCAAAAAATATTACAAAACATAACAATATAGTTTTTGATCACCGAATCGGCCGAAAAGTGTGTCTGAATTTCAAATGTTTGTTTTCATTCTTTTAAACTGTGAACTTAACCGGCTGAATCTCACACATACACTCAAAAAGATGAAAAGAATACGTAAACAAAACAATTTATATATATTTAAAGTAAACTTCCACTTCTTTGGAGAGGCGTTCCACAGTTATGAATCGAAGAACACTAGAGTCGATATAATAACACAAAATCACTAAGTCCTGTCGATAGTTCCATTTGTTTACACGACTACCGATCGCATGACCGACGCGCAAGTGACATTGTAATGCCAGCTTCTAGTCCAAGCCACTTTCACTGTGTATACAAAGGAACTCACTAGCGGTTCACGCCAATTAACAACAAAGGTCTCCATTGAGGTATGCGCTCGCCATTAAATGCGGTTAAAATCCTGGATCACTGACAGATTGGCGCACAGCCTTCCCTTTAGGGACACTTAGGAAATGTCTTTTACAGCAGAATAATCAAGGATGTATTCAGATCTCTGTACCCGACACAGGCACTTGACACAATATATTCACCGGGTGAGCGATATTACAACATCACTTGACCCATCCCCCTGTCACCTATCTAACAAACCATCCCACTAATTAAACATGGTTCCCTTACTTTGACTGCCCTGTAACCTAATTTATGCTGAAATCACCTTTACATAAGACTTTAAACAACTTTTCAGTCTTCCTACTTGGCAGCTACCACTCATGCACTAATTTTCCACACTGTATGAAATCTGATATAAACGCACGAGAGGCCATGGAAAAGATCTTGATGAATGCTGATGAATATTCAAATATCAGGAGCAACAGTCCACATAATGCTGGTGTCTTCATAATGAAGTAGTCTGTGAGTATTCTGCTTACAAAATAGGCTAATTTGATTATTGGTCAGCTTTATACTTTGACCCCTCTATGCTAATAAGACTCCATATCGCCGTGTTCATGGGGAATATCATCTTTCAGCTGATAAGGCAATATCGGACCGCCTTTGGACCGGTGTCAAACACTCAAACTACAGCCTCTGGCGCGCTGACCTAGGAGATTGTGAAGTCCTTCCAGCATCCACAGCCTATGTACGCCTGCTTACGTCACACATCCTGACCGCCTTTTGGCCTATCACACCAAACTATTATGTAGCCTGCCATTAATTGCATGAATACTTAAATGGACACGTCTTCAGAGAGCAAAATATGGGGAAAAAATCAACTGTGTAGGTGCGTTGCCTTTTGAGTCTACAGTAAACAATGGTACTACAGGAACCGTCTAGACATGAACCGATTCCCACAGAATTATAATTGTACTGAAACCAACATTAAATAAAACACCTGGATTTTCTACACTAAGTTCTCACGTTAAGATATTATCCTCCATGTTAATGTAAAACAATTATAGAAACAATCATCTACTTATACTCCCTACTTGCACGTGCGATAAAATAACTAAGTCACAGTTCACTGGTGACAACAATCGGGGCGGGTACTTCCAAAAGGTTGATCCTTATGTCGATTAACACCTAGCTCCTTAGCACGTCATAATGACTAGACCTGATGCCGCCTTATGAAAAACAGCCATATTCGCCTGGTTACTATTCAATTCACAAACGGCTGGATAGTGACCACCCTCTGTCTTATTCAGGCGCCAGAGACCAAGTGGAGAGCTCTCCCTGCCCTGACCTCTAGGACACTATACTCTATCACAGGGGTTTTAGTGGAACAAAGGTTGTAGGTATATGTGACGTCCTACAACGTCACAGCTTTGCCACCCGTTAATTGTGGGTGTCAGCCATAACCTGGTCAAAACAATAGAGACTACACATCCATAGTTTTTCTAATTGCCCATACATTCATAATGATTTTCATCCAGCTGTTAGCAAGGACTGGGCTAAAGCTACTTGTTTCAAATGTCTGGTCCATTGGAATCCCACTGAAGTCATGTGGAATAACTGATATTTGTTATATGAGGTGGCGTAATGAAGGACTTGTGACCGCATGGTTGTGGGTTCGCCACCCGTTCTGACCGCCTTCTGCGCTAAGACTCCCAGCAAAAGTCTTTCCCTCAAGGTTGCGCTCTCTCCGCCCGGGAGTGAATGGGTACTGGTCATGTTAGGCAGGCATATATATCGAACGAATTACCAATAATTGTCGTCTGCCCCTCAGGGGATTGAGTTTAACGTTGTCGGTGAAATCAGACTATTACCAATATTTACCGTTTCCTTGGGGCTGTTAAATAATGAGGAGGACTCATGGGAATACCGGTTTAATCTTAGGTATACCCTCTGTGATTGTTTGCTGGTTTGTATGTTGCATTTATAAAAAAAATAATAAAAAAGTGCTCTGTAAGAAATGTTATGAGGTAGCACAATGATAAACAACTATCCAATCAATCGTTCTCGGTGGAGTTTACATGAACAAGCACACACTGGAAGAGAGATTCTTTCATCACCTGAATTATTAAATGGGCTGATATTCTAAAATAACATTTAAGATAAAGCTCTCACATCAATGGAATTAATGCACAACTTATAACGCTGATAGATCCTCTTCTATGCATAAATTTAGTATATCAATGTTAATTTTTTTTATTATGGCCCACTTAAACAATCCACTTTATGTAGCAATCCTTCAAATCTTGATAAGTCGAGGTGGTTTGCGGGCTCTTTGTGTAATATGGAGTTGCTCAGGAGTGATACAAAGTGCATGTATGAAAAGTTGATGTATGCACTGAGTGCATTCTTATAACTCGTGCAATGTAGTCACTTTCTTATTTCTTTAGGCATCGACAGTTCAAGGTTTAAGTTCAGGTTCATGGACTGCATGTCCGTGGCGTCTTTCCACGCTCTGATTGAAATGTAAAGCCCGGCATTCACGTTGGGACGCAGCCCGACTCAACTTGAGCCGACTTTAATGGACTCCTCAAGTTTTCTACACTATTCCCAGTTTTTGACCCTGAAGACTGACAAGAACCGGGGTGCATACACATAACGACCAAACTCAACTACACCAGGTCGACGGCTGAGGCAGTATTTTCAACAGATCAACAACAAGGCCTACAGGCCTAATGCGAACTTGTGCAAAGTTTGGGAGTATGAAGGGAGGTTTATTTTTAAAAGTTAATATTGATGCTCTTAAGTCCTGCATATCTACCTTAGTCATTATTATTATAGCAAAATGGACATTTCGGACCTGCAAGTTTCAGACTAGGACATTTTAAAACTAGAATATGGGTAGTCGACAAGCGACTATGTGTATCCGCAGAAATCAGAGTGGGACGGGTGAAGTGAGGCATGGATTAAATGGCAAGGGAAATAGAGTGAGGTGTGTTGCATATAAGCATGGATGTCTGCAGTGTAAACGTGAATGTAGGTGGTGCCATCTGTCATAAAATCCAGAAAGCTGTACAGGATGTACAAACCTGCAAAATTTCAGGTGGATAAGTCAAACCACTTCTGAGATATGAGTGATTTTATCCCAAAGCAGATGAACAGATGGACCCTGTGCATAAGTGGTTGCAGGTGGCGCCACCAGTTTTGTCTATGATGAAGAGCTATGTGAGATCTATACACATGCAAAATTTTGGCCCAATTGGTTTTTCCGAGATATGAGCTTAGATGTCTGCAGAGTAAACCTGAATGTAGGTGACGCCACCTGCCATAAAATCAAGAGAGCTGTCCAGGATGTATAAACCTGCAAAATTTCAGGTGGAAAAGTCAAACCACTGCTGAGATACGAGTGATTTTATCCCAAGACAGTTGAACAGATGGACGCTGTGCATAAATGGTTGCAGGTGGCGCCACAACTTTTGCCTATGATGAAGAGCTATGTGAGATCTATACACAAGCAAAATTGTGGCCCAATCGGTCAAACGGTTCCCGAGATATGAGTTTGGATGTCTGCAGAGTTAGCGTAAATGTAGGTGGCGCCACCTGTCATAAAATCCAGAAAGCTGTCCAGGATGTATAAACCTGCAAAATTTCAGGTGGAAAAGTCAAACCACTGCTGAGATATGAGTGATTTTATCCCAAGATAGATGAACAGATGGTTGCTGTGCATAAATGGTTGCAGGTGGCGCCACAACTTTTGCCTATGATGAAGAGCTATGTGAGATCTATACACAAGCAAAATTTTGGCCCAATCGGTCAAACGGTTCCCGAGATATGAGTTTGGATGTCTGCAGAGTAACCGTGAATGTAGGTGGCGCCACCTGTCATAAAATCCAGAAAGCTGTCCAGGATGTATAAACCTGCAAAATTTCAGGTGGAAAAGTCAAACCACTGCTGATATATGAGTGATTTTATCCCAAGGCAGATGAACAGATGGACGCTGTGCATAAATGGTTGCAGGTGGCGCCTCAACTTTTGCCTATGATGAAGAGCTATGTGAGATCTATACACAAGCAAAATTTTGGCCCAATCGGTCAAACGGTTCCCGAGATATGAGTTTGGATGTCTGCAGAGTAACCGTGAATGTAGGTGGCGCCACCTGTCATAAAATCAAGAAAGCTGTCCAGGATGTATAAACCTGCAAAATTTCAGGTGGAAAAGTCAAACCACTGCTGATATATGAGTGATTTTATCCCAAGGCAGATGAACAGATGGACGCTGTGCATAAATGGTTGCAGGTGGCGCCACCATTTTTAGTGTATGATATAAATCTTTCCAAGGGCTACATTTGTGCAAAATCTTTAGCCTTATCGGTTAAACGGTTCCTGAGATATGTGGGTTTATGTGTGGAAACAGACGCACAAATGGACGCTGGGCAAAGAGGAAAGGTCAGAGGTCAACCAAAAATTAGGGCGCAGCAGGTTACATGTGACCGATCATAATTCCGAATTTTTAAAAATTCTGCCCAGTGGTTATGGAGGAGTTCTCCGGAAACCTATGCGGCGATGGCGGCAGCGTCCGCGTCCGACTGAAAACATTGTATCCGCAAAACTCTGTTTTTGTGGATACAATGATTGTAGCTGGTACCACCAGTCTTATATACAACGAAAAGATATATAAATATGCCCAATGTCAGACTGATATGCCAAACCCCTCCTTAGAAATAAGCAGGCGCATACACTGCAAAAGTCAATGTTGTTGGCACCACCTGTCTTGTAAATAAGAATACCATCAAAGACGCATAGACAGATCAAAATATCAGTACAATACATCAAACTTTCCCAGAGTTTGATGCACTGGGCTGACAAGGCTTAGGTGAGTAAGGCAGTTGCCCCCGAGTGACCTGTGACAAATTGCTGCCTCAAGCTACTGCACTGAGTGAACTCTTGACCTGCACCTGGCTAGACTGAGTGAACATTTGACCTGTACCTGGCTGCACTGAGTGAACTCTTGACCTATTGCATAATCTGACACAGCTGGCAGTCTGCCAAAGCTGTAAATAGATTCAGGCTGAACTTTGGTGCCAAATATGATGCAGTGAGCAGTCTTCCAAAACTATAAATAGAATGCAGCTACTGCACTGAGTGAACTCTTGACCTATACCTGGCTGCACTTTTTCCAATCCTGGCACTGTGCCAAAACTATTTATAGAGCTGACATCAGCTTGGCTAATGGCCAACATCAAGGCACTGTCAATCTGTCAATGGTAAACCAAGTGCTGCCATCTGTACACAAAAAGTGGTCCCTACTTGAAATAACTTTGAACTTTATTTTCCCAATACAAAATGCTTTTCAGCTGACTTTTTATAGAAAAAGAAATCAGGAATATATATAAATTTATTACGGATGCATACTGAATGCAAAATTAAAATACAGATATATCTCATTGATGGCAAATTCTTGAATTAAGTTGAAAAGGAATACCAATAATTTATAATCCACGTACAGTTGTCTTTATATAGCCACAGTTGTCTTTATATAGCTGAATATCCATGATTGTAACATTGCCTGGTATGATGAATAACTTAAATCATAAATCTAAATTTTTTAAAAGCTTTTAAAAAAACTTTTTTTGTCAATATTAACCTAAGATAACCTGAAATCTAAATGTCTAGTGGCATGATGAAATAGATGCTGATAAACTGGTGCCAGGCTAGATGTAACAGCATCACACAGCTAACATATATGGTAAAATGACTCAATTCAATCTCCATAATTCAGCCAAAAACCATTCATGTGGAACCATTAATGACAATTATTATAAGAATTATTGTAGGGATTATTCTTGTAAAATATTTAACAAACTGGCTTCAATGGCATCAGTCGAAAAACTTTTCGCAGGTTTATAACTCATATAGGAAGATACAGCAAACTGGCTAAGTTCAGCTTCCCGTAACTCAGCCAAAAAGTACTGAACCAAAACCATTTGAACAAACTTGAATTATCAACATCTGAGGATAATTAATTTGTGAGATTTAAGAATTTGGCCCAATGGTTTTTGAGAAGAAGATCTTTGTAGCCACTGAGCTAAAATGGGCTGTTATGGCATATGACTAAATTCAGCTTCCCATAACTTAGCCACAAGTCACTGAAAAGAGACCATTTGAACAAACTTCAGAAAGCACTACCCTAGGATCAGTTCTGTGCGATATTAAACATTTTGGCCATATGGTTTCAGAGAAGAATTTTTTGGTAGCCCTCAGTGTGATACAGGCACTGATGACCCCGTACAAAAAAGGCCAATGCAGGTGGCGCCACCAATACCTCAATTTCAGATATGACCTATGTGACCAACATTGGCATAAAATTTGGTGATGATAGCTCCAACCGTTTCGAGATTTAAATTTTAATATGCTTTTTTGCACAATTAACAAAGTTCAACCTCCTGTAACTCGGCCAAAAATCTCCTAACTGGAACCATTCGAACAAACTTGAGAAAGATTGTTCCAAGGATCATTTCTGTGAAATATTGGACAATTTGTCTGGACAGTTTCGGAGAAGAAGATTTTTAAAGCTTTTTTAGCCTTTTCCCTATAAAATCCAAGAAAATGTAGTTAGAAAAAAAAATAAACAAAATCCGATATAGTTTTTTGGATGACTGATTATTTGCAAAAAATTTGGTGATGCTAGCTCCTGCCGTTTTTGAGATAGCTATGGTTAACGTACAGACGACGCACGACGCACGACGTACGACGCACGACGCACGACACACGACGGACGACGCCGCACCATCGCATAAGCTCACAGCTTCAGTTTTATATAATTTAAATCTTTACAATTTTATTCGATGTCCTTTGGTATACTGTTACAAAGACAAAGTGCTCCGGCGTACCAACCGCTTCGCTAGCAAAGCAAGCTTCACTAGTGAAGCAGTTCGGTCCGCTGTTATGTCACCCCGTAACACACCCCCTCTTCAGAGCGTTCTGCTATCAGAACAAGACTAATTATCCCAGGAGTCACACTTTGGTGAGCTTATTCCTTGGGCCACAAAGTTTACGGTCACGTTGGACGAGCCCCCATTTGTTACGAAGACAAATTGCTCAGGGGAAAATAATGGGCCGATCCGGGGCTCGAACCCATAACGGTGGCGCCTTGTCCGCCGCACCAACCGCTTCGCTAGCAAAGCGAACGACCAGATCGGTCCGCTTTTATGTCACCCCGTTACAATACATTATATATTCTAAATCCAAGAAAATTGAACATATTGATATTTTGCTGCAATTGGACTATACAGATATATTTACATATACTATAATGCGCGCACAGTGCTAATGTACAGTAATATAATATTGTATTTCTCTACAACGTTTGATTCCGGCCTAGTAGATCACATGACAGAGGTACTCATGTGGTCAGAGACGTGGCTGAATGTGTGACTCAACTGGAGACCATTTTTTTGTGATACTGCCAGAAACCAAAAACTGACGCCAAGTGGTCTTGTGAGACATGTTGCCATGTGTTTAGTCTCTTGAGATATCAGTCCGTGTCCCTGGTCTTGCAAGACATGCGGCCATGTGTTTAGTCTTGTGAGACATCATTTTATGTCCCTGGTCTTGTAAGATATGCCGCCATGTGTCTAGTCTTGTGGGACACCATTTTGTGTCCCCGATCTTGTGAGATATGCCGCCATGTGTCTAGTCTTGTGAAACATCATTCCACATCTCTATTAGTGTGAGGGATGCCGCCATGGGTCTAATCTTGTGAGACATAATTTTGTGTCCCTGGTCTTGTGAGACATGCCGCAATGAGTTAGTCTTGTGATACATCTTTTCATATCTCTGATCATGTCTAGTCTTGTGAGACATCATTCCATATCTCTGATAGTGTGAGGGATGCCGCCATGTGTCTAATCTTGTGAGACATTATTTTGTGTGCCTGGTCTTGTGAAATATGCCGCCATGTGTCGAGTCTTGTTAGACATCATTTTGTGTCCCTGGTCTTGTGACATATGCCGCCATGTGTCTAGTCTTGTGAGACATCATTCCACATCTCTGATAGTGTGAGGCATGCCGCCATGGGTCTAATCTTGTGAGACATCATTTTGTGTCCCTGGTCTTGTGAGACATCATTTTATGTCGCTGGTCTTGTGAGATATGCCGCCCTGTGTCTAGTCTTGTGAGACATCATTCCACATCTCTGATAGTGTGAGGGATGCCGCCATGTGTCTAATATTGTGAGACATCATTTTGTGTCCCTGGTCTTGTTAGACATGCCGCCATGTGTTAGTCTTGTGATACATCATTTTATATCTCTGATCATGTGAGACTTGCCACCATGTGTCTAATCTTGTGAGACATCATTTTATATCCCTGATCTTGTGAGACATGCCGCCATGTGTCTAGTCTTGTGAGACATCATTCCATATCTCCGATAGTGTGAGGTATGCCGCCATGTGTCTAATCTTGTGAGACATCATTTTTTTCCCCTGGTCTTGTGAGATATGCCGCCATGTGTCTAGTCTTGTGATACATTATTTTGTGCTCCTGGTCTTGTGAGACATGCTGCCATGTGTTAGTCTTGTGATACATCTTTTTATATCTCTGATCATGTCTAGTCTTGTGAGACATCATTCCATATCTATGATAGTGTGAGGGCTGCCGCCATCATTTTGTGTCCCTGGTCTTGTGAGATATGCCGCCATGTGTCTAGTTTTATGAGACATCATTTTATGTCCCTGGTCTTGTGAGATATGCGGCCATGTGTCTAGTCTTGTGAGACATCACTCCACATCTCTGATAGTGTGAGGGATGCCGCCATGTGTCTAATCTTCTGAGACATCATTTTATATCCCTGATCTTTTGAGACATGCCGCCATGTCTCTAGTCTTGTGAGACATCATTTTATGTCCCTGGTCTTGTGATACATCATTTTATGTCCCTGGTCTTGTGAGATATGCCACAATGTGTCTATTCTCGTGATACATCATTTTGTGTCCCTGGTCTTGTGAGAAATGCCGCCATGTTTCTAGTCTTGTGAGACATCATTTCACATCTCTGAAGGTGTGAGGGATGCCGCCATGTGTCTAATCTTGTGAGACATCATTTTATATCCCTGATCTTTTGAGACATGCCGCCATGTCTCTAGTCTTGGGAGACATCATTTTATGTCCCTGGTCTTGTGATATGTGCCGCCATGTGTCTAGTCTTGTGAGACATCATTCCACATCTCTGATAGTGTGAGGCATGCCGCCATGGGTCTAATCTTGTGAGACATCATTTTGTGTCCCTGGTCTTGTGAGACATCATTTTATGTCGCTGGTCTTGTGAGATATGCCGCCATGTGTCTAGTCTTGTGAGACATCATTCCACATCTCTGATAGTGTGAGGGATGCCGCCATGTGCCTAATATTGTAAGACATCATTTTGTGTCCGTGGTCTTGTTAGACATGCCGCCATGTGTTAGTCTTGTGATACATCATTTTATATCTCTGATCATGTGAGACTTGTCGCCATGTGTCTAATCTTGTGAGACATCATTTTATATCCCTGATCTTGTGAGACATGCCGCCATGTGTCTAGTCTTGTGAGACATCATTCCATATCTCCGATAGTGTGAGGTATGCCGCCATGTGTCTAATCTTTTGAGACATCATTTTTTTCTCCTGGTCTTGTGAGATATGCCGCCATGTGTCTAGTCTTGTGAGACATCATTTTGTGCTCCTGGTCTTGTGAGACATGCTGCCATGTGTTAGTCTTGTGATACATCTTTTTATATCTCTGATCATGTCTAGTCTTGTGAGACATCATTCCATTTCTATGATAGTGTGAGGGCTGCCGCCATCATTTTGTGTCCCTGGTCTTGTGAGATATGCCGCCATGTGTCTAGTTTTGTGAGACATAATTTTATGTCCCTGGTCTTGTGAGATATGCGGCCATGTGTCTAGTCTTGTGAGACATCATTCCACATCTCTGATAGTGTGAGGGATGCCGCCATGGGTCTAATCTTGTGGGCCATCATTTTATGTCCCTGGTCTTGTGAGATATGCGGCCATGTGTCTAGTCTTGTGAGACATCACTCCACATCTCTGATAGTGTGAGGGATGCCGCCATGGGTCTATAATCTTGTGAGACATCATTTGATGTCCCTGGTCTTGTGATACATCATTTTATGTCCCTGGTCTTGTGAGATATGCCACAATGTGTCTAGTCTCGTGAGACATCATTTTGTGTCCCTGGTCTTGTGAGAAATGCCGCCATATTTCTAGTCTTGTGAGACATCATTTCACATCTCTGATAGTTTGAGGGATGCCGCCATGTGTCTAATCTTGTGAGACATCATTTTATATCCCTGATCTTTTGAGACATGCCGCCATGTCTCTAGTCTTGTGAGACATCATTTTTTGTCCCTGGTCTTGTGATATATGCCGCCATGTGTCTAGTCTTGTGAGACATCATTTTATGTCCCTGGTCTTTAGAGATATGCCACCATGTGTCTCATCTTGTGAGACATCATTATATGTCGCTGGTCTTGTGAGATATGCCGCCATGTGTCTAGTCTTGTGAGACATCATTTTGTGTTTTTGGTCTTGTGAGATATGCCGCCATGTGTCTAGTCTTGTGAGACATCATTTTATGTCCCTGGTCTTTTGAGATATGCCACCATGTGTCTAATCTTGTGAGACATCATTATATGTCGCTGGTCTTGTGAGATATGCCGCCATGTGTCTAGTCTTGTGAGACATCATTTTGTGTTTTTGGTCTTGTGAGATATGCCGCCATGCGTCTAGTCTTGTGAGACATCATTCCTCATCTCTGATAGTCTGAGGGATGCCGCCATGTGTCTAATATTGTGAGACATCATTTTGTGTCCCTGGCCTTGTGAGACATGGCGCCAGGTGTTAGTCTTGTGATACACCATTTTATTTCTCTGATCATGTAAGGTATGCCGCCATGTGTCTAATCTTGTGAGACATCATTTTGTTTCCCTGGTCTTGTGAGATATGCCGCCATGTGTCTAGTCTTGTGAGACATCATTTTGTGTCCCTTCTCTTGTGAGACATGCCGCCATGTGTCTAGTCTTGTGAGACATCATTCCACATCTCTGATAGTGTGAGGGATGCCTCCATGTGTCTAATCTTGTGAGACATCATTTTGTGTCCCTGGTCTTGTGAGATATGCCGCCATGTCTCTAGTCTTGTGAGACATCATACCATATCTCTGATAGTGTGAGGGATGCCGCCATGTGTCTAGTCTTGTGAGACATCATTTTGTGCCCCTGGTCTTGTGAGAAATGCCGCCATGATTCTAGTCTTGTGAGACATCATTCCATGTCTCTGATAGTGTGAGGGATTCCGCCATGTGTCTAACCTTGTGAGACATCATTTTGTGTCCCTGGTCTTGTGAGATATGCCGCCATGTGTCTAGTCTTGTAAGACATCATTTTGTGCCCCTGGTCTTGTGAGAAATGCCGCCATGTTTCTAGTCTTGTGAGATATCATTTTGTGTCGCTGATCTTGTGAGATATGCCGCCATGTGTCTAGTCTTGTAAGACATCATTCCACATCTCTGATAGTGTGGGGGATGCCGCCATTGGTCTAATCTTGGGAGACATCATTTTGTGTCCCAGTTCTTGTGATACATGCTGCCATGTATTAGTCTTGTTATACATCTTTTCATATCTCTGATCATGTCTAGTCTTGTGCGACATCATTCCATATCTCTGATCGTGTGAGGGCTGCCGCCATGTGTCTAATCTTGTGAGACATCATTTTTAGTCCCTGGTCTTATGAGATATGACGCCATGTGTCTAGTCTTGTGAGACATCATTCCATATCTCTGATAGTGTGAGGGATGCCGCCATGTGTCTAATCTTGTGAGACATCATTTTGTGTCCATGATCTTGTCAGACATGCCGCCATGTGTCTAGTCTTGTGAGACATCATTCCGTATCTCTGATAGTGTGAGGTATGCCGCCATGTGTCAAATCTTGTGAGACACCATTTTCTGTCCCTGGTCTTGTGAGATATGCCGCCATGTGTCTAGTCTTGTGAGACATCTTTCCATATCTCTGATAGTGTGTGGGATGCCGCCATGTGTCTAATCTTGTGAGACATCATTTTGTGTCCCTGGTCTTGTGAGACATGCCGCCATATGTCTAGTCTTGTGAGACATCATTCCATATCTCTGATAGTGTGAGGAATGCCGCCATGTGTCTAGTCTTATGAGACATATCATTTTGTGTCCCTGGTCGTGTGAGATATGCTGCCATGTGTCTAGTCTTGTGAGACATCATTTTGTGTCTCTGGTCTTGTGAGATATGCCGCCATGTATCTAGTCTTGTAAAACATCATTCCACATCTCTATTAGTGTCAGGGATGCCGCCATGGGTCTAATCTTGTGAGACATGCCGCCATGTGTTAGTCTTGTGATACATCTTTTCATATCTCTGATCATGTCTAGTTTTGTGAGACATCATTCCATATCTCTGATACTGTGAGGGATGCCGCCATGTGTCTAATCTTGTGAGACATCATTTTGTGTCCCTGGTCTTGTGAGATATGCCGCCATGTGTCTAGTCTTGTGAGACATCATTCCACATCTCTGATAGTGTGAGGCATGCCGCCATGGGTCTAATCTTGTGAGACATCATTTTATGTCTCTGGTCTTGTGAGATATGCTGCAATGTGTCTAGTGTTGTGAGACATCATTTTATGTCGCTGGTCTTGTGAGATATGCCGCCATGTGTCAAGTCTTGTGAGACATCATTTTGTGTCTTTGGTCTTGTGAGATATGCCGCCATGTGTCTAGTCTTGTGAGACATCATTCCACATCTCTGATAGTGTGAGATATGCCGCCATGTGACTAATATTGTGAGACATCATTTTGTGTCCCTGCTTTTGTTAGACATGCCGCCATGTGTTAGTCTTGTGAGACATCATTCCGTATCTCCGATAGTGTGAGGTTTGCCGCCATGTGTCTAATCTTGTGAGACATCATTTTGTTTCCCTGGTCTTGTGAGATATGCCGCCATGTGTCTAGTCTTGTGAGACATCATTTTATGTCCCTGGTCTTGTGACATATGCCGCCATGTGTCTAGTCTTGTGAGACATCATTCCACATCTCTGATAGTGTGAGGGATGCCGCCATGGGTCTAATCTTGTGAGACATCATTTGATGTCCCTGGTCTTGTGATACATCATTTTATGTCCCTGGTCTTGTGAGATATGCCACAATGTGTTTAGTCTCTTGAGACATCATTTTGTGTCCCTGGTCTTGTGAGAAATGCCGCCATGTTTCTAGTCTTGTGAGACATCATTCCACATCCCTGATAGTGTGAGGGATGCCGCCATGTGTCTTATCTTGTGAGACATGATTTTGTGTCCCTGTTCTGGTAAGATATGCTGCCATGTGTCTAGTCTTGTGAGACATCATTCCATATCTCTGATAGTGTGAGGGATGCCGCCATGTGTCTAATCTTGTGAGACATCATTTTGTGTCCCTGGTCTCGGAGCTAGGCCGCCATGTGTCTAGTCTTGTGAGACATCATTTTATGTCTTTGGTCTTGTGAGATATGCCGTCATGTGTCTTGTCTTGTTAAACGTCATTTTGTGTCTTTGGTCTTGTGAGATATGCCGTCATGTGTCTAGTCTTGTGAGACATCATTCCACCTCTCTGATAGTGTGAGGGATGCCGCCATGGGTCTAATCGTGTGAGACATCATTTGTGTCTCTGGTCTTGTGAGACTTGCCGCCATGTGTTAGTCTTGTGATACATCATTTTATATCTCTGATCATGTGAGACTTGCCTCCATGTGTCTAATCTTGTGAGACATCATTTTATGTCCCTGATCTTCTGAGACATGCCGCCACGTGTCTAGTCTTGTGAGACATCATTCCGTATCTCCGATAGTGTGAGGGATGCCGCCATGTGTCTAGTCTTGTGAGACATCATTTTGTGTTCCTACTTTTGTTAGACATGCCGCCATGTGTCTAGTATTGTGAGACATCATTTTGTGTCTCTGGTCTTGTAAGATATGCTGCCATGTGTCTAATCTTGTGAGACATCATTTTGTTTCCCTGGTCTTGTGAGATATGCCGCCATGTGTCTAGTCTTGTGAGACATCATTTTATGTCCCTGGTCGTGTGAGATATGCCGCCATGTGTCTAGTATTGTGAGACATCATTTTGTGTCTCTGGTCTTGTAAGATATGCTGCCATGTGCCTTGTCTTGTGAGACATCGTTCCATATCTCTGATGGTGTGAGGGATGCCGCCATGTGTCTAATCTTGTGAGACATCATTTTATGTCGCTGGTCTTGTGAGATATGCCGCCATGTGCCTAGTCTTGTGAGATATCATTTTGTGTGTTTGGTCTTGTGAGATATGCCGCCATGTATCTAGTCTTGTGAGACATCATTCCACATCTCTGATAATGTGAGGGATGCCGCCATGTGTCTAATCTTGTGAGACATCATTTTATGTCCCTGGTCTTGTGAGACATGCTGCCATGTGTTAGTCTTGTGATACATCATTTTATATCTCTGAACATGTGAGACTTGCCGCCATGTGTCTAATCTTGTGAGACATCATTTTATGTCCCTGACCTTTTGAGACATGGCGCCATGTGTCTAGTCTTGTGAGACATCATTCCGTATCTCCGATAATGTGAGGTATGCCACCATGTGTCTAATCTTGTGAGACATCATTTTGTTTCCCTGGTCTTGTGAGATATGCCGCCATGTGTCTAGTCTTGTGAGACATCATTTGTGTCCCTGGTCTTGTAAGACATGCCGCCATGTGTTAGTCTTGTGATGCATCTTTTCATATCTCTGATCATGTCTAGTCTTGTGAGACATCATTCCATATCTCTGATAGTGTGAGGGTTGTCGCCATGTGTCTAATCTTGTGAGACATCATTTTGTGTCCCTGGTCTTGTGAGATATGCAACCATGTGTCTAGTCTTGTGAGACATCATTTTATGTCCCTGGTCTTGTGAGATATGCGGCCATGTGTCTAGTCTTGTGAGACATCATTCCACATCTCTGATAGTGTGAGGGATGCCGCCATGGGTCTAATCTTGTGAGACATCATTTGATGTCCCTGGTCTTGTGATACATCATTTTATGTCCCTGGTCTTGTGAGATATGCCACAATGTGTTTAATCTCTTGAGACTTAATTTTGTGTCCCTGGTTTTGTGAGAAATGCCGCCATGTTTCTAGTCTTGTGAGACATCATTCCACATCCCTGATAGTGTGAGGGATGCCGCCATGTGTATTATCTTGTGAGACATGATTTTGTGTCCCTGGTCTGGTAAGATATGCTGCCATGTGTCTAGTCTTGTGAGACATCATTCCATATCTCTGATAGTGTGAGGGATGCCGCCATGTGTCTAATCTTGTGAAACATCATTTTGTGTCCCTGGTCTTGTGAGATATGCCGC
Source organism: Sipunculus nudus (assembly GCA_026874595.1). Taxonomy (NCBI): domain Eukaryota; kingdom Metazoa; phylum Annelida; class Sipuncula; order Golfingiida; family Sipunculidae; genus Sipunculus; species Sipunculus nudus. The sequence goes on along the minus strand of CM049318.1, from coordinate 7,419,037 downwards.
CATGTGTCTAGTCTTGTGAGACATCATTTTATGTCGCTGGTTTTGTGAGATATGCCGCCATGTGTCTTGTCTTGTCAAACATCATTTTGTGTCTTTGGTCTTGTGAGATATGCCGTCATGTGTCTAGTCTTGTGAGACATCATTCCACCTCTCTGATAGTGTGAGGGATGCCGCCATGGGTCTAACCTTGTGAGACATCATTTTGTGTATCTGTTCTTGTGAGATATGCCGCCATGTGTCTAGTCTTGTGAGACATCATTTTGTGTCGCTGATCTTGTGAGATATGCCGCCATGTGTCTAGTCTTGTAAGACATCATTCCACATCTCTGATAGTGTGGGGGATGCCGCCATGGGTCAAATCTTGTGAGACACCATTTTCTGTCCCTGGTCTTGTGAGATATGCCGCCATGTGTCTAGTCTTGTGAGACATCTTTCCATATCTCTGATACTGTGTGGGATCCGCCATGTGTCTAATCTTGTGAGACATCATTTTGTGTCCCTGGTCTTGTTAGACATGCCGCCATATGTCTAGTCTTGTGAGACATCATTCCATATCTCTGATAGTGTGAGGAATGCCGCCATGTGTCTAGTCTTATGAGACATATCATTTTGTGTCCCTGGTCGTGTGAGATATGCCGCCATGTGTCTAGTCTTGTGAGACATAATTTTTGTCTCTGGTCTTGTGAGATATGCCGCCATGTATCTAGTCTTGTAAAACATCATTCCACATCTCTATTAGTGTGAGGGATGCCGCCATGGGTTTAATCTTGTGAGACATAATTTTGTGTCCCTGGTCTTGTGAGACATGCCGCCATGTGTTAGTCTTGTGATACATCTTTTCATATCTCTGATCATGTCTAGTCTTGTGAGACATCATTCCATATCTCTGATAGTGTGAGGGATGTCGCCATGTGTCTAATCTTGTGAGACATCATTTTGTGTCCCTGGTCTTGTGAGATATGCCGCCATGTGTCTAGTCTTGTGAGACATCATTCCACATCTCTGATAGTGTGAGGCATGCCGCCATGGGTCTAATCTTGTGAGACATCATTTTATGTCTCTGGTCTTGTGAGATATGCCGCAATGTGTCTAGTCTTGTGAGACATCATTTTATGTCGTTGGTCTTGTGAGATATGCCGCCATGTGACTAATATTGTGAGACATCATTTTGTGTCCCTGCTTTTGTTAGACATGCCGCCATGTGTTAGTCTTGTGAGACATCATTCCGTATCTCCGATAGTGTGAGGTTTGCCGCCATGTGTCTAATCTTGTGAGACATCATTTTGTTTCCCTGGTCTTGTGAGATATGCCGCCATGTGTCTAGTCTTGTGAGACATCATTTTATGTCCCTGGTCTTGTGAGATATGCGGCCATGTGTCTAGTCTTGTGAGACATCATTCCACATCTCTGATAGTGTAAGATATGCCGCCATGTGTCTAATATTGTGAGACATCATTTTGTGTCCCTGGTCTTGTTAGACATGCCGCCATATGTTAGTCTTGTTAGACATCATTCCGTATCTCCGATAGTGTGAGGTATGCCACCATGTGTTTAATCTTGTGAGACATCATTTTGCTTCCCTGGTCTTGTGAGATATGCCGCCATGTGTCTAGTCTTGTGAGACATCATTTTGTGTCACTGGTCTTGTGAGACATGCCGCCATGTGTTAGTCTTGTGATACATCTTTCATATCTCTGATCATGTCTAGTCTTGTGAGACATCATTCCATATCTCTGATAGTGTGAGGGCTGTCGCCATGTGTCTAATCTTGTGAGACATCATTTTGTGTCCCTGGTCTTGTGAGATATGCCGCCATGTGTCTAGTCTTGTGAGACATCAATTTATGTCCCTGGTCTTGTGAGATATGCGGCCATGTGTCTAGTCTTGTGAGACATCATTCCACATCTCTGATAGTGTGAGGGATGCCGCCATGGGTCTAATCTTGTGAGACATCATTTGATGTCCCTGGTCTTGTGATACATCATTTTATGTCCCTGGTCTTGTGAGATATGCCACAATGTGTTTAGTCTCTTGAGACATCATTTTGTGTCCCTGGTCTTTTGAGAAATGCCGCCATGTTTCTAGTCTTGTGAGACATCATTCCACATCCCTGATAGTGTGAGGGATGCCGCCATGTGTCTTATCTTGTGAGACATGATTTTGTGTCCCTGTTCTGGTAAGATATGCTGCCATGTGTCTCGTCTTGTGAGACATCATTCCATATCCCTGATAGTGTGAGTAATGCCGCCATGTGTCTAATCTTGTGAGACATCATTTTGTGTCCCTGGTCTCGGAGCTTGGCCGCCATGTGTCTAGTCTTGTGAGACATCATTTTATGTCGCTGGTCTTGTGAGATATGCCGCCATGTGTCTTGTCTTGTCAAACGTCATTTTGTGTCTTTGGTCTTGTGAGATATGCCGTCATGTGTCTAGTCTTGTGAGACATCATTCCACCTCTCTGATAGTGTGAGGGATGCCGCCATGGGTCTAATCGTGTGAGACATCATTTGTGTCTCTGGTCTTGTGAGACTTGCCGCCATGTGTTAGTCTTGTGATACTTCATTTTATATCTCTGATCATGTGAGACTTGCCTCCATCTGTCTAATCTTGTGAGACATCATTTTATATTCCTGATCTTCTGAGACATGCCGCCATGTGTCTAGTCTTGTGAGACATCATTCCGTATCTCCGATAGTGTGAGGGATGCCGCCATGTGTCTAGTCTTGTGAGACATCATTTTGTGTCCCTGGTCGTGTGAGATATGCCGCCATGTGTCTAGTATTGTGAGACATCATTCCATGTCTCTGATAGTGTGAGGGATGCTGCCATGTGTCCAACCTTGTGAGACATCATTTTGTGTCCCTGGTCTTGTGATATATGCCGCCATGTGTTAGTCTTGTGATACATCTTTTCATATCTCTGATCATGTCTAGTCTTGTGAGACATCATTCCATATCTCTGATGGTGTGAGGGATGCCCCCATGTGTCTAATCTTGTGAGATATCATTTTGTGTCTTTGGTCTTGTGAGATATGCCGCCATGTGTCTAGTCTTGTGAGACATCATTCCACATCTCTGATAGTATGAGGGATGCCGCCATGGGTCTTATCTTATGAGACATCATTTTGTGTCCCTGGTCTTGTGAGATATGCTGCCATGTGTTATTCTTGTGATACATCATTTTATATCTCTGACCTTTAGAGACATGGCGCCATGTGTCTAGTCTTGTGAGACATCATTCCGTATCTCCGATAATGTGAGGTATGTCGCCATGTGTCTAATCTTGTGAGACATCATTTTGTGTCCCTGGTCTTGTGAGCTATGCCGCCATGTGTCTAGTCTTGTGAGACATCATTTTATGTCGCTGGTCTTGTGAGATATGCCGCCATGTGTCTTGTCTTGTCAAACATCATTTTGTGTCTTTGGTCTTGTGAGATATGCCGTCATGTGTCTAGTCTTGTGAGACATCATTCCACCTCTCTGATAGTGTGAGGGATGCCGCCATGGGTCTAATCGTGTGAGACATCATTTGTGTCTCTGGTCTTGTGAGACTTGCCGCCATGTGTTAGTCTTGTGATACATCATTTTATATCTCTGATCATGTGAGACTTGCCTCCATGTGTCTAATCTTGTGAGACATCATTTTATATCCCTGATCTTCTGAGACATGCCGCCATGTGTCTAGTCTTGTGAGACATCATTCCGTATCTCCGATAGTGTGAGGGATGCCGCCATGTGTCTAGTCTTGTGAGACATCATTTTGTGTCCCTGGTCGTGTGAGATATGCCGCCATGTGTCTAGTATTGTGAGACATCATTTTGTGTCTCTGGTCTTGTAAGATATGCTGCCATGTGCCTTGTCTTGTGAGACATCATTCCATATCTCTGATAGTGTGAGGGTTGTCGCCATGTGTCTAATCTTGAGAGACATCATTTTGTGTCCCTGGTCTTGTGAGATATGCCGCCATGTGTCTAGTCTTGTGAGACATCATTTTATGTCCCTGGTCTTGTGAGATATGCGGCCATGTGTTTAGTCTTGTGAGACATCATTCCATATGTCTGATAGTGTGAGGGATGCCGCCATGGGTCTAATCTTGTGATACATCATTTGATGTCCCTGGTCTTGTGATACATCATTTTGTGTCCCTGGTCTTGTGAGATATGCCACAATGTGTTTAGTCTCTTGAGACATCATTTTGTGTCCCTGGTCTTGTGAGAAATGCCGCCATGTTTCTAGTCTTGTGAGACATCATTCCACATCCCTGATAGTGTGAGATATGCCGCAATGTGTCTTATCTTGTGAGACATGATTTTGTGTCCCTGATCTTCTGAGACATGCCGCCATGTGTCTAGTCTTGTGAGACATCATTCCGTATCTCCGATAGTGTGAGGGATGCCGCCATGTGTCTAGTCTTGTGAGACATCATTTTGTGTCCCTGGTCTGGTAAGATATGCTGCCATGTGTCTAGTTTTGTGAGATATCATTCCATATCTCTGATAGTGTGAGGGATGTCGCCATGTGTCTAATCTTGTGAGACATCATTTTGTGTCCCTGGTCTTGTGAGATATGCCGCCATGTGTCTAGTCTTGTGAGACATCATTTTATGTCGCTGGTTTTGTGAGATATGCCGCCATGTGTCTTGTCTTGTCAAACATCATTTTGTGTCTTTGGTCTTGTGAGATATGCCGTCATGTGTCTAGTCTTGTGAGACATCATTCCACCTCTCTGATAGTGTGAGGGATGCCGCCATGGGTCTAATCGTGTGAGACATCATTTGTGTCTCTGGTCTTGTGAGACTTGCCGCCATGTGTTATTCTTGTGATACATCATTTTATATCTCTGATCATGTGAGACTTGCCTCCATGTGTCTAATCTTGTGAGACATCATTTTATATCCCTGATCTTCTGAGACATGCCGCCATGTGTCTAGTCTTGTGAGACATCATTCCGTATCTCCGATAGTGTGAGGGATGCCGCCATGTGTCTAGTCTTGTGAGACATCATTTTGTGTCCCTGGTCGTGTGAGATATGCCGCCATGTGTCTAGTATTGTGAGACATCATTTTGTGTCTCTGGTCTTGTAAGATATGCTGCCATGTGCCTTGTCTTGTGAGACATCATTCCATGTCTCTGATAGTGTGAGGGATGCCGCCATGTGTCTAACCTTGTGAGACATCATTTTGTGTCCCTGGTCTTGTGATATATGCCGCCATGTGTTAGTCTTGTGATACATCTTTTCATATCTCTGATCATGTCTAGTCTTGTGAGACATCATTCCATATCTCTGATGGTGTGAGGGATGCCCCCATGTGTCTAATCTTGTGAGATATCATTTTGTGTCTTTGGTCTTGTGAGATATGCCGCCATGTGTCTAGTCTTGTGAGACATCATTCCACATCTCTGATAGTATGAGGGATGCCGCCATGGGTCTTATCTTATGAGACATCATTTTGTGTCCCTGGTCTTGTGAGATATGCTGCCATGTGTTAGTCTTGTGATACATCATTTTATATCTCTGACCTTTTGAGACATGGCGCCATGTGTCTAGTCTTGTGAGACATCATTCCGTATCTCCGATAATGTGAGGTATGTCGCCATGTGTCTAATCTTGTGAGACATCATTTTGTGTCCCTGGTCTTGTGAGCTATGCCGCCATGTGTCTAGTCTTGTGAGACATCATTTTATGTCGCTGGTCTTGTGAGATATGCCGCCATGTGTCTTGTCTTGTCAAACATCATTTTGTGTCTTTGGTCTTGTGAGATATGCCGTCATGTGTCTAGTCTTGTGAGACATCATTCCACCTCTCTGATAGTGTGAGGGATGCCTCCATGGGTCTAATCGTGTGAGACATCATTTGTGTCTCTGGTCTTGTGAGACTTGCCGCCATGTGTTAGTCTTGTGATACATCATTTTATATCTCTGATCATGTGAGACTTGCCTCCATGTGTCTAATCTTGTGAGACATCATTTTATATCCCTGATCTTCTGAGACATGCCGCCATGTGTCTAGTCTTGTGAGACATCATTCCGTATCTCCGATAGTGTGAGGGATGCCGCCATGTGTCTAGTCTTGTGAGACATCATTTTGTGTCCCTGGTCGTGTGAGATATGCCGCCATGTGTCTAGTATTGTGAGACATCATTTTGTGTCTCTGGTCTTGTAAGATATGCTGCCATGTGCCTTGTCTTGTGAGACATCATTCCATATCTCTGATAGTGTGAGGGTTGTCGCCATGTGTCTAATCTTGAGAGACATCATTTTGTGTCCCTGGTCTTGTGAGATATGCCGCCATGTGTCTAGTCTTGTGAGACATCATTTTATGTCCCTGGTCTTGTGAGATATGCGGCCATGTGTTTAGTCTTGTGAGACATCATTCCATATGTCTGATAGTGTGAGGGATGCCGCCATGGGTCTAATCTTGTGATACATCATTTGATGTCCCTGGTCTTGTGATACATCATTTTATGTCCCTGGTCTTGTGAGATATGCCACAATGTGTTTAGTCTCTTGAGACATCATTTTGTGTCCCTGGTCTTGTGAGAAATGCCGCCATGTTTCTAGTCTTGTGAGACATCATTCCACATCCCTGATAGTGTGAGATATGCCGCAATGTGTCTTATCTTGTGAGACATGATTTTGTGTCCCTGATCTTCTGAGACATGCCGCCATGTGTCTAGTCTTGTGAGACATCATTCCGTATCTCCGATAGTGTGAGGGATGCCGCCATGTGTCTAGTCTTGTGAGACATCATTTTGTGTCCCTGGTCTGGTAAGATATGCTGCCATGTGTCTAGTTTTGTGAGATATCATTCCATATCTCTGATAGTGTGAGGGATGTCGCCATGTGTCTAATCTTGTGAGACATCATTTTGTGTCCCTGGTCTTGTGAGATATGCCGCCATGTGTCTAGTCTTGTGAGACATCATTTTATGTCGCTGGTTTTGTGAGATATGCCGCCATGTGTCTTGTCTTGTCAAACATCATTTTGTGTCTTTGGTCTTGTGAGATATGCCGTCATGTGTCTAGTCTTGTGAGACATCATTCCACCTCTCTGATAGTGTGAGGGATGCCGCCATGGGTCTAATCGTGTGAGACATCATTTGTGTCTCTGGTCTTGTGAGACTTGCCGCCATGTGTTATTCTTGTGATACATCATTTTATATCTCTGATCATGTGAGACTTGCCTCCATGTGTCTAATCTTGTGAGACATCATTTTATATCCCTGATCTTCTGAGACATGCCGCCATGTGTCTAGTCTTGTGAGACATCATTCCGTATCTCCGATAGTGTGAGGGATGCCGCCATGTGTCTAGTCTTGTGAGACATCATTTTGTGTCCCTGGTCGTGTGAGATATGCCGCCATGTGTCTAGTATTGTGAGACATCATTTTGTGTCTCTGGTCTTGTAAGATATGCTGCCATGTGCCTTGTCTTGTGAGACATCATTCCATGTCTCTGATAGTGTGAGGGATGCCGCCATGTGTCTAACCTTGTGAGACATCATTTTGTGTCCCTGGTCTTGTGATATATGCCGCCATGTGTTAGTCTTGTGATACATCTTTTCATATCTCTGATCATGTCTAGTCTTGTGAGACATCATTCCATATCTCTGATGGTGTGAGGGATGCCGCAATGTGTCTAATCTTGGGAGACATCATTTTATGTCGCTGGTCTTGTGAGATATGCCGCCATGTGCCTAGTCTTGTGAGATATCATTTTGTGTCTTTGGTCTTGTGAGATATGCCGCCATGTTTCTAGTCTTGTGAGACATCATTCCACATCCCTGATAGTGTGAGGGATGCCGCCATGTGTCTTATCTTGTGAGACATGATTTTGTGTCCCTGGTCTGGTAAGATATGCTGCCATGTGTCTAGTCTTGTGAGACATCATTCCATATCTCTGATAGTGTGAGGGATGCCGCCATGTGTCTAATCTTGTGAGACATCATTTTGAGTCCCTGGTCTTGTGAGATATGCCGCCATGTGTCTCGTCTTGTGAGACATCATTTTATGTCGCTGGTTTTGTGAGATATGCCGCCATGTGTCTTGTCTTGTCAAACATCATTTTGTGTCTTTGGTCTTGTGAGATATGCCGTCATGTGTCTAGTCTTGTGAGACATCATTCCACCTCTCTGATAGTGTGAGGGATGCCGCCATGGGTCTAATCGTGTGAGACATCATTTGTGTCTCTGGTCTTGTGAGACTTGCCGCCATGTGTTAGTCTTGTGATACATCATTTTATATCTCTGATCATGTGAGACTTGCCTCCATGTGTCTAATCTTGTGAGACATCATTTTATATCCCTGATCTTCTGAGACATGCCGCCATGTGTCTAGTCTTGTGAGACATCATTCCGTATCTCCGATAGTGTGAGGGATGCCGCCATGTGTCTAGTCTTGTGAGACATCATTTTGTGTCCCTGGTCATGTGAGATATGCCGCCATGTGTCTAGTATTGTGAGACATCATTTTGTGTCTCTGGTCTTGTAAGATATGCTGCCATGTGCCTTGTCTTGTGAGACATCATTCCATGTCTCTGATAGTGTGAGGGAAGCCGCCATGTGTCTAACATTGTGAGACATCATTTTGTGGCCCTGGTCTTGTGATATATGCCGCCATGTGTTAGTCATGTGATACATCTTTTCATATCTCTGATCATGTCTAGTCTTGTGAAACATCATTCCATATCTCTGATGGTGTGAGGGATGCCGCCATGTGTCTAATCTTGTGAGACATCATTTTATGTCGCTGGTCATGTGAGATATGCCGCCATGTGCCTAGTCTTGTGAGATATCATTTTGTGTCTTTGGTCTTGTGAGATATGCCGCCATGTGTCTAGTCTTGTGAGAAATCATTCCACATCTCTGATAGTGTGAGGGATGCCGCCATGGGTCTTATCTTATGAGACATCATTTTGTGTCCCTGGTCTTGTGAGACATGCTGCCATGAGTTAGTCTTGTGATACATCATTTTATATCTCTGAACATGTGAGACTTGCCGCCATGTGTCTAATCTTGTGAGACATCATTTTATGTCCCTGACCTTTTGAGACATGGCGCCATGTGTCTAGTCTTGTGAGACATCATTCCGTATCTCCGATAATGTAAGGTATGCCGCCATGTGTCTAATCTTGTGAGACATCATTTTGTTTCCCTGGTCTTGTGAGACATGCCGCCATGTGTTAGTCTTGTGATACATCTTTTCATATCTCTGATCATGTCTAGTCTTGTGAGACATCATTCCATATCTCTGATAGTGTGAGGGTTGTCGCCATGTGTCTAATCTTGTGAGACATCATTTTGTGTCCCTGGTCTTGTGAGATATGCCGCCATGTGTCTAGTCTTGTGAGACATCATTTTATGTCCTTGGTCTTGTGAGATATGCGGCCTTGTGTCTAGTCTTGTGAGACATCATTCCACATCTCTGATAGTCTGAGGGATGCCGCCATGGGTCTAATCTTGTGATACATCATTTGATGTCCCTGGTCTTGTGATACATCATTTTATGTCCCTGGTCTTGTGAGATATGCCACAATGTGTTTAGTCTCTTGAGACTAAATTTTGTGTCCCTGGTCTTGTGAGAAATGCCGCCATGTTTCTAGTCTTGTGAGACACCATTCCACATCCCTGATAGTGTGAGGGATGCCGCCATGTGTCTTATCTTTTGAGACATGATTTTGTGTCCCTGGTCTGGTAAGATATGCTGCCATGTGTCTAGTCTTGTGAGACATCATTCCATATCTCTGATAGTGTGAGGGATGCCGCCATGTGTCTCATCTTGTGAGACATCATTTTGTGTCCCTGGTCTTGTGAGACATGCCGCCATATGTCTAGTCTTGTGAGACATCATTCCATATCTCTGGTCGTGTGAGATATGCCGCCATGTGTGTAGCCTTGTGAGACCTCATTTTGTGTCTCTGGTCTTGTGAGATATGCCGCCATGTATCTAGTCTTGTAAAACATCATTCCACATCTCTATTAGTTTGAAGGATACCGCCATGGGTCTAATCTTGTGAGACATAATTTTGTGTCCCTGGTCTTGTGAGACATTCCGCCATGTGTTAGTCTTGTGATACATCTTTTCATATCTCTGATCATGTCTAGTCTTGTGAGACATCATTCCATATCTCTGATAGTGGGAGGGATGCCGCCATGTGTCTAATCTTGTGAGACATCATCTTGTGTCCCTGGTCTTGTGAGATATGCCGCCATGTGTCTAGTCTTGTGAGACATCATTCCACATCTCTGACAGTGTGAGGCATGCGGCCATGGGTCTAATCTTGTGAGACATCATTTTATGTCCCTGGTCTTGTGAGATATGCCGCAATGTGTCTAGTCTTGTGAGACATCATTTTATGTCCCTGGTCTTGTGAGAAATGCCGCCATGTTTCTAGTCTTGTGAGACACCATTCCACATCCCTGATAGTGTGAGGGATGCCGCCATGTGTCTTATCTTGTGAGACATGATTTTGTGTCCCTGGTCTGGTAAGATATGCTGCCATGTGTCTAGTCTTGTGAGACATCATTCCATATCTCTGATAGTGTGAGGGATGCCGCCATGTGTCTAATCTTGTGAGACATCATTTTGTGTCCCTGGTCTTGTGAGATATGCCGCCATGTGTCTAGTCTTGTGAGAAATCATTCCATAATTCTGATAGTGTGAGGGATGCCGCCATGTGTCTAATCTTGTGAGACATCATTTTGTGTCCCTGGTCTTGTGAGACATGCCGCCATATGTCTAGTCTTGTGAGACATCATTCCATATCTCTGGTCGTGTGAGATATGCCGCCATGTTTCTAGCCTTGTGAGACATCATTTTGTGTCTCTGGTCTTGTGAGATATGCCGCCATGTATCTAGTCTTGTAAAACATCATTCCACATCTCTATTAGTTTGAAGGATGCCGCCATGGGTCTAATCTTGTGAGACATAATTTTGTGTCCCTGGTCTTGTGAGACATGCCGGCATGTGTTAGTCTTGTGATACATCTTTTCATATCTCTGATCATGTCTAGTCTTGTGAGACATCATTCCATATCTCTGATAGTGTGAGGGATGCCGCCATGTGTCTAATCTTGTGAGACATCATCTTGTGTCCCTGGTCTTGTGAGATATGCCGCCATGTGTCTAGTATTGTGAGACATCATTCCACATCTCTGACATTGTGAGGCATGCGGCCATGGGTCTAATCTTGTGAGACATCATTTTATGTCCCTGGTCTTGTGAGATATGCCGCAATGTGTCTAGTCTTGTGAGACATCATTTTATGTCGCTGGTCTTGTGAGATATGCCGCCATGTGTCTAGTCTTGTGAGACATCATTTTGTGTCTTTGGTCTTGTGAGATATGCCGCCATGTGTCTAGTCTTGTGAGACATCATTCCACATCTCTGATAGTGTTAGATATGCCGCCATGTGTCTAATATTGTGAGACATCAATTTGTGTCCCTGGTCTTGTTAGACATGCCGCCATGTGTTAGTCTTGTGAGACATCATTCCGTATCTCCGATAGTGTGAGGTATGCCGCCATGTATCTAATCTTGTGAGACATCATTTTGTTTCCCTGGTCTTGTGAGATATGCCGCCATGTGTCTAGTCTTGTGAGACATCATTTTGTGTCCCTGGTCTTGTGAGACATACCGCCATGTGTTAGTATTGTGATACATCTTTTCACATCTCTGATCATGTCTAGTCTTGTGAGACATCATTCCATATCTCTAATAGTGTGAGGGCTGTCGCCATGTGTCTAATCTTGTGAGACATCATTTTATGTCCCTGGTCTTGTGAGATATGCCGCCATGTGTCTAGTCTTGTGAGACATCATTTTATGTCCCTGGTCTTGTGAGATATGCGGCCATGTGTCTAGTCTTGTGAGACATCATTCCACATCTCTGATAGAGTGAGGGATGCCGCCATGGGTATAATCTTGTGAGACATCATTTGATGTCCCTGGTCTTGTGATTCATCATTTTATGTCCCTGGTCTTGTGAGATATGCCACAATGTGTCTAGTCTTGTGAGACATCATTCCACATCTCTGATAGTGTGAGATATGCCGCTATGTGTCTAATATTGTGAGACATCATTTTGTGTCCCTGGTCTTGTTAGACATGCCGCCATGTGTTAGTCTTGTTAGACATCATTCCGTATCTCCGATAGTGGGAGGTATGCCACCTTGTGTTTAATCTTGTGAGACATATTTTTCCTTCCCTGGTCTTGTGAAATATGCCGCCATGTGTCTAGTCTTGTGAGACATCATTTTGTTTCCCTGGTCTTGTGAGATATGCCGCCATGTGTCTAGTCTTGTGAGACATCATTTTGTGTCCCTGGTCTTGTGAGACATACCGCCATGTGTTAGTATTGTGATACATCTTTTCACATCTCTGATCATGTCTAGTCTTGTGAGACATCATTCCATATCTCTAATAGTGTGAGGGCTGTCGCCATGTGTCTAATCTTGTGAGACATCATTTTATGTCCCTGGTCTTGTGAGATATGCCGCCATGTGTCTAGTCTTGTGAGACATCATTTTATGTCCCTGGTCTTGTGAGATATGCGGCCATGTGTCTAGTCTTGTGAGACATCATTCCACATCTCTGATAGAGTGAGGGATGCCGCCATGGGTATAATCTTGTGAGACATCATTTGATGTCCCTGGTCTTGTGATTCATCATTTTATGTCCCTGGTCTTGTGAGATATGCCACAATGTCTCTAATTTTTTTGAGACATCATTCCACATCTCTGATAGTGTGAGATATGCCGCTATGTGTCTAATATTGTGAGACATCATTTTGTGTCCCCGGTCTTGTTAGACATGCCGCCATGTGTTAGTCTTGTTAGACATCATTCCGTATCTCCGATAGTGGGAGGTATGCCACCATGTGTTTAATCTTGTGAGACATCATTTTCCTTCCCTGGTCTTGTGAAATATGCCGCCATGTGTCTAGTCTTGTGAGACATCATTTTGTGTCCATGGTCTTGTGAGACATGCCGCCATGTGTTAGTCTTGTGATACATCTTTTCATATCTCTGATCATGTCTAGTCTTGTGAGGCATCATTCAATATCTCTGATAGTGTGAGGGCTGTCGCCATGTGTCTTATCTTGTGAGACATCATTTTGTGTCCCTGGTCTTGTGAGATATGCCGCCATGTGTCTAGTCTTGTGAGACATCATTTTATGTCCCTGGTCTTGTGAGATATGCGGCCATGTGTCTAGTCTTGTAAAACATCATTCCACATCTCTATTTGTGTGAGGGATGCCGCCATGGGACTAATCTTGTGAGACATAATTTTGTGTCTCTGGTCTTGTGAGACATGCCGCCATGTGTTAGTCTTGTGATACATCTTTTCATATCTCTGATCATGTCTAGTCTTGTGAGACATCATTCCATATGTCTGATAGTGTGAGGGATGCCGCCATGTGTTAGTCTTGTGAGACATCATTCCGTATCTCCGATAGTGTGAGGTATGCCGCCATGTGTCTAATCTTGTGAGACATCATTTTGTTTCCCTGGTCTTGTGAGATATACCGCCATGTGTCTAGTCTTGTGAGACATCATTTTGTGTCCCTGGTCTTGTGAGACATGCCGCCATGTGTCTAGTCTTGTGAGACATCATTCCACATCTCTGATAGTGTGAGGCATGCCGCCATGGGTCTAATCTTGTGAGACATCATTTGATGTCCCTGGTCTTGTGATACATCATTTTATGTCCCTGGTCTTGTGAGATATGCCACAATGTGTTTAGTCTCTTGAGACATCATTTTGTGTCCCTGGTCTTGTGAGAAATGCCGCCATGTTTCTAGTCTTGTGAGACATCATTCCACATCCCTGATAGTGTGAGATATGCCGCAATGTGTCTTATCTTGTGAGACATGATTTTGTGTCCCTGATCTTCTGAGACATGCCGCCATGTGTCTAGTCTTGTGAGACATCATTCCGTATCTCCGATAGTGTGAGGGATGCCGCCATGTGTCTAGTCTTGTGAGACATCATTTTGTGTCCCTGGTCTGGTAAGATATGCTGCCATGTGTCTAGTTTTGTGAGATATCATTCCATATCTCTGATAGTGTGAGGGATGTCGCCATGTGTCTAATCTTGTGAGACATCATTTTGTGTCCCTGGTCTTGTGAGATATGCCGCCATGTGTCTAGTCTTGTGAGACATCATTTTATGTCGCTGGTTTTGTGAGATATGCCGCCATGTGTCTTGTCTTGTCAAACATCATTTTGTGTCTTTGGTCTTGTGAGATATGCCGTCATGTGTCTAGTCTTGTGAGACATCATTCCACCTCTCTGATAGTGTGAGGGATGCCGCCATGGGTCTAATCGTGTGAGACATCATTTGTGTCTCTGGTCTTGTGAGACTTGCCGCCATGTGTTAGTCTTGTGATACATCATTTTATATCTCTGATCATGTGAGACTTGCCTCCATGTGTCTAATCTTGTGAGACATCATTTTATATCCCTGATCTTCTGAGACATGCCGCCATGTGTCTAGTCTTGTGAGACATCATTCCGTATCTCCGATAGTGTGAGGGATGCCGCCATGTGTCTAGTCTTGTGAGACATCATTTTGTGTCCCTGGTCGTGTGAGATATGCCGCCATGTGTCTAGTATTGTGAGACATCATTTTGTGTCTCTGGTCTTGTAAGATATGCTGCCATGTGCCTTGTCTTGTGAGACATCATTCCATGTCTCTGATAGTGTGAGGGATGCCGCCATGTGTCTAACCTTGTGAGACATCATTTTGTGTCCCTGGTCTTGTGATATATGCCGCCATGTGTTAGTCTTGTGATACATCTTTTCATATCTCTGATCATGTCTAGTCTTGTGAGACATCATTCCATATCTCTGATGGTGTGAGGGATGCCGCAATGTGTCTAATCTTGGGAGACATCATTTTATGTCGCTGGTCTTGTGAGATATGCCGCCATGTGCCTAGTCTTGTGAGATATCATTTTGTGTCTTTGGTCTTGTGAGATATGCCGCCATGTTTCTAGTCTTGTGAGACATCATTCCACATCCCTGATAGTGTGAGGGATGCCGCCATGTGTCTTATCTTGTGAGACATGATTTTGTGTCCCTGGTCTGGTAAGATATGCTGCCATGTGTCTAGTCTTGTGAGACATCATTCCATATCTCTGATAGTGTGAGGGATGCCGCCATGTGTCTAATCTTGTGAGACATCATTTTGAGTCCCTGGTCTTGTGAGATATGCCGCCATGTGTCTCGTCTTGTGAGACATCATTTTATGTCGCTGGTTTTGTGAGATATGCCGCCATGTGTCTTGTCTTGTCAAACATCATTTTGTGTCTTTGGTCTTGTGAGATATGCCGTCATGTGTCTAGTCTTGTGAGACATCATTCCACCTCTCTGATAGTGTGAGGGATGCCGCCATGGGTCTAATCGTGTGAGACATCATTTGTGTCTCTGGTCTTGTGAGACTTGCCGCCATGTGTTAGTCTTGTGATACATCATTTTATATCTCTGATCATGTGAGACTTGCCTCCATGTGTCTAATCTTGTGAGACATCATTTTATATCCCTGATCTTCTGAGACATGCCGCCATGTGTCTAGTCTTGTGAGACATCATTCCGTATCTCCGATAGTGTGAGGGATGCCGCCATGTGTCTAGTCTTGTGAGACATCATTTTGTGTCCCTGGTCATGTGAGATATGCCGCCATGTGTCTAGTATTGTGAGACATCATTTTGTGTCTCTGGTCTTGTAAGATATGCTGCCATGTGCCTTGTCTTGTGAGACATCATTCCATGTCTCTGATAGTGTGAGGGAAGCCGCCATGTGTCTAACATTGTGAGACATCATTTTGTGGCCCTGGTCTTGTGATATATGCCGCCATGTGTTAGTCATGTGATACATCTTTTCATATCTCTGATCATGTCTAGTCTTGTGAAACATCATTCCATATCTCTGATGGTGTGAGGGATGCCGCCATGTGTCTAATCTTGTGAGACATCATTTTATGTCGCTGGTCATGTGAGATATGCCGCCATGTGCCTAGTCTTGTGAGATATCATTTTGTGTCTTTGGTCTTGTGAGATATGCCGCCATGTGTCTAGTCTTGTGAGAAATCATTCCACATCTCTGATAGTGTGAGGGATGCCGCCATGGGTCTTATCTTATGAGACATCATTTTGTGTCCCTGGTCTTGTGAGACATGCTGCCATGAGTTAGTCTTGTGATACATCATTTTATATCTCTGAACATGTGAGACTTGCCGCCATGTGTCTAATCTTGTGAGACATCATTTTATGTCCCTGACCTTTTGAGACATGGCGCCATGTGTCTAGTCTTGTGAGACATCATTCCGTATCTCCGATAATGTAAGGTATGCCGCCATGTGTCTAATCTTGTGAGACATCATTTTGTTTCCCTGGTCTTGTGAGACATGCCGCCATGTGTTAGTCTTGTGATACATCTTTTCATATCTCTGATCATGTCTAGTCTTGTGAGACATCATTCCATATCTCTGATAGTGTGAGGGTTGTCGCCATGTGTCTAATCTTGTGAGACATCATTTTGTGTCCCTGGTCTTGTGAGATATGCCGCCATGTGTCTAGTCTTGTGAGACATCATTTTATGTCCTTGGTCTTGTGAGATATGCGGCCTTGTGTCTAGTCTTGTGAGACATCATTCCACATCTCTGATAGTCTGAGGGATGCCGCCATGGGTCTAATCTTGTGATACATCATTTGATGTCCCTGGTCTTGTGATACATCATTTTATGTCCCTGGTCTTGTGAGATATGCCACAATGTGTTTAGTCTCTTGAGACTTAATTTTGTGTCCCTGGTCTTGTGAGAAATGCCGCCATGTTTCTAGTCTTGTGAGACACCATTCCACATCCCTGATAGTGTTAGGGATGCCGCCATGTGTCTTATCTTTTGAGACATGATTTTGTGTCCCTGGTCTGGTAAGATATGCTGCCATGTGTCTAGTCTTGTGAGACATCATTCCATATCTCTGATAGTGTGAGGGATGCCGCCATGTGTCTCATCTTGTGAGACATCATTTTGTGTCCCTGGTCTTGTGAGACATGCCGCCATATGTCTAGTCTTGTGAGACATCATTCCATATCTCTGGTCGTGTGAGATATGCCGCCATGTGTGTAGCCTTGTGAGACCTCATTTTGTGTCTCTGGTCTTGTGAGATATGCCGCCATGTATCTAGTCTTGTAAAACATCATTCCACATCTCTATTAGTTTGAAGGATACCGCCATGGGTCTAATCTTGTGAGACATAATTTTGTGTCCCTGGTCTTGTGAGACATTCCGCCATGTGTTAGTCTTGTGATACATCTTTTCATATCTCTGATCATGTCTAGTCTTGTGAGACATCATTCCATATCTCTGATAGTGGGAGGGATGCCGCCATGTGTCTAATCTTGTGAGACATCATCTTGTGTCCCTGGTCTTGTGAGATATGCCGCCATGTGTCTAGTCTTGTGAGACATCATTCCACATCTCTGACAGTGTGAGGCATGCGGCCATGGGTCTAATCTTGTGAGACATCATTTTATGTCCCTGGTCTTGTGAGATATGCCGCAATGTGTCTAGTCTTGTGAGACATCATTTTATGTCCCTGGTCTTGTGAGAAATGCCGCCATGTTTCTAGTCTTGTGAGACACCATTCCACATCCCTGATAGTGTGAGGGATGCCGCCATGTGTCTTATCTTGTGAGACATGATTTTGTGTCCCTGGTCTGGTAAGATATGCTGCCATGTGTCTAGTCTTGTGAGACATCATTCCATATCTCTGATAGTGTGAGGGATGCCGCCATGTGTCTAATCTTGTGAGACATCATTTTGTGTCCCTGGTCTTGTGAGATATGCCGCCATGTGTCTAGTCTTGTGAGAAATCATTCCATAATTCTGATAGTGTGAGGGATGCCGCCATGTGTCTAATCTTGTGAGACATCATTTTGTGTCCCTGGTCTTGTGAGACATGCCGCCATATGTCTAGTCTTGTGAGACATCATTCCATATCTCTGGTCGTGTGAGATATGCCGCCATGTTTCTAGCCTTGTGAGACATCATTTTGTGTCTCTGGTCTTGTGAGATATGCCGCCATGTATCTAGTCTTGTAAAACATCATTCCACATCTCTATTAGTTTGAAGGATGCCGCCATGGGTCTAATCTTGTGAGACATAATTTTGTGTCCCTGGTCTTGTGAGACATGCCGGCATGTGTTAGTCTTGTGATACATCTTTTCATATCTCTGATCATGTCTAGTCTTGTGAGACATCATTCCATATCTCTGATAGTGTGAGGGATGCCGCCATGTGTCTAATCTTGTGAGACATCATCTTGTGTCCCTGGTCTTGTGAGATATGCCGCCATGTGTCTAGTGTTGTGAGACATCATTCCACATCTCTGACATTGTGAGGCATGCGGCCATGGGTCTAATCTTGTGAGACATCATTTTATGTCCCTGGTCTTGTGAGATATGCCGCAATGTGTCTAGTCTTGTGAGACATCATTTTATGTCGCTGGTCTTGTGAGATATGCCGCCATGTGTCTAGTCTTGTGAGACATCATTTTGTGTCTTTGGTCTTGTGAGATATGCCGCCATGTGTCTAGTCTTGTGAGACATCATTCCACATCTCTGATAGTGTTAGATATGCCGCCATGTGTCTAATATTGTGAGACATCAATTTGTGTCCCTGGTCTTGTTAGACATGCCGCCATGTGTTAGTCTTGTGAGACATCATTCCGTATCTCCGATAGTGTGAGGTATGCCGCCATGTATCTAATCTTGTGAGACATCATTTTGTTTCCCTGGTCTTGTGAGATATGCCGCCATGTGTCTAGTCTTGTGAGACATCATTTTGTGTCCCTGGTCTTGTGAGACATACCGCCATGTGTTAGTATTGTGATACATCTTTTCACATCTCTGATCATGTCTAGTCTTGTGAGACATCATTCCATATCTCTAATAGTGTGAGGGCTGTCGCCATGTGTCTAATCTTGTGAGACATCATTTTATGTCCCTGGTCTTGTGAGATATGCCGCCATGTGTCTAGTCTTGTGAGACATCATTTTATGTCCCTGGTCTTGTGAGATATGCGGCCATGTGTCTAGTCTTGTGAGACATCATTCCACATCTCTGATAGAGTGAGGGATGCCGCCATGGGTATAATCTTGTGAGACATCATTTGATGTCCCTGGTCTTGTGATTCATCATTTTATGTCCCTGGTCTTGTGAGATATGCCACAATGTGTCTAGTCTTGTGAGACATCATTCCACATCTCTGATAGTGTGAGATATGCCGCTATGTGTCTAATATTGTGAGACATCATTTTGTGTCCCTGGTCTTGTTAGACATGCCGCCATGTGTTAGTCTTGTTAGACATCATTCCGTATCTCCGATAGTGGGAGGTATGCCACCTTGTGTTTAATCTTGTGAGACATATTTTTCCTTCCCATGTCTTGTGAAATATGCCGCCATGTGTCTAGTCTTGTGAGACATCATTTTGTTTCCCTGGTCTTGTGAGATATGCCGCCATGTGTCTAGTCTTGTGAGACATCATTTTGTGTCCCTGGTCTTGTGAGACATACCGCCATGTGTTAGTATTGTGATACATCTTTTCACATCTCTGATCATGTCTAGTCTTGTGAGACATCATTCCATATCTCTAATAGTGTGAGGGCTGTCGCCATGTGTCTAATCTTGTGAGACATCATTTTATGTCCCTGGTCTTGTGAGATATGCCGCCATGTGTCTAGTCTTGTGAGACATCATTTTATGTCCCTGGTCTTGTGAGATATGCGGCCATGTGTCTAGTCTTGTGAGACATCATTCCACATCTCTGATAGAGTGAGGGATGCCGCCATGGGTATAATCTTGTGAGACATCATTTGATGTCCCTGGTCTTGTGATTCATCATTTTATGTCCCTGGTCTTGTGAGATATGCCACAATGTCTCTAATTTTTTTGAGACATCATTCCACATCTCTGATAGTGTGAGATATGCCGCTATGTGTCTAATATTGTGAGACATCATTTTGTGTCCCTGGTCTTGTTAGACATGCCGCCATGTGTTAGTCTTGTTAGACATCATTCCGTATCTCCGATAGTGGGAGGTATGCCACCATGTGTTTAATCTTGTGAGACATCATTTTCCTTCCCTGGTCTTGTGAAATATGCCGCCATGTGTCTAGTCTTGTGAGACATCATTTTGTGTCCATGGTCTTGTGAGACATGCCGCCATGTGTTAGTCTTGTGATACATCTTTTCATATCTCTGATCATGTCTAGTCTTGTGAGGCATCATTCAATATCTCTGATAGTGTGAGGGCTGTCGCCATGTGTCTTATCTTGTGAGACATCATTTTGTGTCCCTGGTCTTGTGAGATATGCCGCCATGTGTCTAGTCTTGTGAGACATCATTTTATGTCCCTGGTCTTGTGAGATATGCGGCCATGTGTCTAGTCTTGTAAAACATCATTCCACATCTCTATTTGTGTGAGGGATGCCGCCATGGGACTAATCTTGTGAGACATAATTTTGTGTCTCTGGTCTTGTGAGACATGCCGCCATGTGTTAGTCTTGTGATACATCTTTTCATATCTCTGATCATGTCTAGTCTTGTGAGACATCATTCCATATGTCTGATAGTGTGAGGGATGCCGCCATGTGTTAGTCTTGTGAGACATCATTCCGTATCTCCGATAGTGTGAGGTATGCCGCCATGTGTCTAATCTTGTGAGACATCATTTTGTTTCCCTGGTCTTGTGAGATATACCGCCATGTGTCTAGTCTTGTGAGACATCATTTTGTGTCCCTGGTCTTGTGAGACATGCCGCCATGTGTTAGTCTTGTGATACATCTTTTCATATCTCTGATCATGTCTAGTCTTGTGAGACATCATTCCATATCTCTGATAGTGTGAGGGATGCCGCCATGTGTCTAATCTTGTGAGACATCATTTTGTGTCCCTGGTCTTGTGAGATAAGCCGCCATGTGTCTAGTCTTGTGAGACATCATTCCACATCTCTGATAGTGTGAGGCATGCCGCCATGGGTCTAATCTTGTGAGACATCATTTTATGTCCCTGGTCTTGTGAGATATGCCGCCATGTGTCTAGTCTTGTGAGACATCATTTTGTGTCTTTGGTCTTGTGAGATATGCCGCCATGTGTCTAGTCTTGTGAGACAACATTCCACATCTCTGATAGTGTGAGATATTCCGCCATGTGTCTAATATTGTGAGACATCAATTTGTGTCCCTGGTCTTGTTAGACATGCCGCCATGTGTTAGTCTTGTGAGACATCATTCCGTATCTCCGATAGTGTGAGGTATGCCGCCATGTGTCTAATCTTGTGAGACATCATTTTGTTTCCCTGGTCTCGTGAGATATACCGCCATGTGTCTAGTCTTGTGAGACATCATTTTGTGTCCCTGGTCTTGTGAGACATGCCGCCATGTGTTAGTCTTGTGATACATCTTTTCATATCTCTGATCATGTCTAGTCTTGTGAGACATCATTCCATATCTCTGATAGTGTGAGGGCTGTCGAAATGTGTCTAATCTTGTGAGACATTATTTTGTGTCCCTGGTCTTGTGATTCATCATTTTATGTCCCTGGTCTTGTGAGATATGCCACAATGTGTCTAGTCTTGTGAGACATCTTCCACATCTCTGATAGTGTGAGATATGCCGCCATGTGTCTAATATTGTGAGACATCATTTTGTGTCCCTGGTCTTGTTAGACATGCCGCCATGTGTTAGTCTTGTGAGACATCATTCCGTATCTCCGATAGTGTGAGGTATGCCGCCATGTGTCTAATCTTGTGAGACATCATTTTGTTTCCCTGGTCTTGTGAGATATACCGCCATGTGTCTAGTCTTGTGAGACATCATTTTGTGTCCCTGGTCTTGTGAGACATGCCGCCATGTGTTAGTCTTGTGATACATCTTTTCATATCTCTGATCATGTCTAGTCTTGTGAGACATCATTCCATATCTCTGATAGTGTGAGGGCTGTCGAAATGTGTCTAATCTTGTGAGACATTATTTTGTGTCCCTGGTCTTGTGAGATATGCCGCCATGTGTCTAGTCTTGTGAGACATCATTTTATGTCCCTGGTCTTGTGAGATATGCGGCCATGTGTCTAGTCTTGTGAGACATCATTCCACATCTCTGATAGAGTGAGGGATGCCGCCATGGGTCTAATCTTGTGAGACATCATTTGATGTCCCTGGTCTTGTGATTCATCATTTTATGTCCCTGGTCTTGTGAGATATGCCACAATGTGTCTAGTCTTGTGAGACATCTTCCACATCTCTGATAGTGTGAGATATGCCGCCATGTGTCTAATATTGTGAGACATCATTTTGTGTCCCTGGTCTTGTTAGACATGCCGCCATGTGTTAGTCTTGTGAGACATCATTCCGTATCTCCGATAGTGTGAGGTATGCCGCCATGTGTCTAATCTTGTGAGACATCATTTTGTTTCCCTGGTCTTGTGAGATATGCCGCCATGTGTCTAGTCTTGTGAGACATCATTTTGTGTCCCTGGTCTTGTGAGACATGCCACCATGTGTTAGTCTTGTGATACATCTTTTCATATCTCTGATCATGTCTAGTCTTGTTAGACATCATTCCATATCTCTGATAGTGTGAGGGCTGTCGCCATGTGTCTAATCTTGTGAGACATCATTTTGTGTCCCTGGTCTTGTGAGACATGCCGCCATGTGTCTAGTCTTGTGAGACATCATTTTATGTCCCTGGTCTTGTGAGATATGCGGCCATGTGTCTAGTCTTGTGAGACATCATTCCACATTTCTGATAGTGTGAGGGATGCCGCCATCGGTCTAATCTTGTGAGACATAATTTGATGTCCCTGGTCTTGTGATACATCATTTTATGTCCCTGGTCTTGTGAGATATGCCACAATGTGTCTAGTCTCTTGAGACATCATTTTGTGTCCCTGGTCTTGTGAGAAATGCCGCCATGTTTCTAGTCTTGTGAGACATCATTCCACATCTCTGATAGTGTGAGGGATGCCGCCATGTGTCTAATCTTGTGAGACATCATTTTGTGTCCCTGGTCTGGTGAGATATGCCGCCATGTGTCTTATCTTATGAGACATCATTTTGTGTCCCTGGTCTTGTGAGATATGCCGCCATGTGTCTAGTCTTGTGAGACATCATTTTATGTCGCTGGTCTTGTGAGATATGCCTCCATGTGCCTAGTCTTGTCAAACATCATTTTGTGTCTTTGGTCTTGTGAGATATGCCGCCATGTGTATAGTCTTGTGAGACATCATTCCACCTCTCTGATAGTGTGAGGGATGCCGCCATGGGTCTAATCTTGTGAGCCATCATTTTATATCCCTGATCTTGTGAGACATGCCGCCATGTGTCTAGTCTTGTGAGACATCATTCCGTATCTCCGATAGTGTGAGGGATGCCGCCATGTGTCTAGTCTTATGAGACATTATTTTGTGTCCCTGGTCGTGAGAGATATGCCGCCATGTGTCTAGTATTGTGAGACATCATTTTGTGTCTCTGGTCTTGTAAGATATGCTGCCATGTGCCTTGTCTTGTGAGACATCATTCCATGTCTCTGATAGTTTGAGGGATGCCGCCATGTGCCTAACCTTGTGAGACATCATTTTGTGTCCCTGGTCTTGTGATATATGCCGCCATGTGTCTAGTCTTGTAAAACATCATTCCACATCTCTGTTAGTGTGAGGGATGCCGCCATGGGTCTAATCTTGTGAGACATAATTTTGTGTCCCTGGTCTTGTGAGACATGCCGCCATGTGCCTAGTCTTGTGAGATATCATTTTGTGTCTTTGGTCTTGTGAGATATGCCGCCATGTGTCTAGTCTTGTGAGACATCATTCCACATCTCTGATAGTGTGAGGGATGCCGCCATGTGTCTAATCTTGTGAGACATCATTTTATGTCGCTGGTCTTGTGAGATATGCCGCCATGTGCCTAGTCTTGTGAGATATCATTTTGTGTCTTTGGTCTTGTGAGATATGCCGCCATGTGTCTAGTCTTGTGAGACATCATTCCACATCTCTGATAGTGTGAGGGATGCCGCCATGGGTCTAATCTTATGAGACATCATTTTGTGTCCCTGGTCTTGTGAGACATGCTGCCATGTGTTAGTCTTGTGGTACATCATTTTATATCTCTGAACATGTGAGACTTGCCGCCATGTGTCTAATCTTGTGAGACATCATTTTATGTCCCTGATCTTTTGAGACATGGCGCCATGTGTCTAGTCTTGTGAGAGATCATTCCGTATCTCCGATAGTGTGAGGTATGCCGCCATGTCTCTTATCTTGTGAGACATCATTTTGTTTCCCTGGTGTTGTGAGATATGCCGCCATGTGTCTAGTTTTGTGAGACATCATTCCATATCTCTGATAGTGTGAGGGATGCCGCCATGTGTCTAATCTTGTGAGACATCATTTTGTGTCCCTGGTCTTGTGAGACATGCCGCCATGTGTCTAGTCTTGTAAAACATCATTCCACATCTCTATTTGTGTGAGGGATGCCGCCATGGGACTAATCTTGTGAGACATAATTTTGTGTCTCTGGTCTTGTGAGACATGCCGCCATGTGTTAGTCTTGTGATACATCTTTTCATATCTCTGATCATGTCTAGTCTTGTGAGACATCATTCCATATGTCTGATAGTGTGAGGGATGCCGCCATGTGTTAGTCTTGTGAGACATCATTCCGTATCTCCGATAGTGTGAGGTATGCCGCCATGTGTCTAATCTTGTGAGACATCATTTTGTTTCCCTGGTCTTGTGAGATATACCGCCATGTGTCTAGTCTTGTGAGACATCATTTTGTGTCCCTGGTCTTGTGAGACATGCCGCCATGTGTTAGTCTTGTGATACATCTTTTCATATCTCTGATCATGTCTAGTCTTGTGAGACATCATCCCATATCTCTGATAGTGTGAGGGATGCCGCCATGTGTCTAATCTTGTGAGACATCATTTTGTGTCCCTGGTCTTGTGAGATAAGCCGCCATGTGTCTAGTCTTGTGAGACATCATTCCACATCTCTGATAGTGTGAGGCATGCCGCCATGGGTCTAATCTTGTGAGACATCATTTTATGTCCCTGGTCTTGTGAGATATGCCGCCATGTGTCTAGTCTTGTGAGACATCATTTTGTGTCTTTGGTCTTGTGAGATATGCCGCCATGTGTCTAGTCTTGTGAGACAACATTCCACATCTCTGATAGTGTGAGATATTCCGCCATGTGTCTAATATTGTGAGACATCAATTTGTGTCCCTGGTCTTGTTAGACATGCCGCCATGTGTTAGTCTTGTGAGACATCATTCCGTATCTCCGATAGTGTGAGGTATGCCGCCATGTGTCTAATCTTGTGAGACATCATTTTGTTTCCCTGGTCTCGTGAGATATACCGCCATGTGTCTAGTCTTGTGAGACATCATTTTGTGTCCCTGGTCTTGTGAGACATGCCGCCATGTGTTAGTCTTGTGATACATCTTTTCATATCTCTGATCATGTCTAGTCTTGTGAGACATCATTCCATATCTCTGATAGTGTGAGGGCTGTCGAAATGTGTCTAATCTTGTGAGACATTATTTTGTGTCCCTGGTCTTGTGATTCATCATTTTATGTCCCTGGTCTTGTGAGATATGCCACAATGTGTCTAGTCTTGTGAGACATCTTCCACATCTCTGATAGTGTGAGATATGCCGCCATGTGTCTAATATTGTGAGACATCATTTTGTGTCCCTGGTCTTGTTAGACATGCCGCCATGTGTTAGTCTTGTGAGACATCATTCCGTATCTCCGATAGTGTGAGGTATGCCGCCATGTGTCTAATCTTGTGAGACATCATTTTGTTTCCCTGGTCTTGTGAGATATACCGCCATGTGTCTAGTCTTGTGAGACATCATTTTGTGTCCCTGGTCTTGTGAGACATGCCGCCATGTGTTAGTCTTGTGATACATCTTTTCATATCTCTGATCATGTCTAGTCTTGTGAGACATCATTCCATATCTCTGATAGTGTGAGGGCTGTCGAAATGTGTCTAATCTTGTGAGACATTATTTTGTGTCCCTGGTCTTGTGAGATATGCCGCCATGTGTCTAGTCTTGTGAGACATCATTTTATGTCCCTGGTCTTGTGAGATATGCGGCCATGTGTCTAGTCTTGTGAGACATCATTCCACATCTCTGATAGAGTGAGGGATGCCGCCATGGGTCTAATCTTGTGAGACATCATTTGATGTCCCTGGTCTTGTGATTCATCATTTTATGTCCCTGGTCTTGTGAGATATGCCACAATGTGTCTAGTCTTGTGAGACATCTTCCACATCTCTGATAGTGTGAGATATGCCGCCATGTGTCTAATATTGTGAGACATCATTTTGTGTCCCTGGTCTTGTTAGACATGCCGCCATGTGTTAGTCTTGTGAGACATCATTCCGTATCTCCGATAGTGTGAGGTATGCCGCCATGTGTCTAATCTTGTGAGACATCATTTTGTTTCCCTGGTCTTGTGAGATATGCCGCCATGTGTCTAGTCTTGTGAGACATCATTTTGTGTCCCTGGTCTTGTGAGACATGCCACCATGTGTTAGTCTTGTGATACATCTTTTCATATCTCTGATCATGTCTAGTCTTGTTAGACATCATTCCATATCTCTGATAGTGTGAGGGCTGTCGCCATGTGTCTAATCTTGTGAGACATCATTTTGTGTCCCTGGTCTTGTGAGACATGCCGCCATGTGTCTAGTCTTGTGAGACATCATTTTATGTCCCTGGTCTTGTGAGATATGCGGCCATGTGTCTAGTCTTGTGAGACATCATTCCACATTTCTGATAGTGTGAGGGATGCCGCCATCGGTCTAATCTTGTGAGACATAATTTGATGTCCCTGGTCTTGTGATACATCATTTTATGTCCCTGGTCTTGTGAGATATGCCACAATGTGTCTAGTCTCTTGAGACATCATTTTGTGTCCCTGGTCTTGTGAGAAATGCCGCCATGTTTCTAGTCTTGTGAGACATCATTCCACATCTCTGATAGTGTGAGGGATGCCGCCATGTGTCTAATCTTGTGAGACATCATTTTGTGTCCCTGGTCTGGTGAGATATGCCGCCATGTGTCTTATCTTATGAGACATCATTTTGTGTCCCTGGTCTTGTGAGATATGCCGCCATGTGTCTAGTCTTGTGAGACATCATTTTATGTCGCTGGTCTTGTGAGATATGCCTCCATGTGCCTAGTCTTGTCAAACATCATTTTGTGTCTTTGGTCTTGTGAGATATGCCGCCATGTGTATAGTCTTGTGAGACATCATTCCACCTCTCTGATAGTGTGAGGGATGCCGCCATGGGTCTAATCTTGTGAGCCATCATTTTATATCCCTGATCTTGTGAGACATGCCGCCATGTGTCTAGTCTTGTGAGACATCATTCCGTATCTCCGATAGTGTGAGGGATGCCGCCATGTGTCTAGTCTTATGAGACATTATTTTGTGTCCCTGGTCGTGAGAGATATGCCGCCATGTGTCTAGTATTGTGAGACATCATTTTGTGTCTCTGGTCTTGTAAGATATGCTGCCATGTGCCTTGTCTTGTGAGACATCATTCCATGTCTCTGATAGTTTGAGGGATGCCGCCATGTGCCTAACCTTGTGAGACATCATTTTGTGTCCCTGGTCTTGTGATATATGCCGCCATGTGTCTAGTCTTGTAAAACATCATTCCACATCTCTGTTAGTGTGAGGGATGCCGCCATGGGTCTAATCTTGTGAGACATAATTTTGTGTCCCTGGTCTTGTGAGACATGCCGCCATGTGCCTAGTCTTGTGAGATATCATTTTGTGTCTTTGGTCTTGTGAGATATGCCGCCATGTGTCTAGTCTTGTGAGACATCATTCCACATCTCTGATAGTGTGAGGGATGCCGCCATGTGTCTAATCTTGTGAGACATCATTTTATGTCGCTGGTCTTGTGAGATATGCCGCCATGTGCCTAGTCTTGTGAGATATCATTTTGTGTCTTTGGTCTTGTGAGATATGCCGCCATGTGTCTAGTCTTGTGAGACATCATTCCACATCTCTGATAGTGTGAGGGATGCCGCCATGGGTCTAATCTTATGAGACATCATTTTGTGTCCCTGGTCTTGTGAGACATGCTGCCATGTGTTAGTCTTGTGGTACATCATTTTATATCTCTGAACATGTGAGACTTGCCGCCATGTGTCTAATCTTGTGAGACATCATTTTATGTCCCTGATCTTTTGAGACATGGCGCCATGTGTCTAGTCTTGTGAGAGATCATTCCGTATCTCCGATAGTGTGAGGTATGCCGCCATGTCTCTTATCTTGTGAGACATCATTTTGTTTCCCTGGTGTTGTGAGATATGCCGCCATGTGTCTAGTTTTGTGAGACATCATTCCATATCTCTGATAGTGTGAGGGATGCCGCCATGTGTCTAATCTTGTGAGACATCATTTTGTGTCCCTGGTCTTGTGAGACATGCCGCCATGTGTCTAGTCTTGTGAGACATCATTCCATATCTCTGATAGTGTGAGGGATGCCGCCATATGTCTAGTCTTGTGCGACATCATTTTGTGTCCCTGGTCTTGTGAGACATGCCGCCCTGTGTTAGTCTTGTGATACATCATTTCATATCCCTGATCATATGAGACGTACCGCCATGAATCTAGTCTTGTGAGACATCATTTTGTATCCCTGGTCTTGTGAGACATGCGCATTGCACAAGCCGAGGCAGCCGCGTCTATTTTTTGTTTAAGTATGTTTAAGTATAAAAGTGTCGGCTTATGAAATCACTAGGGTAAACTATACTCGAAATTTAATCACAAACTATTTAAATGTAAAACGGATGCCGATGCAACACGTGTTATAGACAACTTGTTTAAATATAACGAATACTTTGTGACATAAAACCGATACTCCATAACATCGTCAAATGAATAGGCTTTCAGGTCAGTTTAAACCAGCCGACAATTTGCAAGCCGAGTCGGGCCACACAACGCGGCCAACTACTAAATTCAGCCGTCCTTTTGTCTAAGCCAGTCGCATTTTTTTGGCTAACACGGTTCCGGACTGTAATCCAGCCGATGGCGCTGAGCGTTTTATCACTCAAATGTCCAGGCCCCTGTTGATATGTTGAAACCAGTTTTGTATAAAGAAGGTTGAATGCAGCCATAAATTACTGATGGAGTGAAACGGATGTCCATGCTGCACTAAAGGAGCAGTTACGTTCCACTGCTACAAATGTATGTAGCGATAAGGCATTTTCAATGTTATACCTAAATTTTATAAAACTTGTTTAATGCTCCACTCCATGAAAAATAAACCACACTGGCGACATCTGTTGACGACGATGGACACTAACAGCCAGGGTCTCTTATTTTATCAAAGAAAGAGACTGACTGCTGTATCTCAAAGGTTAAAACTTTAAAGTAATAGAAACTAAGAGGTTTCTATTACTTTTAGTCCAGCAGTAGGGCAGATAACCTGGAAATTGCGTTCCACAGAATCTGTATGATGCCACCCTGGCACCATTGTGCGTTTTGCATAGTATGCAAATTAATGCTACCATTACCAAAATTTCTATTTTGCCCCATAACTCACTTATTATACAAGATAAAAAGAACAAATATTGTATCTACACCTAGGTTTCCAGGGTCTCTAATCCAGATTAGCATGTTGCCAAAGTGATCCAATTATTTGCATAATATGCAGTACCACGATATCCAGGGTTTTTTTTTTAAATTTTCAGTTACAAAGTTCCCAGGAATAACACAGATTTGATTATATTTCCCAGGAATAACACAGATTTGATTATATTTCCATATCACTATCTTCCGCTCAGGGTTTGCGTCCTCATATCGGACGCTTTTTTAATTCCATCGTATTTAGTTCATATCTTCTGGTAAACCTTGTGTCCGAAATATTAGTCATTACATTTCAACCTGGACGCTGTTGTGGCAGCAAGATAAGTGGCTTCGGTATAATACGTCGTCATTTTCAACGGCTATTTCGTCGTTTTCAAATGCGTGTGCATGAGCCATGACATAGCTGACCCCGAGGTGCTGTTGTGTGTGTAAACATTACTTGCGTCCGATGCATAGACTTACCACAGCCGATCATTATTTGGCTCGTTGAGCAGTTGAGGCCCATAGACGTTCAGACAAAGGATTCTTTCTTAGTTCTCAAGCGGTTAGTGACAGCTTTTTATATAAATAAATCTTTATCTAACGAGGGCATGGGGCAATACATTTGCAATTGGATTCCATTGTGTTCGTGTGTGTGTGTGTGTGCGTGAGAGACAGAGAGGCAGACAGACAGAGGACACGAACCAATTTACCTGTGCAAGTCACAGCACAAGTACTTCGAGACTGGCCTTAACTTTTAATTTTAATTCATTCATCCAAACACCCAAAGTTAAGATTCTTCTAAAAGTATATGTGATTTTAATTCTCCTGATTGATGTTTACCTTGTTATTCATGCAATAACTGCATTTGCTTAGCTATCGTTATTATATGAATGTGCGTGAGGTAAAAAAATTGCAACGCGACTTAAGGTTGAGAGGGAGAACACATCTGGAACCATTTAGATGTGTTTAAACATAGGCTTTCATTGCCTATGCAAATAAAATATAAATACGGGGATCAAAGGGGGTCGTACATTACCAAAGGGGTTTACCTGTTATTTCGTTTCATGTCAGTTTGTATTTTTACAAAACACAAAAGGTTATTATTTATGTAAGTCAGTACGCTCCATAAGCAGCGGTTACGTTATGCTCAACTGATCGCTACACTACATGCTGCATTAAACCGCGGTTGCCAGTCAGGTTTGGTCACCAGGTGGTGCTGTCTCTGAGGAATTCCCCCAGCGTAATATTTAATCAATCACACTACAGATATCACCAGCACAATCAGATGTTCTTCGAGGTATCGGTCACTTTGCACTGCAGTGGAAAGCGCTTGGTAGCACAGGCCTTTTCCACCCCCCGTTGGAATAAAGACGATGCAATCCTCAACTTTCATCACAGTCTATACTGACTTGCTGGTGTAGCCTGAGGTCAGTTATCCCCCACTGTCTTCATATTTCATATCTTGCAGTGTTACACAAGTTTGCCACGGGATCAGCCGTGTTTGTTTACAATCTAAGCCAATCAGATTTCTTCTACCAGTTCTGCACATTTGTTGTAACGCAGAGCCAATCAGATTTTACTTTATCCAGCGCAAACTGACTGGGAGTTGCCAAACCTGAAGAATCCTGCTTTTTCTCACAGCGTTAGAGTGGAAGGTCACCAGGAGGTCACAAGCTGTGTACAGACCGTAATAATTAAGGTGAAACAGGTTAATATGTAGACGTCGATGGAAAAATGCGATGTCCCATAAAAATAATACAATGTACCCGGCATGACTAGAAATGCCCTGTGAGCATTTCTCATGGTTCTAAGAAACAAAGTGTTCCAAATTCATACCGACGTCTGGGTCACGCTTTGCACGTTTACAACATACCAAAAATGTAATATTTTGGCCAACATTTAATATTTTATAATAATGTAATATTTATGATATTACAGAAATATATAATATTTGATGTTGACATACATATTGATGCGGAGTGCACACACTGCGCAGAATCGGAATAACTAGAGTATATGCTGGGTAGGGTTTGTGAGCATCAAAACCTGCCATCCACAATGTACTGGGATCCTAAATTAACCAGCGGCGAAGGTATTTATATACATGTAATAAAGAGGATAAAGAAGTTGGTTCAAATATGTTAAACATGAATTGTTTCAAGGTAAATTACATATACATGTGCTAAGGACTATTTGTGTTAAATAAGAATTTGTATGCAAAGACATGTGAAATATAAACAGAAGGTGTTTCCTTGAAAAGCAATTTTGATCTTTTGACCTAACATGAACAGAAGAGTGGTACTCATGTGACCCAGAGTCTGCGCAGCGTGAGCCACGTATTCCTCGAGCAGTCCGGCGTACACGTCGTGTCGGATTTTCAGACAGAGGCATTAATAATCGGTGACGATGCGCAGTCACAGAAAGTGACAAACAAACAGAAAGAATAACAACAAAACTTGCGGTGAAGTACAGCCATTCTTAGCTGTAGCAGTGTTTTTCAAAATATGGCAAAATATCTTAATGTAATTGAGACAAAGGGGTTGCGCTTCGCTAGGATGTATGCCGGAAAGTCATGCAAAAGTTATTCTTCAGGAAAAGACTCTCCAAAGTCAGCAAGTTTCTTTCTTTAAAGCATTTAGGCGACAAATAGTATGACGTTGGATGACATATCCAAGTGCTTCAAATTACTTATGTTTGACAATGGATCACTGACTCTGGCAAACATTGTACCAAGATTGTTATTACCCATATAGGCTGACATTATGGCTGCAGCAAAGATTTCCCAAAGGCTGGTTTTGAAAAATCGATGGTCACCGCAAATCTATGTCAGAGAACAAAAGTTGCAGATCGTTGTCAAAGAAATCGATAGGTACTTTTTCCATGTGTTCTCCATTCAATATGGGTAAATGATTTTTAGATGGCAGAAAGAGAATGACCAACATTTTGAGCCTTTACAGCTTAAAAAAAATGTGGGTCAAAGAAGGCAGTACGTTTTGCTAACTGGATTTTGTCCATGAATATTTCGACCAACAGTTTTATTCTTACTCCATTTTGTTTCGTCATTGAAGATAAACGTATGATTTTTATTGTGGGTTTCACAAATGTTGTTCCACATATTACACACGTAGATACAGAGTGTGATTATATAATGCATTTCTGACTTTCATTATTTACCTTGGTAGCTTATGTCTTAATCGAATCAACCGAAAAGACAAGTAAAGGAAAATATTTCTTTTCAGTAAAGGTCAAGTTTTCTATCTTAAGTGTAAAGTTATCTATAACTCTATATATTGCTGAAATTCCATTACAGTAGAGAGCGGGATGCTTTAATGATTGTGTCGTGATGGATTCTAATAATTTAGTGATAACAATACTAGGGGGCTCTCTGTAAATTGCAACTTATTTTAACTTTTTTAAATCTTGATTGGGACAGCGAGTTTATTAAGGATCTCAACATGAGGTGGTTGTTCTTTTCAGGCTTTACATTGTATGATTCTAAACGTAAGTGGTTTAAATACATCTCCTGAAGTTGTAAAGAGTCTGGTCCGAGATAACTGTAACCGAGGTCGAATGACTATAAAAGGGAAAGCCCCTCAAAAGTGTTTTCCATCTGGACATTTTATAGGAACACCTGGAGACGCAGTCTTAATAATCAGTCAAGTGAACGCAGTTGACAAAGGCATTACTTCTTTATGGGTTATACGGTTGTAAAAGAGAAAAAATACTATTACATTGCGCGTAGAAAGTTCAGACACGCCTGTTAAATATGTCCTCATACAGGCTATACAGCCTTCTATAAATCTGAAGATAGATCTTCCAATAGATTTCTTCGATGTTCCTTGAAAGTGAAATCATACAAATGGACTTGTTCAATATTGAACATGCTTTTTCACACATTTGTTTTCAAACACCGAGGGCTAATAAGATCACGTTTGAAAGTTAGACAGTTTGTTTATTGATTTTTTACAACCTTGTGAATATACAACTTACGGATATTCACAGGATATATATATATATATATATATATATATATATATATATATATATATATAAAACATTTATATATAAAACATTTATATATAAAACATTTATATATATATGTATATATATATATATATATATATAAAACCTTTATTTATGTTTTTTAGGTAAGAGCCGATACGTAAAGACCACTACGTAATCTCCACGGACGTATGAAAATGAATAAATACATGCAGTAACACCCATTTAACCTAAAACATGCTATAATTACAATAATATAATTATATGTACAAATATTACTTTAGGGAAAACCCAAAATATGGTATCATATTGAATGAATTAGTCAACATACAACTCATTATAATAATTAAAATATATAGAAACGCATTCGTTTTAGTTCCATATATCGATGAGAAATCTCTTAGTGTTAATGATAAAATTACATGTTTCAATTTACACTTTTCTATTTAAACCTTGTTAACATGAAAGTTGGGAGGGATTTTCATACGAAATTGTGGAACATTTGTTGAACATGAGTTAAACAAACGTGATTGCGAAAGAAAATAACGTATTGATTTATCTTGCCTGGAGTTGCAAGCTGCTTATAAATAGTCAAAATATAAGCGAGGAATACATCATGATGATTGAGGAATGCAGTGTGTACCTCTTAGTGTCGCGTAAAGACACATATCATATGTGCAGATTACATCGTTTCTCGAGAATTCCGGACTCGCCTGCTAATACGTATATATTCATATATATATATATATATTGTTACGGGGTAACATATAGGCGGACCAAACTGTCTCATTAGTGCAGCTTGCTTTTCTAGCGAAGCGGTTGGTTCGCCGTACTTGTGCGCAACCGTTATGGGTTCGAATCCCGGATCACCCAGAATTTACCCTGGGCAATTTGTCTTTGTAACAAGATGGGGACTCGTCCAACGTGACGGTAAACTTTGTGGCCCGGGAATGGTGGTTAGAAGTAATTAGGAAATTACCGCCACCTAGTTCACCGAAGGTGTGACTCCTTCGATTGTATTGTTCTGATAGCAGAACGGATTTTCAGAGGGGGTGTGTTACAGGGTGACATGAATTGGCAGACAGGCTCCGAAATATCGCTGAACCATCGCCCCGGCGGAAATTGACAACCTGGTTGACAAGCTGACCTCTGAGATACGAGACTGTCTAGACCGGGGAACCAATTGACTGATTGGCCGGGGAACCAATTCAATTCAGAGACCAGATAAAATTTCTGGGGCTGACGGTTGATAAGAAACTCACATGGGCGGCTCACATAAAGGATATCAAACAGAGGGTCAAAGCGAAACTAAACTGCTTAAGAGTGCTAAAAGCAGGAGGAACAGGTGGCATGTCTACCCAAAGTTTGATATACCTTTATAAAGTCTGGATCAGACCGGTCATGACATACGGATGCATAGCCTTGATCTCAGCTAAAGAGCACCACATTAAGAAACTTCAACGGCTTCAAAACTGAGCCTTAAGGACGGCCTTGAGACTCCCGCCTCGGACTTGGGTGTCTGTGCTTCACGAGAAGGCAGACATAGAATACGTGAGCGATCACATTCCAAGGTTGAGCAAAGGCTATGTCGAAAAGGTGAAGCAAGAGAAGTTTTATACAGACCTCAAAATGTGGCTCGACTGGCAAAGGATCAGCGGCAAACTACGGAACCCCGGCACTATCAACCCACTCGAGAAAGTGGGGGAGGGGTAGAAAGGCTCCGGAGCACCGCAGCGCCCGACTGCAAATGTACTAAACGGGCCGTCCATCGGATTAGGACGTAAAATTTGCGGTTCCGTGTCCAGAAGGGGATGGGCACGCAAAAGACCCCATACTGTTTTTCGATAGAAGAGTAGGCCAGCCTGTTCCCGACAGTATGGAACCCAGCCCTTTAGAGTCAGCCGTTTGGTGGATAAAAGATATGGGGATCCCGAAAGGATCAGGGACAAGGCTCCAAGACGAAAAAAAACCGGTGGGGGGGGGGTCCGGTTAGGACCAGCAGGGACAAGGCTCAAGGCATGATGGCACAAGCACCAGAGAAGGCTCCCGTGAGGCTCCGATCGAACGAAAACTGTACCTGGCCGACAGGGACAAGGCTCAGGGCGGGACTTACGGAAGTCCAGGGGTAGTCCGGTTGCGCTCGGACGTTACTGGCAGGTTGCGAGGCTCAGGCTCCTGGAAAACCTGGGGGATACCCCTGTGGTAGGCTGAAGGCGAGAGCGGACCAGGCATAACAAACTGGCGTGCCAGTTCTGGCAACCTCAGTGCAAACCCAATGCGAAGAGACAAAACTGCGGCTTAGAAACCCCTATAGTTATTGCCTGAACGGTGTAACGGGTATCGGGTGTAACGGGTAGATCTCATGTATTTGCATAAACTACGTACATTCTGAAACAGAATGATGTATCATTTCAAAACTGATTATGAACTGATTAAGTCCCAATCTATTCATTATTCCTCTTCATGCTCTGCGTGACTGGCAATATGAATAATTCATGTAATATCATCTGAATACTCTGTACACCAGGACTAAATTGTAATACATGTTGTATTCTCTAACTATATTTTCTAGGCAGCAGAAGTACCGTCAATCTCTTATAGCGATATATCAGTGATATGTATCAAATGTTGTGATAGCTCGAGATGTTTTATCCAGTTCTGTCTGATGGTAACCTATCCAGAGAATTAGTAGCGAGTATTTTCTTTTTTATTTGAGATTAAAGATGTCATATTTTAGCAAACCAGACGCGGATAAAAAACATATCCATAAAAGAAGAAAAAAGGGTAAATTTGAATTGGTAACACTACTGCACAACTTTTAAGATGAACCATGTATATTGTATGATGATACAACTACATAATATATTGTGCAGCGCCATTTAACATGGATAAAACTTAACCAGTCAACATTGAAGCATAGGCAGAAGTGTTTCTGCTGTTGTTCAAAGTCTTAACTTCCAAGTAAAATTGTTCTGTGCATAAATTTACATATACAGCACAAATTTATATATTAAACGTCCCATTATGATTCCCATGTCTCTTGGAAAGCGCAGAGCGGAGACGGGACCAAAACACTGGTATATTATCGATCATCTCTTCACCAGGCCACACAAGATACGTGTGACGCCTCATTATGGCCACCAAGGTGGGAGGCATGTCGATGGTCCGAATTTCTTCAAGTAATATAACAATCAGTTTATCAATGCCCCTTTCCATCATGTGAATTTGCGCCATGTGCATTTCAAATTTACACCAACCACTGTTAATGAAGTGCCATGACAACCCAATTATAGTTTTGCGACTAGTCGATATACTGCGAAGAATATTTTCTTCATTTAGCCACCCGATTTCAAAGTTCCTATGATGAAAACACAGCTGGAAAGGTGTTTCCCCTCCATCTAGGTTTGCAACCAGGTGGTTGTCGACCCATGGTAATTCTCTCTCGTCGTAGGCTATAAAAGCATCGTATTGAAAAGCCCCGTCTTCCTCAAACAGTTCGGCATAGAGTTCGCGCCGAATTTTCACACGGAGGCAGAAATATTTGATGCCCCATCGGTGACGATACGCAATCACAGACAGTGACAAACAAACAGCCAGAATAACAAGACAACCTGTGGTGGCATAAAGCCATTGCAAACACAAGCAGTGCTTTTCAAGATATGGCGAAATATCTTAATGTAATTGAGGCAGAGGTGTTTGCTTTCCGCCAAGACTGCAACTTATTTTCTCAATATTCCTAAAACTTTTAGAAATGTACTGATTAATTTTAAAAAGTATAACGAAATACATGAACATTTTAAAGGGTTACCGCTCAGATTCATGGTCAAATTCCTTCCATCTCTTTCTGCCGCTTTAAAGACATAGGTTGGTTGTAAAACAACTTCTCTCTTCAAGAACAAAATTCTATTATTTGAAATGTCCCAAGTTATCAGAGATTTTGAAGTGTTGACACACGCTGGAAAGTCAAGCAAAAAGTTGTTCTTCAGGAAAAAGACTCTCCAATTTTAGCGAGTTCCTTTCGTTGAAGAACTTACGTGATAAATAGAATATGCCGTCAGAAGTAAGATCTAAATGTTTCAGATTACTGAAGTGTGGCAATGGATCATCGAGTCTAGCAATCATGGTACCAGATTTGTTATAATCCATACTGGCTGACACGATAGATGCAGCAAAGTTTTTGCCAAAGGCTCGTTTTGTGAAGTTGTATATTTTGTTATTTGAGATGTCCATCGATATATCAAAGGCTGGGTACCGCAGTTCAATTATAAATCCAGACCGTGAGGTCCCAAATATTACTTGTGCGAGAATCTTGTCCGCGAAATAGAGGGAAATTTTTCCCATGTTTTCTTCATTTAATAGGTATGATCGATGTAGATGAGAGAAAGTTTAGCAAAATGTTAGATGTCAGAAAGGTTTGTAAAATGTTTAGCCTTAACAACTGAGAGATTTTTGGGCCAATGAATGCGTTGCGTTGTGCTAACTGAATTTTGTCCAAGAATATTTCGACCATCAGTTTTATTCTTATTCCGTTTTGTATCGTCACTTGAGGTAAACGTGTGATTTTTAGTGTGGTTTTGAGAATGTTGTTCAGCATTAAAACCGCGTAGATGTTAAGTGAGAATTAATGTCTTGACCGAATTCTTTGTAAGTCCTTTATGAAAGAGCCTGTTAAATTTATGGAATGAAATGTCTGATACGTTTAAGGATAAAAATGATTATGGCTCTTCTATAACGTTTATGTTAAAGTACACGTCTCTGTTTATATATCAATAGGCCTATTCATGTTATAAAATAAATACGACCCTTTCATATTTATGTTTAAAAAAGTATGCTCCTCTTTAGAACCGATACGCATCTCGTGTATAATTGTATTAATCTTTGCTCCCCTGTGACGTATACATGCCGAATCCTCTCATAAGAATCAATATTGAAACTAAAGCTCAAAGACATTTTTTCCCAAAATCAATTTGGTTCTTTCTATAGTAGTGTATGTTCACTTCGTTT
Organism: Sipunculus nudus; assembly: GCA_026874595.1. Taxonomy (NCBI): domain Eukaryota; kingdom Metazoa; phylum Annelida; class Sipuncula; order Golfingiida; family Sipunculidae; genus Sipunculus; species Sipunculus nudus. Next base: position 7,380,379 of record CM049318.1, on the reverse strand, counting down.
ATCGAGGGACGGGTTTCTTTTGTACGTCGGTATGCATGTGTCAGACGGTTTACACTTGGATAAGACAGTGTCATTTATTTTTTTTTTGTAATATATATTGTTAACAAGTCCCACATAACAACAGTTGGGGATCCCTGTTAGCTCAGTGGTAGAGCAGACGACCGGCAATCGGAGGGTCATGGGTTCGATTCCCATACGGGGTGATCCGACTTTTTCTGTGTATTCTTGTTCTATATCTCCATGGGATGGACCAGCATGGCCATTCAACATCTTTCTATAAAATATTTGATGCACACCATAAAAGGCCATCAGTTTATCACTGCTACATGCAAAGTCGCCGTGTCGACACATGTAGTATGTATAATACCAGTCACAGTAGTGACGTCACTTCGCTGGTTCCAATGAAAGTGTGCTGATACACAGAGGAAGTTGGGGATCCCTGTTAGCTCAGTGGTAGAGCAGACGACCGGCAATCGGAGGGTCATGGGTTCGATTCCCATACGGGGTGATCCGACTTTTTCTGTGTATTCTTGTTCTATATCTCCATGGGATGGACCAGCATGGCCATTCAACATCTTTCTATAAAATATTTGATGCACACCATAAAAGGCCATCAGTTTATCACTGCTACATGCAAAGTCGCCGTGTCGACACATGTAGTATGTATAATACCAGTCACAGTAGTGACGTCACTTCGCTGGTTCCAATGAAAGTGTGCTGATACACAGAGGAAGTTGGGGATCCCTGTTAGCTCAGTGGTAGAGCAGACGACCGGCAATCGGAGGGTCATGGGTTCGATTCCCATACGGGGTGATCCGACTTTTTCTGTGTATTCTTGTTCTATATAACAACAAACAACACAGTATCATACATGAAAACCACAGGGGGTACATTAAAGGCCCCTAACGCCAAACACAATTGTGAATACTATATTTAGTATATCTGTAAATTACGACTAGAATAAAAAAAATATCGATTATGTCTAAATATATTCGGAAACTCATGTGACAGAGGGTTCCCTACCAGCATGAAGTAATGGCCAACCGATGTAACAAGATGTCATATGACGTTGAAATATCTTATTACCAACCCCTAGCAGGGTCTTGTAGTTCGTGAGACCATTATTTTTGGGTTTCCCTTTCTCTCAGAATGCGCATGCTTTATTGTCAGTTCATATAAATATACATATAAATACGTATCAGTTGTTACGGAACCTAATATCACCAGATCACGTGGTCGTGACGAACATAAATTTTGTAATGGAGATTAAAAAAAAATCAGATTTTGTAACACTAGGCAGCGTGAAATGTCTACGGGAATGAATAAAGAAGTTAGTGTTTTTTGTTAAAAAAATAATTATAATTTATTCTTCAAACAGACCTAACATTACAAAACACTAAATCAATACAATTATACAGTATAACAAAAGAACAATAGTAAATCAATACAAGTATATAAATAAAGTGCACAGTACCTGGATACCACCACTGTCACAGCGACAAAAGTCCTTTAAAGCATAAATCTTCTCAGAGAATAACAGTCCAGTTCAATCACATAATCAACCCGTTGTAATCCAAAAGTGAAGTTCTAATAGTGATCCTAAGGCAAACTGCAGACTAATTAAATCCGTTACTATTTCTAAAACACAGCCCCTTATTTATAACTTTTCACCTCAAGCCGAGAACTTTCCATTTTCGAACAATCCAAAGAACCTAACATGATACACAGTACACACGCGTTGCAGGAAACATATAGAACAAGAACACTGTGCTTCTACATGCCAGGCTTCACACGTGGGCCGGCCCGGTTCGGCCAGGCGAAAGCCCAAGATTAACACGTGGGCCGCACCCGGCCAGCTAGAACAAGGAACGCTGTAGCACAGCAACGCCCTGGGCTTGAGTCAAACACGAATCAGAATGTCAACAGCGCACAATAAAAGAGACATGTCAACAGCTCACAATAAAACAGACATCTGTAACACAGTGTGTATATTAATGTATTACTTTCTGTGCACCATTAAGTATTTTTACTTTTTTTATTGGTAATCGATAATAAACACAATGCACGCTTCGCTTTAACAACAAATAATAATACCAAATAATCCTGAATTAGCCATTAACAGTTTCGTTTTATTATTTATACCGCCTTTAAAAGTCTACTTTTGGTATGCTGTTTGGGCTTTTTGAATGAAACATGATAACAGATGATATATGTTGACAGATGATATATGTGATGATGCAGGTACTTTCATTTTCTTAATAGTTACACCACGGCTGCAATAATGGGCCACGATGCAGAGTGCGATTTCGTATTATAAATAGGGCCCATAACACACAAAACGAAAAACAAAACCAAAATAATGTAGGGGGCGCCCCAATTTTGTTGGCGGCACTCTTGGCCCATTATACATTAATATACCGCAAAAAATCTGAATAACAAGCTTTTAACGGACAGGTAATGGAGGAAAGCCGATAGACGAACTTTATTTTTTATCACAGGTAAGCTGAAAAAGTTAAAATTCACGAGTGCTTCTATAATTAATTTGTATCACAATGAGACACATGAAGCTGGTGATGTTTAACAGGGAATGATACATGTACTGAAAAGGGGAGGGACTTTCCTCGGGGAGGGGGGGGGGGAGGGGGTTGGTGAGTTGCCGACCTGGTTTCTTAACAACAAACCTGCTGTGGTCTTTTCAGTTTCGTGTTTAAAATACACGGTAGTTTTAGCAATGACATATTGTCGGCGTGTGAAGCATTGGCCTGAGATCTAGGTTGTAAAATGGTGCAAAGGATGGAGTGGACAGACCGTCAGATTCTGGTAGATGGTATAACAAAGAAATTCAAGTTTGTTGAACAAAACAAATTCCATGGTCTGGAGTAAGGGCTTGAGATCGACTTCCATTCCTCTGGACAGTCCATGGATTTGTCATTTGCTTCGACCCCGTTAAAAGACTTAGAATTCTTCGCCTAATAACCGCCTCCCTTTTTAAATTTGACTCAGGTTTCGAATGGTTTGCCATTCCTGCGGGCCCTGTGTGTGTCATCCCATTGCTGGGGCATAACACCAAGGAACCCCCGAAAGGAGCACTCGTTTGTGAGTGAAACACGATTGTTAGGCACCATCTGACCATTAAACCTACAGAGCGCTCACACTGCATGGGTGGGGCCTGAACGTGAAAAATCTCACGCTTGGATTCGAATTCGGTACCACATGGTTTGAATCCTGCGCTCCACCTCTAGACCATAGAGGCCGGAGCAAGACTTCTAGTTTTAGCTAAAAGTTGTTTTTATTCATATTTCATTAGGAAACATCAGGCTAAGACATTATGATATGATATAAAACACAAATTAAAAGTCACTATTTGTTGGTTTTAGTCGTGCAAGACTTATAACTGTTCAAAACGCTGAATTTTTAAAATCGCCTGGATTTTATTTAAATAAGTGACGTGTTTATTGATTGTCCTCTACCTTATAGTATCACTCACGCGTTTTAAGTCTCGTGTGTGGGTCAACAAAATATTACACTGCTATCTAAAACCTGAAACCAGTCAACGACGGCGGTACACCTTAAACAGTTACTAGGTTACAGGGTAATGACGTGCACATCAGTGCTTAGCAACACTAATCGTTACATGTTTAAAATAAAATTACAAATTCCTGGACCATGCTTCCTTTTAAACAAAAATCCATGTATATCTAATGAGAACGTGATATTGGCAAGCAATATAACATTGCATATAGAGACCTGTGCATAGTCGAAACGACTTTGAATGTTGGTGCATTACATCACCATCTTAAAAATAGCAATTTTTGCAACTGTGGTGTAGCTGTTCTCTGGTACCTAGTCCTTTCAGGGTGTTAGAATTTATGATTTCTACTAAAACGTATCTAAAAATTAAAACGTAAGGCCAAAATAAAAAAAAGGTATGGTTCTTAGGCACTATTTTTTCAGAAATCAATGCGGGCGGGCGCTTTTTTTATTACAATTTTTTTGTTATGTTTCGATAAGAATGTCAGATGATAAGGGAAAAGCATGAAAATAACAGTTTTATTTTGCTAAATAAGTAAAAACCCTACAAAACAAAGGAAATTGTATGGTTTTATCTTCTTGAAAGAAATGTCGGAGCGGCAGCAGCTCGAAATTGGAATTTTTTTTTTTTATTTAAAATCAAAATAAAAAGTTTTGATGCGGGGGTTTAAAATTGATTCGGGCGGTGCCTGAGAACAATACCTTTAATTTTTTTTGGCCTGATCCCTTGCACCGAAAGACGTAACACGGGCACAGCTCTGATCACGGCAGTCGGCCAGAGAACCCTAAATAAGTTCTACACTTTGCCGGTAGGTGGCAGTATCATCAGCACTGGCCACACCCTTCTCCGGGCATGTCTGTCTGTATGAATGTCAAGAATACCTATTGGTCCCGAATATATAGGATATAGTTCAGGTGGGAAGATCTGCCCCTAATTAGCAGTATATATACAACACAAGCTGAAATGGCATTGCTTGATATGGTACTACCATGCCTTCACTCGAGTGTACAAATAAAAAAGTTAATTTTAAATTTTAAACTAACAGCTTCTTACCTTTTATCTGGACAATGTCTGCATAATAAGTGACCCATGGGTCATGACGCTCATCCGACTGACATGTTGACAAAATGTCCTTGCATAGGGAACTAATTAAGAAAATGGATGTGGCACCATCATTCACGCTAGTTAGCTTAAGTTCATTAAGATGCATAAGCACACCAAATTTTAGGACAATCCATTCACCCATTCCTGAGGAATCTCGCAATTCGTGTGTATTTTGCATTATTTCTGGGGTGCTCAAACATGTCACATAAGTTGGAAAATATGAGCTATAGACACCTATAATTTCAAGTTTGCAAGGAGATTTTTTATAGACCTGTATGGATGTCAAATTAGAGGATTCTAGGTCCAATGGTTTTGATTTGTGCCAAGCTTTTGTTTTCAACTTTTAATTGTTTTGATTGCACTTTTGAGAGCCATAGCTCAAAGGTATGGGTTAGAGAGACTTAATTTCAGGTTTCTTTGGAGACTTTTCATGGACCTTCCAGGATGTCAAGTTGAAAGATTCTAGGTCCAGTCAATATGATTTGTGCCCTGTTAACAGATGACCGCATCTTTGAAGGTCTAAAAAATAGAAAGAAAAAAATGTAAAAAAAAAATAAATAAAAAATACTGGTGGCACCACCAGTCTGCAGAAACTGATGAAACATTTCGTGACCAATATCCATGCAAAGAATTATGGTGATCAATGCATTAGTTGTTCAGATACTTGAGCTTTTGTATCAAATTTCCATTATTCTGGGGGACATAGCTCAGAAAATATGGGTGACACAGATCTAATTTCAGGTTTCCATGTAGACTGTTCATGGCTTTCTCTGCATGTCAAGATACAAGATTCTAGGTCTAGTCATTACGATATATGCACATCTTTAAAGGTCTTAAAAACAACGAAAAAATCTTTTAAAAAATACAGGTGGCGCCAATGGTCTGCAGAAACTGATGAAACATTTCATGACCAATATCCATGCAAAGAATCATAGTGATCAATGCATTAGTTGTTCAGATACGTGAGATTTCTATGAAATTTTCCATTATTCGGGAGGATACATCGTACCCCCATAGCCAGAAAAATTTGGGTAACAGAGACCTTATTTAAGGTTTTCAATGAAATTTTCATGGACCTCTCTTGTTGTTAAGTTAGAAGATTCAAAGTCCAGCGGTTACGATTTGAGTCCTTTTAACAGATGACCACATCTTTAAAGGTAAAAAAAATGAGAAAAAATCGTAAAAAATCGAAAAAATTACAGGTGGCGCAACCAGTCTGCAGAAACTGATTCAACACTCCATAATATCCATGCCAGGAATCATGGTGATCAATGCATTAGTTGTTCAGATACTTGAGCTTTTGTATGAAATTTTCCATTATTCTGGGGGTACTTCGAAGCCGCATAGCTGGAAGAATATGGGTAACAGAGACCTTATTTCAGGTTTTCAAAGAGATTTTACATGGACCTCTACGGATGTCAAGTGAGAAGATTCTAGGTCCAGGGGTTACGATCTGTGCTCTGTTAACGGACAGACGGCCGGACGGACGACGGACAAAGGGTGATTGCTAAAGCTCAGATGACTTACAATCAGCTAAGCTAAAAATGAACGTATTTTGTTTGATTGGTATGGTACATGCACAGCAAGTTTACATAATAATTATTCATAAAATATTAAAACTGTTTTATTTATCGGTCTGAAAACGGTTTAGTTCTTAGAAACAGTCTGCCGTCTGATCAAACAAAAAATAGCTGCTGGCATATAGCAACAAAACGTTCAAACTAAACGTTCATGCAGGATATAAATGTACACAGTACAAAAATAATTATTATATGAAGCAACTATGACAAACTGACTGGTAAATCAGCAGTCGAAACCTGGCCATATTTGATGTTAAGCAGCATATTAGTACCTTATTTGTCACCTTACTATGGATTAACAAGGCATTCCTTTTAAAATCTGTGAAGATAGAACTCTTTTGAGTTTTGCAGCACGGGCTCTGTTAGAGGGCTGCAGGGACTTGGCCGTTCGCGCTTCACACGTCCTGGCTGCACAAATAACAGTTGCATTCTCACAGTTCATGTGAGTGTTAATACATATGTAACAACTGTATCTTTGATTTTCTTTAGAGATAAGAAAGTATGTCATAGAAATGTATAATATGGAACTGTATCGTAAAGAATAGAAGAGGAAAGCATAGCATGGAATAACTTGCACTTCATAGTAAAGTATAGTATAGTATAGTATAGTATAACATAGCATATTATAGTATAGTATCGTACATAGGGTAATGAAATGTATAGCATAGAAAATACATGGTCGAGCGGATCTTAAACAAACACACATTTATATATTCACACACATGCACACTAACATGCCATTGGACAATTCCGACCAAAGTGCACTTTGAGTTCTATTCCATCTGGATGATGATAATAATAACTAGAAATATACTCAGAGAGCACAGACCTCCACCAAGGCAGCTCATTACCCCCATATGGCATTGTCAGATATGCAGCATTTTTCCTTTTTAAAAAATTCCTGATCAAGATGATGATCTGACACGTGCTGCCAACTGGCGTGAGATCAGTAAACAAGGCAGATCGTTGTAGATCTTATACACTGGTCCCGGATGCATTGGTGACAAACTAACAAATCTCTGAGTTGATGAAAAATATTCTTTATTTTAACTATACAGGGGTTACCAGGCCCCTGTTCAGGGCTTGGCCCCCCGTGTGTAACTGACTCTACCCCCACAACATATCTTCAATAATGATTCATAAAACCATTTGTAAACCAATCAGAGATTTCCCTGACGTGTCACAACAGATGCAATTAAAGAAAGGTGTGCACAGGAGCTGAATGAAAGTGCAATTAGACTGAATGGAGTTGCCATGTAATCAAGGCTAAGCAATTACAGTCATTATGTAAATACCCGGCAATCCAGCTCTGACACTTGAATACACAAAGTCCCAATTAACTTAAACACCTGCACCTTACATGTAACATATTCATGATGAAATACAGAGAGTGAGAATTGTAGTAATAGACTGGCCCTTAGTACATTACGTGGCTGAAATCGTTTCCCTAAATAACGTCTATAAAACACATGAGATTTGGGCCTCATTTAAATAATTTTCAAAATAAATTCTTATAATACATTTTTAAGTGGGAATCTGTTGTTTCTACGGTCAAATAAGGCCAAGAAAATTAGGGCTTGTGTATCTCATTTTCTGGCAAGTCTGGTTCGAATGCAGTGAAGCCCTCCAAATAGTTCCACACATGTATTTGAGTAACAAATTTTGATTGGCCACGGATTTAAAAATATTTGACTGATACCATCAACTTTCTTTGAGATAATGCTTAACATACCTTAAAATCAAACAAAAGGTTTTTAAAGACCTCCTGGTATAAAGGCTAGAGCTAACCAGAGCAGGCCAAACCAGTCACTACTCTCCTTCAGATCATGTAAAGAAATAGGACCACGTAATTTTATATGAGGGTAAGAACTGCTCCGTTTACTGATCTAATGCCATAGCGCACCATATTATAAAAATATAATATACATTTTTCCTTGATCCAGGTGGTTTTCCGGACCTCCCGAAAGATGTAATTAAATGATTCTTGTATGATTGCCCAGCTATCTGGAATATTTCATAATAATAATAATAATAATAATAATAATAATAATAATAATAATAATAATAATAATAATAATGCCCCCCCCCCCCCCCCCCCCCCCCATCCCCAGAGCGATTCCAGCACCCTCTATCAGATTACAACAGGCAAAAGTCGCAGTACACTATTTTACCACCAGAGGGCGACCACTACTTTTAAGTCATCACTCTTTTGGACACGAGGCTGTATTTATTTTCCCTATATAACATCTATAAAACACCTGAGGTTTGGACCTCCTTTAAATAATTTTCAAAATAATTTCTGATATTATTTTTTTTTTACTTGAGAATTTGTTGTTTCTTCAGTCAAACTAGACCAAGAAAAAGGGGGCTTGTGTATCTCCTTTTTTAACCATCCTGGCACGAATGCAGTGAAGCCTAAAATACCCCACCAAGCAGTCCCAAACAAGCATTTGGACAACATCTCTTTGATTGGCCACAGATTAAAAAAATTGACCAATACTGTCAATTTTATTGGAGATTATGCTCAACATACTTAAAAAAACAAACAATGGGGTGTTTTTGATGCTCCACCACATGATGGCTAGAGCCAACCAGAGAAAGCCAGACCATTCACTACTCTCCTTCAGGCTCGGTGACCCCAGGTCATGTAAACAAATAGGACCACGTGACCTTTTGGATCACGAAGTAACTTTATTCCGATATACTTGCACAACATGTGTCTCTTTTTCACACATTTTATCTCTAATAATAATAATAATAATAATTAAATAATAATAATAATAATAATAATAATAATAATAAAATAATAATAATGATGATTATAAAATAATAATGATAACATAATAATAATATTATTATTATCAGTTTTATTATTATTTTAATAATAAGAATAATAAAAAAACATGTTATTTCCGCATCTATTTAAACTTTTAACCATTCACTGTGACTACGAGTTAGGCTAAATGATTTCAAATTATTATTTTCAAATTATTTACAGAAACTGTTCTTATTAACAGGTTATAATAATAATAATAATAATAATAATAATAATAATAATAATAATAATAATAATAGTAATGTTCCCCCAGGAGCGATTGCAGTGCCTTCTATCAGATTACAACCGGCAAAAGTTACAGTACACTATTTTACCACCAAGGGGCGACCACTACTTCTAAACCATCATTCTTTTGGATCACGAAGTAACTTAATTCCGCTATACTTGCACAACATGTATCTCTTTTTCACACATTTTCCCCTGAATGCAGTGAAGAAAATATGAACTGTGGAAATTCCCTTCCTCCTCAAATCCTACTGAAGTCTCGAGTACGTGTTCAAACGTAAGCTATACATGTATAATTGGTGGAACTTGTGACTGAGTAAACAGACAAATCAAAATATATCTTTTCACTAAATATATGATGCATTTTAAGCCGATAAACAGGAGAGACGGAACAGATATCATTTCACTATCTAGGTGATGCACGTTCTTGACTTGAAGTAATTGGACGATGCCAAGTGTGTCTTATGGGGCATTCTCCCATATATCTTGTGAAATCCGACATAATTTTGCGAAGGGCCTATCGTGGTGCCATCTATTAGAAATTACACTGTGTGTATCCAGGAGGTAAACTCGGCCCATGCTGGTCAACAGATCTCCAAGCGTGTAGCTGTGGACCCGTAGCAGCATAAGAACGGGTAATTTTCTAGTTATAATGATATAAATAATATAAATAATAATGATAATAATTATAAAATAAAAATAATAACATAAAAATAAGATCATTATTATCAGTTTTATTATTATTTTAATAATAAGTATAATAAAACATGTCATTTCCGCATCTATTTAAACTTTCAACCATTCACTGTGACTTTCAAATTATTAATTTCAAATTATGTACAGAAACTGTTCTTATATACACGACAATCACATCGTGTACATCAGCAGTATCAGCACAGTCTTCTCTGTGATGTTCCAGCAAATCGGTGATACGTTAGGAGCTTGGTCTGTGGTTGAATCGACACTGAGAGCATAAGATGCCAGAGGGCGCAGTGATCGCACAAAACACCGACACCTTCCGACATCTTTCGCCATCTAGTGGTAATCAGTCGAACTACGGCGCCCTTGCAATGTTAACTGCTGGTCGGACCTGCAATCAGACTAACATAATAATTACAAGGCGGCATTTACATAAAATGTTTATAATGATTTCGGCTTACCATAGAACCATCTACGACATCTTTACGGTACAACTTTATTTACGACATAGACCGTACATTGGTTCTTCCGTCTTTATGCCGTTCAGCCATTTTTAAGGATATTTCTGTTACTTAATTACTGAAATTCGTTTGTTTATTGTCATCTGACACTTTGAATGTGCGAAACGGGGACAAACAAGCCTTTATTTAATTAAAACGGATCGTTATATAATGTGATATTTATCAAACACGTTTATGTGATTAAAACTCATCATGGTTAAATGGTACATCAACACTCGGGTCTCTAACACACAGCGTAACAGACGTGATACACACAGCGTAACAGACGGGATACACACAGCGTAACAGACGTGATACACACAGCGTAACAGACGTGATACACACAGCGTTACAGACGTGATACACACAGCGTAACAGACGTGATACACACAGCGTAAAAGACGTGATAAACACAGCGTAACAGACGTGATACACACAGCGTAACAGACGTGATACACACAGCTGCAGAGACCGAAAAAAATATGAATTTAAATGTGCTAATTAAAAATTTAAGTAAATACACGAATCTAAGCCTTTCCGTAAATTGAAAAGTTATACTATAAATCCCGACATGCTTGAACAACATTGTCTTACAAAAACCACAATTAAAATGTTTCTTGTTTAATGACGACTTTCTTTTTAAACTTAATGTCATCTTGGTATATGATACACACTTGTGACGAAGTCAAGACCAGCCAATCCGAGATCAAGACCAGGCCCGACAGCATGGCGACCGAAACCTAGATCGAGTCCAAGGCATATCAGACCTAGAACACGTGACCATAAGTGACACTACTTTCTCTTGACAAAGTTAAAATTCACATAAAATATCAGAGAACCGTCTATTAGCAGCGGATGCTATATTGCTTCTAGACCTACAGGCAGTAAAACAGGCAGTGAGATATGTAATTAATTTTGCTATGGAAAGAAAAAAGAGGAAAGTCACACGAGAAAAATCGTGAACTTCCGAGACCAAGACCTTAAATACAAACTGGTTTCGCGATCCGTCCCGAGAGCAGGACCGACTATAAGACCTGTCACTAATAAACACCATCATAAAGAGTTTTAAAGATGATAATAGTATACAGACAAACAAACAGACGAACATAATGAACAGAGAGAGACTTACGGGATTCAAACAGCTGGGTTTTGTACGCCGCATTTCCATGAAACTAGCGATTATTTGCATCCGTGTCCCGCCAACGCATATCTGTGAGTGAGTTTACCCGCTGTGCTCATACTGCGCAGTCAATGCAGGGGCCTCACGCTGTTTTGTCAGCAGGGCAAGCAATAGGTTACTAAGATCTGAAAATATTTGCTTCCCTGGTAAAGTAATCCAGACTATATGGTGGACCTACATAGATCTGTGGATATATGCCCATCACACAGGCACCCCAGCCATTGAAGCTGTGACGTCACACCTACCTGGCAATCTCGTCTAAGGTTCGTCGGGTACAGCCTGGGCCACGGGTAACTTTTCCAGAAGATGAAACTGCATTCCAAAGGCATTACGTAAACGCTAAACGCAAGTGTTAACGTTTTGTATGCAATACCCCCCTCTCTCCCGGATCCGACTTAGACTCGTGCCCCGCTCACAGGAGTCACCCAAGACTCGTGTCTTGTCATCATGAAAACCAGATTTTCATCTGTATTTTAGTGCAACAACAGTTTTGAAGATGGTTATCCCATATTTGTAGGCTAGCATTGAATGAGCAACAGTGCCTTAAATGAGATAAACGATAATTTATTTATATTATACATACACAGAGAAAACGGCATATTTCCTTTTTTTTACAGCTTACAAACATTTAATCGACAATGCCTTTTTGCTTCTTCCACAAGGTGGTTTACATATAGTTTAACTGAAAGTCCACCTGTCTAATAAGACCACCTGTAAATTAAGATCACCCTTGAGTGAAACGAATGCATTCACATTGGTTACAAATGACCTATCAAGACCACCTATATATAGATTAAGACCACTTTCGGCCGGACTTACAGGTGGTCTTTTTGCATTTCTCTCTCTCTCTCTCTCTCTCTCTCTCTCTCTATATATATATATATATATATATATATATATATATATATATATATATATATATATATATATATTTACAAACACATATGAGAGGGAGAGAAAGAGGGAGAGAGCCACAGATGAAATATATCAAGTTTAATCAGAAGAATTCACGCGACAGACACGTGACGATTCTCTAAAGGATTCACAACAGTGACCGGATGAACGTTCTTGTCAATCACATCAATAACGGAAATGTTCAGACTGGCTCTCAGCGCACTTTAATCCCATGGAAGCTATAAACTGCAAGCGGACTCAGGCTTTCTCATTTTCATATTATCATGTCTGTGGCACGCTTTCACAGTTCTTAGGTCAGCGAACTCCTCTGGCGTCTATTTCATAAATACTGAAAAAGCCTCCAAGTGTTCAGACCAAAATCAAATCTGTCAATAAAATTAGCCAAAAAAAAAAAGGGCTAACAATACACTTTTACCCGCGGTCTGAACAAAATACATGTACCAGAAACTTGACATGTTAAGATGGCTTTATTTGATAGCGGAGAGTCGATGTTCCTTTCCTGCAGTGCTAAATTTTTGATCGAAACATCGCATCAGACGTCCGCGTAGAACAAGTGTGCGCGAGCCATTTGTTTGGTTCAAATGACCTTGTTCATTATTCATGAAATAGACGCGGGTCGCCGAATCAAGGTCTGTGATAGCGTAGCCACAGACTTGGTGGCATAAAGATCGGCTTTCTGTTAAAGGAGAATAAATGCATTGTATTTGCAAAGTCAGTGTGCAACACCGCCCGCCTCGAACACAGGACAAGTGCGACTGTTAAAAGAAGCGTGGAAACGACAATTTTTTTTTTTTTTTAATTTCATTTATTCTGATTCGATAGAACTCCATTAACAGAATTATTTCCAATTCCTCCGGTAAATATGAATTACCTGATACAAGTTCTATCATCAACATGCACGATGAACGGATTACTATACAGAACACTCACCTGTATAACGTAAGTGTATAATCATGAGGCTGTATAGGCACAAAACTTGCGATGTCGGTCCCTGGCTGGTCCCATTTGGTCAATGCTCCCGTAGTTCCGATGTCAACAGCTCCTCTCTCACAATGCTGCACAACTACGAGCTGCTGTATATATATCATGATGCTGGGACCATTTATCTAAAATGACAGCACATAAACGCTGCACATTGGTAGAACAATGTGTACATTAAACCTGTATCTGCAAACACAGGAGGTACAATTTACTGCATCAATCACAACACTGGGAAAAACATCACCGCCGCCAGCCCGTTTACTTTGAGCGACAGCCAGCCCGTAATTGACGTTCGATGTTTCCAGAGCAAACCAATGATAAAAAATATGAATTTCGTTCGTTTTTCACTGTTCCCAGGCTCAACATAATCGAGAGCATCTGCGTGAATTCACGGAGAGTATGCTATAATATATGCATTTCGTGCCTCATGGCTGTGTGGAATATGATTTAATTGTTGATACAGACAAATGATATAATACCACTAAAAGGCAGTGTAATCCGGCTGCCAAATCTCCAGCATTGCAATTTATCAGTAAGTCATAATGGATTTTAGTGCGCTTGTCAAATCTGCAGTCCCCTTCACGTGACACGACTCGCGTATTTCCGACTTTTTTCCACAAAACGCAATCGGATTACGTGCATGTGCAGCACGTGCAAAGCTATAGCAACATCGCATCATGCATGGCAAATAAGACCTAAACCCGTTCCTGGATATTTCCCGATTACCGAGTTACAGACCTCACTTGGGTATATTTTATCATGTTTTATAAACATTGATGGAGATTTGCTTATAGTTTAAGTTTGATGTATTCCATAATATCAGTTTTTTCTGAATTAACACTTTTCCCCTATATTTTATGTTATTTCCATATTTTTACATTGTTTTCTCTATCTGATGACTATACCACCTACACACATCATATCATGTGCCATAGGTTTATTCATTCTACATTTGCATACTTTATATGACCAGGACCCATGCATACCATATGTTTTTAGAGTGCGCATCTTGTAATCTGTGTTAAGTTCATAAGGGTTTTCAATTCGCAACCTTGCAATTTCATTTCCCCAGCCCTAACCATGATACCACCACGGCCCACACGTTTGGTAAGTTATTGCTGCAAAGAGTCCAGATAATTTTATGGTGAATCTAAACGGTAAAATACAAAATGTCTCTCATACATCATAAAATAAAATCAGTTAAGCCCAACAATGCATGCAACATCCCCCCCTTCATATTGACCGCGGTTTGCGACGCAATTCTTCGATACTATGACGTTAAGCAGTATTAATGCTGCCCAAACAGCAAATTTAAATTTCCGTGGAAGATAGCTTAAAGGTATGGGACGCAAAACAAATTAGAAAATAAATTATTTATGTAAACTTTAAACCTTATACCCAGGGTGCGACATCAACCCTTCCTACAGCGTGAATGAGGAGGGCAGGGCACAATTTCCATTAAATTTTACTTTGTAACAAACCTTGGTCTTTTTTATATTCGCCAGGGTTTCGGATTCGCAATATTTGCCAAAGGGAATTATCGCGAAAATATAGTCTCCGTGAATTAGAAGTCCCCATGTGGAAGGAAAGTTGAGAGGTAAAAGATGTTATTAGAAATGATATCAGATCTTGCATATACCGCCATTAATGAACAATTATTTTAGCTCGTTCAATATTCCCTTGGGTTCACGTCCGTCTATTAAGATTTTGCGCATCTATTATTTGATATAATTATGGTTTTCTTTGTGTAGGTTTTTAATATGCGAAAATGGAACCCTCGCGAATGACTGAAAGAGATGAATTCGCGAAATTTCAACCGCGCGAATACGAAAACATTTTAATTTATCTTAAATATACTAACGTATACAAATTATATTAACATATATTAAAATATATAAACATAAATTATAAACTAAACTTTAGGCCGCAACAACTGTTTTTTTTTTTTATTTAAAACTATTATTTCCGGCCTTGACCTCTCCTCTTTGGATCATCAGGGCTTTTCTTATAGATTTTCATATAAGTCTTCCTTGGTTGGACCCTCCCCTTTAAAAAATCCCGGATCCGCCCCCTGAACATACCAACTAGTAACCCCTACGATCTAGTCGACCCCAAATCCTATGAAAGCGAAACTGTGGTGGCCTTGGTTTCCAGGAAACAACAACTACTCGATTGCGACAATGCCCCTCTTGTAGAAAACCACCGTTGCCGTAAAGCGGCGGCAGAATAATACAGATCGTGCATTCTCCTCATGCGAGATCTCGTCTATGAAGGGGATCAATAGAGCATGACCCTGGACGGAGTTTTCAAGATCGTGTGCAAAAGTAGTGTCCCTGGAAACACTCACATGATTGTTCGACAAAAGCTGACCATTGTCGCATGACGCGATCGGTCAGATTTAAAACATGTTGACTCTTTTCTCCGAATGTGTCACATATACGTCCCATTAAAGGATCATTTGCAATAAAATTATTACCTAGAAATTGGATATTTTATCTTAATATATGAATTAATTCCATCGTATCTTTTTATAAGACGTGAAATCAAACATAAATTGATTCTGTAACATAAACATAAAATGTTTCCACATATAGCAGGCTAAAACAAAAGTGAAAATAGCTTTACTTAACAATTTATTGTATGGTTTTGCGGAAAAGTAACTCAACGCACGATGACTGGTCACAGGTCTTCTGTGGTTTCACTATTTGGCGATTCATTCAATTTGGATATTCAAATATCTCCCAAATAATCAAAAGGAAGGAGTTGAGTTTGGTGTATCAACATTTTGCAGGGAAAATTAAAGTCGCCTATTCCGCTATATCATGTCTACTAACTAAAGATATTCCCTTGAACCTTTTATAAACAAAGACAAAAAAAATAATAAATTCCACGGCACATATGATGTTTGATTTGGTTTCAATCCACTTGTTTGTAATAAATGGGGCCCGCTTAAATAATACAAATCCGTTTAACGAGGACGGAGTTTGCAAAGATCGTTTCGCAAATAGTTGCCTTTCAAATTCGCACATATACGATTTAACAAAACAAATAGTTTACAAGTTTTTCAATATTTGCGTATGAACTGTCTTTACTACCAACTTGTAGATAAACAAGCTTATAGGCCTACATCCGTCACTGATCGGTTGTTAGAACTTTTCTTAAGAAAAATAACATGTATGCAGAGTAATCTATGAATCACAAATTCCTCATAAAATGTGGATAAACATCTTTGCTTGAAGCTAATTCCAGCTATCCGTATACGATATGTTTCGCTGGGCATGTTTCAAACTTTCTGATTTTCCACAAGTTCAAATAACTCCCGTCCCCTTTCCCTCGGCCCAGCTCAAGGTAGCCGGAATTAAGTTTCACAGTTTCTATATCTATGGCCCAAGCCGCAGGGAGAGCAGGATCACTCCATCATGTTTGAGACAGGTAAAGTACCCTATGTTTATACCTCTATATTTTGGAATTTGAAAGTCATCTGCCAGAACCAAATCAACCAATCAAACTTTTTTTCTATCACATATCACCCTCTTCTTTTGACGCAATGATGCCCTTTCTCTCTATATATACCTCCATTCCTTTAAAAGTTGTTAAAGGGTCAGACCATTAAACTTTTCATTATTAGGCCCTCTAAACAACGAAGCTTGTAAAGAACTCATCATGCAACCCCACCCGCATGCGCGGAGGCCCGCCAAACAGTTAAATTGAAATGAGCCAGACAGTACCTTCAAAATTAGAATGTCACTGGCACAAAAGCCATTTAGGGATGAGTTTCCCGCACTGGTTACAAAATAGCATGCAGGATTTGTTGTTTTTATAAACACTTCCTTAATTTTATGGTTTTAATTGCGCCATCTTTAAAAAAATAATATTGTCCCTTTTCTTAACCATTATATGACTAAACATTATATGGGCCTCCTCGCCCAGACATGCACTTTTGGCTATAGCCAATAGATAAAGCATTTGAATTTCCCCCTGAAACCGGAACAAAAATACCAAATATTAAACATTCCTATTGACGTAACTGAATGATCTAAGACAAGCAGTTAACATGTAAATATATTTATGTATATATATTTGATATAGAGAAGTGCGATGGTTAAACGGCCGAAAGTTCTGTACTGAGCCATCTCGGAGGGCTATCAATCTATCTATATAACTACGCATGCGCTTTATATCCAGTCATTCGGTAGGCTTAATACCATTCCACGAAACAGTGCTATAAAACACATGGAAATTAGGACTTAAAAAATAGGATTTAAGTCCATATATATATATATATATATATATATATATATATATATATATATATATATATATATATATAATTATATACAACTAATCTCTCTGGTGCTGACCTTACCCACGCAGCACAGTGCAGCCCGCCGTCTGGCACAGCGCAGTACAGTTGTGACGCTCCACGTAGCCGACATAAAGGTATACATTATTATGTTGTTATAAACACTAACCATACGTAAACAGCACGTACTGTACATGGGAATCGATCCAGTGACATGTGCACAGGATTCCGCGCCGATGATAGTTGGCTCACACTGCTGTCATATGAAACAAATGCAGTTCAACGGTACAGGAATTTTTATTCTGGCAAATACATTAGTCTATAAATATTTCACACAGCAGGGAAAAAGCCCGCGGTCACACCAGCTCCGGATGAAAAGGTTATACATTCATCAGCCCATGGTTTAGCTGTCAATGTTTATGTTATTAAAATAATAATTTAACATGAGAAGGTAGTTTGATATTGATTTAACTGTCAATGTTCATGACCACATGAGGTGTTCAAGTCATTTACACACAAACTAACACAAACAAACACAGACACACACGCAAACCCACAAGTAGAACGCCGGGTCAGCCAAAAGGTAAGACATATCAGCCTATTTGGGAAGTCAGAAAATCCACGCACCTACTCCAACCCCCCCCCCCCCCAACCCCCCACCCCCCATTTGTACACACACGCTCTCGCACATAGAAGCAATTTCTCCCTTTTTTTAATGGACTGAGAACTAATTATTGCACAATACAACCCATGTAGGCTAAACGCTGTATATATACTTACGATGCCCCTCGTTTACGTTGACAGTCTCTTTGTATTAACGCGGCCGGTCATACGCAAAGGACAAAACGGACCAAACAGCTATACGGACAAATCAATAATGTGGGGGATATTGACAAGTAGACCTTATTTGCCAGATTTACTACAACCAGAGACATTATTTGTACTTTTATTCACTAGTTCTGTGCAAGAGAGGTAACCTATACCAGTCAAGTGCAGTACTCGAGCCGTCTTGGAGCTTACTGTTCTACATGAACTTCCCCATGTTGATCGACTGGCCGACTAACAGACATTAACACACAATAGTATATTATCACAAATACGGGTATATGGACATGAAATATTCTGTCCGCGGTCTGCTATCACCGTTAGGTATTTGAAGATTTAAGCATTATCTTAAAGGGGTCCAATCACCTATAAAGCATGTTGAATTCACACAAAAAAATAGCTTCTTCTCTTTAAAATAAATTTGTAACTACCAAAATATTGCCTTAAAGCGTTTGCTTACTCCTGTAAACAAGTGTTAAAAACAGTGGACCGGGCGCGATCGAAGGTGTAAACATAAACACAGCGCGTGCAGCACCGGGCCACAATAAGTGTCAATCAGGAGATGCCCTGACTATCTTGGCCAAAAAATGTAATACATGTTCCTACTGGCTAAATTATCGCGGCTCACAATCGGACCTCCGGTCACGCGGCCTTGTTATGGAAAACAAAAACACGCGGACTGTGTTTACCAACACGCAGAGCCATAACAAGGTGTTAAACAGCCATATGCGAGGTACTGAGACTGTGTGCCAGGATGGTTTTGCCCCGAAACTTTTGTATAAAGCAAAACTGAACTGATAGTGTGAAAGAGTAGTAATAGGCCTACTGCTCCTGATTATGTCCCTTTAAGCAAATCAGCTTTCTCGACAAAGCCTTGTGTACAATAAAAACCGCAACTTTCCCAAAAACTGGCATTAATTTCTTAAAAAAGAAACTTAAGCCATTCTTTTCTGAATTAACATAGACCTATAAATGGTCGCTCTTTATAACAAGTATAAACCGCATTTTTCGTGTCATTTTAGTTAACTCTTTAGTTATTCTTTTATTTTATCAATAGCATTCTTTATTATAAACTGAAAATCAGTTAGTGCTTGCCCTTTAAAACTAATATGTGACTGCGCTATATATGAATAAATTATTATTATTATTATTATTATTATCATCATTTTTATTATTATTATTTCATACAAAGGAGTAATAGAACGCTAAGTTTTTCACAGGCAGGAACTATAGGGTTACACACCTATACATTTGCAACCTATACAAACGTCTTCCACATATCCATCGGCTAATTACAATGTACATCCACACAGTATAAAGCACTTAACTAACAGACATCCAAGAATAATAAACTCAAAAAGTCAAACAACGCACGAACAGTCAGTTAGGGACACAGAATAATAGAATGGTGGGGGATGGGAGCTCATTCATACAGCGAGGCGTGAAAAAAAAAACGAGGCGGGGGATGTAAATCTGAAAAGTTTTGAAAAATTTAGGCTGAAAAGGTGAAGAAAGATATAACATAAATTCTTTTTTTTTCCACATATTAGCTCGCTGGAGGATCCCCAATTCACTTCTGAAAATTAATACGGAGCGATTCAGCATAGATCAAGTGACACGCTAATGCACACTCAAGTATAAACACTGCAAGCACTGTATACAAACTATGAAAACGCGTAAATATTAGCCGAAACATGAATTTGTTTGAACTCATATAGCTATTATGTCTTTATGTCGGATGAGTATGCATGTACGTGTCTGCGAGAGAGAGAGAGAGGGAGAGAGAGAGAGAGAGAGAGCGTGGGCGAGTGTGTGCCTGATTGCGTGTGCGGCGGGCCAGTTGAAGGGTCCTGCGCAAAATAGTCTCCGGAGACTCCCAATATTGGCACACTAAACCCTAACCTTTATAAATGGTTTATCAGTATTGAAGAAGGTCGCGTTTTGATAACAGCAGACTGTACAATAAAAAGTCACGTGTGTATAAGAGACGTTGAGAGTGGAGAATGAGAGCGGTACACCACGTGACCGCTGAATAAACACTAGCGAAGGGGCGGGGTCAATTAATGGTCCGTTTTGTGGAAGAGAACGGCTGTTCTGGGAAATGACAGAAACGGCAAAAGAGGGCGAGTGTTGCAGCAAGAAAACACAACCCGGCACGATATTGTCTTATAAATAGGTCACGTGTCACGAAAGAAAATATCGGTAATGTAAAACGTATTCGTAATGGTTCTTAACATCTTTTTCTTGAGTCTATCATTCTCTCTCTCTCTCTCTCTCTCTCTCTCTCTCTCTCTCTCTCATGTATACACACACGCACACACTTCAGGGCCGTAGCCTGAGCAAAGGCAAGGTCTGAAGGGGGGGGGGGGGGGGGGCTGCATTGATGCTTTGTCAGAGCGAAGCCAGGGGGAGAGGGGGGATTGGAGGACGAGGTGTGGAAATTTTAAAATACATGCAATAAACTGGTATTTCTGTGTGTATTATCCTTATAATAGAGGCTGTTATATTAATGTACGCGCACACACATATGGTCGCACAGTCCCGCAAAGTATGCAGGCTCATATATACAGAGATATGAGGCTCTCACGGCTGTCCGTGTCCGTCGTGTAACTGCAGTTCCTGCTCAATAGATATGAAGATCGGTGAAATATGAATAAACTAGGACACTGCATACAAGCATAAACTATATAAGATATTGCTTTCAGGAACTGGGGACAAACTGGAAAAGATGTGGCCGTGCTGTATAATTTTTATTTATGAGGGGGAAGGAACACAATACGGCTTAGGCTACTATGTCGTAGCATTTACAGAGCTGATTGTGCATATAGTGCCTATTATTGAAAACCGATATTACAATTAAAAATAATAAATATCATGTTCTGTCTGAAATATCGGAGACATAAATTCAGGACAGTCTATTATAAACCGTACCCATGGTTGCACAGTGGTTTTTGGGAATTATACGATTCTTTTCATAACCAGCCGTTGTCACTTAAACCTGTACTTCAGACTGCTGTTAAAATCTGTCCTACATTTTTGCCAGGGTCATTTGCACTGACAGATCCAGAACAGTGTCCGCCGACACATCACTCCAGACTACTGCCACCATTTTTTTTACATGCAACGAAAGAGTTATTTGCCTATACAGTTATTTCGATATATAATCGTATGTATAGGAAAGGAAATGTGAAATTTAAATTCATTTCATTAAATGAAAAAGTTTGAATTATATTTTAATCAGTTTATAGGCTATTATTACATCTCTTTGGCGACGCACAGCAATATAAAACAATAATCTGATTTAAATCTAGGCCTAACTTCCTCTCGTTAAAGACACTCAAACGTATTAAAATTGAAAATATGTAGAATGTGTTGATAATGAATTCATAATATGGAAGATGGCTATCAAATGTATTTATAACAGAGGTATTTGACTTGTGGGTACACAGTCAGTTGCAGATCTCATCGCCTGGTCTCTTATGCTGCATTCGTTAGTTCTGGGAGTTATGGTGATCACAAGATGTCACGTGGTGCACACGACTTGCAGCCTATCGGTCCCTATCAAAAGGCTCACTGACCGGATCTCTAGGTTGTCATAGTAACCAAATAGAAACTGATTTATAATACAGGTTACATGTCTCATGTGTTCAACTATAACTGTCATTAAAACTATCATGTACACCAGTAAACTTTTGGTTTAATTATTTGCGCCCTGAATGCCATCATTGCTGTGGATAAAGGTGAAGGTCGACAGGTGGGACAAATGGGGATAGGGGCCACTCGAAGTAGCCCCGGTTCGCCAGTGGTAAATACTACTGGGACCTCATGTCGAACGCCATTTTCCACTTTACCAACTCGCATTCACAACATTACCCGTGCACAGGTAACTATTGCAGCATTAGTCAAATGTAGCACCACTTTGCCCCTCTGTTATTAAAGGTTCTATCGAGATCAGCTAGGCTGACCAGTGTGTTAAATACCTACCGAGTCGTGTGTTCAAGGCCACGTCCAACGGAGATTCGGTACTATACTAGGTATAGTACGCCCTGAAAAAGTTCTCAAGGTTATAAACATTAAAAGGGTACTAAAACCGAGTTAACGAGCTAGAACAAAATAAACAGAACACGAATATATTTAGTCACCGAGAACATATGAAAGTATATTATTGAATGTTTTTATTATTTTTATGCTGGTAACCAGTCAGGGTTACTTCAAACGTAACTGATATTTAAGTTTTAGTTGTTTACGTGTATGTACACCGACAGGGATCAAGCGACATTAAGGAAGTTAACTAAATTTAATGAGCGAGGTTTTGTGGATGAGGTATGGAAAGTCCACATCAAGACTGGATATTCAGTTATTTTACTTTAGTTTCCGAATAAACATGAATGTACTGGGCCATATTTCATTGACTTAATTTAACAGAAATCTACTGTGAACTCCCCTTTGTCGCTAACACATATAACAACGGTGTTAACTTGGGAGCTTTGAATGCAACTAATTCAAGCAGACATAATGATATATATATATATATAAATATATGTTAATGTATTGCCACATGATACACATATATGAATAAGAAATCAATCATAATATATATTAATAATAATAATAATAATAATAATAATATAATAATAATTTTATTATTATTATTATTATTAATATTATTATTATTATTTTATTAAATATAATTGTTATTGCTTTTGTTATTATTATTTTGTTATTATTTTTATTATTATTATTGTTATTATTATCATTTTATTGTTATTACTTCTGTTATTATTATTTTGTTATTGTTGTTATTTTTATTATAATTATTATAATTATTTTAATTATTATCATTTTGGCTTTTGTTATTTTTATTGTTGTTAATGTTATAATAATTATTGTTGTTATAATTATTATTATCTTTATTTTTATTGAACTTAATCAATCATGTAGAAAATGTGATAATTAAAA